>JACGCM010001859.1:2400000-3000000 GCA_014058105.1 Kingdonia uniflora | reverse complement strand
GATTTCTCAATTATGTCATTGGACGGGGTAATCAATACGATTCCAATCCCTGACCCTGCAGGTCCTGCTAAACTATCTGTAAGAAGCCTCTACCCTTTCCATGTAATCCATTCAGGTTGTTCGTCAAATGGCTTGGTAGGTAGATCTTTTGTAATTTCTTCTGTAAAGTCAGGGTCGTACTCCTCCCAATCGAGATCTTCCATAGGAAAATCTGCGAGAAAATTGGTAACGGATAAGTTCCTTATTGTCTACCAGGGTGTTCTTGATGAGAAACTTCCCCAGATAGGTTTTGAGTTCCTGAAAAGCTGCCTCGCATTCTTCTGTCCACCGGATCTCTTCGTTAGGCTAAACTTTTCCACATTTGGTATATCCTCGGAGAAATAAGAACAGCCACTGGCATCGATCTAAAGACTTAAAAAGAAATCTATTAATAGTAGCAATCTTGCCTGCAAGTTTCTGTACGTCTTTCTTTGTTTTCAAAGAGGGCATGTTAAGGAGAGCTCAAATTTGATCTTGGTCAGCTTCAATCCCCTTCTTGCTGATGAGATGGCCAAGGAACTTGCCTGAGTCTACCCCAAATTGACATTTATCAAGATTGAGCCAGATCCTGTATGAGCGTATAATATGGAAGATCATGAAAAGATTCGTGATATAGTCCTTGAACTATAAGCTTTTTCATAAGAGATCATCGTTGTAGACTTCAACAATTTTCCCCAATATGCTTTAAACATTATTGTCATTAACTCCTGATAAGTTTCTCCTGCGTTTTTTAGTCCGAAAGGCATGACTTTGTAGCAGTAAAGTCCCCTTTCAGTGATGAAAGTGGTCTTATCCTGATCGACATCTAAGAGAGGTATATGATTATATCCTAAAGCGGCATCCATTATATATAAGAGCTCACGGCCTGCCATGGAATCAAGAATTTAATGAATGACCGGAAGATGAAAACTATCCTTTGGAGTGTGTTTATTTAGATCAGTGAAATCCATGCAAACTCAGACTTTCCCATTCTTCTTTAAAACTACAATAATATTATAGCTTCAATCCCAGTACTTAGCTTCTCGAATGAATCCCACCTTGATCAACTTAACGATTTCACTATTGACTTTATCCCGAAGATGTGGTGATGGATTTCTCTATTTCTGTTTGACCGCCATGGCGTTGTTGTTGATGTTTAATCTGTGACATGCCTCAGATGGATCAACTCTAGGAATTTCTTTGAAACATCAAGCAAAGATGTCTCGATTTATTCATAAGAATTGAACGAGGGCTTCCATGTCGTACAGGAGCAGCATGGAACTAATATGGGTACCTCGGCAAGGACCATCAATGTCTTTGTACTTTGTAGGTTCTTCTGTTGAAGGCCGGTAATCAATGTGACCAGCTTTCTGTAATTGCTATGAAGCATATCTGTCAGATGTGTCAAGAATGGCAGAGACGATATTTTTACAAGCCCGGGAGAGCCTTTGACTGCCTTTGATTATGTAGATGCCACTGTTGTGCTTGATGCGAAGTGCTTGATGATACATGGAAGCGATTGCTTCCATGTTGCAGATCCAACAACGGCCCATAATCCCTAAGTATCGAGATTTGGCGTTGATGGTGTAGAATATGACGTCGATTGTGGCAGGTCCCAGCGGTGATAGGTAAGATAATCTTGCTTGGGTGTTCTTCCTTTGAGCTATTAAAGCCAATGATATTGATGTCGCTTGGAATAAATTGATCAGCCAAACCCATCAATTTGATCATACTCTAAAAGAGAATTTCAATATCGCTACCAGTATCAATCATCATTGCATGTATGATAAATTTCTTCATCTTTAGCATATTAACCAGTGCGTCATGATGAGAAAACTTGATGTGACTAATATCATAATCCTCAAATGAAATCCCAAGTCGGCGATTGCTCGATTCAGGAAGAAGTTAAGTTTCTTTATCTTGAGGTGTAAAATTGTAGCATTCTGATAATCTCCTTCATTTCAACCTGAAAGAGTTGGTAATTTAATGGATCTCAATCATGTTAATGTGGTACATATGGTATAAGTGCTTTTCCTCTGCTTAATTTTTGACCTGGACTATTTTGACTTGCATCTTGTATCTACCATTCTTGTATGCTTCCAAATCGATAATGTACTCGTACATTCTTCCGTTTTTGAAAATATATTCCATTAACCTCTGTAAAGCATTGCAGTTATCAGTTTTATGATGATTTACCTTGTGATGCATGCAGTATGGTTTGCCTTCAATCGGTTCTAGTGGTTGAGATACATGATAGAATTTGTCATTTGCCAGCACGGGAAAAATTGAGGAAATCTGAACATTCATCATGGAGAGGACCAGCTTGGGTAATAAATTGCCTTTCCGAGACTTACCTGTACTTGCCTTAAAACGCTTTTGATCACCCAGGTCCTCCTTTGGTATATTGTTGCGTTATGTATTTTGACCTTTAATGGTTAGGACGGATTTAGTAGATTTATGCCTTTCGATCATCATCATTTCCAGGTCGATATACCCATTGACCATGGTAATCATATCTTCCAAGGTCGCGGGTTTGTTTTAGAAGAGATGTTCCTTTGCTTTGCAATCGAGATATAGCACATTTGTAAATGCAGTAATAGCTCTTTTCTTATCAAGATTATCAAATTTTCATGCGAGCTCCAAAAACTTCTTTGCAAAAACCTCGAGCTTCTCTCCTTATGACTGCTTAAGACTAATAAGAGAATATAAATTCTCTTCCTTATTTTTATTGCGACAAAAATCTTCTGCAGCTGGTCAAATGTGAGGATGGAATCTTCAGGTATAGAATTGAACCAACGTAACGGTTATCCCTGTAGACTTGTTGCGAATAAATGGCCACTACATCAAATTAACAAAATTATCACAGTCTATTTATAACTTTGCCACGGATGTGTGCCATAGTAACTTTGGCACCGAATTTATCCGTGGCAAATATCTTTGTTGTCCGTGGTTATTTGGAGTTCTCATTTCCCTCACGATTTCTTCTGTTGGAGTTCGTAACTTTGTATAAACCAAAATAGAAGTCTCTACAACAATCAAATATCTTATATCCTAATCTAAATAAAACCCTTAAATCTCGATTTAAAACTTCAAAATTCTTCAATTTGCCATTTTGAAGGTGGGAGAGAGAGGGAGACATACGGCAAGCAACATATCAGATATGTGATTTGATGCAGTTTGTAAGCTTAAAGGTATGTTGTAATCTCCATCCATCTGCATTATATCACCTTTAATTTGAGCCCCATTAAAGCATTGAAATTTGGGTATCTATTGATCTTAGTTACATTATTTCGATTTTGAGATATGGTGATGGGATTATTGCTGGCTTCTACTATTTTTAGTTGATTTGGGGCCAGGTATGTTACAAAAACTTTTGCATTTTGGTTCAATGGTGAATTTTGATTGTGAATTAGAGAAAAATTCCACAGAATTGCTAATTTTACTTGCTGTCTTAAACTTCCACATTATTGTTCTATGGCAAATATAATGGCATCTATTCACTTTTGGATAGATTCATTCCTTTTTGGCATTCATCATGCTTTGCTGCTCTATGGAGATATTGTGTTGTGTTGGTATTGGTTTTGCATTGTTTTGTTGATGATTTTGGTTATGTTATTTTGTTTAACTCTGTTTGATATAATTGATTTTGAAAAAACTATGAAAAACCAGCTTCGGTTCCTTGACTCTCGCCCTCATGCATTGAGTTTGTTGTTGCTCACAATTTTCATCAATGTCACATGTCGCGATTGTATCTGAATCATTATCCGATACTTGTTTTTCTCCTATATTTTGATTATTATTTTGGATTATACTAGTGTTTGGTATTGGGTTTCATTAAAGAGAGTCTCAACATGTTTGATAGAATGCACATGATAATGGGGTTGTTGGTTTAGGCAAGTTTTGGTGAAAAGATTAGATTTTTTTATGAAGCAATAAGAGGGAAGAGTGGGTTAGCATTTTAAATCGATTTTAGGATATGGGTATTTGAAATTTGGTGAATCTAGCAAAGGGGTGAGTTGAAATTGAGATTGGGATTGGGATTGAGATTGGGATTGTTGGAATTTGAGATGTCAGGGGGTTTGAATGTAATGCAAGAAACCCCCGGTGGGTTTAAGTTTATTAGGAGCTTAATCGGGAACTAATGGAGTTTAAAGACGTATAGATATGTTGTTTTCTTACTTACTTTTATAGCTTATGCTTGTTATATGCGTATAATGAGGGACGGTGGTATTATTGTGTGCAGTTGAACCATCGTTGTAATGTAACACAAAATGCACGATAAGAATTTGGCATTCATGGCTATTTGTATGCTATATGACATTCATCGCAAGCATAATTGGCTCACATTCATCTATACACAACACATAATTTACATTGATAACCTCTAATTCGAGGGAAACTTCAGGATGACCTAGAAAATCATCCAGTATGTAAAATCTCAATTTCAAGTCCCCAAGAAGAAACTCATAAAAACCCTTCTTGAGAAAGCCCTCACAACTATAGTCTAAATTTCTTCTCTCTCTAACTTAACAATCTTACGAAAAACTTAAGATTTACAAGATTGAAACCATTTTTAAGTACCTCAAAAATTACTTCATAACTTGGAGAAACTGCAAGGAACCATCTTAAATTGAACTGCTATGAAACTGGCCGTCTTCATCATCGCTTTCCCCGTCATGGTTGATCACCTTCTTTCTCTCAAACATATTAAGGTAGAAACCATAATTCTCACTTTTTCCCTCATTTTATTTCTCACATCTTAGCCTCTAATGTAAGAGCCATTCATTTAGTATCTAAACAATTCATAACTTATAAGTACTTACATAATAGTTTTAACCTATTAACGTAGTAGTTACACGAGACTTAACCACCACTTCCATAAGAGTCATACCACCATTAACATAGTAGTTACATTTCTAATAACATGTAGCTAGAGACCGCCATCAGCAATCGACTCTCCTTTGAGCTAAACTCAAACGCTAAACACGAGATGCTCGTATTTAGCTTATGAGAGGTTAAATTAGTTATCTTAATTCCTGTATAATTTTTTAAACATATTTGTATTATTTTATGCACTTTTTGATTTCATATCATACTTTTTGTGCTTTTAGTGTTTGATATTATTCACTTATCCATTCATCCTTATAGATTGTTACGATGGAAGTAATGATTATGATAATAATATCGGCTGTCAAAATACATACTTTCAAAATGGAAATAATAACATGACAAGAGCATTTAGCAGTGAGGTTATTGCAAAAAATAAGGAAGACAAAGTTACTTAGGAGGAATTGGTAGAGAGACTAAGAGCTACTTTTATATGTGTATAAGCTTTCCATATAGTTGAATGACTCTAACAAGCTGGTTCCTCTTATCTCAGAGTTGAAGATAATTTTTTTCTTGGAGGTAATTCTCTGTGTGTTGGTCCTGCATTTTCTTCGTCGGCGCATCATATTGAAGAAGAGGGTAACTTTGAGTAAGCTCTCATTATTGAATGATTGTCTTTCCTCTCCTCCTTGAGGTACAATACCTACACTCATTGTATACATGCATTATAAATTAGTTTCGTGAGCTTAATTCAAATGTCTAACCATTACTTATTTCACTTTAGGTGTTCATTCAAGCACTGCAATACATATTATTTCCTTTTTCATGTGAATATAGAAAAATTACTAATATAACTATCGCATACTGTAGAGAAAGAAAATTAATATTAACACGAGGTGAAATGCCCTTACATAAATGTAAACAACTCACAAGATTTAATTTTTCCTTCTAACAAGCTATAAAGTTTTTGAGAAGATTCCTCTCATATCAATGGCCACCTTGAAAGAACTTGAAATAAATTGTGCTTATAAGCACGTAGAAAATTCATATGTTATACTAGTGACATCTTGTAATGTTTCTCTCACTTAACAGGTTCAGGTTTTAAAATTGAACTGATCCCACTGGATTCTTTTTTGGGATAGCCTAATGGTTCAATATTTTTTTGACTACAATCGCATTTAGTAGCTCCTTCCAGCATTTAGTGCCCATAATAATCCATCTCCCAAGACTCGGGAGCCTCTGTAAGCCACCTTTGCCACCAAGACCAAGTAATTCTTCCCATTTTTTATACGAACTAGACTTCTTGTCTTTCCTCCTTTACCCTTAAAACTCACCCACACGTTCTCTAGTAGCTTGTCAAGTGATGCCCCAGTTCTCTTCTCATGGTTACAAATGATTACTGAAAGAGTTGTTGAACCATCTGACTTGATATTTTAACACTGTGGGCATAATGAAATACACACTTTCTTATTCAATAGCTCATATGTAATTTAAGATATTCTTTGAGCGAGAACCAATAAGGAAAACTTGCGTTTTAAGATACTGACTAGCTTAAATCATGGTGAGAACATTTTCGTGAAGTCTTTTTTTTTTTTTTTGATCCGGAACTGATAAAGAAATTTAATTAAGGAATACTTGAATTCATGACTGAGAAACAGTAAGAGAAAATATTGCTTAAAGAATGGAACAGTAGTTATAATCCTCGCCAACTACATACCATACATCGTATTTCTAGCATGCCCTCGGAACATAAGGATAGAGATCCTTCTTGATCTCGTCCTTCTTCACATCTATATAAGGTCCTATACTCACAAATGCTGCATTCTTTCTTAATTTTCTTACCTTCATTATGATACGAACTGGGTCAGCATCTCCCATCACAGTTACCGCATTTTTCGTCAGGTCAAGTACGATAGAAGTTATCCCTTCAATTCCTATAATTAACTTCATCACCTTCTTTCTGCACTTGAAGCAGAAAATGTCCACTGATACTATAGTTTTCTTGATTGCAAAGCGCTCGACATTTTGCAATACTGACCAAATTTCATTTCATGAATCCAGTGTCTAAAAAGTGAAGCATCTCCAATAACCAGAGATTTAGGATAGTTGACGAATGACTCATAGTTTAAGAATATTATATTCCACAACCCGATACCTGGTTATGGTTCTTCCAGTAAGTTTCTAGTACCATTGTTGGATTCAAGTTAGAAGTGGCATCTCACGGTGTTAAGGTCCAACTGATAGCACAAATTCATCCTTGGAGTTTCCAGCAACATTGAAATGGGAGTTAATAATTTCATGCTCATTTCTGTTCATCAAATTTGGTGGTTCATATTTCATCTTTTCCTTTTGGGTGTAACAGCTAACATTTTTTTGATCCAGCTCATAGTAATGAACCATCTTCTTTAATGGTTTCATGTCCAAGTCAATGAAAAAAGACTTATAATCAAATCTTTGGTTGATTGATTCCAGGTATACAATGTTATGCAGGGACATTTGATCTTGGTCCATCTTGGGTCTAAAGCTAAACATAAGGCTACAATCTTTTGCGGCTGCAGCTATCATATAATCTCTCACAATCTTGAGGTATTCTTCCAATGAAAGAGATTGCAGGGGCAAACATCTTTTAGATATTTTACTATCAACCCACTCCCCACATACCTTGCAATGTTAAAAATTAACATTGTAATATGCATGAATTGCCCTTTCTATGTCAATCAAAACAAGTTTTTGCGTGTCTAAAAGCTGGCCTAGTACCCCTGATATCATAATGGTCTCTGGAACAAGCTGTAAGAAACTATTTAAGCAAAAGCCACGATCTGCTCGGACGATACCCTCGAGTGTATCTTCAAATTCCCCACCGGCAATAGATCTAGTGCTATCTATAGTACCTGCCAAGCCCTCGGATATAAGAGAACCATTTAAGAAAATGCATAAATTGTTCTGCAGTGCGGTAAACAGTTCTTTGATTGCCATATTTATTTTTCCAATTGATCTAGAGAACAAATCGTGTGGATCATAATCACTTACACATGATATCTCTCCTTGATGGAGTTTCAATACCTGGTGCATTTGGAAATGACTTATAGTCCTTTTAACATCATTAGCTTCAGCTATGAATCTTGAATTAGGAGGAAACCCACATTTAGGCTTTATTTCAACTGATATGCATAGGGCCACATTGACAATGCCGTCAGGGAATATCAAATAATCAGATATATGAAGTACATAATCACAAAGGGGGTTAACTTTTGAAGCATCAACTTCCAAGGAGGTCGTTGACATAAAATATTATTTACGACTACCTCCAAGAATTTCCTGGATACAAGGATATGGATCCCAGTATCAACATGTTCAGAGCCTAGCAAGGGAATGATTACATTCTTCACTTACAGTTGCCCAACAATTTCCTTGGTAGAGGATGTGGCAATGCCTTCAATATCTCTCAAAAGCAAGTTTTTGTGCACGGACAAAGCTGAGGTAGTAGCAGATTGGGTTTTGGATCTGGGAGCCTTTTGTATTCGTATCATATTTGCAACAAAATGAAGATTTGATCCGTTATAACCACCGGGAACAATGTTTGCAGCTCCTTCTCTTTTGTAAACCCAATTCCCAACATCACTCTCCTCTAATACCAATTCAATCGAATCACTAGTTTTCCTACAAAATCAAAATCTTAATTATATTATAGTAAATTGAGAGAGAAAAAAAGGCTACATTGGCATCTCTGCCACAAAAATTTTTACATTGGCATCTCTGCCACTGTCGAGGTAGAAGGCTGATCTGAAGTAGAAGTTTGACCTGTTTGAGTAGGCTTCGACACCTTCGTGTAGGCATCGAAGTAGAAGTTTGATCTGTTTGAAGTAGAAGTTTGATCTGTTGAAGTAGAAATTTGATCTATTGAAATAGAAGTCTGAACTGTTGAAGTAGAGGTCCGAACTTTTGAAGTAGAAATCTGATATGTTGAAGGAGAAGTCTAATCTGTTGAAGTAAAAGTCCAAACTGTCAAAGTAGAAGTCCGAACTGTTGAAGTATAAATCTGATCTGCTGAAGGAGAAGTTTGAAGTAGAAGTCCGAACTGTTGAAGTATAAATTTGATCTGTTGAAGGAGAAGTTTGAAGTAGAGGTCTGAACTGTTGAAGTAGAAATATGACCTGTTGAAGGAGAAGTTTGAAGTAGAAGTCTGAACTGCTGAAGTAGAGGTCTGAACTGTTGAAGTAGAAGTCTGAATTGAATTAGAAGGCTGAACTGCTGAAGGTAGAAGTCTAAACTGAAGTAGAAATCTGATCTATTTGAAGGAGAAGTCTGATCTGTTGAAATAGAAGTCCGAACTGTTAAACAAGAGATCTGAACTGCTAAAGTAAAAGTTTGAACTGCTGAAGGAGAAGTCTGATCAGTTGAAGTAGAAGTCCGAACTGTTAAAGTAGAGGTCTGAACTGTTAAAGTAGAAATATGAACTGTTGATGGAGAAGTCTGAATTCTGTGAAGTGAGAATTATGATCTGTCGAAGCTGTCGAAGGTAGAAGTCTGAATTTTGTGAAGTGAAAATTGTAATCGGTCAAAGCTGTCAAAGGTGGAAGTCTGATATGTTGAAATAAAAGTCTTAATTTTGACGAAGTAGAAGTCTGATCTGATTGAAGTAAAAATTGTGATCGGTCAAAGCTGTCAAAGGTTGAAGTCTGATCTGAAGTAGAAGTTTTAACTTTGTGAAGTGAAAATTGTGATCGGTCGAAGCTGTCGAAGGTAGAAGTCTGATCTGAATGAAGTGAAAATTGTGATCAGTCGAAGCTGTCGAAAGTAGAAGTCTGATCTGAAGTAGAAGTCTAAACTTTGTGAAGCAAAAATTATGATCGGTCGAAGATATCGAAGGTAGAAGTCTGATCTGAAGTAGAAGTTTGAACTTTGCGAAGTGAAAATTGTGATCGGTCGAAACTGTCGAAGGTAGAAGTCTGATCTGAAGTTGAAGTTTGATCTGCTTGAGTAGGCTTCAATACCTTCGAGTAGGCTTCGAAGTAGAAGTATGATCTGTTTGAAGGACTATAGCGTGATTGAATCCTAACGAGTCTTGAAGATATAAAGATCGAACTCTATATGCTCTGCTGGACATCAAAGGTCGAACACAGCGATGTTAAAATTTTGAAATATTTCCAGGTCGCCTCCGAGTATCAGTCGGGCCGAGGGGACGTGATACCTAGAGGAAACCTGAATATTTTCTGGACTTAGGCCTAAGCCATAGCGAAGCAATATCTTATCACCTCCAATGCATTCCCGAGGTTCCGGTCTTTCAACCATTCGTGCCTCTTGAGTTTCCTCAAATCTTGGAAACTTGAGCAGTTCAAGGTCGCCCCGAAGTATCAGTCGGGGTGAGGGTAGACATGATACCTGGGGTAAACCAAGAAAAGGACTTAACTTCGACGGTTTCAGTGCCTGGACGAACTATATCTGATCGCCCCCAATGCAACCCGAGGGTTTGGCCTTTCGACCATCCGTGTCCCTCAAGTTTTCTCAAAATTGGGGACTTGAGAATTTCAAGGTCTCCCCCAAATATCAGTCGGGGCGAGAGTGGACATGTTGCCCGGGGTTAACCAAGAAAAGGACTAGATTTTGAAGGCCATAGCCACAGCAAAGAATATCTTCTCGCCCCCAATGCATCCCCTAGGGCCTAGTCTTTCGACCATCCTTGCCTTTCGAGTTTGCTCAAAATTAAGAGCTTGAAAAATCTTGAGATTACCCTCAAGTGCCAGCCGGGTAGAAGGTTGACATAGGTAAGCTGTAAGAGCTTAGAGAGGAGATTTTCCAACCCCACCTTCATTCCCCATCTCTCCTATTTATAGAATCATAGGAGGCTGAGTCACCAAGTGTGGGCCAGGTTAGATGAGTACTGTCAGGATATTCAGGAGCAAGTATGGGCGCCGATCATGTCTATACTGACAAAGGTATGGGCGCCAAACATGTTTAATGTGATAGCTGTCTGTCCCGTCATACTTCGACCATGTACAGCTATGGTCAAAGTGTTTCTGCTGCGATGTGTGGAGCCTGTTCTCAAGGCTTCGAGTAGAACATGCTTCGAGAAGGCTACGAGTTGAAGGCTGCGAGTTGGCTTCAAGTAGAAGGCTGCGTATAGGCTTCGAGTTGGCTTCAAGTAGAAGGCTGCGTATAGGCTTCGAGTAGGCAACTACGAGTAGGTTCGAGTAGAGGGCTTCGAGTAGAAGGCTGTGAGTAGGCTACTACATTTTCCCCCTCTCAGCGAAGAGCTCAAAAACGGTTGTAGTGGCCTTTGCTGAGAAAATTGTTTGGCGCTAGAAATTGAACGGTTTGACTGTTGGTTTTCTGGTAGGTAATAGAAGAGGGTAATAAAAAAATATTTGGTGGGGGGTTCTTCAGATGATGGGTCTGTTTTTCGGCCACTGTTTACTTTTGCTATAATCATTTGCAGAAGAGATGGTGGAGCAGAAGCGGCTGAGGCTAGGAGCGAGGAGAAGCGTCCCGATGATAAATTGGGGCTTCTTACTAGTTTGTTGAGTGTTTAGATGGATATAGAAATGTATTTGTATTTTTGGTTTGAATTATACGTCTGAATTTGGTGAAGTATCAGACCTTTCGAAGTAGAAGTCTGAACTTGGTAAAGCAAAAAGTGTGATCTGTCGATGTCGAAGTCTAAGCTGTCGAAGTCAAAGTCTGAGCTGGCAAAGTAAAACTCTGAGCTATTATGGTAGAAGTCTGATCTGTCGAGGTAGAAGTTTGAACTGTCAAAGTAGAAGGCTAATCTGAAGTAGAAGTCTTAACTATTGAGGTAAAAGGATGATCTAAAGTAAAAATCTGAACTGTCGAGGTAGAAGCCTGATCTGAAGTAGAAGTCTAAACTGTTGAGGTAGAAGGCTGATCTGAAGTAGAAGTCTAATTTGAAGAGGTAGAAGGCTAATCTGAAGTAGAAGTCTGAACTGTCGAGGTAGAAGGCTGATCTGAAGTAGATGTTGATTTGTAGAGGTAGAAGGCTGATCTGAAGTAAAAGTCTAAACTATCGAGGTAGAAAGCTGATCTAAAGTAGAAGTCTGATTTGTAGAGAAAGAAGGTTGATCTGAAGTAAAAGTCTAAACTGTCGAGGTAGAAGGTTAATCTGAAGTAGAAGTCTAAATTGTTGAGGTAGAAGGCTTATCTGAAGTAGAAGTCTAATTTGTAGAGGAAGATGGTTGATCTGAAGTAGAAGTCTGAACTGTCGTGGTAGAAGGTTGATCTGAAGTAGAAATCTGATTTGTAGAGGTAGAAGGCTGATCTGAAGTAAAAGTCTAAACTGTCGAGGTAGAAGACTGATCCGAAGTAGAAGTCTAATTTATAGAGGTAGAAGGCTGATCTGAAGTAAAAGTCTGAACTGTCAAGGTAGAAGGTTAATCTAAAGTAGAAGTCTGATTTGTAGAGGTAGAAGGCTGATCTGAAGTAGAAATCTGACTTGTCGAGGTAGAAGGCTGATCTGAAGTAGAAGTCTGATTTGTAGAGGTAGAAGGCTGATCTGAAGTAGAAATCTGACCTGTCGAGGTAGAAGGCTAATCTGAAGTAGAAGTTTGATCTGTTTGAGTAGGCTTCGATGCCTTCGAGTAGGCTTCGAAGTAGAATTCTAATCAGTTTGAAGTAGAAGTTTGATCTATTGAAGTAGAAATCTGATCTGTTAAAATAGAAGTCCGAACTGTTGAAGTAGAAGTCTAAACTGCTGAAGTAGAAATCTTATCTGTTGAAGGAGAAGTCTGGTCTGTTAAAGTAGAAATCTGAACTGTTAAAGTAGAGGTCCGAACTGTTGAAGTAGAAATCTGATATGTTGAAGGAGAAGTTTGATCTGTTGAAGTAGAAGTCCGAACTGTCTAAGTAGAGGTCCAAACTATTGAAGTAAAAATTTGATCTGTTGAAGGAGAAGTTCAGAGTAGAAGTTCGAACTGCTGAAGTAGAGGTCCGAACTGTTGAAGTTGAAGCCAGAACTGAAGTAGAAGGCTGAACTGTTGAAGGTAGAAGTCTGAACTGAAGTAAAAATCTGATTTGTTTGAAAGAGAAGTCTGATCTGTTGAAATAGAAATCTAAAATGTTGAACTAGAGATCCGAACTGCTAAAGTAGAAGTCTGAACTATTGAAGGAGAAGTCTGATCTGTTGAAGTAGATGTCTGAACTGCTGAAGTAGAGGTCCAAACTATTAAAGTAGAAATCTGATCTGTTAAAGGAGAAGTCTGAATTCTGTGAAGTGAAAAATGTGATTTGTCGAAGCTGTCGAAGGTAGAAGTCTAAATTTTGATGAAGTGAGAATTGTGATATGTCGAAGCTGCTGAAGGTAGAAGTCTAAATTTTGATGAAGTAAGAATTATGATCTGTCGAAGGTAGAAGTCTGAATTTTGTGAAGTGAAAATTGTGATCGGTCGAAGCTGTCGAAGGTAGAAGTCTAATATGTTGAAATAGAAGTCATGAATTTGGACGAAGTAGAAGTTTGATCCGAATGAAGTGAAAATTGTGATCGGTCAAAGGTAGAAGGCTAATCTGAAGTAGAAGTTTGAACTTTGTGAAGTGAAAATTATGATCGGTCAAAGGTAGAAGTCTGATCTGAATGAAGTGAAAATTATGATCGGTCGAAGCTGTCGAAGGTAGAAATCTGATCTGAAGTAGAAGTCAGAACTTTGTTAAGTGAAAATTATGACCGGTCGAAGTTGTCGAATGTAAAAGTTTAATCTGAAGTAGAAGTTTAATCTGTTTGAGTAGGCTTCAACACCTTCGAGTAGGCTTCGAAGTAGAAGTCTAATATGTTTGAATGACTATAGTGTAATCGAATCCAGGCGAGTGTCAAAGATATATAGATCGAACTCTGTATGCTATGCTGGACATCGATGGCCGAAGTCACAGCGTGTTAAAATTTTGAAAAAATTTCATGTCGCCTTCGATTATTAGTCGGGCTGAGGGGACGTGATACCTAGAGGAAACCCGAAAATTTTCTGGACTACAAAGGCTTAAGCCACAGCGAAGACATATCTTATCGCCTCCAACGCATTCCCGAGGGTCCGATCTTTTGACCATTCGTTCCCCTCGAGTTTGTTAGAATATTGGAAACTTGAGCAATTTAAGGTCACCCCCAGGTATCAGTCGGGGCGAGGGTAGACATGATAGCCAGGGTAAACCAAGAAAAGGACTGGACTCCGACAGTTTCAAAGCCTATACGAAGTATATCTGATTGCCCCCAATGTATCCCCGAGGGTCCGGTCTTTCGACCATTCGTGCCCCTCGAGTTTGCTCGTAATTGGAGACTTGAGCATTTCAAGGTCGCCCCCAGATATCAGTCGGGGCGAAGGTGGGCATGATACCCGGGGTTAACCAAGAAAAGGACTGGAGTTCAAAGGCCTTAGCCATAGCGAAGCATATCTGTTCGCCCCCAATGCATCCCCGAGGGTTCAGTCTTTCGACCATCCTTTCCCTTAGAGTATTCTCGAAATTGGGAGCTTGAAAAATCTCGAGACTACCATCAAGTACCAGTCAGGTAAAGGTTGACATGATACCTAAGTTAAACCAAAAAATTCAAAATGAAATAGGAGGTGAAGTATGGGTGGAAAAACTTGTTTATTGAATGTTATGGATTACATCAATTGTACATGGTTTGAGACATGGCCTGTTATAGGAGACCAGCTGCATTGTGTTCCACGGAGTTGTCGGCACGGGTAGAACTGGAATGGAAAGTAGGTACCAATGAGGAGAGTATGTGGAAGTTGAAAATAAAGGGAAGGGAAAGAGAAATTGGTGGGGTGGGAAGCACAGACGGCGCCAAATGTAAGGGCCTAACTTCAAGCAGGGGGGAAGTCGGCTCCTACACCATGAGGTTTATCCTTAATCGGAGGATTTAAGCATATAATCTAGAATATAAAAAATCAATAGACAATATACTTGTGTAGAGGCCCGAATGTAACGCTCTACGACCTCGGATGAGGATTTTTAAGAGAGTTTATATTACTGATGAGTAATTGAAGATTCAAGTACTGGGTTTTACATTGTAGTCAAAGGTAAACTGTAAGAGCTCAGAGGGGAGATTTTCCAACCCCACCTTGGTTCCCCATCTCTCCTATTTATAGAATCATAGGAGGCTGAGTCACCAAGTGTGGGCCAGGTTACATGAGTACTGTCAGGATATTCTGGAGAAAGTATAGGCACCGATCATGTCTATGCTGACAAAGGTATGGGCACCAAACATGTTTGATGTGATAGCTGTCTGTCCCGTCATACTTCGACCATGTACAGCTATGGTCGAAGTGTTTCTGTTGCGATTTGTGGAGTCTGTTCTCGGGGATTCGAGTAGAATATGCTTCGAGTAGGCTGCGAGTAGAAAGTTGTGAGTTGGCTTCGATTAGAAGGCTACGAGTAGGCTTCGGATAGGCTTTGTGCAGAAAGCTGTGAGTTGGCTTCGAGTAGACGGCTGTGAGTAGGCTTCGAGTAGGCTTTGTGTAGA
Source organism: Kingdonia uniflora (assembly GCA_014058105.1). Lineage (NCBI taxonomy): Eukaryota > Viridiplantae > Streptophyta > Magnoliopsida > Ranunculales > Circaeasteraceae > Kingdonia > Kingdonia uniflora. Next base: position 2,984,693 of record JACGCM010001859.1, on the reverse strand, counting down.
AAGCTGCGAGTAGGCTTTGTGTAGAAGGCTGCAAGTAGGCTTCGAGTAGGCTTCAAGTTGGCTGCGAGTAGGCTACTGCAATATCTACTTGATGAAAATTTAGATATAATTTCTCCTGGTAGGTGGAACCTATCAATCTTAGAACCCCCACATTCTAAGGTGCAAGTCTTAGCAACCACTTTATGCTCTTCATAGTTTATTTTTACTCTTTTCTTCAATATTTGAACTATTCAATTCATATGTTATATTTTATTGTCTCTCAACTCTCAAGTAACATGCTCGTTTTTATAGGGATATTGAACAATGAAGACCTATGGTTCCAAAGACATTGTAAAAGTGTGACAAAAGGTCTGCTAAAGTTTCTAAGGGCAATAGGAACAAGCTTAATGGAGTATTATAGCTATATGATTTTATATGACTCCAATTAATAGGTATTATTTTCCTATGTGCTTGGCATATTCTTCGTTAGCTTCTAACGTGAAGTATCTTGCTTTAGTTTGAGGCCACCAGATTTACAATCTCTATTCATAACATATTACTTTTCTTATGGCAAGTTCAACATTAATTTATTTTTTCCTAAAACTCTTAAACTCCTTTGTATAGTAATTCATCCTTTATATCAGTTATGGTTGTGTTAGTGTTATGGTAAGAGAGGAAAATCTATCTTTGTTTACTTTCTTTAATTCTATAATATGTTCACAAATATGTTTTGTTTACCTTTCTCAAGGAGAAGAAAATATTAAAGTTGGTATTGCTAGTGTCAACACCTTATAGGCAAGATGTACTTCTGAGATGCTGAAATTGCAAGGAAGCAGTATATGAGGCTTACGTTCAAACACCATAACACCAAGAGCTTATCCTGATAGAAACTATGTCTTTTAAATCCTTAGCCTTTGAAGACATTGCCATTATCTTTATTCTATTTTATTATGTTTTTTTCTCTTCTTCTGTCGTAGCATGAATTATTGTACATGGAAGCTTCCTTGCTTACTAATGAATGAAAGGAGTTATTAATTGTCCTTTGTTGATATATTATGACTTGATATAGGATATAATACAAAGTTATATGTGCAGTAGGTGTATTTTTAAAGTATTTAAAATTATGAGGTATAATTTTGATATATTTGTGAATTTTCTTTTTGAAAAAATGAAAAAGAATTGCCACAGACTTTTTTTTATGGTAAATAAATAGCCACGGATTGAGATTGCGTCTTACCTTATTTCATAACACAGTTTATATCTGTGGTAATAAATTAACCACAGATTAAATCCGTGGTAAAACAGTACGATAAGCTCAGATAAAGTCCATGACAAAAAAATTGCCACGCACCTTTTATTATAGACCTCTACCATAACCAAAGTCCATGGTAAATAGTACTTTACCACAGACAGAGTCTGTGATATTTTACTAAAATTGATGTAGTGGGCATAAAATATGGTTAAGATTTGAATACAATCCCAATTAGTCACAGAATTGCTGATGTGCTTCTTCGAATCAGTGCCTTTGTATTTACGTATCCAGGGAGTATGAAAACCTGTTGGTACTTCCATATCAAATAACTCTTTGGCAATCGGACTACCTTGCAACTTGGTAAAATTTTCCTTACTTCCTAGAGCCTGAGCTTCAATCAATTCTTTGATACGTTAATCCATGTGTTCCTATGTGACATACTGACATGTTGCCTGAGTGACTTGGTGAGCTGGTCAAGGATTATGAGTACCTGTGCCCTCGCACAAGTGCTCTCGAGCTAGTATCCTGTATTGAGATCATTGTTCTTCTTCTTGACGTTTGGAAATCCAGAGACCCCTACTGATATCGGACTGAGCTTCTCTTCCCAAATGAATTAAAGCTTGTGGTTCATTCAGAAGATTTTTGGAAATGACTTTGCTGGTTGCTCATCATGGTCCTAATATTTCTCGTGCAGAAACTTGAGAGTTCACTGGCACTTGATCCCGATCTCTAGTAAGAAGAGTGTGTTGAGTATCTTGAAAAGCTTACAAAGCGGTCTGCATAGTTAGCATCTACTCTTAATGCCTCTTAAATGTTGTCAGACGAGCTTGACTCTCGCTTTTGAGTTCTTTGTCGCAGAGCTCACGGTCAAGAACTAACAAACACTTGAGCTTATTACTCTTCTCTGTCTAGGCGTGGAGATTTGTCCGGAGTTCAACGAGCTATTCTAGCTCAACTGAAAGATCGATCTGAACTTCAGTTGTTTGTCGCTTAGAAGTAAGAATGATTGAAAATGGATAGTAGAGTAAATGTATGACTTAGGATATCGTTAAAATGTCTTCTTTCCCACAAACGGCACCAAATGTAATGGCCTAATTTTGTTGCTTGAAATTAAATCTTACACCAAATATACCTGTGATAAGAATTAGTATTATACAAGAAATAACACAGGTAATTTAGCGTGGAAAACCTTTGAATATGTAAAAAAAACTACAACCTCGAGTTGAGAATTTAGTAACTGTAACTTTTATTGTTTGAGGCTAATATCTTATTACAAGTGATCTCTTGAGCTAGAAATACTTTATCTTGAAAGATAAAAATTCTTGTGGTTTTAGAATCTAGAAATTTTGGTCCTTATCTCCTCTGGAAATTTTCTTTTATATAGACCTTACTTGCAGTTTGTTATTGTGTAGAAGCACGTTCTCCTAAAAATAAAGTAAATGGTAGTTGAATGTATAACTGTTAGTTCATGGGAGACAGGGGTCTTTGACTTGTTCATATTTTCTATAGTGTTCGATCCACGTTCTTTATTAGTTCGTGGTCGAGGTGTCAATGCTAATTGTACATGTCACGTGTTTAATGCGTGAGTCTGATATTAAGGTAGTTCGATTTTGGACTAGGTCGAGGGATTGGTCCCTACAATTAGCTTAACCATTGAACTTTTCCTAGAACCTAGAATCATACATTAAAATTGGGCATATGCCATAAAATATTAGCTTAACCATTTAACTTTTCCTATTTTACCTTTCTTTTATTGCATTGGTTTCTTCTCTTAGATATTTATATATGTATTTTGCAGGTTTATATGATCTTCCTACTGGTTTCCTTTCTTAACTTTGGCACTAAGCCCTCCCCGTTGTAACTAGCTTGACGACGAACTATTCCAAGGACCTCATTGACATTAATACAAAGAAAGATATAAGGTGACACTTTTGCAGCTTAATCATCACCCTTTGTGATAGCTTGCCAATCAAGTGGATATCTAAGTTGTTCTTGCTCATTAAGATCTTTTTTGGACTATTTTTCTTAATGATTCTAGCTCTATGCTGCATGTTACGTTGGTGCTAATTCCACCTTTGATCATTTCTATTAGTATCCCCGAAAGAGCTTAGCAGCCATTTATCCCACATTCTTTTTGTTTGCATCTCAGCCCTTGGATAATTAATAAGAACTTTAGAGATATAAAGACCCAATAAGAACTGTGATATATGTGGCCTTATAATTTCTTGGGATATTTACTGTGAACATTTTCTTAACTCTTTCTTCTAATATTCTGATATGGCTCAGTTGTATTCTCTGGCAACTCTAGGTGTGATGGTGTTTGAACATGAATGTATTTTCAATTTTCTTGTACATAATAAGAACTGGGAGAAGCTTAACAATTGTCTTTGAAATGTTCAGTCCAAAGTTTTGAAGGATGTTGATTATTGAGATATAAATTTAATTTGTGTACTATTTTTCTTTTAGAAGGTGTTATAAATTAGTAGTAACTTAATAAATTTTTATAGCTCACAAATCTTAAAGATAGTTGATCCTGAAAATTATGCATGATGGGGTTGGTCCAACCATGTTTAAAAATGTCACGCCCCAAATTTCATCCATTAAAATATATTTAACTAATGTCATTCAGGACACACAGGTCAGGGAATTTGAAGATTCACCCCACAAATAACCATGCTAAAAGGAAATAGCTCAATCATTCACTATAGAAATTCATCAGAGTTATTAAAGGATAAATAAAGGAGGAAGCGAAAGATAAATAATAAATCTGGAATAGAAGAAATTTTCTTAAAATCGCAAAACAAGAAATGCAAGGAGTTCAAGAAGTCTGATATCTCTAATGAAAGAATAATAACTAACAACTAATTACAGCAGTGAGGCTAAGCTCCTAACCTAGCTGTAGCTCTCTGGGATACCACATAACTACTCCATCTCTTAAAGGTTATAAAATATGAGAGCGAATAAACCACGGCCCGCTATAACCCAGCAAGACTAAATAACTATACTAATAAAACTGATACTAGAATGAAGAGGAAAAGATGAACGTGATGAGGTATGCATAAGTACGGTATTACTAAGTAAAAATGAATTAAATATGAGGAAATGATATGATCCTACAAATACCCTAATGTTGTATGATTAATGACGTTAGACCAATGAACTTAATCCTATAAATATTTGGCTGATCAACTGTTAACGTATGATGACATTAATAGACACAAGGGGTTCGATTTTGTCAAGCTCAACCAAGCTAAGGATATTTCACTTGATCAAAGTATTCCGAGTGTTTCAACCTAAGGAACCTTGTTGATTTCACTCCATTCTTATTCCAAGGAATTTCAACCTCACGAAGGATAAGATAGGTACTAAAGGAGAACTGGCTCATACCTATAGTAGCATATTTTCTAGATTCGACAAGGATAAGCCAGCATAACATAGTCAAAGACAGTCAGCATTGCATAGTTGAAGATAGACAATATTTAAGAAATTACCACAAGTCCTCGACCTACTAAAAGTAGCCGTTATGCCTGGTCAAGAAGGAGCCATTAGAGATTCACGAAGTTAGCTCACTACCCCCGAAATAGGAGGCTGTTACATTCTTTTTGTAAACTGCTTGTATCAACTATAAATACAGGCAGATAATAGATTATTCAGATCCATAACTCTACTATACTTACTTCCTTACCCTACTATCACTCCAAAACTTGTAATAACTAACAACATATTGGATTATACATCAAAATTCTCCCCGAGGTCATTGTTTTTCTCAGCTTTTACTTTGTTTCCACATAAAATCTTGCTTGTTAAGGTTATTACTGTACCTTCTTTAAGAAAAGTATTGGTGAAGATTATCCTTCCGGAAAACATGCCACTACAATTGGCACAATCTATGGGAAATACCACACATTTCTTTACCACCCCAGATCTAAAAATAATCCGATGACAAATATGAATCTTCAAAGCCATTCCAGCACAGTAAGAGATCACGAGATCATTCCGATACTAGAAACAGTCAACCTGCATAGTGCAGTGATCGAGATTTAGAGACAAATGGAATCAGAAAAATTCCAAAGGTTGGAAAATCACTGTATTCACGCTCAAGCTCTTCAAGTGGAAAGAGACGAAAGAATAAAAGCCCTGGACCAACTGAGTCGAACACATCAGAAGGAGACGGAGAGATTAAGGAGAACCCAAGATCGATTCACTAGCCGTCAAGCGTCACCTCCACAAGCCCGAAGTGAATATCGATTAAGAGCGACCCAAAGAGATAATCAACCAAAAGAGAATAGATTACAAACTTCTCGGTCCAGATCCAGAAATCCAGACAGGGCCTCTCGACACATTGGACTTACACCCTCAGTATCAACAACTAAAAGAAGTTGACACACGCGTCATTAAACTCCCCCACCACTAGAAAGTAGACCAGTCAGGGACTGATTGGGACTAGAAGGATAGGGAAATTTGATCCATAAGTTGTAACCTTACTAATTCCTCTCCCACAGTTCGTCACCTTGAACGACCTAAATAATAGGATCCAATCCATAAATTTTGATATCCAAGGCTGAAGGTCTGTACTCTACAGAATCGAGATGAACCCCATCACCCCTCATCTCAAAGTTGTAATGGCCAAATTCCATAAGCTCGATTTGATTAGGAATAAGCTATCACACCAATGACCTATAACAATACTCTAATAGAAAGTAAGAAATGGGAACAGGCGTTTTTAGCATGGAAAACCTCTGAATAAGTGATCTCTAGAACATAAAAATGCTTTTGATCTCGTAAATAAGAAATTTTAAGTAATTTTTCTGGTCTCTGTCTCTTCTAGAACTTTTCCCTTTTATAGGCTTCTTCACAGCTCTTCATCAAACCAAAATACATTTTTCGAATGATGTGGTTAGTGGCGGTTGACTAAATAGCTAACGAGTTCGTGAGAGACATCTGTCTTTGACTAAATAACATTTTCAAAGAGGTAAATCAAACTATGTGAGCTCGATTACGAGTGTTGTCGAGGGATAAGTCCCTATAATCGCCCCCTCGCAATCGAAGTCACGAGTGGCTTTAGTTGAAAAAAAATATGTTAAAAGCTGTAAATTCAAAATGTAGCAATGGTGGAATTTGACTGGATAGAAGTTACGTGATATTGGGAAGTGATGGGTATTAAATGATGATGCGGATGTATGTGACGGCTGCGCTTGAATAGTCACGTCCGTAATAAATGATGACACTTGAGAAAATGTTCATGCACAATAAAGTTAGGGTTATATAAAGAGTACCTTGATTAACACGCTGAAATAATTCTTGCATGTGTAACTTTCTCTGAGATGGTAAAAACTTGGAGTATGGCCCTTGAAGAGAGGATTGCGTCTGAAGCGCAGAGGTTGAAGTTGAAGTACTTTGGTGATCGTTCCTTGGAAATGGCAATCCCAGACCCTATTCCTCTGATGTATCAAGGCCTGTCTGGAGAGGAAGCGGTTGAAGCCGAGGAAGATTTCTACTATAAGTGGAGATTTCATGTCTTCGCCTTGACGGGCGAGGAACGTTGGGCCTGTCTTCGTACCCTTGAGAAAGCCAGGGTTAGGGGTTCATATGCAGGGAAAGGTATATATGCGGGGCAGATATGTTGATTTTCTGTGTTGCCATGGATTCTAAGGTTGGGCCCTCTTCATCTCTACCAACTCTTCGGTGGTGGTGGTTATAGAAGAGGCGGTGATGGCAGTGGAGGAGGAGAATTGGAAGGGAGATCCTGCTGACGCATTTCAATTGTGGTTTTGCGCTCAGAAGACCTTTCATCTTGTTTTGTTGGTGCCAATACTGAGTCTACTACTTACATAGTTCTCACTTGGAGTTCGACTGGGCTTCAACCGAGCCATGTGAGGAAAAAAAATTGTTGGTTCCACTGCCTTCTTTGCATTAGGGTAAAAAATCACTGAAGTAAAAAAGAACTGGAAAACATGATACCTTTTCGTTCCCTACTGACCTGTAGCTTTTAACAAACAGGGAAAACTTGCTATCTGTAAAGTACCTGGAATTCGGTGTTGGGTGGATGACATTTTATTGTATTCCTGTATGAAAACTTGTTATTTGTAAATCGTATGTACTATGTTTGATATGAATAAAAGTAGATTTTCATGAAATTGTGAATAGAAAAACTTCTTGAATCGACCGAAAATGTGTTGGAAGCTAGTTGAATAACTGTTTAGTAAGTAGTTAAACAATGTTGCAATGTTGTTCATGCTTAGATTAATACGTGCTTTCAATGTTGTGCTGATATAAATGATTTATGTTTAACAGGTGATGGATAAAAATTGTAGGAAATATGTAAACTCGAGCTGTTATAGGTCGAAAGGGGGAATACCCATGGTTGCGTAAGGTCGAATACAATAGCTATTTTGTATCACTGATGATGGGATAAGTTCAAATAATTGATCTTATGATTTGGGGTTTCATTTACAGAGTAAAAGATAAAAATCACGTATTTTAGCTGGAAAGTTAGTGAGAAATGTATAAATATGGGTATGTTGAAAGACAACTAGAGGAGAGATTTAGGATGGTACGGTTCTATCTCAGAGGATTCGTGCTGCGTGGAAGAAGTATTATCTATAAAGATTGCCAAAGTTATAAAAGGATTTTTGGTTCATATGGTTACGATGTTGAACTATAGGGAGGGAATGTGAATTCGAGGGTTCAAATGGAAGGAGCATGGAGTATGCTTGTTATTTTTTGATGTGTGTTAGTGAGAGATCAGGTAAATCGAAAGAAGTTGGCTAGTTTGATTGCTGAAGTTGAAATTGAATCCGACGATCTGAGGACCGACGAATAATGTGATTGGATGATGTGCTAAGTATGTTAAATTTAAATGTTGTGAATGTAACATAAATAAAATAAGTCAATTGGATCCTCTATAAGGGAAAATCTGTTTTGAGACTGTTTTAGCAAACATTTTGAATAAATTTGAATATTTGTACAATTTAAAAAAAATAACGTCAGTCACTATAACTAAGGTAAACAAGGACAGAGAAACAAAAATATGAAAATGTAGAAGCTTCTTGTTTTGTTTTGTATACAAAAGGAAATAGAGCTCTGACATCGTACAGTGTGAAACATCATGAGTGAAGGATGGTCTAGAAAGGATATGGAAATAGGGAGAAAAAATATGTTAAAAAATGTGGGAAGTTGTAATGATGGAAAGGTGGTTTTATCAAAAAGGTACAAGGCGTCTGACATAAAGAGTAGAAAGTACGCCTCGGTTCTGGAATCGCGGATGGTTCGTGTGAGGAGCAATAAATGCCAGCCGCATGAGAGAAAAATGATAAATAGTTCTTCTTCGTCTCTAAATATGCGTTTTATCACAACAAACTTGGAGAGCACTAAAAGAGAAAGACAAATAATCAGGGGATTTGATAAAGAGTTATCCGATGGCGATAAACGGTTGAAGAGGGCAAAAGATTTTGGATCACGTAGGTGGCAATACAACAGCCTTGTGAGGGGAAAGCTTGACTCTACTGCTGATTCTCATTCGGATAGTGAAGGTTAGTAGGGATATATGCGATATATGTTGATTTTCAATAGTTAAAGATTTATGTTATACGTGAATAATTGATCAAAGATATATGTTGTATATATATATATATATATGCATACATAGATGGAAGAATGATAAATACCTTAACCTGTATGTAGGTCGAGCGTGAAAGGCATCCTTGTAGGTCGAAGACGCGCCTGTAGAATCTATTTTTAAGTTTGGTAGTTCATCTGTTAATAAGGTTGTGACCTCTGGTCGGACGATTGAGTCTAATTACGAAGGGGAAGGAGGATTGGAACAATTCCCAGGTTTCCCTGATCATTTGGTGTCTTATCCTCTGGGTTCTGATGCCTTTAGAGAATTTGGTAAGGCCAAGACGGCTATAAGAGGGAAGTGGGGCAAATGTGTAAAGTTTGTCGGTAGGCAGTTTAGAGGTTGTATGGCAGCAGAAGGGAAAGCATATTTCTATCTGTTGGCAGATTTGGAAGTAGAAAAATGAGATAGGGGTATAGATGAATCGATCTTATTAGATTATTTTAATGGGGATGTCTGAAGTGACCTCTCAGAGGATTTTCTATGTTACCTGTCTCAATTAGAGTATGGGTTAAGCCTTCCCCTCACCAATTTAGCGAAGGGGATTATGAATGCAATTGGGGCATGTCTTGTTCAAATGAACGGGAACATGTGGGAGGTAATAACTGCATATGACCATCTAAATAAAAGGTGGTAAAGGAAGGAAAAAGTGAGGTGGATAACCCCTGAGGACATTCTACAGTTTTATGGGGTGAAGAATTTTAAGGCCAGTGGGGTGTCGTATTTATGTGCGAGTGTAACTCGGCGCCGTATTTTTGATCTGAATTCAGCAGGTCGAACCTAAAATGACAAAATCATATAGGTGAAGGGCAATTGCCTTCAAAGAGATGATGAAGAACCTTTGGACCTTCGATTTAGATCTGTAAATCAAACTAAGTATAGACATGCATAGATAGAATTATTGTTATGTTTTGTTGACAACTATAGTTGATAGTAAAATGTGCTATTGCAGGTGTGAAGTCTACCGTGGAAAGGAAAGAATCCCAGTTAGACGAAGTTGTGGAGGAGGAGACTGAACTCTAACTCGTTTTGGAGGAACTCGACCTGAGTAAAAAGAAGAGAGTTGATAGTAAGTCGGACAAGGCTAGGAAGGCTCGATCTACCAGGTCGATGGCGGGGGTTGATGAAGGGAAAAAGAAAATAAGTGGTGAGGAGGCTCGAGCTAAGAATCTTGGGTCGGGCAATTCAGCTCAACTGAATCTTACGTCGAGCAAAATAGCTCAAACATTTCTGAAGAGACAAATGTTAAAGGCTCTACCGGCCTTTGGTACCACTGTAAGTAGTGAGGTCGCGGTAGGGAAGAGGAGGAGGGTTAAACCTTTGGGGAAGTCAGGATAGAAGGTCGTCGAGGGGTGATCTGCTTTAATGGACGATCCCAAAAAGGTCCATGAAAGGGCTAAGTTGGCGATTCTCCAAGGAGAAGAACATACGAGCCAGATGGCAAGTTTATATTATCAGAAAGAAATATTTAATATACTTCGAGCTAATAAATGAGATCGATATAATTTTTGCAGGTTGCTCATCTTGTCAAGGGGATTTGGCTAGGTATTAAAGAAGAAAAATCTGAGCTGAAGAAGGTGAAGAGCGAGCTGGAGAAAGACCTAGCTCGAGCCAAGACTGAAGCCATAAAGAAAGTCAGGCAGTTGAATGCCACTCACCTCGTGGCGATCGACCAGTTACAGGTCGAGGCAAAGGTCAATTTAGATGAGATAGTTGAGGAGTGTGACAGACTAGGTCATCACTTGATCCTGAAGTGCTATTCTCAGGAGGAGGTGGATGGCATTAAGGCTTATACCTATATTGAGGAAGGAGAGGATGAGGAAGCGGAAGTGGTGGGAGTCGTGGATGGTCTGGATGGTGTTTCCCGCCAGACAGTACTTGACAAATAAGGGGATGATGTCGAGCTCCCAGAAGGTGGGAGTGTGAAGGTAGGGTAAACACGTATTTTGTATAAATATTTATAAGTTGCTTGAATTGTGTGTGAGGACGAAACTTTCTATAGATTAACTTTGTTTATAAACCTCTTGTAGGTAGTTCGAGAGATGAGTCTCAGGATAAATGACCTAGAGTCTGGACATGCCTGTGAAAGAGAGACCTTTAAAGCCTTACTGTCAATGAAAGCAGAGCTGCAGGTTAGATCAGAATAGGTTTTTTGACTTGCATGTTAAACCAATGTTAAGTTATCAAGTCAACATAATAGAAATACATGGTAAATGCTATTAATACGGAATAATATATCGAAAGTGTGTACCTTGTACGCCGTTAAAAGATTCATGAAGGTTTCATCTGAGAATAGAGTCCAAACTTTTAGTCTAAAAGTACTTGGAAACAGATGTTTAGAAATCACATAGTCTCGTAGAAATGTAGTATGTATATATTAGGAATTATATTTCCTGAATCGAACTGTACTAAAGCTTGTTATATTTCCCAGGTCGAATTGGATTCATCTCGAGCATGTGAGGACAACGTAATCATGTGCAATTGGGAATTTGTGGAGCAGTTCGATGGAATTAAGAAGGCGAACGAGAATAGAGATGGTCAATACGTAAAAGTGCATTTCAAACTTGAGAAGTTGAATCAGGCCATTTCCGACCTGACTCTTCAGGTCGAAGAGAAAGATTCTGAGATTAAGAAGGGATTAGAAGATCTATCTGAGGCCACCGAATGGTCGAGAAACTTTAACGTCAGGTCGATGCGCTGGCTGCGAAGGGTAGGCATGCCAACACGGCTCAATACCATATTCAGGCGCTGGAACAAACAGAAGAACAATTTCGATCTGATCTTTAAAGATGCAGGAACGAGCTAAAGTGAATGAAACAAAAATTCATCAAAAGAACGACGAACTGAGGGTAGCTCAAGAAAATCTATCGGCTTCACAGGCCGTAGCTGAACATTTGCAAACAGTCCTCCCCACCAGGCATATGGAATTCTGAGAAATGAATCGAAGGTGCGATGACTTAAACGAGAGAGTTGCTCGACTTAAAGCTGAAAAGAAACAAGCCATTGCTCGTGCCAAGAAAGCCGAGGCCAGAGAGCATTCATGAGGAAATAGAACTGAGGTTAAGGCTCATTTAGTTTGAGGTGATGTAGTTAGTCTCTCAGGTCAGATTAGAGAGCTGGAAAGTAACGTGTCTCAAATTCAGGGGCATGTTCAGAAAGGAAATGCGAATTTGAGGGAATGCCAGCATAAGCTGGATGCTGCTCTTATTAGGGAGAAAGTTCTGGAGGGGGAGATCAAAGAAAAGGACTTGCTGGTGAAGAGGAAAGGGGAATTAATGAAAAATATGCTGACTAGGGAAGAGTTGAACGCAGAAATTGGGAGACTTTGTGCTCGGGTAGTAGACTTAGAAGCCATAAACCTATCTAAGTTGGCAAAGTATATTTCCAAATTGGAAGAAGAAGCCAATTATCATGATAAGGTTGATGCAGAAATAATTGAATGGAAGGATAACTGCGCTAGGTTTAAGTTACGCCTCGAGAGGTTAAAGGCGAGATTAGCAACAGTGATAGTACCTGGTGTGTCTCGAAATGACCTATTAAGGGTGATCATTGCATATTTTGTAGAAGAAGTTAAAGGACTTGAGTTAGAACGAGATACCTTGCTCAAAACTTTGTCAGATAAGGGATGCACCTATGGAGCCAAGATAAATCGAGGGAACTGTCTAGGCGCCATGGAAACCCAACTGGGCACTCGAACTGTTAAATCGATAAATCAAGGTAGAGCTGTTTTGGCCTGCTAACTGAATAGGAGGCCTCTTGATATGTGGGGAATCGCTTCTGACCCTCCACCAGTAGAAATGAATCTTCAGTAATATGAATTTGACTTGAAAAAAAATAGTACGTATCGCAGACACATTGTAATTGATGAAAGCTAGTATGACCATTGCCTTATCTTATGTCTGGTAGGGCCTTTGATATAAAGCCAATTTTTCACATTCATTTTAATCGCAGAAATGGGTTGAGTTAAACCAAGATGAAACTTGATTTGAACTATAAAAATATCACAGGCATATTGAAAGAGATGAAAGCCAGTATGATCTCTGCCTTATCTTATACCTGGCTGAGTCTTTTATGTGAACCAAGTTTACACTTGCCACAATCGCAGAGATGTAAAGATTAAGCTGAACCAAGTGCTATCCTCGATCCAGCATACTAAAATGATCTAAACAAGTTGTAAAAGATGAAGGCTAGTATTACCTTTGCCTTATCTCTTGTTTGGCTGAGTCTTTGATATGAACCAAGTTTTTACACTTGCCACATCGCAGAGATGTAAAGATTCAGCTAAACCAAGTATTATCCTCGATCCAGTCTACTAAAATGATCCAAACAAGTTGTAAAAGATGAAAGTTAGTATTACGTTTGCCTTATCTCTTATTTGGCTGAGTCTTTGATGTGAACCAAGTTTTTACACTTGCCACAATCGCAAAGATGTAAAGATTCAGCTGAACCAAGTATTATCCTCGATCCAGCCTACTAAAATAATCTAAACAAGTTATAAAAGATGAAGGCTAGTATTACCTTTGCCTTATCTCTTGTTTGGCTGAGTCTTTGATGTGAACCAAGTTTTTATACTTGCCATAATTGCAGAGATGTAAGATTCAGTTGAACCAAGTGTTATCCTCGATCTAGCCTACTGAAATAATCCAAAGAAGTTGTAAAAGATGAAGGCTAGTATAACCATTGCCTTATCTCTTGATTGGCTGAGTCTTTGATGTGAACCAAGTTTTTACACTTGCCACATTCGTAAAGAAGTAGTAATAGAAGCCAATCAAGTGATATCCCTGATTGAACTTGAAAAAGATTGATTGTAAGCTAGTATTATCTATGCTTAAATCAGTAAAACGTATAAAGAGAATGACATTGTTCAAAAAAAACTTTCATCAAAAATTCAGAATTTACATTGGATAGAGATAAGAATCTCACTTTTGTAATTGAAAACCAAACAGCGAATAATGGAAATGGAGTAGTAAGATACCTAACAATAGTATCGCTTCAGCTGCCAGTGTTCCAAGGATTTAAAATGGGGATTTCATCTTCTGTCATGAGATGGAATGATCCCAGGCCTGAGAGACCTGTGATAATGAATGGACCCTCCCAATTGTCAGCTAATTTTCCAGCGTGAGGCTATTTGCGATGCTGAGGAATTTCTCTGAGGACAAGATCTCTAATTTGGAAAATACAACTCCTGAATTGATTATTGTACAACCTGGAAAGCTGATGGTGATATCGACCTAGGTTAGCAAAGGCACGTTCCCTAGTTTCATCTATCATATTGAGGTTGCAAACTAATTCAAACTCATTTTCATCGTCAGTTAGCTCGTGATCATGAACTGGATGATGGTATTCAGAAGGAATGACTGCCTCAGTGCCTTAAGCAAGGAGGAATGGGGTATACCCAGTAGATTGTCGGGGAGTAGCTTGATAAGACCACAGGATGTGAGGTAGTTCGCGAACCCAATTTCCTTTTTTTTGTGAGTGAAGCCATTTTTTGAATCTATCTACGATGGTTTTGTTGGTGATTTCACACTACAAGAATAAAGGGTATTTACCACCGAAATATCAGTGGCAAAAGGGTTTTTGCCACTATTTTTACTTTGGCAAGGGTCGTGGGCATAGATCGGGTGGCTAAAGCTTTGGCACGAATTTTTTCGTGGCAAAAAGTTATTAATTTCCGTGAATTTTACCGTGGCAAATGAAAAAAAAATTGCCACCGAAAATTCCGTGGCAAAAACATATAATAAATAATAAACAAAATTATAATTTTTTTACCTCAGTTTCGTAGCACAAAAATTACCGTCATTCTAGCATAAGCTTTGTTAACAGGATGAAGTTATGGTATTTTAGTGATGATGCTAGAATTATTACTCTTTTTATGCCAAAAATTAAATGATGCATTAAATTCTTTGAAGAGAGGATACTTACACTAAGAATAAGTTTTATAGCTGACCAAGTTCTTCAAGAATTTGGCCAGAGATGTGGTTATGTAAAAGGTCTCTTCAAAACATAAGCATGTTTAACATACACTTCAGAAAACTAAAATATAAGTCAACGACATCGCGGACGAACAGTATAACGGTTCTTACATATCCATAATACTCCTCAGATTCCCAAACTCCCCAGGAATATATCCAGACAACTGGTTTGAGCTTAGGTTTCTATGAGAGGAAAAGAAATGTGCACGATTAGAATGAAGTAAAACCACATCAAATAATGGGCCAACAAATAAGAAAACTCACAGTTTTAGAAGATGTTCCAAGTCACCAAGAGAAAAAGGAATATAGCCAAAAATATTGTTGTGTGAAAGATCCCTGTATTATAAGAAAGGGAAGGAATATAAACTGAGAGCAAGAAATAGCATTGATATATAAAAAAAAATTCTTGACTGGTGGTGTACTTACAGGGTATCCAAATTACCAATTCGGGACAGCTCAATAGGGATTAGACCTTTAAGATTATTTGAAGAAAGATTCCTGTAGAAGTTGGAAAACATATGGCCATTTTAGCCAGTTTTGACAAATATAGACTTTAGAACTAGATGTTTCAATTACCATAGGTACTAAATATGGTTTAAAGCCATAAGACTCACAAATTTCGTGACATATACTGAAATAAACATACTGGTACTTGCTTTTTTAATTCAGAAGAAAAGATAAGATGAAGAGAATCCAAATCAAAGTCATACAATTTTGGACTTTGGTAAACTAGAGAAAGATGAAACTCACAAGTATATCATACTCTCGAGCTTTTCGAATGCAGGTGGGATAGTTCCATTCAACTTGTTGTTGTACACATTGCTGTAACAAAAGAAATATATCTATAATGAATACAAATGGTCAAAAAATTAAAAATGGAAAGAATTGGATGGAAGTTGTCTTACATGCTATTTAAATTTGTGCATGAGCTAAGATTATCTGGAATTGATCCTTCAAACTTGTTGTTAGCAACATTCCTGCAATTCAAGCGAACAAACTGAATTGATTTCCAATCAAAAGAAGTATTTAGTTACTATCACGTGCAAAAGAGGAATGAAATCTCTAGGAATCTAAAGAGGACTTACAGATCAAATAAGTCGGTAAGCTTCCCAAGTTCAGATGGAATGTGTCCGCTAAGCTGATTATTATTCAGTTCCCTGTATATCCACATGTTATCAAGATATTTAAAGCAGAAGAAAAGAAAATTAATTTCAATCTTAAAATCAAAATGGACTTCTAAAGCAGTTGAGAGTTAAACATGACGTGTATATATATATTGTGGAGGGTGGCTTCAGACCACTCCATCCAACAGTAGTATCCACCAAGAAGATACTTGACACTCCCATAAATACAGCTCAATCGAACAACTCCAAACAATCTATTTAAATCTTTTCATTTGAAGAAATGGATTGCTTGGATTTTTCCAACGTGGCTGTATTTTGAACTTGGGTTGCGGAGGATGGTTTCAAACTACTTCATGCAACAGTAGTATCCACACCAGGAAAATACTTGACACTCCCATAAATACAGCTCAATCGAACAACTTCAAACAATCTAATTGAATTTTTTTTCATTTGAAGAAATGGATTTCTTGGATTTTTCAACGTGGCTATATTTTGAACTTGGGTTGCGAATGGTTTATGCAACTTAGTAGTCCAGCATCCCTTCTGTATACCCCCACATACATGACACTTTACGAGTAGTATATTTAATTTAGAGATTA
This sequence comes from Kingdonia uniflora, assembly GCA_014058105.1. Taxonomy (NCBI): domain Eukaryota; kingdom Viridiplantae; phylum Streptophyta; class Magnoliopsida; order Ranunculales; family Circaeasteraceae; genus Kingdonia; species Kingdonia uniflora. Next base: position 2,968,149 of record JACGCM010001859.1, on the reverse strand, counting down.
GCTCAGAAAGTAAATAGAATGTGCTTACAGATAGTGGAGGTTTGTCATGCTTCCCAATTCAGGGGGGATGGTTCCCGAAAGTTTATTACTATGCAAGTACCTAAAAGAGCATGGCAGTCCAATCAAAATATAATCTTGCAATGATAAGTGTAAGCATATAGTTTTAGTACACCTCAGTAACATATTATCAATACAAACATAAACATGTGTATGTAAGAGAGAAATAAGCAAGGAAGAGTTGAACTTACAGTTTTTCAGTGTAAGTCAGATTTCCTAAAATGGCAGGAATGGGTCCACTTAAGAGCTTGCAGCTGAGATCTCTGTGTTGAATGAAAAAGTCAGAGAAGGTTCAGAATGATGCATGACTTTTTAAAATGGAAAAATGGTAGTGATCTACGACTAAAAGACTAGTAAATATATAGTGCTTACAGCACTGCTAGTGCCTGCATCAGTCCAATCACAGGTGGGATTTTCCCTGTGAGTCAGTTTCCCTCCAGAGATCTTCCACCCACAAAACAATAATGAAAATAATCAGTCCACTGGCTCTAAAAATTTAAGAAATGATACCTTTCACATAATATAAGAAACAGATCCACATATAGTATAGCTACTTCAAGAAATCCAATGTAAAATGGTATCTCTCCAACAAGCAAGTTGTAAGACAAGTCCCTAATAAGCACAGGAAGAAAAACATAGTAATTTAGCTTGATTCAAGTATTGAGACACATTATACCAGAGTAGTACATACTTAATGGTATGTATACATACAAGACTTGGAAGCTGGTAGAATTTCTAATATTCTGAGGAATGTTGCCTGTTAGGCTGTTGTTTCTCACGTCACTGAGACTGGTGGAAAATACAAAATCAGCCAATGTGAAATTGTGTATTATTAGACAAGCATATCAGAGAAAAGAGCCAATAACTTACAAATTCCACAATCCAGTTAGCTGGCACATATCAAGAGAAAGCATCCCTATCAAGTTGTTCCCTCGCAGTCTTCTAAAATATATAATATAATTTTACGAGTAAACTAAAATTACAAAGACTGAAAGCGTGGATACTCGCAAGTATTGTAGAACTTTGTTCCAGTAAATAAGCCTAGGTATCTCCCCACTCATATTATTTTGAGCAAGGTCCCTGGAATCATAGGTTGGTGGTTGTTATATAGCAACAATCTAAAATAGTAAATTGAAATAAGAGTAGTCAAACTTACAATATCATCATATTTGGAATCTGGGACAAGGTGGATGGAATGGGTCCAATGAGTTGGTTATTTTTCAAAATGTTGAAATATGTTGTTCAGTGAGGAAGGGAAGAAGTAAAAAAAGTCATTATGCTGAGTAGAGAAGCATTTTAGCTTACAGTGATTCTAATTGCTTCAATTTAGACACTAAAAATGGAATGTCACCATATATCTCATTAAAAGATAAGTTACTAAGTATAAGACAAAGAAAATGAAATCCGATAAGTTTACCTCCTGGTATCAGTTGTGTAAAATTATAATTATAACAATGACTTACAGGCTTTTCAAAGAAGAGCAATCACCAATTTCATCCAGAATTTGTCCTGATAGATGGTTTCCACGAAGGTAACTATAAAAGATAAAAAGCAAGTCTTACATATATATTTATTTAAATTAAAATAATTAAAAAAAGAAGGGGTTGAATGAATGAATAATACATAGAGAGTAAGCTTTTGAAATCTTTGATAGAAGGCGAGATTTCCCCACTGAGATTCAATCCCGACAGATTACTGAATTTCATTGATTGAAAACATTAGTATGTTGAATTTTTCATTTCCATTGAATTTCTTGAGGGTTTTATACATGCGCATATGCTCAATAATACTAAAATTCAAAACTTATTCCCTTTTATACGAACTTACAGGTGTATTTCTAACAGAAACTTTATACTTAGTGGCTGCATTAACATGTGTATCACCTCCAACTTATTCCCTTCTTATCTATGGATCCAAGTGATCATCATCTCTAATATTATCTCTTATTCTAGCAAAACTCACATATATCAATTAAAGAAGTAATAGATCAAGTACCTCTTGTGATGCACGGAAACTTTCTAACTTGTCACTTGCAGACACTTCAGTTAGATTCAAGGTTTCCCCGTTGTATGTCACACCAATAAAATATCACTTAGTAACAGGTCTAATGCAATAATCTGGGAGTTTTGGGAAAATATCAAGCCTCTACCAAATGGTTAAAAAAACTTACACATGTTTTCTCTTGTTAGTTCCTCCTGTCTCCAAGAAGTAACCAGAAGCCCCATAATTGTCTTGCATTTGCATATTAGAAGTATATATTTTACCAAAGATTATATGTGAAGCATATAATCTCACCTATTTCCCTCCTCCTTTACCCGGGCTTGGAATTGGCTATGCAAAGCTATAACAACTGTGCATAGGCAGAGTTAAAAAAGGTTTAACTAATTGCATAAAATAGGTAATTTTATATATGATTACAAGCATCAAAAGCATTGGTATTCATATCTTTCAATAGAAAAGAAACTAAGAAACATGATTACAAGCATCAAAAGCTAGTTACGTCTATGCAAAAGTAACTAACACTATCCCATGTTTACAAAAAAGAAAACTAACAAGATCTAATTACCTAAAAAAGTTTACATTCTAAAAAGTAATCATGCTTTTGGGCCATGTAACAAAGCTTCCGATGCCCACATCCAAGAGTCGCTTAATATTACTATTGGGCCTGAACAATAAAGCATTATTACCATCAACAATATCATGGATTGCGACTTTATAAAAGTCATCGCCCAAGGCAACTGAATGATACACGTCAGTTGGATCAACACTAACAATGACACCATGCGCAACTATCCTCCAAGGGCAACCCACCAACCTACATTCTTTGTCAATATGTTGGTGTTTTCCCTGCCGTTTAAAAGTTTCATAGAGTGAGCTTTAAGTCCCAATTTACTAATACTCTATATGAGCTAAAACTAATTTAATACTTGTTTATGTTGCGATGATGAAGTTGCTTGTTGAGAAGGCAAATTATCTGTAGGTGATATAACTTGAGTACTAAAATATTCGAAACATAAACTATTCGTAGATTTGTATAAAGTATTGCAGTTAACATAAACTTCAAAATCAATAAGAGACAAATTCATATTTATTCTATACCTAGTAGTTAAAAGCCATTTATCTCCTGAGTTAAGAGTGTTCACGTAGATTCTATTTCTTAGAAACATAACATCGCGGAAGGGTTTTACGAAGAGGTGTTTAGATGGTTTAGATTTTTGGGACTCTCTTCAAGCCTCAAACCAAACTCTTGGGGCTAAATCCTTATGGTAATACTTGCAAGCACAATAACAAACATGTAAAAAAAATCAAAAGACCTGCGACTTTATCAAGGAATGTACAGGCAAAAATAAAGTGCCTGGACAATTGAAGCATTAACAAAAGCTCAAAAAAATATAGAACTTACGGGGATGTTTCCAACATATTTGGTCAGTGCATCCAAATATTTTCTTAACTTCTTAGTGGAAAATTTCAATTCGTTGTTATTAGATCGCAGCTCTTCATTCTCGCTAACAATGTGACCAACCTTTTCCACCAAGGATATGCTCATGCCCGCACCCATAACCCGAGTTCCACCTTTCCTCTCTTTGCCAAATTTCTACGTAGATATGAATATAACTATAAATTGATAAATAGTAGTACATTTCTATAATTAATTCAATCACATTAAAAACCTGAGCAATGGCATCATTGGGTCCTGTTCGAATGCTTTTAGGGTCATTTCGCATAGTATTTTGCAGTTCCGCCTACAAATATTTTTGTTCGTTAGATAATAACAAATTTAACAATACATGCACTTTTAAGCTATATTTTAAGAGTATTTAAGAGTTAAAAGAGATATACTTACAATAACATCAGGGCATTGAATGGTCTTATCTTTTTTGGTATGGGCTGGTATGTACACTTCAACCCTACCAATCTCCTCATCTGTAACACCTCTTTCCTCCGCCTATCCATTTAAAGCGTATTTAATTATTACTTAAAAAAAGAGTTGAAAATGTAAATACATAAACATATGTGCATCTTACCAATTTATCACGAGTAATTGGCATACTAGTTCTACCAAAAGTGCACGGCGCTATTAGTTTCCCTCGATTTTCTTTGTTCCTTTTACTTTTAGCTTGAAATTAGTCAAATATAGCTGAAGTATAAATATCACGATAATCGCTCAAATGAAAGAAAAAAAACTCCTACGCAAGGATAAGTAAGTATAACATAAACATATACCAGAAACTTCTCTGAATTGCAGTAATCAATAAACATCACCCAATCCTCCCTCAGAACAAATTCAAGGGCTAGAAAAGCTTTCACATTTCCTAGAATATTTCCTACGATCAATGTGGTATTTAAATGAGACTTAAACCTTTTCCAAGCATCTCTAATTTTTTCTTTTAAATCAAACCAGGCAACATGAGAGATATTGTAACATTCCTACAGATACAAGAAAAATAAATAATCAAATTAACTAAAAGGTGAAGATCTTGGTAACCATTTTGAAAATTATAACATTAAACTTATAAAAGTTTACCTCCAGCCCCTCTACTACTAATGCAATATGATCATTAGCAAAATCCTTAAAGCTTTCGTAAATAATAAAGAGGTTCATGCAAACTTGGAATCCTATATCTGAAGAATAGGTATTCGTTTCCGAATTTTCTTGATTCGGTTGACCCCATGAATTTATGCCAATCTTTTTCTTCTTTCCATTTGGTAGGGATTTTGAACCTCGTGCTAATCCTTTTTTTCTTTTTGGAAGATGCATTAGATGAAGAATTATTTCCTAAAAAATAAAATAAATTTCAACATTGAATAATATTATTAACGAAATATGAATTGATTTTAATATGATAAGAAATAATAAATCTAACCTGCATCTACAGTAGTTGAGTCATCACCCGATAATTGTAAGTTATCAAAAAGATTGTAATGAGCCATGCATCTAACTATTGTATTAAGAACTGCAAAATAGCATAAACATTTACAAAATTGATACGACAGAATTATGTAGCATATTACTTCATTCTAAACAAATTAATAAACATGAATAATTAAAACACTTTATAATGATTAAAGCTTCATTACTATAATAATTGGCAACTACTTGCAATAATGAATTTATCAGGATAATATTCTATTATCATGCCCTCTCCGATGTTTATGATAACTTACAATAATGAAAAAAAATTCCTTACTTAAATTAAAAACATTTACAAGTAACGAAAAAATCCTGAGTCTTCTTACAAATAATAGATAACTTCGCGGGAATGAACAAGGCAATAGAAACAAGGATTTGAATAATGTAAAACCATGAAGATGGCTACGACTTTGACACCTAGATTCTTCATCTTGTTCTTCCATTTATCTTTCGCTATAGGTCTTTAAAGCTCTCCAATTAGATGTCCAATCAGAGTGAGGACACCTAACAAGATTTTATGACTCAACATTTAATTCCATATCAACACCTATAGCTTGATTGGTCTTGGAAAAACATAAGTCGCCCGTAGGCTATGAATTTATGAACTTCCCAACTTGTTGCATGATTTGTGATTGAGTCGGTAATTAACTCGAATTATGGCGATTCACGATTAATTGGTTGTTTTAACTTGTTTTCTTTAGTTTTGATTCAAATTGTACGATTTAATAACAAAATTGGTAAGTTTTTAATCTTTTGCAGGATATTATGAATAAAACAGTTCCAATTATGCAGTTTTGTAGCACAGGGATTGAACTTACTTGGAATTGTCCTTTGGCCACTAAGTTTAAAAATTGGAGTTATGGTATCTTTCAACTAAACAGCTCCTTAACTATCCATTTGAAGACTATGCTTAAGAAATGACCTCAATCATTTACTCATAGATATGTGGGGGACATTAATGCTTTACACCCTAAATCATATTTAGTTATCTAGAAACCATCTTCTTTTTACAATGTGCAGTTTAACACGAAGAACTCTTAAGAAGATAATTCTATAAGACCTAAGAGATAGAGCCGAAATTTCCAAGACCACAAATGAGTAACACAATACAAGATATATATTTAATTTGAGAACTATTGGAGTACCTGGAAAGCACAAAAAACCAATTTTCATTCAATCCTACCACTGGATTCCTCCAGTGAGATAATATCATGATTGCCTGTGATGATGGAACCTCCATGGGTAATCCTGGAATCAGTGGATGTTGTGTGGTACTTAGAGATCATACATGTTGTGATGGTACTCAACTTAGGCATAATGAAAGCATACCAAGCGGAATGTACAGCCGTGATAGAGGCAATGGAGCATACATCTAGATGGGATTTCTGCCTGCCGTGCATTTTATTCAGAGTCCCTACCATGGAATCTTTGGCTGAAATGGGATATTCTGAAGTCTAAGTTTACAAGAAGCTGAATTGCTCTAGACTGGATAGAAGTAAACTTTGGGACAGATGACATAACAAGAAGGAGGTACTATACCACCAGCAAGGAGTTCTAAACTACCACATGGAACTGCAGAATGGCATGATGGAAGGCCTACTTTCCTTACTAGGATTGAGGATCTCAATTAAGAATATTATAGGTTTTTCTGTGCAATTTTAGAAGCTGCAAATGATTGGTAAGTTACAGGGTGCCAACCTAGGTGTGATGTCATCATCCCTTAATGAGGCCTCTACTCCTAATTACATTTTTTACTTTTTAATTTATTTACCCTACATCTATTATTTTATTCATAAGCTTTAAATTACTGCACAAAAGAAGTTTTATTAACAATGTTTTACAGGTCATTCAATGGATATCATACCATATTACAATAAACACCCGCCTAGCTAGTTGACGATTAGGGTACCTTTGAGTATTGGTAAAATAGAGTGATCTGTCCTTTATCTGGTACGTTAAAGAGCCTTAAGATCAATGCCTGGACATCGACCAAATCCCCAACTAACATCTCTTCACTACTCAGAAGTATAACAATGATATGGTTCTGTAACATATCCGCATTCAAACCAAATGAAATTGACGAAATCCATGGAGAACCAAGTGCTATTTAAAGGCCTTAAGAATACTAATATGCACATCAATGAGAATATTCAAAATCGTGCACAAATCACCAGCCCCTTCATTCCTAGTGGATTTGTGCCAAGTGAAGGCACTCAAAAGTGGGAGCAGATCAATAGCCCCTTTATTCCCAGTGACTCCATCCAAAGTAAAAATGATCAAAAGCGTAGACAGATCAATAGCCCCTTTGTTCCTAGCAGATTTGTCCCAAGTGAGAATATTCAAAAGCGTACAAAAATCAACAGCCCCTAGTTATTTTGCTGAGTATCATGCCATCATCAAAGGCTTAGATGGGTTCAAGTTTTGGCTAGGAAATAGCCTGGGTTGAAGCAGATTTTGCCCTACTATTAAAGGTTTATAGCCCTAATCCTAATGATGTTGGGGAAAAGGATGTGATGTTGTGGAAACCTGATATTGAATGCAACTTCTACACAAAGTTTGCCTTCAATACTATTAGGAGATATGGGAATCTGAAGTAGTGGCACAACTATGTATGGAGATCCTGCATTCACCCCTAAATTTCTTCTCCCTCTTAAGTCTTACTACATTTCCCCTTTGTTATTTCATGTTTTCCGCCATTGGTACAAGGTCTGCAACCAAGACCTGAGATTACTATCATCACATTGTATACTACTTCTAATTATTTTTTATCTAATTACCCACAAAATCAAATGATCACAACCTAACTATATTGAAATCGATATAATTGTCACTCCAAACTAACCCTAAATAACTTCTCAACACAATTCACTAACTTGATAACAACAATGGCTTAAAAACATATCAAACTATAACAAACAAAGCTCAAATATTTAAATTGAATAGCGAAACTCGCCTCGGAGAGCACGGCGAGAAAGAGAATCTAATTCGATAAAGACTTAGAACTAGGGAGCTTATCTACACCAGAGATTTTCATAATGGGCTGCAACACAATCTCAGAAGGCTTCAGCGGTATCATGGATCGATTTAGAGAAATCTACTTTAGTGAAGGAGAACTCAGAATTGATGAAGTAAACTCAAAATTGATAAAGGAGAACTCATAAATCAATTTAGGTTAACTTTGTTTTAGAAAATCGGTGAAGGAGAGAAGGATTAAACAAAGAGAGGAGAGGAAAAATGGATTTCTCAATTTTGATTAGCAAGAAACAGAGGCGTGAGGGAGCAAAAGCATTAGATTTTAGTTTTCCCCATACTTTTTGCCACTACAAAGGATTATTAGCCACGGTAAAAGTTGTAGTTTTTCTGTCACTGATAAAATAGTGGCAAAAACTAAAACCATCAGTGGCAACTACCCATTTTTCTTGTAGTGTCGGTTTGGCCATTGCCTTGAGGATAGTATGGATTTGATGGCGAGTGGATAATATTATGGCAATTTAGGAAGGTTACGACATTATCTCCCATAAATTGGGGCCCGTCATCGATACAAATTAGGTGGGGGTACCCGAATCAAGTGATTATGTGGTTCTAGATAAAAGAAATGACCTTCTCTTCCCTGGTTTGACATAGTGGTATTGCTTCTACCCATTTTTAAAGTAATCGGTAGCAACAAGTAGGTGACAGCGATTATCTGGGGAATTAGGGAATTTGTGGACGAGGTCTAGTGGCCATATTTTGAATGGCCAGAAAACCTTGCTTGCATGGAGTTCGAGCGTAGGGGCGCGTATCATATTTCCAAGTCTCTAGCAGGTGTCGCACCTGCGGGAATACTTCTTTGCTTGCTTGTGCATGACGGGCCTGAATACTCCTTGAGTTATAGCTCGATTCGCCAATGATTTACCTGCGGTGAAGGAGCCACAAGTTCCTTCATCTAACACGCAGAGTAGTTCATCTACTTTTGATTTTGAGAGGCACTTGTGATAAGGCCCTGTTACAGAAAGGCAGCAAAGAATGCGGTTTTGCGTGATGTAACGCTTTGAGTTGTTAATCAGCTGTCGATACTCTTTTGGATCTGTTGGGAGTGACCCTTTGTACTTGTTACCGATACCAAGGTAGGCTAATAAAGGCTTTCACCAATCGTTGTTTCCCCCTTTATCGCCCCCAGTGCTGATCGTGCATACAGATATACGATCAATGTTGGAGGTTGAAATGATTTTGATGTGGAGATATCGAGCTTCTGAACCCAAGACCCCGGCTAGATATGCCAAAGAATTGGCGTGTCTATTTTCACCTCGAGGAAGATATTCGAGAGTAGTATTCGTGAACTTACTCATCCTATCTGCAACAAGGGCTGCGTATTCGATCATCTTCCCGTTCTTCTTGTATTGCTCAGAATAATGATGAACGATGAGTAATGAATCGATACAAACTGAGATTTCGGGGACATCAAGATCAAGTGCGAGGTCGAGTCTGTGAATTACTCGGTGATAATATTTGAGGCCTCAAAATCCAAGCAGATTGATTTCTCAATTCTGTCATTTGAAGGGGTAATCAAAATGATCCTGATTCCTGACCCTGCGGGTCCTGGTAATCCATCTATAAGAAACTTCTACCCTGATGTAGTGATCCAGTCAGCTCATTCATCGAATAGCTTGAGAGATGGATTCTCTGGCATACTTTCGTTAAGGTCAAGGTCGTGCAACTCCCACATGGGATCTTCTACTAAAAAATCCGCGAGAAAATCGGCAACGGCCTGACTTTTTTCAGAATGACGTTGCTCGAACTTGATATCATATTCACCCAAACTGACTGAGTATTGTTGCACTCTTCGTGACTTCTCTTTTTTGGACAAAACTTCCCGAAGTGGGTAGTTCGTCATCAATTTGATAGAATGTGCTTGGAAATAGTGCTTGAGTTCCTGTGAAGTGTAAACAAGGGTGAAAAGAAGTTTCTCAATTTTAGAGTACCTTGTTTCTGCTTATGTAAGTATTTTACAGATGAAGAAGACTAGTTTCTCAATTTTCCCTTCCAGGCGAATGAGAACTGAGCTGAGAGAAGTATTTGTGACTGCTAGGTAGATTATCAGTTCCTCATTACCTGCTGGGGTGCTCATTATGGGAGACCTCCCCAAATAGATTTTGAGATCCTAAAAAGTTGCTTCACATTCTGGTGTCCATGTGACTTCCGCGGTTGGCTGAACCTTTACAGTTTTGGTACATTCGCAGAGTAATAGGAATAGAAAATGGCAGTTGTCTGAAGATTTAGAGACGAAACGGTTGATCGAGGCAATCTTGTCGGCGAGTTTTTGAACGCCTTTTGTTGTTTTTGGAGAAGGCATGTCAAGGAGAGCCCGAATTTGATCTGGATCGACCTCAATCTCTTTCTTGCAGATGAGGTGGCCTAAGAAGTGGCCAGAATGTACCCCGAATTGACACTTATCTGGGTTGAGATGCATTCTATAAGATTGAAGGATATTGAATATTGTGTTGAGATCTGAGATGTGATTTTCTGACTGTATGCTTTGCACAAGAGATCATCGGTGTAGACTTTAATAATTTTTTCCATGTGTGCTTTGAACATGCAGTCATCAATCATTTATATGTGGCCCCTGCGTTCTTGAGCCCGAAGGGCATGATTTTATAGCAGTAAAGGTCACTTTCGGTGATGAATGTTGTCTTCTATTGATCTTCTTCCATAAGTGGTATTTGCTTATATCCTGAAGCAGTGTCTATCATAGATAGGAGATCATGGCCTGCAGTTGAAAGTTATTAATTACCGCGAATTAATCATTAATTTTGCCAAAATTCTTTAACTTTGAATCTATGGGTAAACCATGAAACGACCACCTTGTGTGGGTTGAGGGTAACTGTATGCAGGTTCCAGATTAACCGGTGCTAGAACTAAACCATAGATATTATAACCCGAGTAAGTAATATTGTCTTCATCTGTTACTTAATGTTATGTTTTTTGTTTTAGCAGAACCCTGGCCCTTATCTACGCCGGACAAGACGAAACTATTCGACTATGTTACTCGAGATCTGGGTGAGCTTAAATAGGTACTCAGTGAGTTGGAAATCCATAGAGATAAAAGGGTAGATTCCATAGCACCCAAAGTTCAGTGAGCTCAGGAGAAACGAGCTATGGATGAGGGAAAAACTATTAAGGCTATAGTAGATGTGTTGAGTCCTCCACCTCCTGTGCCTTAGACTATCATGCAGACTACTCAAAAAGTCCAAAGGCTAGCGCAGCAGAGTACCTCTGCTACTGGGGATGTGGTCACGGGATAAGAGATCGTAAAGGCGGTGTCTGGTGGTGTGGTGGAAAAACGTGAAGTGAGCACATCCGCTCCTGGGGAGGTTTTGAAGAGAAAACGGTATGAAGAGGAGGACAGTCACTGCACTAACCCTCATGTCGCAGCCAAAATTAAAGAGTTGGAGCCAAAATACTGTCGTATGGCTGGGACAAACCCACAGTAGATCAAAGATGAGTATCTCGAGCATAAGTTTGTGGTAGATGTTTAAAAATTATTAACTGATTGAACTGGGAAAATCTGTTAAACAGACTCTGCCTTTTTATTGTTTGTACTAGCAGCTTTCAACGATCTTGAAGGGGGTAAGACAATGCTAGGACAAGAGGAGCCAGAAGTTTGGTGCTCTGACAATAAAGTCTGAGGCTCAGTTTACTCGTATAAAAGAGCTCAATGATGATCTCTTGTTAGAGAAGGAGAGGAGGACTGTAGAGGCTACAACGGCTGCATAAAAGTGTGGTATTGTATCAAAGTCTGACAAGCTTATGACGGATTCGGTTGCAGCAGCCTTAGTGGAAAGAAACCACTTTATCCAATCCAATTATAACTTTAGATTGAGTGCAGAAGATGTAGAACTGGCCTGGTGTGGTAGATATGATGAGATAGTACCCCCTTTGGCATTTGAAGAGGAAGAAATGGCTGATGATACGGCTATTTTGCCTGAGAAAGCGTCAGACCTACCTTTAAGATGTACAGAGCCAGTCCAATCTACTGAGCAAATATTGAACCCTCTGGTAGAACATACAGAAATAGTTCCTCCTCCGGAGCAAACGTTGAAATCTCTCTCTAAGGTAGATATTAGCAAGAACCTTTAACCGATCTGTGGTATCCTATCTTATGTTTTGTAGCTCGCTTGATTTGAATATGAAGTACTCTGTATAATCGTATACTATGTTTATTTGGAGTGATATTTGAAATATGTTTTTCGCAAATGGTTGTAATATAACAATATATTTGTACTCTGTATAGGATATAGAGTGACTGAGAAAAACAAACTCTGAACTGGAGAGGTCGTTGAGTAGAGAGAGGGATTCCCTAGCTCATATTCAACAGGTACTTAATAAAACTAAATATGAGAGAAGGAATTTTAAGTTGAATTCAGAGAAAACTTTTAAAGAGCTATATGATCTTCAATGTAGATATGCTAAGATAAAAATAGAAAGGGATGAGGTGTTAAGGAAGAAAGAGGAAAGGGGTCATTAGTTCGAAAACCAAAAGAGTTGACCTATTTTAACGACTCGAGTGATAAAGCTAGATGTCAAAGTATGTAAATAGCCCTGACATTAGATTTTAAGGTCGAAGTAGATAGTTAACAGGGGTAAAGGAAGCTTATATAGAGCTTTTGAAGGAGAGGGGTGTACTTCCGAACCCAGCCCAGGTTATGTTTTTAACTCAAGAAGTACATAATCATCATAGTTTAGAGGCGAGAAAGTGTTCTGCTCGAGCTGGTGTGTCTGTTATATGGGGTGATGTAGAACCTTATATCTGATGCATTTAGCTTTATATAGGATAGGAGGGCTATGGGAATTATATTTTTCAGGATAAGAAAAGAGAAAATGGAGGTTCAAAAGTAATTAGAGGTTCAATTAAAGGAGTTATAGGATGAGTTATTACAATATGAGGGTCAAAAAATGATTTTAGCAATGTAATTGTCGAAAGAAGTGGTTATTCGAATGAAGGTAAAAGTAGATATGAGGGCTTTAGGTGTATTGCAAAAAGACACGCGTCAGTGGCTGTATAAAGTACAAATGAAATTGAAGAATCATCTATATCCGTTACGAGCAAAAGTCGTTGCTCCAGCAGAACATGAGCATCATATAGACAGTGTTATTGAATTTTATAGGGGAGAACTGTCTAGGGTAGAGAACAAATTTATGAAGTTCGTGATGGGGTGTGTAAAGGATTTTGATGTAGAGAACGCCAAGGGTAAGAATATGCGTTTTACCAAAGGTGACAAGCCCATTCTGAGGTTGAGGGAACTGTTATCATAAGAGGGTGAGGAGGAGGTCAAAAGCCTGATACCCCGATCGCGGCGTAAACAGCGCCTGTAAGAGGTGGTGACCTTTACCACTTTGAAAGCTGTGCAAGTAACGAACAGAAAGAGTTTGAGAGATAAGGGGTAATCTTCTCATTCCTTGAAGAATTGAAAATAAGGTAATCTCAGTTTTTTTTACCGTCCCTGTATATGTATTAGATCTTTGTATACTGTTATTAATGATTAATAAAATTTGTTCTCTGTGATGATGAATGAAATAGTATATCAATATTACTCAGATACCATGTTCTTGATTTAAATTTATTAACTGTGAGATGTAATATGTTGGTATAATTGAATTGTTTATGAATATAAACTATGATGTCAGGTGGAATTGGTAACTGTTTAAAGTCAGTGTGATGCTTTACGTGCCCATAACGAACAACTGACCACTGAGATAAGTTCAAGTCAGGTCGCACTAAAAAGTACTAATAAATTAGTATAAAGAACGAAGGTGGAAGTGGTGGAAAAGCGAGACTTTAGAGCTCAATTGATCGAGGATCTACAAAAGAAAAAGGTATATCTAGCCAACGGACTGAGAAAAATAGAGGAGCTAAGGGAAATTGTAAGAAAGAAAGAGGTGGAATTTACGGGTAGCTCGAGCCAGCAGGGAGCGGAGTTGATATTGGTTCGAGTTCAAATCTTAGAACTACTGACAGACTTAGAGGAGGAAGGTAAGAATGTGAAAGACTTACAATTCCATGTAAATTTTCTCAAAGCGGAGGCAGCTGAGACGCGAGTGCGAGCTTCTAAGTATGAAGTGTTGTGGCTAGTCGATGACATTTTGATAATGAAGATGGAGGAGGCCCGTAATAGACAGAACAAAAATATAAATACTGCTTGGAATGAAGTAGTCACGCTAGAGCATACCATACAGGGATTGAAGTTAAATGCCATAGAGCACCCGGATGAAAATACGAAATTGAGGGATGCTAACAAAAAGTTAGATGCGGACCTATTTCAGGCGGAGATACATCTTGATGAAAGAAGGGTAGAATGGAAGAGTCGTGAAACGGAACTTGCGGGGTCACTGTCTCTAATCTATCATATGGATGAGTTTATGACAGTGCCAGAGTCTCAAAAATCTGTTGTGCAATTTGTGAAGCGTCGAGTAGAGGAGCGGTGCAAGCATTTGAAGACTTCGCTGCAGGATGTTCAAACTAAACTCAGCGAGCTTATTCTGCCTAAGCAGGTAAAGACTGAAACATGTAGTGTGTATGAGAGAGATATTACACCAGTGATTTCCTTCTTTACGTCAGAGTTTTAGAGATTGGTTAAAGAAAGTGAACTGGTGCATGATATTGTCATTGGAAAAAGTACACAGTATAACATAGAGGCTATATGGTGTGAGTATCTAACTCCCATGGTAGCCAAAATTGGGGTTCTGAGACAACGTATGGTTTGAGATGCAAAGGAGATCATTACTGGAAGAATGTCAAAATTTATGCATTAACGGCTGTATGCACGCTGTGCACCTGACATTATGGGACCTTCCAACAGAGGTAACAGCTCGAGTGATAGCTCTCGCGAGGAGTAACGATTGGGGGGATGCGCTATGTATACTAACACGTATATTGTATAAGAATAGGAATATCTAGAATGATGATTTATACTAACCTTTTGTTATATCAACGATGTTGTATTGGTCGAACATCTATTGTATAGGATGGTTCCCAGAGGTTATCAATCATAGAGGGACATAGGTGGCTGATTGGTCTGGCCTAAGTAGCAAATGATTTGTAATGTAATAGATGATCAGTTTGGCTAAAGTAACAAACAATCTATAATGTAACAGATGATTAGTTTGGCCAAAGCAATAAACAATCTATAATGTAATAGATGATCAGTTAGGCAGAAGCAAAAAATGATCTTTAATGTAATAGATGATCAGTTTAGCCAAAGCAACAAACGATCTGTAATATAATAGATGATCGGTTTGGCCAAAGCATCAAACGCTCTGTAACCTATAAATAGAAGTACTTGTTGGATATATTAGAAAAGTATTATTGTGTAGGGCAATCGAACACAAGTATTTCATTAGTCTAAGATTGACGTACGATGAATGTGTTAGACAGAGTACTATATGAAATAGTAGAAAATACTCAGATGCATTTGGATCGAACATAAGTATTTCATTGATGTAAGATCGTCAGACAAGATGATTGATTGATTTATAGAAAAGTACACTGTGATAGATTTTTATCGGCGATATAATTTCAATATCCTCTTATTCCAAGGATTAGGGATTTGATCTCCATGTTCAGTGGCAAGATCATAAGAACTAACGCCACTTTTTTCGACAATAACAAAAGGACCTTCCCAATTTTCGAACAGTTTCCCAGCGCTTCCATCCTTTCTGTATTTAGGAAATTCTTGTAGCACGAGGTCTTTAATTTCAAACTCTCTGTGACGAACGCGCTTGTTGTAAGATCGGGCTAGAGCTTGGTAGTATCTTCCCAAATTTATGATTGTTTTGTCTCTAGTTTCCTCGATCCAATTCATGTTACATGCCAATTGGTACTCATTCTCTTCATCCCTCATGGTATGGTCGCGTATTGGGTGCTGATATAGATTGAGGATGATTGCTTTTATACCATACGCTAGTAAGAATGGTGTGCATCTAGCTGATATCCGAGGTGTTGTGCGATATGCCCACAGGACATGTGGTAGCTCCTGAACCCAATTTCCCTTCTTCTTTGTCAAGCACTTTTTGATCCCATCCACTATAGTCCGATTAGTGATTTCCACCTAGCCATTTCCTTGAAGGTAATATGGATTTGAAGGGGAGTAGATGATGTGGTGTTGATTGAGGAACTAAACAACCCTAGAGTCAACGAACTGTGGTCCATTGTCAATTTTGATAAAATGGGGGTAACAAAATCAGATGATAATAGTTTCCCAGATGAATTTGATGACTTTTTCTTCGCGTATACGGCATAGAGGGACTGCATCTATCCATTTTGAAAAGTAATCCGTTACTACTAGAAGGTGTTTCCTTTTTCCCGGTACCATGGGGAATTCACCTACGAGGTTGAGGGCCCATCTTTTAAATGGCCATACAACGTTGCTAGAATAGAGTTTCAAGGCAGGAGTTCAAATTTGGGGGCCATGTCTTTGGCAGGCATCTCACTTGCTTGCGAGCTCGATGGCTTGAGCTTTCATCTTAGGCCAAAAGACTCCCCGTGCAAGAGCTCGATTTGTGACAGATTGTCCCACAGCATGGGAACCACAAGTCCCCTCATGGAGTTCGTGTAGGAACTTCTGAGCTACTTTGTTCGACAAATATTCGAGGTACCGTCCGGTGATCGAAATTTTGTAAAGGAGACCGTTGTCCACGATGTATCGCTTAGCATTATGAAGTACGTATCTCTTCTCTATGTGGTTTGTAGAAAGTTTGCCATCAAATATGTTTTTAGTCCCAATATACTTGAGGTAAGGTCATCCCCAATCGTCCTCGTCTTCTTCAATGCACCCAGTATTGACAGAATTCGAGCTTATGGTATTAATGTTGGGGGTGGATGATACTTCAATCTTTAGATAATGTGCTTCCGTACCAAGTATTCTTGCTAGGTACGCGAGAGAGTCCAAATATCAATTTTCTTCAAGTGGTAAATATTTGATTGCAATTCTTTTGAATATGCTCATTCTGTCGGCTACAGTTGCAACGTAGTCGACCATTTTTCCGTTCTTCTGGAACTTTTCAGTGCAATGGTTCACAATGATTAATAAGCCAGTGTAGACAGATAATTCGGAAACTGTATTCTCTAGAGCCATATCTAGACCGTGAATCATTGCTTCATAGTCGGCCTCATTGTTGGCTGCTTCAAAATTAAGCCTGGCTGCTTTCTCGATCTTGTCGTTGGAAGGTATGAGAAGGAAGATTTTGATACCTGAACCTGTAGGTCAGGAAGATCTATCAGTTAAAAGATGCCATCCCCTTTGAGTTATCCAGTCTGACTTTTCTTCGAAGTGTTCCTCACTGTTATCCGTACTGCATTTTTCCTAATCAAGATCTTCTACTGGGAATTATGCGAGGAAATCTGCTACTGTTTGACCCTTTTCAGAGCGATGTGGTTCAAAACAGATATCGTGTTCGCCAAGAGTGACCGACTATGTTTGTATTCGCCTGGACTTTTCCCGTTTGGATAAAATCTCTCGTAAAGGGTAATTTGTCACCACTCGAACTGAGTGTGCTTGAAAATACTGTCTCAATTTTTACGATGTGTATTCAAGAGCTAAGAGCAATTTCTCAATCTTGGTGTACCGGGACTCTGCAGGAGTGAGAGTCTTACTGATGAAAAAGACAGGTTTTTCTATTTTCTCATCAAGTTGAATGAGGACGGAAATTAACAATTCATCGGTAACTGTAAGAAATATTATGAGTTCTTCCTCTTCGTGAGATATACGCATCACTAGAGGTGATCCCAAGTTAAGTTTGAGCTCCTAAAATACTGCTTCATATTCTCTTGTCCACTCGATCTCGGGATCCCTTTTAAATTTATAATTTTTTGTCCCTTCACGTAAAAGGTTGAACAACCATCGACATCGATCTGAAGATTTCTAAACAAAATGATTTATCGCGGCGATCTTGCCCGCTAACTTCTGCAAGTCTTTCTTTGTTTTTGGTGAAGGCATAGATAGTAAAGCGCGAATATGATTGGGATTAGCCTTTATACCTCTCTTACTGATTAAGTGTCCCAAGAATTTTCCTAACTGGACCCCGAACTGGCACTTGTCAGGGTTTAGCCTCATCTTGTAGGAACGGAGAATTTTGAAAGTACTGCGCAAGTCTGTAATATGGTTCTCCCTTTTAAGGCTTTTACATAATATATCATCAAAGTAGACCTCCATCGTTTTTCTCAGGTAATCTTTGAACATTTGTGTCATCAACTATTGATAAGTGGCTCTGGCATTCTTGAGACCAAAAGGCATGACCTTATAACAGTATAAGCCATGTTTGGTAGCATAGGTATCTGATTGTATCCTAATGCGGCATTTATCATGGACAGGATTTCGTGTTCCACAATAGAATCGAGCAGATGGTTTATAATATGAAGTGGAAAACTATCCTTTGGAGTATGTTTGTTGAGGTCCATGAAATCCACGCACACCCAGATCTTGCCGTTCTTCTTTGGGACTGCCACAATGTTTGAGATCCATTCTGGATAATTCGCCTTTCTAATAAAGCCAACTTCGATAAGTTTGTCGATCTCTTTATTTATTTCTTCTCAGAGTCTCGGTGCTAAAGTCTTTCGGCTTTATCCTTTATAGTGATCTTGTGGCAAGCAAGATTGGGATCGATACCTAGCATCTTGTAAAATGTCCAAGCGAATACATTACTGTTGTCTTTGAGGAATTGAATGAGGATATCTCATTCCGCAGTTGCCAAAAGAGTGCCAATGTATGTTTCTCACTTTTTGCCATTGATTTTTACGTACTCTATTGTTTTTACACTTGGCAGATTGTTCTCTATAGAGTATACTGTATAGTTTTCTATAACTTTTCCTGCGGTGTTCTGTAATTGTTATGCGAGCTGCGGCTCTGAGGATTCTGGAATAATGATGATAAAATTTTTGCAAGCTTGAGCGAACTTCTGACTTCCTTTGATCTCATATGCGCCGTCATTCCACTCAAATCGCAGTACCAAATGATAGGTGGATGGGATAGCTCGCATATTGTGTAACCAGCAGCGCCCCATTATACCCAAATAACAAGATTTTGTGCTGATAACAT
The DNA here is from genome assembly GCA_014058105.1 of Kingdonia uniflora. Lineage (NCBI taxonomy): Eukaryota > Viridiplantae > Streptophyta > Magnoliopsida > Ranunculales > Circaeasteraceae > Kingdonia > Kingdonia uniflora. The sequence continues at coordinate 2,949,111 of JACGCM010001859.1, read as the reverse complement.
AAAATACAATGTCGAGCATCACATGTCCTTCCACAATAAGAAGTATATTTTTTTCTACACACTCTTCTTTAGATCTGTTGAATCTATAGATATCAATGATACTGGGTTGTACTTTGTCGGCCAGTTCCATCTAATCAATTGTACTTTGAAAAAGTAATTCGATAGTACTCTCATTATCTATCATCATAGTGTAAAGCACCATATTTCATATTTTTAGCATGATCACCAAAGCATCATGGTGAGAATAGTTGATATGACGAACATCACAGTCATCGAAATACATTCCTATTCGTTGAGAGCTAAAAATGGGAAGTAAACGAGCTTTTTTGGCTTTCATGGATAGGTCGTGATATTGGTTGACCCGTCTTATCTTAGTTCTATTTGATTGGTTGACGATTCGAATCTCAACAAAGTGGGTGAGTGATATATGGCATAAGTGTTTCTCTCCTTCCAGCTCTTTGGTTTGTACGGTATCTGTAGGAAGTTTATAACTCCCGTTCTTGTAGCTTTCGACATCTACAATATACTCATGCATCCGTCCATCAACGAAGATATACTCTAACAACCTCTGTAAGGCGAAACAGTGCTTTGTTTCATGATATCTAAACTTGTGGTGGATGCAATATAGTTTGTTCTTAATGGGTTGGAGATATTGTGCATTACGGAAGAAACGATCCTTCTGAAGTATAGGATAAATGCTAACTATGGTCACATTCATCTTGGGAAGGCAGGTCTTGGACAAATGTTAGAGATTTTATATGTTTCCTGTCTCCTCCCTAATCGGTAGTACGATTAATGTCTTGGCTGGCTTACTGATCTTGAGCTGTTAATGTTGACTTCTGGGGTGGGTTTTGTCTATCAGATACCATTCTTTCCAGCTCGATATAACCGTTGACCTTTTCAATCATGTCTTCTAGAGTTGTGGTTTGTTGAGGATGAGGTATTCCTTTGCCCTTCCATTAACAAGTAGTGCATTGGTAAAAGCCGAAATGGTAACCTTCTAGTCGAGTCGATCTACTTTTTGGGCTAACTCCAAGAACTTCTTAGTAAACGTCTCAAGCTTGTCTCCTGGCATCTGCTTAAGGCTGAAGAAGGAGTATAGATTATCTTCCTTATCACTATTATACCAGTAATTCTTGACGTAGAGGTCTTGCAGCTGTTTAAAAGTTATGATAAATCCCTTAGGTAGGATGTGGAACCATCGTAGAAGTCTGTCGGATAGGCTAGTTGGGAAGAGTCGGCAGAGAATGTGGTTGGATGTGGAATGTAGGCCCAAAGCATCCTAAAACTCCTGGACGTGCTCCACTGGATCTGTTCCTTTATATTTGCAAATCTTAGGAGTATGGAACCTGGTGGGGACCTCGTCATCCAATAGCTCCTGTGCAATCGGGCTCTTCTGTAATCTGTTATGGATTTTTTTAGTTGGAGTCTGAGCTTCGAGCACCTCTTTGATTCGTCTCTTGACATGTTCCTGGGTCATATATTATTGAGTTGCGGAGGTCGGACGGGTGACGCCTCCTTCTCCAGGTTTATGGTCGCCACTCCCTTCACTTAGGCGATCTTTTGCTAGGACTCAAACTCTTTAAGGTGGATTTTCAATCTATCTGACTTCCATTGGGCCGCCATCTATTTCCTAGTGGGACTCTGAAATCGGGATGGGCTCCATTTCTTGTTGATGATGGTGAGAGCAAAACCCACCTCCGACATGATTTCCTTTTGGAGGAGGTCATATTCTGTCCTGAACGGAAATTTGCGAGCCTTCAGGTTGCACGGCTTTGTTCATCTAGGCGGCCACTTGCTGATCCTGTAGAACCTTCAGTGCATCATGTACACTTGCCAGCTATTGCTCTAAAGCAACCCGTCTTTCTATTTCAAAATTTAAGATGGCTCGCAGATCTGTTAGTGCGGCATTTTCCTCTGCTTGAACTATTGGCGTGCTCTGACCTGGAGGTGACATTCTGAAAGGAGATGATCAGCAGTTTCTAAGACAATGGGTTTGAGAACCTTGGTTTCCACAGACAGCGCCAAATGTAATGGCCTAATTCTGGGATCTGCACTTAGCCTTTTACACCATATGTAATCAGAACGTTAATAATAACTAACACAACAATTTAGCATGGAAAACTTTTGAATAGGTTAAAAACCATGACCTCTCTTGAGGATTTTAAAAAGAGATAGAGATCTTATTGAGAAGGATAATTATTATAATGAGTACTATGGATTTATGGAGTTCTACAGTAGGAATTTCTCTGTATAGAATTGTCTGTCTGTAATTTGTAGTTCTCTGGTCCTATATATAGGTCTTATAATATGACCGCTTGATGACCATTAAGATTCTTAATGGTGGACGTTACAAATTAAATTTAAGATATTCTTTGACCAGATGATGTAACGTCCTGACCTCTGTTACTGTGCAACGGCTCTATTGATGAGTAAACTCTTGTGTAAATCGAACTGTTACTGTGGACATCGAAAGTGATGACTCGAGCTGAGGAATATTGAATATGTCTTTAGTAGTGCTTTCTGTATGCTGATGAGGTCGAGGATAAAACTTGAGTCCGAGATTAAAAATAAGCAATTACAAGACAGCTCTCAACCAATAGCACGAGGAGCCTCATGGACGAGTGGTGCTGGTTGAGAAATTCGTGTTGTATTTGTTTCTTGATGTTGCTGTCTTTGAGTCTTTTTGTACCACGTTCTCTGTTGGTGAGATCAAAATTTTGTATATAGTTTGAAGATGAAGTATAAGTTTGAGATGCGGAATACGCCACTACAGGAGACAAGCCCATTAGTCTTAAGTAACTACCTAAAATACTGCTTAAATACCCCATTGGGGTTCATTATTTAGTAAGAAACTATTTTATCCCTCTTTCCTATTCTCTCTTTATCTCTCCCCTTCTTTATTTGTGTGTGATCCTATACTTCCCGACGTTAAACTCTCGATTTGGAACACCTTTTCTTTTTTGCAAACAAAGATATATTTATTACACACGAGCTTAGAAGGTTATAATTGGCCACCGTATTACAATAATCTATGAATGTATGCTAAGGTAAGAACCATCAAAGGGTGCATAATCTTTAGAGCAATAATGAAAAATCCCCATAACAGCTCGATTCTTTAGATTAAAAAGTTGTGACAATGTGTTTCTCAATAACATGATTTTTTAATTGATTTCTCTATAAAAAGTTTTGACAATGTGTTGGCTTTGCTTCCTTAGTTTTGTAATTTTTAAAAATAGTTTTAAATTTTTAAAAATAGTTTTGTAATTTTTAAAAATAGTTTTTAAGCTTTTAAAGTTCATATCATTTTTGGAATGCTAGCTAGAAAACATGATGGTACTACTATTGTTCAAGAAAACGATGGTATCTTGTCTAGAGCAGCCGTAATGAGCTAGGGCAATAAAAGAATTTTAATGAGAGAGTTCAATCCCAAGATCAATGTTGCATGTATGAGGGCTTATTTTTAATCCTCGTACTGAGTCCGATATTCGAACTCACGTAGCTCGAGTAAACATACTGATAACCAATCAAGAACTAAAAGCAAGGAGATCGTAATACAGACTTCCTCATCTACAGCTCGGGGATGACAAAGCATCCAATAATATCGCACTATAGAAAATACTCAGATATCTATCAGCAGTTTGAATACACGCGGACACTATTAGAGATCATATCTTCATAAACAGTTCAGAGATATCAAAGCATCCTGTGACATCGCGCTACAGAAGATACTCCTCCACTTATCAACAGGTCGTATGCACACGAGCATCACAAGAGATCGTATCTTCCCAACGGTCTGAAGCTACAGCTAAAAAATGTTAATGGATCCGTTACAGATCAACAAGTATCAAGACCTTACAAAAGACCACCATGAAGACTCATCAAAACACGATATTGTAACGTTCCTCATCAATGTAACCAACGGTCATATTATAAGACCTATAAATAAGACTAGATAGCTACGAATTAGGAAGGCTGCTCTGAGAACCCCTAAGAGATCTTTTTTACATCTCTCTCTCTCTCTTTGTAATAGCTAGAAATCTAAATATACCTCTCTCTCTCTTTCAAAAATCCTCAAGAGAGGTCGTGGTTTCTAACATATTCAAGGGTTTTCCACGCTAAATCTAGTGTCGTTTATTTCCCGTTCATAACTAAACATACTAGATTTTGAAGGTGTAAAGCGTCATCTTCGTGCAATATGAAAATGGGCTATTACATTTGGTGTCGTCTGTGGGAACGGAGATTACGCTCAGCGTTCTCCAAACCAATTTTCACCGCATTCATCTTTGAAAGATGGAAAATCAAGACAAATCACACCACGCCCTACCTGACGTTGCTGAAGGAGTGACAGATCTGCAAACAGTTGTGCAAGCAGAAACCAAAGGACGAATAGAGCTGGAGAAATAGCTCGTCAGCATGCAGGGAACAATCAGAGCACTCCAAGCTCAAATAACGGCAAATCCGAGACAGCAGAACACTCTGCCCGCAGCCTCGAGGATATCAATCCATGATCGCTTGGGACATCAAGGCAAAAATATTGCACTTCCTCAAATTTAGCAAGAACCAGTCTTACCTCGGAGTCACATCAATCCACCATTACCCGCTAGAGCGGTAATAGATCTACAGCCACAAGAGGAGCAAAACAGAGAAAAACCTCGAGTTTCAATCTATGACCGCATGGGAGAAGCAACAGGAGAGCATAATCCTGTGAGATGACCAGCAACAAGACGAGCTGCCACGTCTCGACAACATCTCACTCCAGAGCAGGTGGACAAATGCATCAATAAGCTGTTAGACGCTCAAATACTCACTGGAAGAAGCCACTATGCAAGATTACAGAAGAGTCCACTCGCACAGAAGTTTCTAGACGAAGAAGTACCAGCCAATTTTCACAATCCAACAATTCAGAAATACGAAGGGGCGAATCCTGTAGAACACGTCCAAGAATTTCAAGATTCCTTGGGGCTGTATTCCTCCTCCAATCACATCCTCTGCCATTTATTCCCGACTAGCTTAAAAGATGAGCCTCTACGATGGTTTCACATACTCAATGAAGGATCTATCCTCACCTTCGAGCAACTTTACGAACTGTTCATCAAGAACTATTCACATAATAAAGACAAGGAGAAAAGTTTTTACTCTTTGTTTAGTCTCAAGCAGGCGCCAGGGGAAAGATTGGAGACATTCACCCAAAAAAAATTCGGGCTAGCTCAAAAACTCGATAGCCTCGACAAAAAGATCACGATCTCCGTTTTTACCAATACGTTACTCATAGATGGACGAGTCAAGGAACATCTGATCCTCAACAAGCCGCTGACATTAGAGGATATGATGGAAATGGTCAACAATTTCATCGACCTCGAAAGACTGATGACTGAGAAACAAAAACCTCAGCGCATCACTCTATCCACCAATGATCATACCGGAGAACGTACTCGCAACAGCAGTAAAGACTATAGAGGTGATAAGAAACGTTTCAAATCCAATAATGATCGAACACACCATGGACAAAAGATACCAGTTCCGCGCTTACCACAGTTGACACTACTATTGCAAACATATATCCGCTACTGCAAAAGGATGAACTCTTCAGAAATGCCAATACTCTTCAACCCATACCAGGAAATCCGTACTGCATTCACCACAAGATCCACCATCATGATACGGAGCAGTGCTTCATGTTGATATTTCTCCTCTTGAGTATATTTTCGCATGGTCGGATGCTTGAATATATTGCGGACGTAAAAAGTTATAAAGATGGCAGCTACAAAACTGAAATCACGGTCGTCCAAACTGACGAAATGAATGAGGAAAAACACTTGTACTTTGTCGAGACTCAACCAGTCAACCACTCTAACAGATCCAAGTCCAGGCGCGTTGGGCAATGCCATGATCTGACAATGGTAGATAAAGAAGCTTGTTTGTTGCCAGACTTCAGCAACCGACGATCAGGGATTTCTTTCGAAGACTGTGGCATACGTCACATCAACTTTCTGCATCACGATGCTCTCGTCATCATGCTAAAAATGAAGAACATAGTTCTACATAAAATGATGGTAGACACCGGCAGCAGCATCGAACTACTATTCCAGAGCACGATCGACCAAATGGGTTTAGCGGACAAGGTCGAACCAAGTGACATCAACATCTCTGGAACGGTTCCAAGGAAGAACGCGTGGGTAAAATTATATGTCCCATCACGGCTGGACCAGTTACACTTGATGTAGTTTTTTACATACATCAGACCTGATTGGGTACAAGTCACACATTGTCCGACCTGAGACATTTCAGCTTCGAACTGGTTTTGTTTTCGACTAGAGCCTTCTACCTCTTGAATTTTTTGGACACATCTGAATTGTTCTTCATGAAGTAGACCCACCGTTTACGAGTATCATCATCGATAAAGGTAACGTAGTAATGTGAACCACCAAGAGAAGATACCTTGGTCGGTCCCCAAACATCTGTGTGTACAAGGCCGAGCTTTCCAGGTTTTCTCGATCTTCTAGTTAAATTGAAACTGACTTTCTTCTGTTTTGCAAGAACACACTCTTCACAAAACTTCAAATCGACCTCAACGAGACCCTCGAGCTTTCTTTTGGTTACCATAATCTTTATTCCTTTTTCACTCATGTGACAGAGCCATTTATGCCACGTGCTTGTATCAATTCCCGGAGTGGTCACACAAATAGTAGAAATTATGCCTTGCGTTGTATACAATGACACATATCTCAAGCCTCGAGCTACTGTCATAGCTCCCTTTGTGATCTTCCGATAATTGGCTAACCGATATAAGGTTATGCCCCAGTTTAGGTACAAGTCGCACATTCTTCAAAACAACCGTCGCCCCCGAAGGCAACTTCAACCTAACGTCTCCCTTTCCAGTAATGTTACGAGCAGACTTATCTGCAAGAAAGTTCGTACCAAAGTCGCCTTTAACAATATTCGAAAGAAAACCCAAGTTCGCAGTAGCATGGAAAGAGACACCCGAATCAATTATCCATGATTCGCTAACGTCGTCACAAGAAAGTAACAGAGCCTCATCAGAACTAACCTCTTTAGTAAGGTTCATCGTATCTTTCTCCTCATCATTCTTCTTCGATGAAGAAGAAGGACAATCTCGTCTGAAGTAACCCTTCTTCCCACAAGTCCAGCACGCACCAGATGGTTTAGACTTTCCTTTTGACTGTGATCGACCTCTTCCATATTTCAGCCCTTTTCTATAGGACCTCCCTCTTTCCTCAACGTTCAACGCACTGCCGCTTGACGTCGAAGAGGGTGTTACTGATTTACGTCTATTCTCTTCACTCATAATCAAAGAGACTATAGTGTCAAATTTGATGTCTTCCTTCCCCGATGAGTTACTCACAACTGTAATGAACCCTTTCCAACACTCAGGCATCTACCCTAGAAGAGCCCACGCTCTCACCTCCTGGGTAAACGTGATTTTAACAGATTCCAATGGTATTGAACTCACTAATGTGAGCTTGCACACTACCATTATCCTTCATCTTTAAGGTAAACAAACGACGCAAAAGTTGTACCTTATTTGCCCCGGACAGTTCTGAGTACATAGAGGACAAAGTCTTCATCAATTACTTCATAGTCGTAACTTTGGAATTATGTGTAAGATCTGAGATGACAGCGTTAACCTTACGGTTCCAAGCGCTTTGCGATCCAATCGCGCCCACTTAGAATCGTCATGATCTGTCGGCTTCATCCCAATCCCACCTAGTGGTAAATCAAGATCCTTCTGATAGAGATAATCCTCTATCTACATCTTCCACACTCCAAAATTCGATTCATTGAATTTAGTAATCTTTAATTTCTCCTGATCGGCCATCATTCTTCACCACACAAGCCCTATAACGCTCGCTCTGATACCAGTCATTGGGGAATCACAGGGGCAGATAATCCCAATCCTCCACGCTCAAGAACGAAAAACGGAAATGCCAGAAAGGTTCGAAATCGAAAACACTGTAATTTACCCGGAGGAAGGAAGTGGAAAATTCTTACGGATAAAAAACTACTCCCGCGAACAATCCACTATATCAAATAGGTTACAACAATGATCTCTCAAGCTTTCTCAAAGCTTTCTAATAGAGCCTCTTCAAACCCTAACTCTTAAGGTTAAACTCACAGAGATTACTATCAAAATAACCTAGGTCCTCTTTATATATTAGAGAACTAAATTACAAGTAGTACAGATCTCGAGGCGAACTCTTACGTACCAGAATGACTCAGACCTACTCTCCAGATATCCTGGAGTTGGTGTTGACGCCATGCTCTGACACTGCTGTAGTTGTAAGGTCTAATAACTCCGCAGTCTTGTCCAGTGAGCTGGCAATCTGTCTTGTCAGACGGACTTTGAATCCTTCTTCAGCAGTTCGCACAGAACTAGTTCGAGCCTTCATGAAACTTTACCAGTTCTAGTCTTCAGTTAACATAACCAGCTCGAATCTTCAGGTAACTTGATCAGTTCGAATTCCAGGTACCAAAACCAATTCAAATCTGAACATTGAAAATCTCATTTTCAATGTGTTTCACTATGACTTCGATCCTTGCTCGTTCCACGAGCTCCAATGAGCTTCGACAAGCATAGCGAATTCTGAGCTCGTTCGTTGAGCTCCACAGAGCTCCGACCAACATAGTTCGAGTTCACCCTTAACAATTAATGTACATTTTTATTAATCATGCATCTTGAATAAAAATTTTAGACGGCAAGGAGGATCCATTGTAAGGCTGGCTTTTGAGAACTGTATTAGGTAAACTTTGCACTTCACCAAGCAATAATATTATTTGTGTAACTTACTTTATTTGGTTGGCTAATAAGTTTTAAATTGAAGAATTCCTAATTTTCTTGGGTTGTTTGTATTTATAATTGCAGTTCGATGATGGGCGAATTGATTTGTCGTTATTTGATTACAGGGAAAACGTACATCTGCTAAGTTATTGCCCGGGAAATTATTTCACTATATGGTCAGTGATTAGAATTATATTACTTAAGGAGTTGGGTCTTCCAATAGTTGTCGGTACAAATATGAAAGAAAATTGATAAATAGGAAGCGTCGACGAGCATAATAGTGGCAACATGAGGGGTGAAGAGGCCCAAAGCGTAGTGTATCATTTAGCAATTAACAATCAACAAGATATTGTTGAACCATGCATCATATAAATTTCAAGATTAAGACTTTACTATTTCTTCAATTTACTAAGCGACACCTAAAAATTGTATAGATGAAGGTGGATTTACTTTATCAATCATGATCTATACTTCTTATCTTTAGTTTTGCTTCTTGTGTAATTGGGCAATAATAATATTTTTCGTATGTACGCAGTAATGTGATTGCATGGAATATTTTTGGCTTATCAGTAGTGGCATATTCAGAAATTCCATCCAGGGTGGGCAAGAAAAGGGTTTTAGAGGTTCGGGGCGGGATCCTTGAGGAGTTTGTTTTTGGCATAATCTTGGATACTTGAAAATCACACTCAAACAGCCATAACTTGTACATTTTTATGTGTCATGACCTTACTGGGGATTCTTAGATCATTTTTTTTTTTTGAAATTTATTTGTTTTATACATCAAGTAAAACTAATTTGAGAGAGAAAAGAAAGGTTTATGGGTTTAAGAATAAAAATAAATATTGAAGATGCGAGAGTTAAGAGAGACGATGATGTCGACTGTGTTATTAAATTGTACTAATTAGGTAGAAAAATTTACTAAAATGGTCACAATCATGTAAAGTTAAGGAGAAGCAAATTGTTGACTGCTATAGTCTGAATACATATTAGGATGTGCAAAGAAGAAAATTCCTATGTGCGATGGTTAGAAATAAACTAATCCATACCTATACTTATCAAATACCAAGAATTTCAGGGCAGGTAATTGGCCACCCCGGGCTATATTTGGATCCGCCACTGCTTATTAGACTTATATAGGGCTCACCTTAATTAATTAGTCCATGAAATATTCTTAATAATCGTTTTTGAAAGTTTCATGTTTCGAAAACGAACGTTAATATTTTGTGATGTAGGAGTGTTGGTATGAATTGATTTTTTCTAAGGATGATCTACATGATAAAGAAGATTATATTGATACAAATAAAACCTATTTAAAGCTATTTTTAGTACGGGGTCTATGAAATTTCTTTATAGACCCCCCTTACATTTATATAATGTAGTAGCCTACACGCAACCTTCTACCCCAGTGAAACACTCGAAGGCTACTTCAAAGCCTACTCGAATGTCCCGAATCCCATCCAATCCTTAAAAAAGTCTCTCAAAGATTATCCGAAGGCAAAGCCTCGACTCTGAACAAGCCTCAAAGATGAACTCCACATCGCATCAGAAACACTTCGACCATATCCGTATATGGTCGAAGTATGACAAGACAGACAGCCAGCTTACTAGACAGAACGGCGGGGTAATTGGTCATTGTAGCTATAGTGGCAGACCCAACCGCTACAGTGTCAGAGTACAGAAAGAGACCCAACAACTGTTATAGTGACAGCTTCGACATTTTCGGCATCCATACCCATTCTGGGATATCCACTCGATATCCGGATGGTACCCTTGTAATGTGACCTAACCTTGGTGACTCAACCCTTCCTATGTTCTATAAATAGGAGAGATGGGGAACCAAGGAGGGGTTACAAAAAATCTCCCCTCTGAACCCTTACAGATTGCCTTCGATCACCTTATAAAACCCAGTACTCGAACCTTCGACTATTCGACAGAAATATAAGCACTCTTAAAAATCCTCATCAGAGGTCATGGAGAGTCACATTCCAGGCCTCCAAGCAAGTATATTGTCTATAGATTATTCGCATTCTAGATTATATACTTAATTTCCTGTGATAAAGGATTAACCCCGTGGTGTAAAAGCTGACTTCCCCTCTGCCCAAAGTTAGGCCCCTATATTATGCGTTGTCTGTGCTGCCCACCCTACCGATCTCCCTTTCTTTTTTTCCCTCCCTTTTTTTTCAACTTCCACAGACTATCCTCAATGGCACCCACCCTCCGTTCTAGTTCTACCCTTGCCGACAACTCCGTCGACGGAGTGGCCGTCCAAATAGCCTTACTTTCTCAACAATTCGCTCAAGCCGAGGAATGCCACCATGGACAACTTTACCAGCATCGTGAAAAACACCGGCAGGAATTCGAAGAAGAACGGCATCGCTATCTGGACGATACCATCAGGCTAATCTGGGCAATTAACGAGTTACACAACACCGTCCAGAAGCTACAAAGACTAAAGCCTCTGGATGCTGCTCGACCGTCCCAAGCACCAGACCCGCCGCACTTGTCTGCCCGTGCTCAACTGGGATCTCTACCACATCTCGAAGTACCTCCAGCCCATATCGGTGCCGAAGGTGCTCCCCATATTATTCCCCCTACTGGCTCCATCCATCTTGGCTTCCACCCCACAGAAGATTCATCTTACTTCACCCTCCACTTCTCCAGACACCTCAAACGCCGCCCTGCCCAAGAATGTCTCGGGGAGCGCAGCACATAAAACATACCACACGCTCGACCCCATCACCCTCGAATCTTTCGATCACCCCTTCATCCTGCCTACTATGCACCGCAAGACTTCGACTACAAAATCCAACCAATCATTTACGTCAGCGAGGGCCCAGCTCCAAACTCTTAGAGTCGACTAAATAGCCCCCTTTGCCCCAAACCTCTCACTATCGGGATACCTCCCAATTTCTGTGCTCCCAAACTCAGCAAATACCGTAACACTGACCCTCACTCTCATATACTAGAATTTCAAAATGCTTTAAGCCTCTACTCCACTGCCGACCACCTGATGTGTTATCTTTTCCCAACAAGTTCCACAGATAATCCCCTTCGTTGGTACCACAGCCTCCCCATCGGCTCTATTCGAAGCTTTGAGTAATTATCCCATCTTTTCATCGCCCAGTTCGCCTTCAACAAAGATAGAGAGATCGGAGTCGATGCCCTCTTCAACTTCACAAAATCTAGCAATGAAACCCTTGAAACCTTCACCAAGAGGTTCCATGATGAGTCCTGAAAATTGAGAACCTTGACTGCGCAAATGTTATACCCGCGTACTCGAATGCCTTGCCTGATCATAGCCGTGTTAAAGAATACCTAGTCCTCCATAAACCTCGAACCCTCGAGGAGATGCTCTCAAAAGTCAATGGTTATATCGACCTTGAGCGCCTCCGCGAATTATATAAACAGGGGCAACCTTTGACTTTTGCTGTCAATAAACCTTGACAAGGCCCAACTTCTACCCCTACACCCCTGATTGCTCCAGTCTCACAGGAGACTGAGAGCCACAAACGCTCTCACAATGATAATAATGCCGAAGCTCATAGAAAGCGGCCATATCCGGTCCTTCCCACGCTTACTGCCCCTCTCAACACCCTTCTACCACATATACAAGCATAACCCATCTGGCGTATCCCTCTCCCCATCGAAGTCAAACCAGGCAAACCCTACTGCGCCAATCACAAGTGTAACTGTCACCACACCAATAAATGCTTCGCCTTGCAGTGCTCCCTCGAGATCATCCTTAAAGCAGGTCGCTTACACCAGTATATTGCCAACCTTCCCAGCTACCTTGACAGGTCGTACCTCAAACCTCAATCCACCCCTGCTGTCAACCCGGCTAAGGTGCACATCAGCCATATACATTTCATCGAAGTCAATAACATCGACAGTGGCCGTTCCAAGAGTAAACGTAAATGTGTCGAAGAATGTTACAAACTTACTTACCAGGAGAACTTGCTCGCCCTCCTGCCAGGATCAAGCCTTTGTCCTTAACCTGAATGTATCTCTTTCATCGACTGTGACACATCCTATGTCCGTTTTCCCCATTCTGACCCCTTAGTCATTATGATTAAGATCAAACACATCGTCCTCCACACCATGTTCACCGATACAGGGAGTGCAGCCGATGTACTTTTCCTTCAGATTGTTCAAACCATGAAGAAAACCGATCTCATCACTGCTGTCAATGTCGAACTCAAAGGTTTTAATGGGGACACAAAAGTTATAGTTGGTCGAATTAGCCACCCAGTTACCACCGGCCCAATTACACTCTAAACTAGCTTTCTTGTCATCGATAAGAAATTTGAATACCTTGGTATCCTCGGGCGTGATTGGCTTCATTCCTGCATACCATACCTTCGACCTATCATCACACTCTTCATTTTACCACCTCCTTTGGTACATGGAATTTAAAAGGCTCTCAACGCCTCGCCCGTTCATGCAAACATTCAGATATCAATCAGACCCAAAAGCTCATCAACCGCCCATAGCAATCACTGTCCCTCTCTATCCCCACACCTTCGACAGATACCGCCTCACCCATCAAACCCACTGTCTATATTGAACTCGACGGTCATGGTCGAAGTATATTCAATAGAGCTTTTCTAGACGAGGTAGAACGGCTCGGGCTCTCAGACTTCTTTTGAGCAAACAAAGACGCCTTTGCATGGATATTACAGGAGATGCCTGGTGTCGACCTCAGTTTAGCATACCACCACCTTGATCTCATTCCCCATTTTACAGAAGTTAAAAAGAAGAAGCGCACCTTGGCACCTCGACTACGAGAAGCAGTAAATCTAAAAGTTGACAAACTCATAGCAGTGGGTTTTATCAGAGAGGTCAAGTATGCTGATTGGATATCAAACATTGTTGCATTTCCCAAAAAGAATGGCAAGATCAGGATTTGTGCTGATTTTACAGACCTCAACAAGCACACACTGAAGGACAGCTTCCCCCTCCCGATCATCTCAGTACTCCTTGATGTCACTGTTGGTCATGAGCGTTTGTCTATGATGGACGCAGCTTTGGGTTACAATCAGGTACCCCTCCTTCTCGAAGATCAACTTAAGACTTCTTTCATTACAGAACAAGGCCTTTACCATTTTAACGTCATACCCTTCGGCCTTGGGTGTCACCTACCAGCGCATTGTTACAACCATGTTTAAACACCTGCCTGGCAAGTCAATTGAAGTTTACATCGACGACATGTTGTGCAAGAGCCTCCATAAATGGACCAATATCTAAGACCTTACCGAAGTCTTTTCGATAATTCGAACATACAACATGAAACTCAACCCAGACAAATGAAAATTTGGTGTTTTATCTAGTAAATTTTTAGGCCATCTTATCAGCAAACGAGGTATCGAGATCGACCCCACCCATATTTGAGCCCTCATCAACATGCCTTCACTCCGAACCAAAAAAGATGTCCAAAAAGTGGCTGGTAAAATTGCGGCCCTCAACCATTTCATTTCCAAATCCTTAAACTGTTGTGCTTGGTTTTTTTCCCTCTTACGCGACCAAGGCGTCCACAAAGCAAAAAAGAAAAATAACCCTGAGATCAACTGGAAACCCAAATGTGAACAGGCCTTCCTTGAACTCAAAACTTACCTTGGTCGACCATCCATTATCAGCACCCCTATCGAAGGCGAGACACTCTCTTTATATCTCGCTATTACAGACACCTCCATTAGTTCAGTGCTCATTCGACTCGAATCAAACATCAAAAAACCTGCATATTTTATCAGCAAAACTCTCACACCTACAGAAACTCAATATTCAATCCTTGAGCATTTTCTCCTAACCCTCGTCTACTCGTCCCACAAACTCAAACTATATTTTCAAGCCTACCCCATCCGTGTTATAATAAGTTATCCCCTTCGAGAAGTACTCAGCAAAAAAGATAAATCTAGAAGAGTACAACAGTGGTCCGTATATCTTGACGAACATGACATCACATTTGAGAAGCAAATATCCCAAAAAGGCCAAGCAGTAACAGATTTCCTCCCTGACTTCCCAGTCGAAGATGTTGATTATGAAGAACATGAAGACGACATCACAGAAGATCAGCACAAAGTAACAGATCCATAGAACCCTAATATAGGATGGCGTTTCTTCACAGATGGATCCGCTGCGCCTAACGGTTCAGGGATCGGTATAGTCATGGCCATCCTACCAATGATTGAATAGAGAAGACCCTCAAATTAAACTTTGAATGCTTCAATAACGAAGCTGAGTATGAAGTTTTGATCCACAGCCTCGACCTCGCACTCGACCTCGGCATTCCCAAACTTGTAGTTTTTACAGATTCCCAACTTGTTCAAAGACATTACACAGGTGAAAATCAAGCTAACGGTCGCATGGCTGAATATGCTCTTTTCGTTCGACAGCGCATGGACCGTTCTCCTAAAGAATCTACTATCACTCAATACCCTCGAGGAGAAAACCAACGAGCAGATGCCCTCGCCTACATAGTAGCTATGTTAGGCTAATCAGAATCTCGAACCCTCAATATCGAAGTACTCGAACGCCCAAGTATCAACCAGATGGAAGTCAATGCCATCAATACTGGGGGCGAGAGTCTCGATCCAGATGACTGGCAAACACCATTCCTCCATTACTTCAAAAAGGACACCATCCAAGATGGTCCCAAAGCCAAAAGATTATTATTAAAGAACTGCCGCAGATGCACCATTCACAAACATGAGTTACATCGCAAATCCCCAAATGGCGTCCTCCTTCGCTGCATCTCTCAAACTGAAGCCTCCAAAATCCTAGCCGAACTCCATAAAGGTACCTACAGTGCTCATACTACTGGCCGATCTATGGTACTTCGAGCCGTCTCCCAAGTTTTATTCTGGCCCAACATGAAAAAACAAGACGAAGAGTACGCCAAATACTGCGATAAATGCCAGTAACACGCCCATGACATCCACTGCCCTTCACAAGACCTCTATTTCAGTCAAGTCTTCTGGCCATTCAAAAGATGGGCTATCGATATCATCGGTCCCTTCCCTAAAGCTTCGGGTAGCCAAGAAAACATCCTTGTTGCAACAGATTATTTTACCAAATGGGTCGAAGCCGTGCCTTTGTGTCGATCTAGAAAAGAAGAAGTTATCAAATTTCTATGGGAAAACATCATCATACCTTTTAGATGCCCTCATATGATTCGATGCGACAATGGTCCCCAGTTCATCGGCAGCAAAGTTAGAAATTTCCACAAGAAAGATGGCATCATCCTCTCCCACTCAACACCTTACTACCCCCCAAGGCAATGGTCAAGTCAAAGCTAACAACAAAACCATAGTCGACGGCCTTAAGAAATGAGTTGATGCAAAGAAAGGTCGATGGGTTCAGGAGTTACAGCATATCATCTAGGCCTATCGAACAACACCAAGAAAATCCACAGGCTAAACCCCTTTCCTTCTGGCCTAGGGTACTGAAGCAGTGCTCCCTACCTAATTCGAAGTACCCACACGAGATCCAAACCTCCCAGACGTAGACAATGAGTTTGAGCTCGGATGCAACATATTATGGATCGACGAGACCAGAGATCGAGTCATCGCCAACCCCGGCTGTTACCATACATTACTTCGGAAGTCATACAATAAGAAAGTTCAACCACGCTGTTTCAACATTGGAGATCTAGTACTTTGATGGGTCAATCAATCCTCGAAGCCTCGAAACGCCGGCAAGCTAGCCGAATCCTGGGAAGGACCTTTTGTTGTATACGATAAAGCCGACAAGGGTTCCTATTATATGATGACAGAAGACGAAAAACCTCTACCTAATTCGTGGAACACAATACAGTTAGTTTCATACAATATCCCATGGCCTCTACCTTGTACACCTGATGTAAACACAGAATAATCAATAAACATCATTTTCACTAAAGCTTTGTCTCTTGTTTTCCAGAGCATTTCTTGGTTTCCCCAAAGTGTCATGTCACCCTCGACCCAGCTAATACTTGGGGGTAACCTTGAAATTTTTTGAACTCTCAATTTTGAGCAAACTCGAGGGGCAAGGATGGTTGAAAGATCGGACCCTCGGGAATGCATTGAGGGTGAGCAGTTATGCTTCGATTAGGCCCCCAAAGCCGTCGAAGTCCAATACATTTCTTGGTTTCCTCTAAGTCTCATGTCACCCTCAACCTAACTGATACTTGGGGGCGACCTTGAAATTTTTCAAACTCCCAATTTTAAGCAAACTCGAGGGGCAAGGATGGCTGAAAGACTGGACCCTCGGGAATGCATTGGAGGTGAACAGTTATGCTTCGATCAGGATCCCAAACCCGTTGAAGTCCAGTACATTTCTTGGTTTCCTCTAAGTATCACGTCACCCTCGGCCCGACTAATACTTGGAAGCGACTTCAAAAATTTTCAAACTCCCAAACATTCGAGCAAACTCAGGGGGCACGAATGGTCGAGAGACTGAACCCTCGAGGAGGCGTTGGGGGCGACCACGTCTTAATTCACAGTGGCTCAGGCCTTCGAAGTCTATCAAATCTCTTGGTTTCACCCAAGTGTCACAACCATCTCGACGCTCTTCAAGAGTCGATCAACTCTACAATCATTCGACAGTTACAGAATATAAAGATATATTTATTCAGGAATATCTACAGCTCTACTACATGCAAGACAATGCAGTTCATCATCAGAGAAGAAGTTTTAGCAAAATCAATTCAAATCTAATTTAGTTCAAAGCATACATCAAGTATCTAGCACAAATAAGTTAATACAAATCAATTTCAAAGATCACAAGTTCCAAGATCAGTCTCAGTACAGTAGTTCAAAGCAATCACAAGTTCAAAGACCGACCACATAGAAAAATAAACATGGTTCAAATATTACAAATCAGCAGCAGGTAAAAAAATAGGCATGGCACTCCAGTAAAAATACTTCATATTGGTGTGGTTGCATCTTCTCCCCCAATAGGTTTTTCAGTACTAACACCTTCAGCACCCACAGTCGAAGATCTCGACCCTGCACTATCGGCGACCACATCAGTTGTCGCTCCAACAGCAGCACCTTCGACCACAGGAGCCTCCACGCCACCTCCAATACCTCCATCAGCAACATCCACCTCTATCCCTTCGGTCGACAAAGTATCATCAACAATAGGATCTTGGGTATCAAGCAAGCGTTGCAGAGTTATAGGATCAAACCCCATATCCTCTATGAACTCCTTCATCCAAATATTATTCGAAACTTCAACATCATATTGTGCTTGGTAGCGCTCTTTTAGTACTTATCCTTTTCATGATCGGCAAACTTCGACTTCAGCACCTGCTCATGATTGAAACGTTGACCCTCCAATCTCTTCTCGAATGCATTATTGATAGCCTCCAGATCTTGCTTCAACTTATTATTATCAGATAACAAAGATGCTTCTGTCCCCCGAGCAAGCTTCAGACTATTAATCGCCTCCTCTAACCTCCACTTTCCTACTTTCAGTACCTTGTTGTATGATTGTGCCCAAGAATCCGTCTGCCAGAGTATTCAAGTTGTCAGTACTTCTCGAAGCATGAAACACTTAAGAAAATTTAAGAATTTCACAAGCAATATAAGAAAGTTATCTGATACATACTCCTCTTCATCTGCCTCGAAGCCTCGTCTAGGTCAGCGCTGCAAAGCTTCGCCATCGAAGCAGCCTTGGCTAGAGCCTGTTCTTCTCGTTCAGCCTCCATCATCTCTTCGCCCTCATCCTCTGCATCACCTTCCCCCAGTGTCCTATGCCTTTTGCGCTGCGTCAACTTCGTTTGTTGTACCCTCGGAGACTCGGGAACAACCTTGCCTTTCCCCTTCTCAACCTGTATTGGTACCTGCTTCGGCCTCAGTCTCAAAGTATCACTAGCCACTTCGGGCAATGGCGCCGCCTGTTTTACAGCCTTCTTCACCTTCAGAACATACTAAACCTTCCTCACAAAATTATTATCCTTCATGCCTTCGATAACTTTTGAAACACCTTTGCCTCTCCTCTTCTTTGATGGCTTCGACGTAATGGGTACATTTCGAAGTTGGGAATCTTTCTTCTTCTTCATCTTCCTCTTGATACCAAGACCAGAAACACTAACCTTCTTTTCTTTGACTTCCTCGTCTATCAGCCTCATTCTCAAAACTTGACGGGTACGCATCTTATCCTGCAGAAGAAGAGGTACATAATTAGATCAATACATTTGACTATTACGTGTCAGTAACCCATTTTTCAACTACCCTCTCCAACAGATACAAATACAGTTGAAACTTGATCCTAAACCCAGTCACTCTGTCAATACCCTCAAAATCCTAAAATGGGCTAGAAGACAAACTCATAAATTCCCCCCGTCCACAATTATGGCCTCTCAACTACAAACCCAGATGATCATACTTACAGATACAGAAGGCGCACTCAAACAAAAATAGACAGAGATCAATCGACATACCTGTGTTAGCAGAAGTACAATCAAACAGCAAATCAGTCGGTATCCAGAAGCAACTTCAGTAATCTCTCCCAAGCTTCACATAATAATTGTGTACGTCCTCTTACTCTCAATCTCTGGTTTCTCTCTATGGACAGTACCTTTGGTTATTTCACCCTCATATATATACCTCCTCAGAATAAGAAAACTACCTCAATTTCCAAACCACTATCATTGCCACGCCCCCACTACCCTGGCATTTCGACTGAGATGGGTTTTGACCAATTTACCCCTTATTCCCCTCACGTGCGAATCGCACACTCACTCTGAATTAGTTGTAACCCCAAAGCCACTCGAACCTTTTAACCCTCACTCGAAGCCATCTAGTCAAGTCCCAAAATCACATCATACTATTTTCTGTAAAACAAGCAAAAATATCATGATTACATGCATGACACACTGCCCCAGAAGCACGTACCATTTTTATAGACCAGTTTTCTGGGTTGTCAGACCGTCCAGTCAAATCCAACAAACCTTCAACACACACACTTCTCGTATACGAGTAATCGACTATACCGTGTCTCGAACATTCATCCACAGATAACCTCACATTCAATTTCCAAATATATCGAACATTCAATCTACAACACATTCGACAACTCATAATTTTATGTCTTTATTACTCCGACAGATCAGACTTTTATTTTGACAGATCACACTTTTTACTTCGATAGCTCAAAATTTTACTCATACACAGATCAGACTCTTTACTTCGACAGTTCAGACATGTTATGTCTACAATTCAAAATGTTACTTCAAGCATTCAAAATCCTACTTGCACACAGTACTACAAAATAATTTGACAGTTATATTACCAACTCCCAATTTTATTCAATGCAAATCAAAATAGTACAATTAAAGCAGAAAATACAAATACCCTTCTATACCCATCCTAAATACTCAACAAACCAGCAAGAATCCCTTATTTATCATCGGGACACTTCTCTTCTCTCCTCGCCTCAGCAGCACAATCCTCCGGCTCCATCATCTCTTCCGCAAATGATTCCAGCAAGGACAACCAATGGCTCAAAAATGGACCCATCATCTGAAGAATCCCCCACCAATACGCAAAAGGCATTCTAGCAATGGGTTCCCCAAGTTCTGCTTCAAGCAGGTCCGGCATCTCCGCGTCGATATTGTAATCGCCAAGAAATCTCCGGTTCAGCTCCAGCATCTTTTCCTGCACTCGAATAGCCTTTGCCGCAATCCGGTTCTGCTGATAGGCCTGGGAAGAACTGCCACCATTGTGGGACGAAGAAGAAGACATTATAATCGGAAGAAGAAAGAAGAAATATGTGAAATTCTCTTCGCAAAACCCTAATTTATACATGAAGATACATTTAACAAATTCCCTAATCTCAAGTTACATTTATTACAGTCTTCAATTCCTCTCTTGGAAAACTCAATAGTCAGACCTTTCTAAGTTCCTAGACAACCATTTCATCTGCATGCGTATTCAACCCTATTTCCCGAAGACTTACAGTCGAGCCATCACTAGTCTCGAACCATCGAACCCTTTTCTTTTTACCTCCTCTAACAACCCCTATGGCACAAACCTAGAGCTTCGAGTACTTAGAATCAATTATTTACTGGAATCGAATACCGACCTATTTCCTTAACCAACACATTACAATTCGAAGTCAATTTTCCCCCGAAGGTGACCTTTTCAACAAGTTAACGTTCAAAAACATATGTTCGATACGCGCCTACAATCTATTCGCATACACGCCTACCAAATACAAACACACAAAATTACAGCAAAACATTGTTCCTATTCAATCCCAGAAATTACAATATCATAAACAGCAAATTTGCAAACCCAAATATACAAAACCACAGTAACAACGGAAACCTTCAAAATATAGTCTCATACACAACAACAACAACAACAACAACAACAACAACAACAACAACAACAACATCAACAACATCAACAATAACAAAAACGAGAGAAAAACCTATCACCACCACATGGCCATCACTTTAAGAAGAAACCGCCCTATTTCCAGATGGGCCAGTGCCACTCGTCGAGCCTTGTTCCTCCAACTGCTCTTCCGCCTGAACGAGAATTTCTGCCAAAGCCATCAGGTAGAGGTTTGCCTCCAGAAGTGAGAATAAGACTCCCCATTGATGAGTTCCCCAGGCTACAACTCCCCAGCTCATGCACATCCCAGTCGAGTTCATGGTCACCAAAAAATTTCAACTTCAGCTCTGCGGTCTTCCGCCCTATACGACGGTCTCTGGCAAATCCCATCCTCTGCTGGTAGCGAGTGTTAGGCGTGGTATCCATAACATTTTCAAGAAATGTAGAAGAAGGAGAAGATAAATGCAGAGAGATATAGAGTATACAGTATTCCTACCTTCATAACCCATACTTATAGCCCCATTTATACTCATTTATGACTCCATAACCACCAACATCTCTTTATTACCCTCTTTTATTACCTCCCCCAAAAACCAACAGTCAAACCGCTCAACTTTCAACGCCAAACAATTTTCTCAGCAAACGCCTCTACACCTATTTTCGAGACCTTCGCTGAGAGGGGGCGAATGTAGTAGCCTACTCACAGCCTTCTACCCCAGCAAAACACTCGAAGGCTACTTTGAAGCCTACTCGAATGCTTCGAAGCCCATCCAATCCTTAAACAAGTCTCCCAAAGATTATCCGAAGACGAAGCCTCGACTCTGAACAAGCCTCGAAGACGAACTCCACATCGTATCAGAAATACTTCGACCATATCTTTACATGGTCGAAGTATGACAAGACAGACAGCCATCTCACTAGACAGGACGGCGACGTTGTTGGTCCTTGCAGCTACAATGGCAGACCCAACAACCGCTACAGTGTCAGAGTACAGAAACAGACCCAACAACTGTTACAGTGACAGCTCTGACATTTTTAGCGTCCATACCCATTCTGGGATAATCGCTCGATATCCGGATGGTACCCTTGAAATGTGACCTAACCTTGGTGACTCAGCCCTTCCTATGTTCTATAAATAAAAGAGATGGGGAACCAAGGAGGGGTTACAAAAAATCTCCCCTCTGAGCCCTTACAGATTACCTTCGATCACCTTGTAAAACCCAGTACTCGAACCTTCGACTATTCGACATAAATATAAACACTCTTAAAAATCCTTATCAGAGGTCGTGGAGAGTCACATTCCAGGCCTCCACGCAAGTATAGTATTTGTATTTAATGGAGAAAGGCATTAAGTAGTATTTGTGGTGTGTTAAAGGCATTAAGGTTAATTTATCCTATTAAGGTTAATAGAGTAGCTCTTTAAGAGTTCCATAGCTACCTGTATCATTCGAGGATATTTTTATTAGTAATTGATTGCTTTTAAAGTACTACTACACAATCCTCAAGGAATTGCAACCAGCCCCTTCAATCCTTTCTGTCATGAAAATGTTTCAACATCCTCAGTTAAATTATTTATGTCAGAGTAATACAATTTCGTGACTACAACTCAATGCATTGCTATTTCAGATGCTAATATACTCTCCAAGGATAATATAGGAAGACTTCGGAATATCCCTTCCATTCAACAAGTTGCTTGGACTCCTCCATCTTTGCCTTATATCAAGCTTAATACGGATGACACCTCTCAAGGCAACCCAGGCCCTTCTGGTTGTGGGGGTATTTTCAGAGGCTCTAATAGAAAGTTCTTGGGTACATATGGAGTTTCGCTCTATTATCACAATGTTTTCTATGCGGAGCTTATGACAATCATTACCTCCCGAGAGCAAGCTAAAGCAATGCATACTCACCACCTTTGGCTTGAGTTAGATTCATGGACTGCCACAGGTATGCTCCTTAACTAAAAGACTAAAGTACCATAGAAACTTAAAAATAGATGGCTTAATTGTTTGTACTACATTGGATCTATCAATTTCAAAGTTTCCCATATCTTTAGGGAAGGCAACACGACGACGGATAAGCTTGTCAACATGGCCATTATTATTGCTCCTACGTTTACTTGGTGGCTGCAATGCCTAGTTTTTAGGTTCTTTTCTTTTTCATGATGTACTCAATTTACCGAGCTTTAGATTTAGATGAGGCGCCCCCTAGGAATTGTTAGAGGCGTGTAACAGTATTGATACTGTTGCTTCCCTCATTCTTTTAGGTATGGGCTTTATCTTTACTCTTTTGGATTTTCTTTTTTACTTCAATAAAAATCATTTTGCCTTAAAAAATAAATAAAAAACTTGTTAGTATAAGTGATATGCCTTCTCTGAGAAACATTTGGCAAGGGGTTTTCAGAAGCTTTGATGTATTAAGTAATCTGTCTCGAGTTAAAAACAAATTTTACCATAAGGATCCAACAGAATTGAGGACAGGGCTTCGAAGTCCAAGGGAAAGCAAGAAACAAAAAGGTCAAAAAATTATAAAAATTAAGGCCCAAGACAAAGAAGATCAGTTGGCTTACTAAGGACATGTCAAAAGACTGAGAGATCAAACTCGAAGACTAGAGCCTTCATAACTTTTGTTCTCATGCGACAACTAAATACGCAAATGCATATCAGTTCAAAGAATCATTATTTAATCTAATAGATGATTAAATTGATATACTGAAAAACTGCAAGTCTTCTCTTTATATTTAATCTAATAGATGATTACAAAATAGAGAGTGAAGTATTTTTCCCTAGCAAAGATAAGGGTCATAAAACTGCAAGTCTTCTCTTCTAACCCGATATAACTAATGCAAAAGATGCCTTACTGTTCTTAAAACTACTTCCTACATATCATTATTATTATTTGTCTTATAGAAATACATACATATAGAAAGAAGCATGTCTTTTCTGTAGAGTATCATTTCAACGAGTTATACTTCACGTCCCTGTTTTCCATCATCTCAAAGGCTTCATTCATGTACTGGATTAAAATAACTTCAACCTCAGGGTAGATATTGTTAGCTGCACAGAAATCTAACATTTCCTGCATATCTTTAGTACCACCAGCTGCACTTCCAAAAATAACTCTCGAACCTGCGAAAAACCCGATTTTATGGCTATTTTGTAATGTATTACAATTGAAGGTTTTTTTTTTTGGAGAAAAAGAAAATAGAGGGAAGAAGGTACCTGCTAAAAGACTCATAGGGTTGAATTTGACCTCGCTCGGAAATCCCACTAAGACTAAAACCCCATTTGGTTTCAAAAGAGTCATGTACGGATCAAATGAGTGATCCCCAGATGCTGTATCGATTATGAAGTCAAGTGATCTTGCCGAAGACTGCAAGGAAACATTAGAGACAATGAGTCATATCAGATGTGAATAAAAGTACCAGGCCATAATCTTTACAATAACATTACCTCTATTTATTGCATGTCAGATGATATAATAAACTTGTCTGCTCCAAGGAGATTCAGGGCTTCATCTTTCTTTGAATTGCTTGTGCTGAAAACTGTAACATGTAATCCAAAAGCCTTGCCAAACTTCACGGCTATATGACCAAGTCTACCTAGCCCAATTACTCCAAGAGATTTACCAGGTTCATTCATCTTACGACGCATCATGGGAGCATAGACTGTAATTCCAGCACAAAGTAATGATGCTGCTAAAATTAACAGGTAGTTGTCTGATATTTTGAAGACGTACTTGTGTGTAGTCACCCACATCAAAACGTTAGGGCTTAGTTCTTACAGGCAGACACATATATAAACCCTAATAAAATGAATTCAGGCTTAGAGGGTAGAAGATTGACTTACCCTTCCTGAACAACAATGTAACTAGAATACCCTCCTCTTGTAATTGTGTAATCCTCATCAACAGAATTGAAGGTGTGTGTTGTTTCAGCATCACAGTGAACTTCTTCTCGAATTTTACAATGTTCGCATGTCTTACGGGAGTTCACATATGGCCCAACTACAACATGATCGCCGACTTTGAAGCGGCGGACATTGGATCCTACCTCTTTGACAATTCCTACGGTCTCATGTCTGGTTCGAAGAAAATCTAGTTTAGAAGAAGTCTTAGAACATTTTGAGAGATTGCGATAAGTGGCATACATATCCTTGATATATTGTATTTCTAGGAATGTTCTTTGCCCAGGCGACATCGGCATAACAAATTCCACAATGTGTTATTGTCAGCGAAACATCATCAGATTCAGTATCCCTATACGTAGTTTTACTAGTTAATGACTTTATGCAAATAATGAAGCCGTCAGGGAAATTTGAAGCATATATCTGAAACTGATAGTCTGATAGTATGTCTCAATATAGTCTGATTAGCGTTTTCAATATACGCGGTTTCACCAGAAATATTCCAATTTTCAGTCAATCTGAAAAATTTATAGATAACTTCTTTTAAGTTAAGAAAAAGAGTGTAAGAACTGAATGAATTTTCATACCTGCAATTGATTTTGTAGGGCGATAGAACGCCAGATGTATCCCATGCTGCTCATCCTAGGCAATTTTTGCTGATGCTTTCCATGACCACTTTAACAACCGTGTGACGGTGTTCTATGTTAGTATGACTGTTTTGACTTTTAAGACATGGACTTTAGACACGTACATGGAGAAAGCTCAAGATGGTCATATGGTGCTCATCCAGCGGGTTTATTGAAGTAGACATAACATCCATGCCTAATGACTCAATCATTCTTTGCGCAGAACGTAACACTTCCATTTCCATGCTGCAGCTCAGCTTTAACATAAAATGCTCTCTATCTACTATACTAACCTCCATCTAATCTCACAAAAGAAATCTCCTTGAGTATTTAATTCAAGTGAAACAAAGAATGTAGTTAAACAGAAAGAAGTATTGATCAAACCTGCGATATCTCGGGATGTTCACGTTGCCTACATTGCTCTGGTTTATTTAATCTTTGTGTTTCATCAACATCAAGGAAAAAGTTCTGATTCTTTGCTGCTATTACAGTGATTCTCCTCTACCTTTGCTGTTTCTTCAAGTATACCATTTAGATATGAAATAGCATCCGACAAAATCATTCTCTTATTCATCTGCAAACATCAAAGTTTGAATTAAACTAAGTAGAAAACATGTAACTATACAGTATAAAAAAAAATACTTACCTTAGTGACATGGGAAACTTGTGACCCTAATATACAGAGTTGTTCATTCAACCTCTTTCTCCTATTTCGTTCCGAAACCAAATTTCTACTACGCAACTTGTCTTCGGCTTTCTCTTCTTCGTCATCGTCTTCTTCTTCCTCGTCATCAACATTGATAATGTTCGCGGGCTCTTATTGTTGTTGCTGAGGTTTAGTTTGAATGCAGGAAGATCCTATCACTGTAGTAGGGAGAGATTCATGAAACATCGTCTCAATAATAAAAGGCAAAGGTTACAAGAGGTTCTAATCCAAAGCTTCTTGTAAATTACAGAGAGAGATCTCTCCATTGATCCCCAATAACACATAAGCTTTGATCTTGGTCTCCTCCTCTAAAAGAACCAGACCATAGATCACCCTCTTCAACCAAACAAAACTCTCCTGGATATCCTTCCCTTTTTTACTTTCTCACCGCAAAAATATGTCTCCCTACGAAAATATATGTCCCTCACTAATACTAATTATATAGACATACAGGTTTAGGCTTTAATTAAGCAATTCTAAATGTGGAAATCGTGGGTTCATGTGGTCCTGGATTAGGTGCCTCATTTAAATTTTAAGCTTGCCCTATGGAGGGGTCTAAATACTTGTAGTTATATTATGGCCACTAATTGCATCCCCAACGCATCATGGATCCGAATATGCTCATCATACATGATATACCTAAGGTTTAAATTTTTGATTTCAGAAAATATTGGGGACCCTAAAGAAACAAAAGTTTGGAAATGTAGCTAAATTTCAGGCAGAACTATTGAATTTTGGGAAATATAGGACAAGAAAAAAAGCAGTTAAAAGGCCATTATTTTGGGAAATTTTGAAAACGCATACAGTATTTAAGCTGAATTTTCTTTACATGATTTATGCTCATTTCATTTGTATGCAGAATCTCGGTATGGACTAGCAAAGATACTTTGTTTATCTACGCATTACATGTAGAACGAGTGGGTATGTTAGTATATGCAGTTTTAGCCTTCTAAGCAATTGTTCAATCACTTAAAATATCTTACTGTTAAACTTATTTGTGCATAACAAGCCTGGAATAATGATAATAAAGATATGATGAAACTTTAAAAAGAATATATATATATATATATAATAACAACATAAAACGGAAGTGAAATACCTGGTAAGAAGGCCCAAAAGCAATTCCTGTAAGCTTGGCATGATCTTCTTTTGATCTATTTTTCATCAACTCGTTCTGCTTCACCTCAACTATGTCCTCCTCTTCCCAATCCCCGACATGTTTACTACATTTTCAACCACTACACTACTCTCTCGCGCATAATCGTGGGATCCAACATTGCTGCCATTGATCCATCTTACACTACTTTCTTGCGCATAATCGTGGGATCCAACATTGCTGCCATTGATCCATCATACACTACAACAA
Source organism: Kingdonia uniflora (assembly GCA_014058105.1). Lineage (NCBI taxonomy): Eukaryota > Viridiplantae > Streptophyta > Magnoliopsida > Ranunculales > Circaeasteraceae > Kingdonia > Kingdonia uniflora. The sequence goes on along the minus strand of JACGCM010001859.1, from coordinate 2,921,391 downwards.
ATACGGGTTTTTACGTCATTAAAAAAATGACATAAAAGGGATTTAACGTCATACAAATGACGTCGAAGGCGATGACGTGGAAATGTAGGGACTAACAACGTCATTAAATAAGTGACGGGGAAAGATAGGCATTAACGTCATTAATTAAGTGACGTATAAAGAGCTTCAAAAAATGACGTTATTGATACAAAATTCCGGTGGCCGGTCGGCTAATGTATTCTATTGACGTCACTAAATAACATCATTAAAAAATGGTGTAGTTGAAATCTTTTAACGTCATATTTGAAGTGACGTGATAGCATTTTCATATATCAGCAATGATATTTTTAAAATGACGTCAATACCTCGAAAAATGCAAAAAAAAAATTATAAATCAAATATTGTCAATCCACTGCCCTGTCCTCTACAGGACCATTACTATATTCTACAAAAATTATATTACTTTCATTCAATGCAATGTGTTCGAACTTAATCACTTCATTATTTGAATTACTGGGCTAAATCACTGGTAAACTTAACCAATGCACAAAAAAATTAATAAAGCAACCATAAAGAAGGGTCTCGGATGTTTCACTGCCAGAATGTTTACAGCCTTTGAGTGCCTTTGTATATTTCTACTAATCTGGATAAATTTGTAAACCTGTCAAAGCATACAAATTAACCATTAGCTCTGTAAATGAGAGTACACAATAAGATGCTTGCAATCGTAAAAGAAAAGAAAATAATACAGAAGAATATCAAAATACCTATTTTTTTGAAGGATTCCACCTCCGTGACAATTATACATTATGGATCCCCATAAATTGCATATGTACAAGATTGGAGTCGAAATGAGCTAAACATAAAGAAAGTTTGTAATAATGTACAAGATATTTATACAAAAGTAACTGTACTACATCGATAAGGTTAAAAGAGAGGGGAAATAGCATTATCATGCTTAACCATGGTAAATTTTAAGCTGTATGAGAGTGCGACTGTGTGAACACCACATCACTGCAAACCACTATCCTTGAGTTGGGAATCATTTTCTCAGGTGCGTGTTCACATATGGCAAAACCACAGTTTTGAGTTGGGAATCATTTTCATAAATATCCATTCAATCAAGTTCAATGGCAGAAACCTTCGCCCATGTTTCTTCCCGAGCCACCTGCTAACCAATGAAACCAGACTCTCAGATTGAAAAATATAAAAAACAGGACTTAATGGCTCAAATTATATACTTTGGTTAGAGACTCCAGAAGAAAATAAAAATTAAGGCTACATATCATCAGAAATGTTACATTTACTTACATGTGTACTTACAGATATTTGCTGAAACTCCTCGAGGTTAGTTGCAAGAGTTTCCCATTGATAACTATTTGTTGGTTGTGTCAAGCGCCCTTTCCCTTTCATCTTCACGTACTCAACCTTAGTTATTTCCTTGTATAATCTATGGCCAATAGTTGAATCTCCATCATACCTTGAAATAAGTAAATGAAAAGAATTAATGCATCTAATGCTAGTAACTTTATAAAGATAAACAAAGAGAAAAAATGTGTACCAGTAAGCAGTCCTTTTCCATCTTCTCCAGTACTCTCTTTGCGGAAAATAGAAACTCCGATTCCATTTTTGATTGTATCATTAACATATCTAATGGTATCATTTTGCTGTGATCAAAAGATGATAAAACGTCAGTCTATTGGTTCACTCAACACTGTCACAAATTTCTCTAGAACACTATAGGAAAAATGCCTACGTAAAAGTAAAACTTATCAAAGGAAACATCAGTCTATTGGGGCATCATTAACATTAGGGCGGCAAATATATTCAAAATGCTTCATAAATACAATAAACAAATGGTATGCTTCTTTTATTAAAGATTGTGAGACTATCATAATAACTTCCTATGGTCAGGGGACCCATGCAAGAGAAAAGGTGTTGCAGTTAGCTGGGAGAAATGCTGCAAACCAGTTAATGAGGGAGGTCTGGGATTGAGAAAATTTAAGGATATTAACACAGCAATGTTAATTAAACGGATTTAGATATGGCGTATTTTCAGTCTTACTCTCATGTTGGTATCCATGAAGAGATGATCAAGGATCGTGTACGGACGGATACGTATAAAGCGGCGATTATGCATCATCAGAAGTATATCCAAGGCAAGAGCCTTTTTTTGTTAGCTCAAGGATGCTCAAGTTAAGACTGTGAGGAAGCTCAACTCACCCAACTCTTATTGCTCTTACTCAAAAGACAGGTTTTTTGATACAAAGGAAATTTAGACGAAATACATTCGCTATGGCATTGAACGAAAAACCCTTCAATGCGGTCGTGGTTGCAGATCTTATCCAACTCAGGAAGTCTTCAACGTTGGATGACACCCAGGATGCTCAAGTTTTGAATGAGATCTCGAGACGAATTGTACGAGATAACGGTCCAGTTGTTATGGATATTTCCGGATATCCAGAAAAAGGATTCAAGAGAAAACTTGCTGTGCAGACCCTTTTTGGGAAGATCTCTTATTCATCAAAGGTTTTGATACAGAGGAAATTTTAAGGAAGTACATTTGCTATGCATTGAACGAAAAGCCCTTTAATGCGGATGTGGTTGCAGATCTTATCAACTCTTGAAGTCTTCAATGTTGGATTACTCAAATTTTGAATGTGATCCCGAGACGAATTGTACGAGATTAAGGTCCAGTTGTTATGGATATTTCCGAATATTCATAAAAAGGATTTAAGGGAAAACTTGCTGGGCAGGCCCTTTTTGGGAAGATCTTTTATTTATCAAAAGTGCTTTTACTTGGCAAAATCATATAGCTTGGCCGAAAAAAGGACCAAAGCACATGCTTTTCTACTTCCATGCTCACTCTTTGGATGATATTTGCTCTACAAAAACTTGAAGCTAGAAGTAATCCCGACAAGGTCATGAATCAAGACTCGAAAGTGCTATACAGAAACTGCACATCTATCATTTGTATAGAGGATGCCATTGGTTCCAGAAAAGCTCTCTGAAGGAGTCTCTGATATGTCATTGGCTGGAGTAGCTTGTATCTGTTACTGAATACAGGTGATAAAATAGATGCATGGAGGGATGATTGGACTAGTTCTGTTTTGAAAGATCAAGCAGCTCTTTCTCAAGTCAACTGGAAATATGGTTACTTGGAACCCCAACATTCACAGCAGCCACCTTCTTACTTTTGCAGGGGTGGATTTTAGCAGGGTCCAGATATTTGCTTTTTCAAGCCAGATATACAGGGGCAGTTTTCTGTTAAAGAGTCTTTTAATTATGTATTGGAACTTATTTAATTTTGCTTGCATATATGTTACTGGCTCTACAAAAGAAGGTCAAGAAAGCTACTCTAGTAAGAAAGATAAGAGTAACAAAGGATGTTAGCTAGTACAGTAGTAGTAGTAGTACCTTTAACAAGTCAGATTCTCCTCCAAATGCATTTTGCTTCTTGCAAACAACATCTTGTGGTGGAGACAAGGCCTCCTTTATTCATTTTTTCTCAGCATTCTCTTGCAGATCATGGTCATATAAACAGTAGTACGGATATGTGACTGTCTCCTCCCAACATATTCTTTGGCTGCATTGCAGGTGGCTATTGCTGGTCTCTAATCTACATCTGATCATGTGAAAAGAAATCACATACATGAATACCCATTGAATAAAGGTAGAGAAAAAAAACATAGTCAGGAGATATAGATGAAAACATAAACACAAAAATAAGAAGCTAAAAATGGAAATGGGGTATGGTATTTGGTTTATAATCTAGTTTGGGTAGAAGGAGAAAGTTTTAGAAAGAAGTAAATGAAGAGAGACAACCAAATAGTACTTGTGTAGTTGTATTACTATTCTTTTGAGTGAAAGAGTTGAGTAAAGCTAAGACTTCGACTTCAAAAACATGTTTGAATAAGTAAACAAAATCGCACAACTTAGATAAGGGATAGCTTACCAACAGCATAAGAAAAACTCGACTTTGTATTAATAACTGTGGCATCAACATTTACATGCAATGTTTATGCTCTAAACACTTCAACATTGATGGAGTTCTTACAAATGTCAGGAGCATTGGAGTACTGAGGGACTGTAATGGTGCACCTATTGTTGCATGCGCTGGATATAGTAGACCTCAGTCAAAAAGACATCAATTGGACAACAGCTTATCCCAGCTTCCCTGTTCTCTGTAGTGCTGGCTTTCTTATGAAGGAGATCACAACCTTCTGTTAGCTAAGCTCAACAAGATACAGAAGATAACTGTGTATACTGATTTAGAAATAGCTCAACTACTGTTAACCACAAAAACTAGGCCTCCATGGGAACCAAAGAGACTAGTAGCCACTATAAAAGACATTAAGAACAGTTTCGAAGACTATAATTATCAATATATACAGAAATACTAACAAGGGTGCACTCAGACTAGATGAAGAATATGCAATCATTATGCTTAGTGATTTTAGAGCTGATCTTCAAAAATAGACTGATAACATTTTTAAGTCGTTGCCATTCTCAAATCATTAATCTCATGATCAATGAAAACCTTTAAGCAATTTCATTTTGTACAGTTACCTGACAGTTCATATAATTGTGGTTATTTGGAGTCCAAATATCTTGATACATTGTGATATACTGTATGTGGTATATATTGCTGACATTTTTGTTTTGATTTGTTCATCAGGTTTAACCATGCCGCTCGTCTTCATCTCCCTTCTTTCTCTAACTAACCATGTCGCTCCTAATCACTCACTCTTCCTCGATCTTGATCTCATTCCTCTACAATCCGAAATCCAAATTTGTTCCAACTTCCACAAATCATTCAAACCAAAATTAAGCTTGATGAAACCCTAGATCTGCCTCAACAGTGCGTACCGTGATTTTCGGAGGAATCACCATGCAGATTTGAACAACTAAAGGCTCTTGTTTAAGACCTTTTGCTCTAAACCAATAGGGGTATCTAAAATTTTCAAGTTCTAAGCTAGTGGGTCTTAGAATCTGTTAAAGAAGGTAACCCAATATTAAACTCTGTAGGGTTAGGTCGAAGCTAAGCTAAATAATTTCTACTCTAAACCTAAATGTGAACATTATTAACACCAAATCAAATAGACCCATTGAGAATACCATCTAATTTAAAGCCAAACTATATACTATCTACTCAAAGCCCAAAATGAGAACACCATTAATATCAAATTAAGCAAACACATACTCAAATTACAGTAAGAACAACTAGATAAAAACCAAATATTATCAATCAAAGAGAACCATTAAGAAAAATCAATTTACAACAGAGATAAAATTACAAAAACTAGAAAGCACTAATCAAAGAAACCCAAAGAAGAAAGAAAAAATTACAAGTAAAAAAATAAGTTCAGAGTTTATGGTTTACCTCTGAATATTTAAAGATGCAAAACTCAACAATCGCTTTGGTGAAGGGGCAGGGTACTTGATGCTACATTATGTAATCAAACCAAATTGGGGAATCGTGAACAACGAATTAGCCAAATCCTCAAACGATAACATTCAAAACAAAAAAATTGGGGAACTTCTTACCTGCTCAATGTTTGATTCTTTGCAGATTAGGGCCGGAGATTGCTTAATTTGAAATAGTCTTTCCTCATAATTAGAGTTTCTACACTTATGTTTTCAATATGGCGACTATCCTCGACATAGGGATTCATACCAACACTTCACATTCGATTTTTGTAAATCCTAAACCTTCTCTCTCGCATTTGTTTCATACCCATCGCATTTGAGGGATCTTCATCTAGATATGGATCTGGGGTTGCGGCTGCAGTTGAAGGTTTTGAAGAGTTGCTAGAGGAGGTAAAGCAGAGAGTGTGATAGAGTTATTATTGTTGAAGTCTGAGGTTGGGGTTGAGAGATTTGAATTTAGGGAGGAGGAAACATAGAGATTCTTGAGATAGTGAGAACAGATTCATCTCCTTTACTCCCTCTCGAACACTCTCTCTCAGACACAAGAATGGGAGTGAAGAGTGAGTCGACTTTCACTCAATATTTACTAGAGAGAAACAATGTCATTTAGATGAAAAACAACGTGAATGCCTGCCAGTGATCTAATGTTGTTTAGTCCATAGACAAAAGGCAAGCAGCGATGTCATCTTTCAAAAAAATGACTTGGTAAACTAACTCAGCAATTTAAATTACAGGATTAAGCGAAAAATATACTAATTAACGCCATTTTTCAAAAAATGACGTTAATTGAGTGACATCGAAACCAATATTTGTGGTAGTCATAGCTGCCATAATTACCACAACTATTATTTTAAGTTGAATGATTCTCATAATGCTCATTTCCCTATACAACTGGTTCGACTATACTCGTCGACATCGTAGTTAACCCATTATAATCACCACTATTACTCTCGTAATTCTCATAAGACCCAGAGTTTTTACCTTTATAACTTCCCAAACCCTTTGTATCAACACCTCCTTACTTTATTGAATCGACCCAATCGAACTCAATACGGGTACATCAGCTTCGGCAATCGATCTCCGGCCTGACCCCAATGCAGAAGGAGCAACCCCAAACCCAAGAGAGCTTTTGGGGGAACCAATACTGAAAAATTTGTCAAAACATAGATATAGTAAAGTCACTGACATTGTGGAGCTCTCAGTATGATCAGAAACAACCTTTTAAGAATAAAAAGTGCGTAAAATATGCAAATTATTTGGATAACAACCAATATATGTAACATACAAATGTATTGCCAACCATCAAATGTTCTAGTAAAGGCCATCATATCTGACAAATGTATTTGCAGATATCATATATAAACATACATGCTAAAAATCAAACAAAAAAAACCTAACAATCCCATAAACAAAAACTATAAGAGCGCAAAATTTATTCATGGCAACACAACAACTACAAAATTTAGAATTCATAGAAACGGATCTCAATTTCCAATTAGGGTCTAATAAATTCCTAAATAACACATTGGTTAAGCTAACTATATCTCCAATCCAGCTCAATCATGCAATAATTACACAGTAGCTAAATATGCAAAACTGACATTAGAGAAATTAGTAAATACTCACATCTAAAATTGCCACGTCCAAGTAATATACATTAAATCCAAGTGAAACACCCGTTCTTGGAGCTTCAATAGTGAATATCGACCCAATTAAATCAACCAGAGATGCTTATGAAGGTAGATTTGAAAATGCCCCCCATACCTATTGAATTATCCGATGCAGATAGTCACTACGACGCAAATTGTGAAGGACTGACTACTTCACATCACAAGTTCTCACTTAGGGTGTTGGATCGTAATATCAAGAGGGAGAAGGGGTAATTAAGAGCAGGGATTAAATAGTACAAATACTCGTTCAATTACCCCTAATTCGTGCTTAGGGTAATTGAGAGCAGGAATTTTGGACTTAGGGTTTTGATAGAGGGAGGGAGGGAGTAGTTATGAACAAGACTGAAGTTTGCCATATGATTTTAGAAGATTGAGAAGAGGGATTCGAACTGAGGGGAGGGAGTAGTGTTGATTGAGAGGAGGGATTCGAACTGAGGGGATGGAGTATTATTGATTGAGAAAGACTAAAGTTTGTCATATGATTTGGCTTTAAATCTTAAAACTAATGTTGGTTAACTGAAAATATAAGCTAATTTGGAAGTTTTGAAGTTTGAACTAATTTTGAAATTTCTTGTGGGATCCGACGGCTCGGACTTAATTTTAAAGTATAGGAGAGATTCGAGCGGCCTAAATAATCCTCGACTCATGAGAAATAGGTAACGAAGGGTTGAGATCTAAAATTGGCTTATGAGTTATTCTTTTAGGTGTATAGATAGATATATAGACTTCATTCAAGATTTTGGTATGCTGATATTTCTATATTTTGCATGTATAAAATCTCATATCATTATATGCATGTAGCCCTTGCAAAATAACATACCCACATTTCGGGGTGGGCAATGGAAAATTTTGGTGGGTATGTGATGGTATAGCTCCATCAGGGGTTCAAATATAATGAGATGGTACGAGATGATATTGTTCCTTATCATCATGAGATGCAGGCTATTGTGAGAGGGGTACTTAACTTGGTGTTACTCACAGCCATAACAGAATGATGATTGACACTGATGAGAATCGAGGTAGCTACTCTTTCCTCTCTGACAAGAAGAACGATACGCGGAATATGCCAATCAAACAAACTAAGAAACACAGAAGAATAAAGAACACAAGGTTTCCCAGAGGATGGAAGTAGAAAACCCTTTCGGATAAAAAACCACTCCCCGGACAATCCACTATGTTAATCAAATGGGTTACAACGATCTCTCCAGGCTTCTCAAGCTTTAATGAAGTCTCTCAAATTCTAGGTCTAGAATTAAACTCGCGTAAGAAGGATTGGCTAACAAAATAACCAAAGTCATATTTATATACTAGAGGACTAAATACAAGCATAACAGATCTCGAGGCAGAACTTAACGTCTCAGAAAAACTCACAAAAGAGCAACCTGGCAAAACTCATTCGAACGAAGCACAAAGTCGTTTGAACGACTTTAGCGATTAAAGGTTCTAACGAAATCCAAACTCGTCCGAACGACTTCTTCGGTCTTTGAATTCAAAACGTAAAATCAGACATCTCGTTCGAACGAGCTCCATTCTCATTTGAACGACTTCGACCTACTTCAAGTTCTTCTTCAACAATTCGAACAGAACCAGCTTGAGTCTTCTGGTAACTTAACAAGTTCAAATCTTTAGGTAACTTAACCAGCTCAAACTTCTGTCGATCATAACCAATTGGAATCTGAACATTGAAAATCTTATTTTCAATCCGTTTCAATCCGACTTTAATCCTTGAACTGAACTAACTTGAACTAAAACGACCTCGAACATAATTAGAGTTCATACCTTAATAATCTCCCACTTGAAATCAGATCTATCATAACACACCTCCAGATCTCCAAATGAATTTCTCGAACTACCTGGACCATCAATCTTGAAGACCCACAAAAGTTGTACATGTTATCAACTTTTGAAAAGTTACCACCTTTGTAAACATATTGGCCAAATTCACATCAATATAAATCTTCACGGGCAACAACATACCGTCCTTGAGAAGCGAGCGAATATAATGATATCGAATATCAATGTGCTTGGTCCTAGAGTGAAAAGCCGAATTCTTCGCTAAGTGTATAGCGCTTTAACTATCATTATACAGCTTAGAAGAATGTTGTTCTTTACTGAGCTCTTTCATCAACCCTTTAAGCCAAACTATATCTTTGCAAGCTTCTGTAGCTGCAACATATTCCGCCTCCGTCGCAGACAAAGCTACAATCTTTTGTAGCCTAGAAACCCATGTAACCACATCGCTTCCCAATATAAATACAAAAACACTAGTACTTTTTTGCCTATCAATGTCACCCGCCGTATCATAATCAACAAAACCTTGTAAGCATATTTGAGAACCCCCATAACATAATGCCATATCTTGAGTCCCCTTTAAATACCTCAGTATCCATTTTACAACTCTCCAATGCTCCTTGCCTGGATTACTCATATACCTACTAACAACTCCCACTGCTTGGGGAATGTCCGGTCTCGTACATATCATAGCGTATATTAGGCTACCAATTGCGGATTGATAAGGAACTTTCCGTATCTTATTGTGATCCTTCTGTGTCTTCGGACAATAATCCTTTGATAATTTAAAGTGATCTCCCAATAGTGTACTAACAACTTTAGAACTATCCATATTAAAATGCTTAAGTACTTGGCCGATGTACTCAGCTTGAGATAACTTCAATTCTTGTTATTTTCTGTCCCTTGTAACATGCATACCATGAACGTGTTACGCCGCACCCAAGTCCTTCATAGAAAACTCCCAGGATAACTGTTCCTTCAACTTAAAAATTTCTCCCATGTTGGCACTTGCTACCAACATATCATCTACATTTAGAAGTAGAATAATATGTGAGTTCCCCGTATTCTTGATAAAATAACAATGATCCGCATTGCTCTTCGAATAACCATTTATGGACATGAATTGTTCGAACTTCAAATACTACTGTCTTGACTCTTGTTTCAAACCATATAAGTTCTTTGTTAGCCTACACACAAGATCTTTTTTCCCTTTCATAGAGTACTCTTCTGGCTGCTTCATATAAATTTCTTCATCGAGGTTGCTATGAAGAAATGTTGTCTTAACATCTAGTTGATTAAGATGCAAATCTTCTACTGCAACTATATTCATCACAACCCGAATTATAGATATCTTTGCAACATGAGCAAAAATCTCACCGAAATCAACGCCTTCTTTTTGCTGAAAGCCCTTCGCCACAAGTCTAGCCTTGAATCTCCTTGAACCGTCAGATTCTTGCTTTAGTCTGTATACCCACTTGTTGTGTAATGTTTTCTTCTCTTTTGGTAATCAAACTAAATCCCAAGTTTGATTAATTGATAATGACTGCATCTCATAATCCATAGCAAGCTCCCACTTGCTTTTGGCTTCCACATCTAAAACCTCCTTATACCTTTCAGATTTACTATCATATGTAAGTAACAAGTGATTTAAGGAGTTAACGTACCTAGCCAGAATTCTTGTAACTCTCGGCTTCTTTTGAAGTGTTATTGGAATGTCTAGATCATTAGGTTCCTCATTTTGATCTGGTACATCAGACTCAACAATGACTTCTTCATCAACTTCTCGAGAGGGCTCATCATCATCAATGTCAATACTTTCCGTTGTTTCACTTCGTTTCCTTTCTACAGGTACTTTGAAATCTTTATACAAGACTTCCTCATTGAATATAATATTACGGCTCCAGATAACTTTCTGATTCTTCGCATCCCAAAATTGGTACCCAAACTCATCACCACTATATTCAATGAATATGCACTTCATCGACTTTGCATCTAACTTGGTCTTTGTATCTGAATTATTAAGCACATATGAGGTACAACCGAAAATACGCAAGTAATTAAGGTTTACCTCTTTACTAGTCCATGCTTCATCAGGTAGTCCAAAGTCTAAAGCCGTTGAAGTCCCTCTGTTAATCAAGTATGCCGTCGTACTAACCGCATCCGCCCAAAAATACTTTAGCAATCCAGCATTGAGTCTCATACTCCTCGCTCTTTTATTTATTATTCGGTTTATACGTTCTGCAACACCATTTTGTCGCGGTGTTCTGAGAATAGACTTATATCTCCTAATCCCGTTTTATGCGTAAAAGTCTTTAAATTCGTCACTACAGTATTCGCCCCCGTTATCCGACCTGAGATACTTCAGTTTCAAACCAGTTTTATTTTCAACTAGAGCCCTCCACCTCTTAAATTTATTGAACACATCTGATTTGTTCTTCACGAAGTAGACCCACAGTTTATGAGTAACATCATCGATAAAAGTAACGTAATAATGAGAACCACCAAGAGAAGACACCTTGGTTGTCCCCCAAACATCCGTGTGTACAAGATCCATCTTTCCAGGTTTCTTTGATCTTTCAGATATTTTGAAACTGACCTTCTTCTACTTTGTAAGACCTCCCTCTTTCCTCGATGTTCAACATACTGCCGTTTGAACTCGAAGAGGGCTCAGATGTTTTATGACTATTCTCTTCACTCATAATCAAGGAGACTATAATGTCAAATTTGATGTCTTCCTTCCCTGATAAGTTGCTCACAATTGTAATGAATCCTTCCCAGCTCTCAGGCATCTGCCCTAAAAGAGCCCACGCTCTCACCTCCTCGGTAAAAATAATTTTAACGGATTCCAGTTAAGCATGTATGGTATTGAACTCACTTATATGAGTTTGCACACTACCATTATCCTTTATCTTCAAAGTAAACAAGTGCCGTAAAAGATGTACCTTGTTTGCCCCGGATGGTTCTGAGTACATAGCATATAACGTCTCCATCAAACCCTTCGTTGTTGTAACTTTGGAGATCATGTGTAGAATCAGAGATGACAGCTCTAACTTAACGGTTCCAAGCGCCTTGCGATCCAATCACGCCGACTTAGCAGCATCGTATTCTGCAGATATCATCTCAACTCTACCCAGCGGTAAATCAAGATCCTTCTGATAGAGGTAATCTTATATCTGTATCTTCCACACTCCAAAATTTGATATATTGAACTTTGTGATCTTCAACTTCTCCTGATCGGCCATCGTTCTTCACCACACAAGCCCTGTAACACTTGCTCTTATACCAATTATTGAGAATCGAGGTAGCTACTCTCTCCTCTCTCCTCTCTCCTCTCTGACAAGAACGATACGCGGAATATGCTAATCAATCAAAGTAACACTGAATAATAAAGAACACAAGGTTTCGTAGAGGAGGGAAGTGGAAAACTCTTTCAGATAAAAAATCACTCCCTGAATAATCTACCATGTTAATCAAACGGGTACAACGATCTCTCTAAGCTTCTCAAGTTTTAATAAAGTATTTCAAATACTAAGTCTAGAATTAAACTCACATAAGAAGGATGGGCTAACAAAATAACATAAGTTCTCTTTATATACTAGAGGACTAAATACAAGCAGAGCGGATTTCGAGGCAGAACTTAACGTCTCAGAAAAACTCACAAAAGAGCAACCTGCCAAAACTTGTTCGAACGAAGCACAAAGTCGTTCGAACGACTTTAACGATTAAAGGTTCCAGCCCTAGAAACATACATGTTGCTCGAACGAAATCCAAACTCGTTTGAACGATTTTTTCGGTCTTTGAATTCAAAACGTAAAATCAGACATCTCGTTCGAGCGAGCTCCATTCTCGTTCGAACGACTTCGACCTACTTTGAGTTCTTATTTAGCAATTCGAACAAAACCAATTTGAGTCTTCAGGTAACTTAACTAGTTAAAATCTTTAGGTAACTTAACCAACTCGAACTTCTGTCGATCATAACCAGTTCGAATCTGAAACATTGAAAATTTTATTTTCAATCCGATTTCAATCCTTGAACTGAACTAACTCGAACTAAAACGACCTCGAACATAATTCGAGTTCATACCTTAACAGACACATACTTTACTCTTATGATCTCTTGCATCATAAATAAGAAGCCCGCCTTGGAAATATCGCAATATATACAAGAGATCAATCATAACATTGTATTGCTTGAGGAGTTCAACATCAACCACACTTTTAAAGAAGCCAATAAAGGTCTAGACTTCTTAGCAGTTTATTTGACTCTCATGGGCGTGTATATGATTCACTATGATACTGCCCCACCGCCCTTAGAGATATTTTGCATAAAGATGCTAATAAGTTTTTTTATCATGGATTATAGTGGGATGTTTACCGACCCTTTTACTTTCCTGGTTGTAAGATGCAAAAAGAAATAAAAATAATAATAAAAAGTTGTGCATCAGATGAAAACCGCCCTGTTGCCACCTCCCATGCCCCAATATTTCGGTCTACCGTAATTTAAATGAGCAGCCGAAATAAATGAGGATTGGTGAGTGAGTGAGTGAGTGAGTGTTCAGACATAAATGAGCTGAAGCAAAATTATTGATAAGCATCCAACGGCTCAAAAGCACTCTTCGAAACACACATCAAAAACTTGAGATATTATTTGGCAAAGTAAAACACGATAGGCAAAAGGGATCAACTTCAACTTGCTCTCTCTGTCTCAACTTGTGGGTTAAGAAAGAAGCGTCTGAAAGAGAGCTTTTGGGAGAACCAAACCCCCACTCTTTTCAACCAATAACCCTATTTCTCTGATTTTGATAAAAATTTGGCGTCAAACATATCATTAACATCATCATCATTACTTGTAGTACTAGTCGATGAGGTTTATCTTCATGGAGGCCACCTAAACTTCACACTTGACTTCTTGTTCATCTTCTAAATTAGCCTCTCCAAAACTCTTAGTTTTTTTAAGAGTAAATTATAAGCAGCAAAACTGGGGAAGGAAGGGGGAGATTTCATTTCTAGGGTTTTGGTTTCAATGGGGAATTGTTGGCCAGGTACTCGAATCAAGGCCGAGAGCCCCTTTCAATCAGGTATGAATATTATTTTGTATTGAATTGGGATTTTTAGTTGAATTAATTTGTGGAATTTCTGCTATTAGAACAGGGGTTTTTGGGGGGTGAAATTAGGTAATATTTTGTTCCTTAGTGTTTATGAAATTGGTTTTTGAAGATTGTGATTTTGATCAGATACTATTATGCACCGACAGTGAGGAGATCAAGCTGAGTTCTCCACGTGTCGGTTGGGTAAAGAAGAGGAGAGGGTATGGGTTACATTAGGCTGCAACTCTTTTGCCAAGTTCCGATTTTTCTTAATTGCTATTGGATTTCCTTTAGATAGAAGTAGAAATTTAGATGAGGTGTAGTAAATTGTGGGCAGGGAGAAGAACTATGATTGAATGCTCATCTCACCTTTATGTTAACTATCATAAACTTTGATATTACCCTGTGTAGGTATGGACCCGAAGTACATTAGCACTGATAGAGATGATTTTAGTGGTGGTTCAAGTAGCAAGTTATCGTCTGCTTCTGTGCCTCCAACTCCTAGAAGCGAGGGTGAAATATTACAGTCCTCTAATGTAAAGAGTTTTAGCTTTAGCGAACTCAGAACCTCAACTAGGAACTTCCGACCTGATAGTGTACTTGGAGAAGGTGGCTTTGGTTCTGTATTTAAGGGGTGGATCGATGAGCAGGCATTGACTGCTAGCAAACCTGGAACAGGTATGGTTATCGCTGTAAAGAGGCTCAACCAAGACGGGTTTCAGGGTCATAGGGAATGGTTGGTGAGTAGCTGGTTCTCCTGTATATGCTTCTTTTCAATTTTTGAAGAACATTATTTGTCTTTGTAACTACACCTGCAGTACTTGAGTCGAATGAAATATGTGTCTTGCAGAATCTGTGAATTTAACTTTTAGCATATCACTAGGTTTTTTGAGTTGCTATTGTTTTTATATCAGGTCAAACAACAATAAACTCACGAAATATAGAACAATCATGGAACTAAAGTCATTTCTAACATGGTTAACCCTAGTGGCAATATTTACGGTATAATGTCATCGTATTTCTAAAGGACAAAGGACAAAACACTCATTTGAGGTATCTCCCTTGGCTAGCACTCAGTAATCTCCCCAGTTTCTATATGATTTATATTACCGTTCACCCTTAAGCTTTTATTTGTTAAGGTCACTGTGTCTCTGCTACAGTGGTTGTAACCTAATAACCAATTTATCTTCTACCAGATTTATAGTGTACAATGATTAGTTTGGAAGCTAAGATTGCTTCTTGATCATTATTTCTTTGTAGGCGGAGGTTAATTATTTGGGGCAATTTTACCATCCTAACTTGGTGAAGTTGGTAGGCTACTGCTTGGAGGATGAACACCGGCTACTAGTCTATGAGTTTATGCCTAGGGGTAGCCTGGAAAATCATCTATTCAGGAGTAAGTTCGGTTTATTTCGTTATCTTGATTACCATTTTCTCAGTTCTTCTAGTCATATGTTCTGCTTTGAGCTCCACTGTTACTTTTATTTGATTGATAATAGCCGTCGTTCATGTAGGGGGCTCTTACTTCCAGCCACTTTCGTGGATCCTTCGCATGAAGGTTGCTCTCGGGGCTGCAAAGGGGCTGGCGTTCCTTCATAGTAACGAAAACAAAGTTATATACAGGGATTTCAAGACTTCGAATATCCTTCTTGATTCAGTATGTGTATTGTGAAGCAGATTTACTCACTGAAGCTTATTTTACTTACTTCAGAATTAGCATTTAGCATAAACATTAATAATATTCAAATTAAGCATAATTCCTTCATTGTAAATTGCAGCACTATAATGCGAAGCTTTCTGATTTTGGGTTGGCCAAGGATGGTCCAACTGGTGATAAGAGCCATGTATCAACAAGGGTCATGGGAACTTATGGATATGCTGCTCCAGAATATCTGGCCACAGGTATTACATTCATTATTCACATGTTTTGAGTTCTCTCTATTTGGACGCTGTGCAAATTCCTGCAAACTTTCCTTTGTTAAAATTGTACTGCCTGACTCCCGTTTTATTACTCTTGTCTCTTTGTTTGAGCCTCATTACTACCTTCTATTTAAGGCCTTTCCTTAACATTGTGTTTTATTTGGGGATCTGGAGATATTCTGGTATTATAATTACTGTCCTTCGTCTTCTGTATGCTAATTAACTTCTAGGTTATTTATTTTTCCTTAAAAGGATTTTCCTGATATACTGCAACTCCTACAAGTTTGAATTCTAAATTTCTTCTTAATTGAGGAATATTTTTCTTCTTCTGAAGATCCTTTCTGTGTTTATGAAGGTCATCTTACTGCCAAAAGCGATGTCTACAGCTTTGGGGTTGTTCTCCTAGAAATGTTATCTGGTAAACGTGCAGTTGACAAGAATAGACCATCTGGAGAACACAACCTGGTGGAATGGGCAAGGCCTTACCTAAACAACAAACGTAAAATCTTCCGAGTTATAGACACACGTCTTGAGGGTCAGTACTCAAATGGAGGAGCTCAAAAGGCAGGTACCCTTGCCCTCCAATGCCTAGCTGTGGAAGCCAAGTACAGACCAAATATGGATGAAGTTGTAACTGCATTAGAAGAACTTCAGGAATCCAAAGACACAACAAAAAGCAACCAAAGTGGAAATACCCCAAACCACCAAAACAATTCCAATGTTGTATCTAGACAGAGGAGAAGAAGTGCAGACGATGACTTTAATGGGAAAGCAAAAATAACTTATCCTAGGCCTTCTGCTTCTCCCCTTTATGTTTAATTTTAGAGAAATCAACTTGGACCATAAAAGAAAATCCATGCAAGTATTGGGATTGTTGTATACTACATATATTTGTGCAATAGATGTAAATTTGTTGTATTGGCTAATGTAATCAATTTCATCTTGACAGATTTTCCAGGAAATTTTTGTAACTTATCCAATTTAACTTTCTCCTGTTGGTACAACTTAACTAAATTTGATACGTGCATTTACTTCATTGGTTGTTACAACTCTCTGCCTGCTGGACTGGAAAATTATAGAACAGATAATACTACCAGGAAAATTATTTTATTGAAGGAATTGATAAGGGCTACATCTTTTTTCCGAACTTCCAATATTTTTTGAAATCCGATCCGATTTTGGAACCCTATTTTACGTTTTTGATTTCCAATTTTTTCAGAAAAATATCGGAATTGGATAGCATTTTGCCATTCCGATTTTTCAAAATTTTCGATCTGATTTTTCCGAATAACAACCAATCTGATTTAATATGAATTTCCCTACTTTCAACTTGGGGGAGTTCGGACTAAAGCCACGAACAAAACATAAAATACTTCATCTAGGTCTGCCTCCATTCATCTATGTATGCTTCCATTTCTTCTCCCTCTTTGCAAAGGCTCTCTCTTCTCCACCAATAAAACCTCACTCACATTTTTTTTAAGGTAATAATCTTTCTCTCTCTCTATATATATATATATAACTCTTGAAGCCATAGTGGGGGTGAGACATGGTCAGGTGGTGTTTAGTTGGTTTCATGGGGTTAGACTTTTGTGTTTAAGTAATAGTGAGTGGTTGTTTTTGTAGTGGCTTATTCTGCATCTCGGACTCATGCATCATCTGCGACCAACATACGAACTTTCGACCTCATCAATAGAGCACGTGGCACAATCAAAATAAAAACAACAACATCAGGAAACAGTTACAGCACGAGTTTCTCAACCAACACCACTCGCCCATGATGCTCCTCCTACTCTTGGTTGAGAGCCGTCTTGTAAAAGCTTATTTCGCATCTCGGATTCATGCTTTATCTTCGACCTCATCAACATACATGAAGCACTATTAAAGACATATTTAGTATCTCTAAGTTCGAGTCATCACTTTCAACCTCTACATCAACAGTTCGAGTTAAGCAAATGTACAGTCATTCATAAAGCCGTTATGCAGCAATAAAGATCAGAACGTTACACAATCTGGTTAGAGAATAATTAAACATATATTTTTTAATGTCTATCATTAAGAATCTTAATGGTCGTAAAATGGTCATATTATAAGGCCTATAAGTAGGACCAGAGAATTCGAGATGAAGGACAGAGGAATCCTCACTTTAACATTCCACATACTCAAAACGGTCATTGTAATAAGTAAACAATCTCAATAATATCATCTTCTCTTTCTCAAAATCCTCAAGAGAGGTCGTGGTTTGTAACCTATTTTAAAGGTTTTCCACGCTAAATTGTCTTGTTAGTTATTATTCACTACTCTTGAGCGTTCTAAACACATATGGTGTAAAGGCTAAGTCCGAGTCCCGAAATTAGGCTATTACATTTAGCACTGTCTGTAGGAACCGAAGTTCCCAAACTCATTATCTCAGAAACCGCTGATTATCATTTTTCAGGATGACACTTCCAGATAAGATCACGCCGGTTACTCCAGCAGAAGAAAATGCCGCCCTAGCAGAGCTGAGGGCTAATTTTATCTCTGAAACAGAAAGGCGTGCCGCTCTGAAGCACTAACTAGCGAATGTACAAGATGCGTTGAAGGTTCTGCATGGTCAGTAGATTGCCACCCAGAAGAACAAAGGCGTACAACCAGAAGGCTCGCAAATTTTTGTTAATGACAGAATTTGACCTCTACCAAAAAGTAATAACTGAGGAGGTACACTTCGATCCAACCATCATCAGTGAGAAATGGAGCCTATCCTGATCCAGGAAGTCCACCAAAAAGTAAATGGTGGCCTTGCAGGAGTCAGACAAACTGAGAATCCACCTCGAAGAGTTCGAGTTCCAGCGAAAGATCGTCTAAGTGATAGGAATGACGACTACAATCCTGGAGAAGGACGCGTTACACGCCCAGCCACTGCAGCTCGACAATATGTGACTCAGGAACATGTTGACAGGCGAATCAAAGAACTGCCCGTAGCTCAGACTCAGACCACTAAAGGAATCCACAATAGATTACAGAAGAGCCCGATCGCACGGGAGTTATTAGATGGTGAGGTCCCCACCGGGTTCCATACTCCGAAGATTCGAAAATACAAAGGGGCTAATCCAGTGGAGCACGTCCAAGAGTTTCAGGATGCTTTAGGCTCACATTCAACATCTAATCACATTCAACATCTAATCAGGATTCGGTTGCTCCTATTCCTGACAATGGATCGGTTCGCACATTGAGTTATGTATACTCGCTTTAGCAATAACTCGCATGCAGTTCTAGTCACCTAGAAGCACCTGTGCTGGAAGGTGGGGCAAACCGCTTAGAATCACCTTTCCACACTAGTTATGCCAGGGAAGGTACTTCCTCCAGACAAACGTAGCCACTATCAGGGGTCTTAATAAGCGCGTTGCTAATGCTCCTGGTTCGAGCTCTATAAGCCTTTTTGTCTATCTATGTATTTTATGGCTTAATCTTGGTTTCTTTTAAAGTCAATGTCCTATTCCGTAAAATGTTAAACTGGGTCGTGACCTCCCGGGGTCCTAGTATGCGGTGCCATACACGGGTGATGAAATCCCGCTTTTTGTTTACCCTTTATCTAAAGTTTAGAATTTAAAAGTGCACAAACATCAGACACATGAACAAAAATTGACCGCTTCGCAGGAGGGTGCGGTGGAAGAAAGTACCTACGGGGCGGCCTTTATAGGGGCTCGTTGTTTACCCCGGTGAAACCGTTGAGATGGCACACCCGGGCTCTTTGACTAAAGTAGGAGTTGTAGAGAGGTCCTCCCCGGATGTGGGTTCCAATATTGCCCCTGCAGAAAAAAAAAGTACAATTTTATCCTCGCTTTACTTACACACTCTTCGCTCAAGAGTACAATATTTTGCCTCACTACAAGTCACTCAAAGAGAGGAAGAAAAGATAACCCTATCTAGTTTTTGGTCGGTCCTTTGCTTCCTTTGGTAGTCACTGTAAAACAAAGAAAGTAGTCACCGCAAAACAAAGAAAAATTCCTCAAAGTGCAAAAGTAAAATAAAAATGTAATAAACGAAATTTATGTTCTTCTAAAAGGTGAAACCGAAAAACAAATTAAACAGAATAAAAACTTTTTCTAATTACCGCTCGAAACCGGCAAACGGCGCCAGTTTGAATTACCTCCATCTCAGACTCAACTATTTTAAACATAACTTCCCCAGTCAGCATTCTAAAGCACCCCATGAACTGTTTAAAAACGTGGGTCGAACTCAAACCGAAAAGCCTTATCCAGCCAAAGACACCTATCTCTCACGAACTCGTCAGTTACTCAGTCAACCGCCACTAACCACATTGTTCAGAAAACGTGCTCCAGCACGATGAAGAACTACGGAGAAGGCCTATATAAATGCAAAGTTCCAGAAGAAACAAGGACAAAGAAAAATTACACAAGGGATCATCAAGAAACTACTTATTTTTTATTTTCAGCAACAGTTAAACTTCTTAATTACAGGGTTCAAGCTTTTCTATACCTAAAGATCACTTGTAATAAGATATCCGCCTCAAGCAATAAATATACTTTTATAAAAGTTCTCCACTCGAGGTCATAGTTTTTTACCTATTCAGAGGTTTTCCACGCAAAAATCACCTGTGCCATTTCTTACTTTCCATTAGAATATTATTGCAGGTTCATTGGTGTGATAGGGAATTCTGAGCCATTTCGAGCTTACGGAATTTGGCCATTACATTTGGCGCCGTTTGTGGGAAAGATTGCATTTCTACGATATCTTAAGACATTCTTTCACTACTGATAACGGTCAAAATCTGGTGTTTAGTATGGGTAAAAATTAGAGTGTCGTTCACTTTCGAACGGAACTAGAAATTAGTTTTGGTCTTGTGTTTTAGTAATATAAGGTTGCAAAACCGTAAAAATTAATGATATGGTTTTAATCAAGAATAAAGGTCTAGGGGCTTCGGATTTCACCACCATTTACATACAATATCAACATAGTATCGTATATTAAATTCTCCACTTAATTGAAATAACAAACTTCGACCTTTTGTCGATGTAATCCCATGATTAATTATAACTCAAGTAGAATATATTGTATGAACTAAGTATGTACTAAAAACACATTCCATGAAAGCTATGCTAACTATGAAATGTTAATTAGGATCATATCTTAGAAAAATACAATATTAATACAATTTTACTATATCATTTGAGAATCACAAAACTCTTCCTATATCTCTACTTAAAGAGATCATAGGATGATAATGGATGTCTCTAACAATAAAGTTTTGGGATTTGTGATAATATGCTCATATTGTGTTGGAGAAAAATACATTCTACTACATGATATCATACGCTTATGGCAGATCCATCCTCACCCCTAGTGAGGACTTAGCCGGCCATTATAACAACTATAAAACCTAAATGATATGAGATTGAAATGAACATAAACTAACAACAAAAAGAGGAATTTTATTGACTTACAAAATGAAATGCTCCAAATGCTTACAAGACTTGCACCGACTTACTCCAATAATGCTCTCTTGCACTCTACAAGAATGATTCTCTCAAAATTGGATGATCTTATAAGCTCACCACCTCTCCTATTATAGATGAAGGAGAGGGTTTTTACATTTAATATTAGATTTATAACCTATGCCATGAATGTACATAAATTTGTAACCTCCAAGAGTTATCCTCCAAAACTGTAACCTCCCCATGTGGGACCCTTGTGCTTGACAACTCTATATCCTTCTCCAACAGTTCATCCTTTGAGCTATACATCCCGGTATTTGCACATATTTGGTAAATGAGCTCCATGTGACCTGAAATATAAAAATTTGTTTTATAAGTCATGTTTAATAATAAAATTAAGAATAATAAACATTAAGTCATAGGGGAATAGTGGTCATTTTATGTGTCCATCAACTACAACTTTCAATCATGGTTACTTTCAGACGAGCTACAGGGACCCAGCTCGATAATTCAATGGAGCCGAAGTAACTTACAGAGTTACGGGTGAATCTCAACGCCAAAACAGAGACACGCACCGAGCTCAAACTTCAGTTAACAAAGGATTGGGAGCTTCGTGAGAAGGAGATCAACACAGAATAACAAGCTCGTTTGACAGCACTCAAGCGACATGAAAACCAGATGATAACAATGCAGACTGCCCTAGAGGCTCTACAAAATACTCAGCAGGCTCCTCCAGCCAGAGGTCACAATCACTTGCCAGAGACCTCCCGTGTTTTTGCAAGGGAAAGATTGAGACCTCGAGGAGTCGCCAGTAAAGCTATTTCTAGGAATCTACAACACGAACCACAACCCTCCATACATTTATGGGATAAAGTTAAGTCCAAAATCAGTCGAGGTCACCGAATTTAGCGACCTCAACACCAAGTTCCAGCATGAGATCTCCTGAGTAAAGGTACATGCACTCATCATCCACAACCTGCTAGCCCAGCGATTCAACCAGCACGTCATTACGTCATGAAGAGCATATGGACCAATGAATTAAGGAGTTGATCGAAGCACAAGTTTTGGGTACTACCGGCGACATCACAAAATTATAAGGAAGTCTGATTGCCAAAAAACTATTTGATATGGAGATACCAAAAGGTTTCCATACACCAAAAATTTGTAAATACAAAGGTACTGACCTGAAGGAGCACATTCAGCAGTACCGTGATTCATTGGGGTTGCACTCCAATCTCAACCACATCCTCTTCCGTCTGTTTGCCACAAGTCTATAGGAGGAACCACTCTGATGGTTCCACTCTCTCCCTGAGGACTCTATATATACATTCAATCTGCTGTAGAAATAGTTCATCAAGACATATGCTCACAACAAGGACAAAGAGGAGAATTTATATTCACTTATCAGTCTTAAGAAGTCACAAGGAGAGAAGCTCGAGGATTTCTCGAAGAAAGTTTTAGAGCTCGCGTAAAAAGTAGATAACCTCGATCAAAAAACAGCCGTTACTGCTTTCACCAATATGCTCTGGCTCGACTGCCCAAAGAATAACTCTTCCTCAACAAACCTGCGACCTTGGAAAAGATGATCACCAAGGTCAACAGTTGCGTCGACCTGGAGAAGATGATGTCTAAACGACAAAAATCTACTAGATTTGTCCTCTCCACCAAGGGCCCATCTACAGATCGAAGCAATGAATAAAAGTAGGAACAAGGAGATCAGAAGCGCACCAAGGGCAACACTGGCTACCCTCGAAAAGGTGGTCCACCAAACAAACCCATCCTCCCAATGATGAACGTCCGAATCTCCATAATTTTTCTAATTCTTTTGAAGGATACACTCTACCGCATCTCTCAACTACTGGAACCAATCGATAGTCGACTGTATTGTCTACATCATAAGATAAACCATCATTCTACTAACAATTGCTATACTTTACAGAGGTTGCTCGAATACATTTTTCAAGAGGGACGAATGCTCAAATATATTGTCAACCTAAAATCATACTAAGATGGCAGCTATAAGAAGCAGCTTAAAGTTATTCAGGTCAATGATCAAGTTGAGGTAAAACATCTTTACTATATGCACCACAACAACATGATTGAAATTAATCAGATCACCAATTCCAGTAGATCAAAATACAGGAGACTATCAGAATGCTGTGATCTCATACTGCAAGACAAAAATGCTAAGCTTTTTCCTGAGTCGAGCAATCGTCGGCTTGGGATTTCCTTTGAAGATTGCGATACTAGCCATATCAAATTTTTACATCATGATGTGTTAGTAATAATGCTTAAAATGAAGAAGTTTGTCATGCACACTATGATGATCGATATTGGAAGCGGTATCGAAATTCTTTTTCACAGCACTATCGACCAAATGGGTTTGGCTGACCAAGTTATTCAGAGCGACACCAATATCAGTGGGTTCAATGGGTCCAGATAAGAATGAGTAGGCAAAATCATCTTACCTATTACTGTAGGACCAACCACCATTGACATCGTTTTCTATGCCATCAATGCCAAATCTCATTATCTCGGGATTATGGGCCGCTGCTGGATTCACAGCATGGTAGCAATCGCTTCCACCTATCATCAAGCACTCCGGTTTAAACATGACAATGGTATTTATGAGATCAGAGATAGTCAAAAGCTCTCTCAAGCTTGTAAAAATACTGTTTCTGTTATCCTAGATACTTCTAACAGATTTGCTGCATAGCAATTACAGGAAGCTGATCTCCTCAACGATCAACCTTCCACGGAGGAGCCCACAAAATATATCAACATTGATGGATCTAGCAGAGGTAAAAGATGGGCACTTGATCTCGTCGACGAATTCCCTAACTCTCCAGGTAACCGCCGTCACCTACTCGTAGCTACCGATTATTTTACGAAATAGGTAGAAGCAGTTCCACTATGCTGAACCAGAGAAGAAAAGGTCATCTCTTTTATCTGGGAACACATCATCACTCGGTTTTGGTACCCCCACCTAATTCTTATCGATAACGAGCCTCACATTGTGGGAGAGAAAATTATAACCTTCCTCAACCAACACAATATCATCCACTCACCATCCAATCCTTACTATCCTCAAGGCAATAGCCAAACCGAAATCACCAACAAAACCATCATGGATAGACTCAAAAAATGGCTTCACTCACAGAATAAAGGGAATTGGGTTTGAGAACTGCCTCATGTCCTATGGGCATATCGTACCACTCCCAGACAGTCGACAGGATGCACCCCATTCCTCCTTGCCTATGGCACTGAGGCTGTCATTCCTTCTGAATACCATCATCCAGTTTGAGATCACGAGATGACTGATGAGGAAAATGAGTTTGAATTGGTTTGTAACCTTAATATGATCGATGAGACCAGGGAATGCGTTATCGCTAACCTAGGTTGATATCATCATATGCTAGCCAAGTCGTACAACAACTGAGTCAGAAATTGTACCTTCCAAATCGATGATCTCGTCCTTAGAGATATTCCTTAACATCGCAAAGAGCCTTACGCTGGAAAATTAGCCGACAATTGGGTGGGTCCATTCATTATCCTAGGTATCTTAGGCTTGAGATCATATTATCTCATGACAGAAGAAGGAATCCCCATTTCAAATTCTTGGAACACTAGGCGAGTGAAACGGTACTATCGTTAAGCACCTTACTACTCTATTTCTGTTTCTCGTTTTTGATTTTTTGTTTTCTCAATTCCAAAAGTGAAATTTTTTCATCTCCATCCAATGTAAAATTTGAACTTATTAATGAAACTTCTAAGTTTTTCACAACATCTCCCTATTTACGTAAATTCAACCATATTTTGTAGATTAAAGCATAGATAATACTAGCTTTCAATCGATCTTATAACAGTTAAATCGAGGATAACACTTGGTCTGGCTGGGTCTACTAAATCTCTGCGATTGAAAAAAATGTAGAAACTTGTTTCATTTCAAAGACTCTTGCAGGCATAAGATAAAGGAAAGGTAATACTAGCCTTCATCTCTTTCAATATGTCTGCAACATTTCTATAGTTAAATCAAGGATAACACTTGGTTTGGTTGACTCTACTAAATCTCTGTGATTGAAACAAATGTAGAAATTTGTTTCATATCAAAGAGTCTAACAGGCATAAGATAAGGCAAAGGTAATACTAACATTCATCTCTTTCAATATGTCTGTAACATTTTTATAGTTAAATCAAGGATAAGACTTGGTTTGGCTGGCTCTACTAAATCTCTGCGATTGAAACAAATATAGAAATTTGTTTCATATCAAAGACTCTAGCATGCATAAGATTAAGGCAACGGTAATACTAGCCTTCATCTCTTTTAATATATCTGCAACATCTCTACAGTTAAATCAAGATTCACTTGGTTTGACTAACTCAACCCACCTCTGAGATTAGAACAAATGTAAAAACTTCTTTTATGTCAAAGACCCCACCAAACATAAGATAAGGCAAATATCATACTAGCTACCATCTATTTCAATATGTCTGCGACAAATACTATTTATTTTCAAGTCATATTACAATGGATACCTTTTTGGTTGTTGGGATGTCAGCCATGCTTCACCCTCCAGAAGGAGGTCGATTAAAATTTAGTTCACGAATTACAGTGACTTTGCCCCTCTCCATCAGATCAGCAGGCCGAGGGCCTAAATTAGTTTCCATGAAGGCCATGTAGTTCCCTCGATCTATATTTATGCTACAAATGCATCCCTTGTCAGACAGGTTCTTAAACAAGGTATCTCATTCTAACTCAAGTCTTTTTACTTCTTTTACAAAATACACAACGGTCGCCTTTAACAGGTCTGTCCGTAATGCAAGAGCTACAACGATCCTTGAAAAGTTGCGTCTCACATTCTCAAGGCGTGACTCCAAAGTCTCGTAAATTTTCTTTTGATGTGCCATTTCCATGTCTGTTAAATTGTAAAAAGCTATATTATCTTCCAATTTTTTGGCATATTTAGCCGATTCAGCCTGAATAACGACCTCCAAGTTCACCACCTGAGTGCAAAGTCTCGTAATTTATGCATTCAATTCTTCCCTGGCAGAACTATCCTATATCAAGTCATCTTTCTTCTTCGTCAGGACTTCCTTCGCCCTGATTTCCCCTTCCAAGACCTTCTCCCTGAAAAGAGCAGCATCCAACTTGTGCTGACATTCCCTTAAGTTTGCGTTCCCTTTTTATACATGTCTTTGAATTTGAGCCACGCCACTTTCTGGCTCTCTAATTCGACTTGACAGACTAACTACATCCCCTTGGACTAGATGAACTTTAGCATCATTTCTACTCCCCCTCAAACGCTCTCTAGCCTCGGCTTTCTTGACATGCTCGTTGGCTTGAGCCAATTCGGTCTTCAATCGTGCCACCTTCTCATTTTACTTGTTACACTTTTGTTGCACTCCCCAAAACTCCAAATCCTTAGCAGGTAGGGCTAGGTGCAAGTGTTCGGCTGCAGCTTCCAAGGCTGATAGTTGTTCTCGAGCTACCTTCAGCTCGTTATATTTTTAACTCATTTTTTATTTCAGTCGCTCCAGCTCGCTTCTACAATTCTGAAGATCAGCTCGAGATTGTCCCTCCGATCTTTCTAGCGCCTGAATATGGTATTACGCCATTTCAGCTTGCTTATCCCTAACCATCAGTGTGTCAACCCGACTTTGAGGCTTTGTGGCATATTCTTTTACCTCCGCAAGCTCTTTTATCCTCTCCTTAATTTTAGCGTCTTTCTCCTCGATCTTGAGAGTGAGGTCGACAACAGTCTGGGTTGCCTCAACAAGTTTAAAATGTACCTTTACATGCTGATCTTCCCTATTCTCATTCGCCTCCCTCACCCTATCAAGCTCCTCTGCAAATTCTCGGTTACATTGGAGAGCCTCATCTTCACTTGAGCAAACTGAATCCAATTCGACCTACACAATAATATTTTTATATATTATATACAACTCGATTCAGAACACCCATCAACATGATACATATCTCATTTCTAAAAAGATATATGATTTCTAGCATCTACTGTGTGTAACTACTTTTAGACTTAGAGGTCGATGTAATATCTCCGACAGGTGCTCTATGACGTACATTTTGAAGTTTAAGGTACATGTTTAAGATATTCTACTTTATCTAAATACTTTAAATTTTTCTATGCACTATATTAGTGTTATTTTCCTAAAACTGATAGTAAGTTTTGATCTACCTCTACACTTTACGTTATCTAATTTACTTGGTAGTTTTATGTCAATATAGCATACAAGTCAGGAAACCTATTCCTATCTAACCTGTAGCTCCGCTTGCGAAGAAAGCAAAGATGTGGAAATCTTTCTTTCCCTGGCAAGCCCAGTCTCTAGATCTTTTATTCTGAGACTCATTTCTCTAAGTGCCTACAAGAGGGTTACAAAAAAAAGTGGGCTCAGCCTACAAAAATCTATTCAATACATACAAAGTCCAACAATTTACAAGACACTGTAAAATACTCATACAAATTATTTTTTTCCCTACCTTCTCATTCTCGCCCTCTGGGAGTTCGGCGTTATCCCCTTGATTGTCTAGCACTGTCTGGCCCATCAACAACTTTCACCGCCACTTCTTCCACTTCTTCATCATTACCCTCCTCAACATAGGTGTCTGCCTTAATGGCATCCACCTCCTCCTCAGAATATCCCTTCAACATAAGGTGGCGCCCCAGCCTCTTATGCTCCGCCTCCACCTTCTCCAGATTCATCCTTGTCTTCACTTGCAGATGATCAATCGCCACTGCATGAGAAGCCTTCAGGGCCTCTTGTTTTTTTGCTTCTTTGAGAGCATCAGCCTTCGCTCGAGCTATCTTCTTTTCAAGCTCGACCTTAACCTTCATCAGCTCGGATTTTTCTTCTTCCAGTCCGAGCCAAATCCCCTTCACCAAGTGAACAACCTGCAAAAAATAAATCGACCTCAGCGTAAGTTCGAAATGCAATAAATCTTTACATGATCAAACATAAACACGTACCATCCTGCTTATGTAATCTTCTCCATGATGAGGCACCGCTAGTTTTGCCCTTTCCTCCACTGCTTTGAGATCGTCCTCAGTAGCAGGTCGCTCATCAGCGACCTTTTCCTCTGACTCCCCGAAGGTTCGATCCTTCTCTTTTTCTTTTTTCTGTCGGCCTCACCACTTCCAGTGGTACCAGAGGCCGACGCACGCTTTAACATTTGTTTTTTGGAAATGTTTGAGCTAATTTGCTCGACATAATAGACTCCGACTGAGCCGAGCTATCTATTCTAGGGGTCTTGGCCATATTGGTTCAACCTTCCCCACCAGTTCCTCTCTTCCTCCCATCATCAACACCCGCCATTAGCCTGGAGGATTGAGATTTCTGAACTTTTTTAGACTTGCTCCCAACCCTCTTCTTTATGCTAAGGCCAAGTCCTTCCAACACAAACTCGAGCTTAACCTCTTCCTCCGCAACTTCGTCCAACAATAAATCTTTCCTCTCTATTCGGGACTTCGGATCTGTTATGCACAACATTTGTTATTATCAACAAAAGATTATCGGTTCATACATATCAATATTATACTCTATGCATTGTTATACTTACTTTGTTTTATAGTTCTAAATAGAAGATCCAAAGGTTCTTCATCATCTCTCTAAAGGCAATTACCCTTCACCCATATTACGTTGCCATTCCAGGCTCGACCTGCTGAATTAAGATCGAAGAAGCGACGCTGAGTTGCAGTCGTACATAAATATTCCCTACCAGTGGCTTTATAATTCTTCACCCCATAAAACTATTATACGTCTTCAGGAGATATCCTCCTCACTTTTCCCTCGTTCTCCAATTTTTCGTTCAAATGGTCGCAAATAGTTATTACCTTCCACATGTTCCCATTCAATTGAACAGGACATGCCCCTATTGTATTCATAATCCCCTTCGCCAAATTGGTAAGGGGAAGACTCAACCCATACTCTAATTGAGACAGGTAACACAAGAAACCCTCTGAAAGGTCACTCCGAACATTTCCATCAAAATATTCTAACGAGATCGATTCATCTATACCTCTATCTCGTTTTTCCTCCTCCAAGTCGACCAACAAATAAAAATACTCTTCCGCCGTTGCTACAACACACCCCCTAAACATCCTGCCTGAGTATTCTAACACAGTTACCCCATTTACCTCTTACGGAAGCCTTGACTTTACAAAATTCTTTGAATGCATTTGAGCTAGGAAATTGGCCGCCAATTTACCAGGAAAACCTAGAAATTGCTCCAATTCTACTTCAATCTCACTATCAGTCTCTACCACCCGACCGGAGGTCAAAACCTCGTTAATAGGTAAACTATCCATCTCAACTACAATTTTAGAGGCAAAGTTTGATCCTACCCATATACCTCTCACTTTCGACATACATGCGGGTTCAGGTATCTATAATTATTTTATGCACATCGATCATTTATATGCAACATATCTTTCAAATATTCTGTCTATATGTCATATATCATAGATTGCTAAAAATAGAAATTTTTTAGGATTTGCTTAAAACAGATTGCGATTTACAAAAAAAGAAAAAAACAATATAGCATACGTGTCTACTAACCTTCATTATCAGAATGAGAATCCGTAGTAGCGCCAAGTCTTTCCCTCACGACATTGCTGTATAGCCACCTACATGATTCTGTACCCACAACTCTCTTTGACTGTTGACCACCTTCAGATAAATCCTTACCAAAGCCTTTGCGATTTTTTTGCGCTTCTCTCTCTTTGCTCTCCAAATTTTCAAAAGTTGAAAAACATTTGAATGATGAAGACGAAGCACTATTTATTCTTTCTCTCTCTAACGGTTGGTAGATATTGTGCCTCACATGACCCCTCCTTGGTTTTGGAATCGAGGTGTCCTTTCCACTATCCATGTCAGACGTCTTGTACC
The DNA here is from genome assembly GCA_014058105.1 of Kingdonia uniflora. Lineage (NCBI taxonomy): Eukaryota > Viridiplantae > Streptophyta > Magnoliopsida > Ranunculales > Circaeasteraceae > Kingdonia > Kingdonia uniflora. The sequence goes on along the minus strand of JACGCM010001859.1, from coordinate 2,891,181 downwards.
ATTTCAATAAAACTGTCTTTCCATTATTACTCTTACCCTCATATTTTAATCTATTTGTATCTCCTGTTTCCATAACTTTATCTGACTTTCCTACACTCATGATGACTCACACTCTACGATATTAGATTTTAGCAGCTTTACATAAAAAACAAAACTAGAAGCTCCTGTATTTTTTCTGTTATTGTTCCTTATACTTATAGTAGTAATGACATCATTTTCAAGGCTAACAAAATTTTCAAACTTATTCAAAATTTGTTTGTCAAAATGGTCTCAACGGCATTTACAACTATAGAGGATCAAGTTGAATTCTAACTTTTCTGTTAAATTCAGTAACATTTACATTTATTTAGGATAACACTTTACATATAATTACATCTAAAAGTAGCCTTGCTGACCTGGGCGACCACCTCTGATCAAATCTCATCCATTGATCATCCCATCTTCAAATTTGATCTCTACCTCAACAATCAGTTTAACCATCTCTTCTCGATCTGCAGGATCCCACACTAATTCATGAAAGCATACCTCATAGAAATACCAAGAATACTCTAGTTCCCTACCCCTTATATCCTGTCCTTCGAGCTGACATTCCCTCACTGGCAATTTAACATCATAACCAAACAATCCAAAAATCCTCTACCGCACTTTGGCGATCTTTATGGCCAATCATCCTTTAGCGGCATGAAAAATTCTCTGAGATCGAGTCCACACCATCACAATCCCTTCTCCATATTAAAAAAATAAATTCTACCCTTATTTATGCGTATATACAACACTTTCCCCTCAAAGCGTGATTTTGACCTTTTATCTCGTAACAGAAACCCAAAAAATCTTGAGGTAGACTATTTGGACTTATCCCCTCCCTTGAGCTCATACGTTACATTATTTTTCAAATCGAGCTTATTTTTTCAAGATTTATCATTCTATCAACCTCTATTAGCTCAAATTTTTGCATCCCAGATTTCCTTCATTTTTATCTCCAATATTTCTAACACGTAGATATATACTTACTTTACCACATAATTTTTGCACCTATATGTCTCAGTTCGAATAACAATGCTTACGGTATTAATAAACTTCAAGTCATTTCAACATCCTTCTAATATTTCAGTTCGATTATACAAAATATTTTATAAACACAAGTAATTGGATGATAAATTTGTATTCATCTCGATAACATTACACGTAATTTTACAGATAATAAGTTTTTCAGTAATCGATCTCTGATATATTTCAGAGATCTAATCTGTCCAGCACCCAACTCTAGGTACTTTGCAGATAACAAGTTTTTTACTACTTTTTAAAGTAACAGGTCATTCAGGCACTCTAACTCGTCAACTCCTCCAGTTCTTCCTGCTTTAGTGATCTTTTACCCTAATGCAAAGTAGAAATTTGAGTCAACAAAAAGCTTCCCTCACATGAGTTTGGTTGAAGTCCAGTCGAACATCAAATAGAAACTATTCAAGCAGTAGACTCAGTACTGGCACCAACTTTACAAACTGAAGGTCTTTTGAGTGCCAAAAAGTGATGGAAATGTAGAAGCGGACTTCCACAGGTTGTCTCCCTCCTCTACTACCATCACCTCCTCCTCTGAAACTGCGACCTCTGAAGAGTTGGTAGATAAAGAGGGCATGACCTTAGAATCTATGGCAATACAAGAAATCAGTATAACTCCCCCACAGTTATGCCTATCCCTACATATTAATCCCCAACCTTATCCTCCGCGAGAGTACGTAGACAAGCCCAACGTTCCTCGCCTGTCAAGATGACAAAATGAAATCTCCACTTATAGTAGAATTCCTCCTCAGCTTCAACCGCTTCGTCTTTCGACATGCCTTGATAAGTTGGAGGGACAAGAGCGGGTATCGACATCTCTAAGGATTGGTCACCAAAGTATTTCAACTTCAACCTCTATATTTTAGACACAATCCTCTCTTTAATGAACATTCTTTGTGTCTTTTCCATTTTAAATATTTCAGTGAATTTTTTTAATATTACAAGCGTACTCTACTTCAAGGATTTGATACAAGTACTATTTAAATAACCTTACATTTATTGTGCTGGTATATTTTACCAAGCGTCATCATTCATTGCAGACACAACTTTTCAAATCGTAACCGTCAAATACATCAGTATCCACATCCACTTTAAATACACGTTATTTTCCTATAACCCGCATAACTTCTACACAGTCAAAGCCATCATTAGTCAATTTCAAATATCAAGAATTTCAACCCAAATACTAATTACAAATTGATCATTTCTCAACCAAAGCCACTCGTGACTTTCAGTTACGAGGGGGCGATTGTAGGGACCTATCCCTCGATCTCACCTGAAGTCGAGCTGTCGCTAGTTCGAATTACCTCTATCTCAGACTTGCGCATTTTTAATATAACTTCCATAGTCAACATTCCAAACCACCCCGCAAACTGTTTAAAAATGTGGGTCAAACTCAAACTGAAAAGCCTTATCCAGTCAAAGACACCTGTCTCTCACGAACTCGTTAGTTACTCTGTCAACCGCCACTAACCACATTATTCAAAAAATGTGCTCCAACACGATGAAGAACTACGAAGAATACCTATATAAAGGCAATGTTTCAGAAGAGACAAGGACGAAGAAAAATTACACAAAGGATCATCAAGAAACTACTTATTTTTGATTCTCAGCAACAGTCTAACTTCTTAATTACAAGGTTCAAGCTTTTTTTAACCTAAATATCACCTGTAATAAGTATCCGCCTCAAGCAATAAAGATACTTTTATAAAAATTCTCCACTCGAAGTCGTGGTTTTTTTACCTATTCAAAAGTATTCTACACAAAAATCACATGTGTCATTTCTTACTTTCCATTAGAATATTGTTGCAGGTTCATTGTTGTGATAGGAAATTTTGGGCCATTTCGAGCTTACAGAATTTGGCCATTACAATGCCGGCTCTTTCCTACCAGTTTATCCTGTGAACCCCTGCGATGGTTTCACATGCTACCTGAAGGGTCCATTACAATTTTCGAGCAATTGCGAGAACTCTATATTCGTTATGGGGGTTGACAGGCAGAAAAATCTGAAGTCAACATTGACTGCTAGATATCAATTTACAGGCCAAGATTTCAACCGTGCTGTTGATCAGGGAGGAGATAGGAAGCGGACAAAATCTAATGATGAACGACCTCGAAAGGGTAGTAACTTACCAAAACCTTATCTTCCCAAGATGAATGTAACCATAGCCAGCATTTATCCTTTACTTATAAAGGATAAGTTTTTTTGCAACGCACAGTATCTCCAACCCATTGAGAATAAACCCTATTGCATTCACCACAAAGTCTGACATCATGGAACGGAACACTACTTTGTTTTGCAACGTATGTTAGAGTATATTTTTGCGGATGGATGAATGCATAAATACATTGTGGACGTTGAGAGTTACAAGAATGGGAGTTACATATTTCCTACAAAAGCCGTGCAGATCGAAGAACCGGTAGGGGAAAAATATTTATACCATATATCCCTCAGCCACTTCATTGAGACTCAGACTATCAACCAATCGAATAGAAGCAAGAGACGATAGGTCGGCCAATGTCACGACTTGCCCATGAACGATAAAAATGCTCGTTTACTTCCCGTATCGAGCTCCCAACGCACATGAATTTCTTTCAATGATTGTGATGTTCGTCATGTCAACTTCCCTCACCATGATGCTATGGCAATCATGTTAAAAATGAGAAATGTTGTATTTCACATAATGATGATAAATAATGGTAGTACTATTAAGCTACTTTTTCAAAGCATGATTGATCAGATGGGACTGGCTGACAAGGTACAACCCAGTGACATTGATATATATGGATTCAACGGCTCTTGAGAAGAATGTGTAGGAAAGATTATACTTTCTATTATGGCAGGACCAACAACAATTGACGTTGTATTTTTTGTTATCAATGCAAAATCCCATTATTTGGGGATAATGGGATGCTGCTGGTTACATAATATGCGAGCCATTCCATTGACCTATCATTTGGTGTTACAATTTGAATGGAATGACGGCATTTACGAAATAAAGGATGCTAGAAGTTAACTCAAGCATGTAAATTTTTTGTTACCATCGTACCATAGCCATCAAAGCCACAGTTCACATAGCAATTACGAAAAACAAGAGGGAACGTTATAGAAAGTTTTACTGTAAACTCTACAAAACACCAGCTGCTAAAAACTTAAATCATAGAGTATGCTAAAATTAGCTGGGACAAGCAAGGAATATACATTGGCACTCATTTTCCCACAGTTGAATGAGATGCTCTTATCTAGTTCCTTAAAAACAACAATAATATTTTTGCTTGGACATTTCATGAAATGCCCAACATCCAAATCTAGCTTGCCATAGGCTTAATTTGAAAGATAAAACTAAAGCCGTCAAACAAAAGCAGAGGACTTTAGCGCCAAGACTTTGAGAAAAAGTCAACAAAGAGATCGATAAACTAAATGAAGTTTGTTTTATCCGAAAAGCCTATTATCCATAATGGATCTCGAATATTGTTGCTGTACTATGGAAAAATAACAAGATCAGAGTGTGTGTAGATTTCACAGACCTCAACAAACATACTCCAAAGGATAGTTTTCCACTTCCTATCATAAACCATCTGCTCGATTCTATTAGGGAATGCAAACTCTTACCGATCATGGATGCCGCATCGGGGTACAATCAAATACCTATACTACCTGAAGATCAAGAAAAAATAGCTTTCATTACAGAGCTTAGCTTGTATTGCTATAAGGATATGCCTTTCGGTCTCAAAAATATTGGAGCCACTTATCAAAGATTGATGACGCAGATGTTCAAAGATTACCTCGAGAAAATAATGGAAGTCTATATTGATGATATGTTGTGCAAAAGTCTTAAAAAGGAGAACCATATCGCAGATTTACACACAACTTTCAAAATTCTTTGTTTCTACAAGATGAGACTCAATCTTGACAAGTGCCAGTTCGAGGTTCAGTCAAGCAAATTCTTAGGACATTTGATTAGCAAGCGAGGCATAAAAGCTGTTCCAGACATATTTGTTTACTGTTGTCTATACCTTCTCCAAAAACAAAGAATGACGTACAAAAGTTAGCAGGTAATATTGTTGTAATAAATTGTTTTGTATCGAAGTCTTCAGATCGATGTTGATGGTTATTTGACCTATTGCGTGAAGGAACAACGAAAAAGAAATCTAAGAAGGATCCTGAGATCGAGTGGACAACAGAATGTGAAGCAGCATTTCAAGAACTCAAATATTATTTGGGTAAGCCACCAGTTATGAGTACACCTACAGAAGAAGAAGAACTCACCATCTATCTGGCAGTTATTGACAAATCATTAAGTTATGTTCTAATTTGACTTGATGAAAAAATGGAGATACCTGTCTACTTCATCCGCAAAACTCTCACTCCAGCAGAATCCCGGTATATCAAGATCGAGAAACTGCTCTTAGCTATCATGTACACGTCGCAGAAGTTGAAATAATATTTTCAAACCCACTCAGTTCGGGTAATGACAAATTATCCTTTACGAGAAATCTTATCCAAGCGAGAGGAATCTAGACGAGTGCAATAATGGGTTTGTCGGACCTGCGGGATCAGGCCTCGAAATCATACTTATCACACCTTCCAATGATAGGATCAAGAATGTAATTAGACTCAATTTTAAAGCTACCAGTAATGAGGTTGAATATGAGGCAGTAATTCGCGGTTTAGATATGGCTCTCGAGATTAGATTTTTTGAGTTATCTGTGTATGCGAACTCTTTGCTAATTGTGAACCATTATACAGAGAAGTTTTAGAAGAACAAAAAAATGATTGATTACGCAGCAGCAGTAGCCGACATAATGTGTAGATTCAAGAGGATTACCATTGAACATTTGTTGCATGGAGAAAATAGACATTCTGATTCCCTTGCCTATCTTGCAGGAGTACTAGGCACAGAGTCCCGATATCTTAAGATTGAAGTGATATTCACCCCCAGCATTGACGTCATAAACTTAAATTTTGTTAATTCTGGGGACGTTGATGAGGACGAGGATGATTGGAGACGACCTTTCCTTTGATATATTGGACCTCAAAATTTTTTTGACGGCGAACTACCTAAAGATCCTACTAAAAGAAGAAACGTGCTTGATAATGCTAAGGGCTACGTCGTGGAAAATAATCTCCTTTACAAAGTTTTGGTCACAGGACCGTACCTCCAGTGTTTATCGAATAAAGAGGCTCACAAATTTTTGTACAAACTTTATGAAGGCACTTGCAGTTCCCATGCCCCTGGACGATCTTTAGCCAATCGAGCTCTCACTTTAGGTATCTTTTGGCCTAAAATAAAAGCTCAAGCCATTGAACTTGCAACCAAATGTGATGCTTGCCAACGACATGGACCCCAAATTCGAGCTCCAGCCTTGGAACTCCATTCCAGCAATGTTGTTTGTCCATTCAGAAGATGGGCCCTCGACCTTGTAGGAAAATTCCCGACTGCACGAGGCAAAATGAAGTACTTTCTAGTAGCAACGGATTACTTCACTAACTGGGCAGAAGGGGTCTCTTTGTGTCTAATATTTAAAGCAAAAGAAGATTGGAGCTATATCGGCGCTGATAATCTATCACAGTGTACTTTTCTAAATTAATCTATCATCTTGTATGCCAATCTTACATTAATGAAATACTTATGTTCGATCACCATACATCTGAGTACTTTCTACTATTTCATATAGTACTCTATCTAACATTCTTTATTCGTCAATCTTACAATAATGAAATACTTGTGTCTGATTGCTTTATATAATAGTACTTTTCTAATATATCATACAAGTACTTCTATATAAAAAATTATTGCTTCAGCCAATTTGATCTTCGAAATAAATTACAGGTCGCTTATTGGTTAATCCCAATTCGACCAGCCCATCTAATACATTACAGGTCGATAATTGGTTTGCCCAATACGACCAAATAGATCACATACATTACAGGTCGCTTATTGGTTAATCCCAATTTGACCAACCCATCTAATATATTACAGGTCGATAATTGGTTTGCCCAATGCGACCGAGCAGATCACATATTACAGGTCGGTTATTGGTTAGCCTAATTCGACCAATCCATCTAATAATTCTATAAACAAAGTACATGTCTGAATGTTACAGATCGTTTGTTGCTTCAGCCAAACTGATCATCTATAACATTACATATCATTTGCTACTTTTGCCAAACTAATCATCTATAACATTACAAATCATTTGTTGCTTTAGCCAAACTAATCCTCTATTACATTACAGATCATTTGTGGCTTAAGCCAAATCGATCTTCAATGTTCTTCAAGGTTTGTTGCATCAGTAAAACCAACCATCTACTATACGAAAGTCTTTGGACTCATTCTAGAAATTTGATATCCAACTCATACATCATATTTGGTTCATCACAAGGTTAGTACAAATCATTCTTTTTATCAACAATCTTATTTTAATACACTCTATCTTCTATATTTTCATTCGTTTAGTGCGAATCATCTCTCTTAAATACACACTACGCCTCATTGCTCACTCGAGCTGTCACTTGAACTTTCACCTGAAGGCCTCCCTGCAGTACGTAAACTATCCCCATATAGATGAACACGCATAAACTCTGGCATTCTCCCAGTAATAATTTTTTTTCCTTCCCTCATTATACTTTCTTTCAGAACTCCAATTTTTGACACCATGGGATCTAGGTACTCTGAGTGAACCAACCTCATTTCACACTGCACACCTTTGGCAACTAAACTGTCATATACAGTTCTACTTTCTGCTTCCAACCTATTAAACTCTGATACAAAGAAGGAAATAACTGCAATCATATCCCTCTCGTATACATCACCTGCTTCACTTTTTACCTTTTTTGAAAGAATAAGCTCACTAAGTTTTCCTTGAGTTTCCTTCAGTATAGTTTCCAAACTTTGGCGGCGTTCATCCACTTTTCATTTTTTACTTAATGTCACAGCATTATGAGATTCTAATAATGTCATGAATTCGTCCATATGACAAACCATATACATTGATCCCTCCACTTCATCCTTGTGGTAATTTTTATTTACCTTACTTTCGTCAAGACTTATCTCAGCCTTATAGAGATCTGCATCCAACTTAGTATTCACATCACAAAATTTCTTATTTTCTGATTGATACTCCAAGATGTCTAACCCCAACAACTGTATGGTATAATCTAGAGTAGATACCTTGCTCCAAGATTCATTTATGCTTTCGTTCTATTTATTTCGGGCCTCTTCCATCTTTCTTATAACGACATCAGCAACTAACCACAAGACCTCGTATTTTCGAGCACGAGCTTTTGTCTCTATAACAGTTACTCGTATGTCAGCTATCTCCGCCTCCAACATATTTACCTAAAATTGCAAGCCTTTCACATTATTTCCTTCCTCCTCTAAACCTACCAGCAATTCTATAATTTGAGTTCGAGCGGATATCAATTTCGTCCCTTGTTGACTAATTTGTCCCGAAGTACCCAATAATTCAACATCCTTTTTCTTTATAAATTTTTTTAGTCCATTTATCTTTTCTAGTAGACTAGCTTGTTCAGCCTCTTTCTGTTGTAGTTTGTCAGTCAAACAAATTACTGTATTTCATTTTTCTGATATCTTTACCTTCACTTTTTCTTTTAATTTAGTAGTACTCTTTAGTGCCCACTAACATGAATTTATTTCATCGTTCAATTGTTCATTTCGAACACGCAACGTGTCACATTAACTCTGGATAGCTACCAGTTGTCCCTGTCATGACAGTTCACATTTATAATAGTTTGCATATACAAACAGATTACATATCACAGTTAACAAATTTTATCAGGAACATGATATCTGAGTAATATCGATACATCGTTTAACTTATCATCATAGAGAACAGATTTCATTTATTATCAAAAAAATAGTATTCAAAGATCTAACACATATGCAAGGCCGATACAAAAAAATGGAATACCCAATTTTTGCTTCTTTGAGATATGAGAGGATTGCCCTTTATCTTTTGAACTCTTTCTATTCGTTACTTGAACTTCTATAGGAGCTATAAAGGTCATCACCTCCTACTGAAATTATTTGCACCACGATCATGGTATTAGACTCTCAACCTCCTCCTCATCCTCTTCTAACGACAATTCCCTGGATCTAGGAATGGGTTTTTCACCAACAATTTCCTCTTCATCTTTGGTAAACCACATATTTTTAGCCTTGGCATTCTCAACATTAAAATTCTTCCTACATTCTGTTATGAACTTCCTAAATTCATTATCTACCCTCGCCAGTTCTCCTCTATAAAAGCAATGACAATTTCTATATGACGTTCATGTTCTGTTCGAGCTGAGACTTATGCTCGCGACGGATATAGATACTCCTTCAACTGCATATGCACCTTATGCAACTACTAGTGTGTTTCTTTTTGAAATACACTTAAAGCCCTCACACCTGCTTTTACCTTAATTCAAACAGTCACTTCTTTTGATAATTACGTCGCTAAAGACATTTTTTGCTCAACATGTTTCAATACCACATCTTGTAACTCCTTTAACTCACCCTCTATTTGCTCTTTTCTTATCCTGAAAAATACAAGTCTCATGGCCCTTCGATCCTACATAAATCTAAACACGTCAGATAAAGGCTCTACATCACCCCATATCACACACACGCCTGCTCGAGCTAAACATTTTCTCGCCTCTAAACTATGACGATTACGTACTTCTTGAGCTAAAAGCATAACTCAAGTTGGGCCTGAAACTGCACCTCTTTCCTTCAAAAGCTCTACATAAGCTTCTTTTAAACCCCGTTCACTATCTACATCAACCTCGAAATACAATGTCAAGGCTATTAGCATACTTTGACACCTAGCCTTATCACTCGGGTTGCTAAAATAGGTCAACTCTTTTAGTTTTCGAACTAATATCCCCCTTTCCTCTTCCTTTCTTAACACCTCATCCCATTCTATTTTTATCTTTGCTTATCTACACTGTAGGTCATATAACTCTTTAAATTTTTTCTCTGAATTGAATATAAATTATCTTCTATCATATTCAGTTTTATTAAGTACCTGTTGGATACAAGCCACATAAATCCTCGTTCTCTCCAGTTCGGAATTAGTTTTTCTCAATCGCTCTACCTCCTACACAGATTTTAAATATTTTATTATCATACAGACATTCAAAAAGAGCATACTAAACAACATCTATCAAAGATAACAGTTTACGATCACACAAAATGTACTCCCATCAGATTTAAAATGATCTATATAGTTTGAAGGCAAAACATCACAGATTGGTTAAGGGTTCTTGCTGATTTCTACCTCAGAGAGAAGATTCAATGCCTTTTCAGGTTCTACAGTTGGTTCAGGTGGTATAACAGATACATTGGTCGGGTCAGCAACATCAACCTTAACTTCACCTTCTACCTCAGCAGGAAAAGTTATCTCATAGTATTTCCTAGATTGACCCAGATCCACGTCAGCTTTCGTCAATCCAAAATTATAATAAGATTGGAGAAAGTGATCTCTTTCTACTTTCAGTGCCTTGACTGATTTTGATATAACGCCATCATGCTCCGCCAATACTCTATACTTTTATGCAAACTTTGCAGCCGCCTTAACATCTTCAGCTCTCTTATCTTTCTCTAGCTCGAGCTTAGCTTCGAACTCCTTAATACGAGCCGATTATGTATGAAACTTCAGAGTAAGATCCCCAAACTCTTGGCCACTCTTATCAAGACATTTTGGTGCCCCCTTCAGCAACATCGAGAGCTGTCAGTACAAAATATACACAAACACAAGTTTAGAACAACAACTCCTGGTTCGAATATAAGACTATTAATGATTTTAAACACATACAGCGAAAGTGTGTTCCTGATACTCTTCATCAAGCTACTTCAGATCGGTCCCAACCATCAAGCAATATTTCAGCTCCAACTCTCTCATCTTGGCTACCGCATGAGGATTAATATGAAAGTTACCTTTATTTTCATATCGTTTCCACTTCATCAAGTTCTTCTCAGCCTCTGTAGGAGTAACGACAATCACTTCATGTCTTTCCTCCGCATCTCTAGAAATAGGTTTTGCGATCTCTTGTTCTGTGGTCACCACTGCAGTAGCAGACGTACTCTGCCGAGTTAACTTTCTCGACCTCCGAGTAGTCTATTTCATGTTTTCAAGTGCAGGAGGGGGCAGACTAGTGACATCATCAATAGTCAACCAAGCTTTCTTCTCAGCATTAGCTCGATTCTCATGAGCTCGCCGAAACTTGGGTACTATGGAATCTACCCTCTTATCCCTACGGATACCTAGCTCACCAAGTACCTGCTTTAACTCACCTTGATCTTGAGTAGTGCACTCGAACAAGCTAGTATTATCAGGCACCGATGAAGGATTGGGTTCTGCCAAAATAAGGAGCAAAACATTATTTAACATCTCAAAAACATAAAAATGGTTAGTCAAAGATTGATCAATGTTACTTACTCGGGTTATAATATTTATGGTTCTGAACGGGTCTTGGTTTATCTGGAGCCTGTATATAGTTACCCCCTACCCAAATAAGGTGGTTATTCCATGGTTTACCCGCAGATTCAAAGTCAATTTTTTTGGCCTAGATGAATCACTATGCGGGTACCCACTACTTTGACCTTTCTATTTAAATTTTTTTAACACATCATTGGCTTCGAACTGCTTGGTAGTCCCTTCCTTTTTTCTATTTCTCATTAAATGACTCACATACCCTCATCATCTCATATACATTCCCATTCAGCTGGGCAGGGCAACACTATAATACATTCATGACCCATTTTTGAAAGAAGTTCAGAGGAATTTTAAGGCCATATACGACCTGATTCAAATAACATTAAAACCCATCACTCGGGCCTGATCGCCCGAGGCTACTATAGTATGAGAGATTCACATCATCAGTAATCCCTATCTCCTTTTACCACTTCTCCAAACAAGGGACTTGGTAGTATACCGCCTCCTACCCTTTTCCTGGGACATAGGCCCTAAACCAGCTACCTTGGTTTAACAGATAACTTCCCCATTCTCCCTGTAATTTCTTTTTGTATTTTAAAAATTCCTTTCCTACGTCTACTCCCTCCGGGTATATGACAAACAATCTATCTTTCTCTTTTGTATCCTCTTTATCTATTACCTTTTTTATGTTACTGGTTCCCCCAACTTCTACAGTCACTTCTACACTATGTACAGTTTCTTCCCTGATACTACACTCGTCGTCCCTCCCCAATGGCAATGTTTCTTCTGAACTTGAAGATACTACAAATTTACTCATATGAATACTAGGTTTGGAATGCATACTAGACATATAGATACACCAAATATTTTATCCTTATCTCTTCTTTGCATATTAAACCCCATATATAGTAAAAACATCCCCACCCATATTTCTACCTAGCAACACGTTTATTTTACAATTTCCAAAACAAAAAGCAATAATTTCAAGTTTCCCTCTTCTTCTCCAAACACGCATTTTCTCTCTCTATAGTCTATTCATGTACCAAAGTTTATACACTACAGAACTCTCTCATCAATTACTTAAAGATTTTAAAACCCCTTCATTATCAAACTTCGGTATCCCTCAATCTAAAAGGATAACCATATAATTTCATACAGATTACTAGTGACAATAAATCATACAAACAGAGACGTATATCACCAACCTGTACTTAAAGAACAACAATCTTTTACTTTACCCGACCGTCTTACCAAAAATGATCACTCCCGTCACTTTTGCAATGGTTTTATCTCTCCCAATGAGCCTTTCTCTCTTAGATCACACTCAGAACTCAAACATTTCCTCTCTATGGTAATAGGATTTGTACAACTATTTTCTCTCTCTACAACTGTTGATAATTTATGAGGAAGAGAGATACGTGCTTTTATACTCTCCTTCAAACACGTGTCAGTCACCCCTAATGTCTCTACATTCACATCTTTTCAGTTAAAAACATTATCATGACTTCTGTGATAACGTCTACTGTCATCATGTCTGTCTCTATTATCTTCCATTAAAAAATTTTGTACCTCTTCCTCAACACAGTACAAATGACCAATCACCTTACTTTTATACTCTACCAAGATCGTACAGACTTCCTAAAATAGTTTAATATTCAAAATTTGAAGATATCTATACAATTGTTAAAATCTGACAGCTGTCATCCACAATATCTGTACACAAACAATAAAACATAATACTTTATTCTTATTTATTTCAGATCGATGCATAAGCTATGCCTCTTCTTACATTTATTTGATTACCAACACAGAATACTAAAAACAAATTACTTATTTCAAGCTATTGTACCTCGAGCTTACTGAGCTCTATAGTTGCATTTAAAATGGCCTGGAAGGTTTACCTCGCCACATGGAATTATTTCTCCTCTTGTAGCCCTTACATCCTCTTCAGCAAGTTTGTAACATACGTGCTCTTGAACAGTCATTTCTCGTACCGTGGTATCCAGTAGAAACTTTCGAAACAAGTCGCACCAGAAAAAACGATCATACTCTACACGTCTGCTTTCATCATCTAAACCAGTCAAATTTAATGACCATTCTAGTAACACAGCATCATAAGGCAGTCGACAAAAATATCACTCACGAAGTTCAGCAACCTTGATATGAAACCTACCATCTACTACTTGACGAGCATGCTGAGCACGCGTCCTCACCATGGTTACTCGCACTACCTCCACAACAAATTAATCCTACAAAAGATATAAGACATATCAGCTAAGAATCAACACTTTATATTGTCACCAGGAAGATCTTTGCAAATCCAGATCACCCCACAAATTTTGCTGAAAGATATATTTTCTAAGAAAATTTTTGGGACAACAAAATATTAACAGCACATCCAGAACATTGTGACAGGTCATTCTTTCCAAATTATGAAATATCTCCTCAGATTTTATACGCCCAAATATGAAGATGACAACATACAAAATCAAGCAAGTTCAGCAGTAGCACCTATAGATCAATATAAATTCTTTTTAACAGTTGGAGACATTTTTTTAGCCAGTTCAAATACATAGATTGCAGAAAAGCATATACCTTTACATCCACCCAGTCATCTCACATAAATTATCTACTTCCTACCATCATATTTTTGGGCCCCTATAATTTTTCAAATCATACCTATCACTACCATTTACCAATATCCACATTAAAATCCTTATAGTTGGCTTTTCCCTATCATACTCCATGATAAACTAACACCTATTTACAGACTTTTATTTTTCAACAGAAAGTTGCATAAATAAGTTCAAAGCACAGTATCAAGATAACAGAACGATGACATTTCATTAGTTTGAAAAATTTCTTACAAATTACTTTACAGATACACTATCACTCCAGATAATATACAGATTACTTTCCAAGTTACATCAAATAACAGTTTGAAATGCCTATCAACAGTCAATGAGGAAGAAGATGAAAAATTGAAGCAACTTACAAACTCTGATCCCATGCTGTAAGGAACAGGAAATAATAGAACGAAAAATCACAGATCGCCACCTCTCCCCCCATAACCCCCACCTCCTCGCATGCTAGAGACAGACGAAAGGTCATATTTCTTAAAAAGTACCCACTCACTAGCGGGATACCGGCGAGACTCCCTCAGATGAATGCCTGCCGCTTCATCTTCAGTTGTCACAACCTCCTCCGCTAGTAACCGAAACCTATTTCGGTACTCTGCCTTAGACGTCAACAGATAGTGGAAACACACCATCTGATAATAATCATCCCCTACCTCCATTACCTCTTCATATGACATACAGTGATAGGTAGGCGATACATGAATTGGTATTGGCAGATGCAAAGGTTGGTATCCAAAATACCTTATGTACAGTTCTTCCATCATTCTACGAATTCTAGACTCCCAAGATTGGTTCCTTGTAGTCACCATACTCTCATCATTTAAAAGATTTCAAGTGTAGAAACAAAAGCAGAAGAGAAATAGTTCAGAGATAAAGAATTGGTTCATCAGACACACCTCAGAGTACTCTTTATACTGAAATCAACATTTAAGCCAACTCTTCAGATTCCTAACCTCAGAAGGATTTCCCATGCAAACAACATTGACTAGAACCATTGGTTCTAGGAAACTTAAAATACACAAACAGGTATTCATGAATATACGTTCGAAATGATTCCCAGATATTAACTACAACATTAATGACACTTCTCAACCAATACCACTCGCCCACAATATTTTTCATACTGTTGTCTGAGAGGGGGCAGTTGTAGTACCTTATTATGCATTTCAGACTCATGTATAATCTTCGACCATCATACGAACTTTTGACCTCATCAAAAGGGCACGTGGCATAATCAAAATCAAGACAACAACATCAGCATCAGGAAACAGTTACAGCACAAGTTTCTCAGCCAACACCACTCGCCCATGATGCTCCTCGTACTCTTGGTTGAGAACTGTCTTGTAAAAGCTTATTTTGCATCTCAGACTTATGCTTCATCTTCGACCTCATCAGCATACATGAAGCGCTACTAAAGACATATTAAGTATCACTAAGTTTGAGTCATCACTTTCGACCTCTACATCAATAGTTCGAGTTAAGCAAATATACAGTCATCTATAAAGTTGTTAAGCAACATCAAAGATCAGAACGTTACACAATCTGGTCAAAGAATATCTAACATAAATTTTGTAACATCCATCATTATGAATCTTAATGGTCATTAAACGGTAATATTATAAGACCTATAGATAGGACAAGAGAATTCCAGATGAATGACGGAGGAATCCTCACTCTAACATTCTACATATTCAGAACAGTCATTGTAATAAGCTAACAATCTCAATAATATCATCTTCTCTTCTTAAAATCCTCAAGAGAGGTAATAGTTTTTAACCTATTCAAAGGTTTTCCACGCTAAATTATCTTGTTAGGTATTACTTACTATTCCTGAGCGCTCTAAATACATTTGGTGTAAAGGTTAAGTCTGAATCCCAGAATTAGGCTATTACATTTGGTGTCATCTCTGGGAACCGAAGTTCTCAAACTTATTATCTCAGAAACCGCTGATTATCATTTTTCAGGATGGCACTTCTAGATCAGATCACACCGGTTATTCCAGTAGAAGAAAATGCCGCCCTAGCAGAGTTGAGGGCTAATTTGAACTCCAAAACAGAAAGGCGTGCTGCTTGTACAAGATATGTTGAAGGTTCTGCTGGGTCAGCAGATCGGCACCCAAAAGAACAAAGGCGTACAACCAGAATGCTCGAGAATTTCCGTTCATGACATAATTGGACCTCCACAAAAAAGTAATGACTAAGGAGGCGCACTTCGATCCAACCATTATCAGTGAGAAATGGAGCCTATCATGATCCAGGAAGTTCACCAAGAAGTAGATGGCGGCCTTGCAAGAGTCAGATAAACTGAGAATCTACCTTGAAGAGTTTGAGTTCCAGCAAAAGATCATCTAAGTGAGGGGAGTGGCGACTACAATCCTGAAGAAGGACGCGTCACATGCCCAACCACTACAACTCGATAATATATGGCTCAGGACCATGTTGAAAAACAAATCAAAGAACTGCTTGAAGCTCAGACTCAGACCACCAAAGGAATCTACAACAGATTACAGAAGAGCCCGATAGCACATGAGTTATTGGTTGGTGAGGTCCCCATCAGGTTCCATACTCTAAAGATTCAAAAATACAATGGGACTGATCCATTGGAGCACGTCCAAGAATTTTAGGATGCTTTAGGCTTGCATTCAACATCTAATCACATTTTATGCCGGCTCTTTCCTACCAGTTTATTAAGTAAACCCCTGTGGTAGTTCCACACGCTACTTATACAACCCAATTGTTACTGGCAACCAACCATTAAAGAAGTTTTTTGTGGACTCACTCCGTCCTGTACTGCTCATGCATGCAAAAAGGGTTAAACGATTCCATAATGGTATCCATTTATGTATAATATTAAAGATCCCTTGAATCCAAAGGTTATTATCAAATTTATGTTTCTTCATTAGGTCCATCCACCTGGTTTCAAGCTCTACAGCCTCATATGTGTTGTGCATTATCGAATCAATATCTTCTTTGATGGTTTTCGATAAACATGGCCGATCTTATCAGGAAATTTGTTTGTGATGTGTCATAGATAAAATCAATGTCTGGTATTGGGGAAGACCTGTAAATAAGCCAGGGGAACTTAGAATAATTTAGAGATACTGCCAAATAATCTATGATATTCTCGATCGGAAGCCGAGGTCAACAATAAAATGTCGATACATGATCGTACTCGACAATATATTGGACTTATATATAACATTGGAGTAATGAAACAAAATATTGTCGATCTTGACAATTATGATAATGTACATGACGCATTGCATATATAACATTATTGATTTCGACAATTACTAAGTACAATTGGAGTTATTTATATATAATATTGTCGACCTATATGGAAAATTAGTAATTTGATCAGTGCCTAGTTTGTCAAATTTGAATCCCTTTACCTTGGAAATAGCGGCGGCCATAACTGTATCTTGATCAGTGATAATTGAAATAGGGTATTTGTAGTTCATTGCCTTCAACCAAGTATGGAACAACCATACAAATGTATTTTCTTGCTTATTCCTTAGTAGAGCACATCCGTATTGAATTATTTGGTAGTGGTTGTTGATCCATGCAAACAGAGCAAAAGGCATCTTGTTGACATTGGTCCGGTACGTAGTATCAAAGGTGACGACCTCTCCAAATGCCTCGTATGTGTACATTGAATGTCCATCAATAAAAAAAAATAGTGCTCGATCCTCCTTATCTTATTCTATGCTAAAATAAAACATCGAATCTTCCGTTTGTTTCTTCTTAAAATACTTCAACGTGGCTTGTGCATCTCCTCTGACTTATTATTCCTTATTTACTCTGGCGTTATAGTTGTGACAATCCCGTTTGTTGAAGGTTTGATCTTGGAATAATGTCGAGACCTTGCTCACCAGAATATTGTGAAGCTCAAATGTTATTGTCAAGTTTTTTGCTGTTTCTGGAAAGAATCTGTTAACCTTCATACGATGATGATTTTGTTGAGATACGAGTTTATGGTTATAGATATCTGTAAAACTTGTGACAACATATTTGCCTATTTTGGTATTCCAATTAATGTTAATTGTTGTTTTACACTCACACTTATCAGATGATCTTCTGTTGCCAGATATGTCGCTAGTCTCTGGATCTATCCCATGGTTTTTCTTTGAGAAGCCATTACTCATACAATAGAAGTAGGCTTTGCCTATATCATCCGATCTCAAACACTTAGTAGAATTGTGTATCATGGTAGAAAAACCCTGCCCTCTTCCATATTGTTTGTTACACATACATGCATCCTCAACAGTGTTAAAATGTTGACCCCCTCGTATGGGGCTTTCGCTAATAACGGGTCTATAATATGTTTATTTTCAGACCTTTCTGGGGACTCGTCACGAATAACTTTATTCCAATTTTTATCTATAGAGTCTTCTATTGTCGATCTTACTGACAAGTTGACACATAAAAGAAATGATTATGAGTTGCAAGTAATTTTACAAAATATTATAAACCAATCACAAGTAATGTCCAACGTAATGTTCATTTCATTTGAAAAATCTTTATTACATCACATGCTACAAAAAAGGGAATACAAAATGCAAACAATTACCCCATAAAAACTCTTTGTACAACATAAATTTCTAAAATATACTCCTATCCAAAAATCTAGTTACATTAACATTTTTCCCTGCTATATTGACCCCTTTGCCACCTATCTGAAGAATCGTTAGAAAAATCGTAATCAGGCTTCTTACGCACTAAATTAAAATATGTTAAATTTTGCTCTGCCCAAAACTCATATTCTAGTCATCCAAATTCTAATTCCCACTCAATTTTTGTTTATCTCACTTTTTCTGCTTCAACTTCTTGCAGTGGTGGATAGATTTCTTTATAAGTTGGCGAAGAAACTGGGATGTACACACTATCGTAACTCTCTAACTCCTCCATGATATAACACGCACAAAATAATTTATGGACCCAGTGTAAATAACTAAACACCATTGTCAGGCCTCTGAAATAACAGAAGTAAAACCCTAGGTAATTGTCTTACCTTAACAAAATATTCTTACAACGTATGACACAACCTAAACCAAGCTAAAAACAAATGTAATTTTGTCGAGTTTAACAATATAATCTTTTATGTCAAGACTTGCATGTAAACTATTATTGAGTTTGACAATATAGTTAGCGTGTAAAAACTTCTATATCTAATATTGTCGATATCGACAATTACGATAGTTCATGTGAGTAATTGAACATCTAATATTGTCGATTTTGAAAATTCTTAAGTGCTGTTGAGACTTACGCTTTCAAAATTGTCGAATGACACATTAACAACAATTCATAGACAGGATAGCCTGAGGAGACCAAATTTAGATTACAAAGAAGATTAATAACCCTAACAATTACAATTTCACAATATTTCATACAAAATAGGTAGGTATACTACTGAGGATCCCATACTACTGTGTCTAACTTTGAGAGAGATAAGGGTTCCAAATATCTGTGAACGAAGATGAGTCTTCTCCAACATTCTTCTATCACTGTGGCTGTCGTAGTCCCCGAAAAAAAATATTTAAGGGGTTTTTCGAAATTTATGGATAAAATGTAACGGAGATTACCTTATGTTACATTTTGAAAATTTTAAGGGTTTTATCCAATCCCCCACATTACCTTATACAGAGATTACCTTATACAGAAATTACCAATCCCCCACATTCATGGATAAAATGGATACAATTTTAAGGGGTATTTCAAAACATAGTTGGGAGTGGTTGTTACTATATATATATATAATTAATTATTTATTTTTTATTTATTTTTTTTTCTAAGAAGGAAATTTGAAAAAAAAGTGCCCCTCCTAAATCCGCCCCTGGTGGTTGGTATTGAGTGATACTTGAGTGCTTGGTTTTTGAGTGCCTCTAAACCCTCTCCTTTATTTATTTATTTAGCTTTATAGGATGTGTTTGGTGAAAAAGTGTAGTTTTTCTAAAAAAGTTTGGTTTCCATGTCTTACATGGCTTCTGGAAAGTCAAGACTTGGAAGGTTTGCTAACTTTGGAAGAAAGGATGTAATAATCAAGACCTTCTGCTTTAAATATATAACTATCTTTATGGTAGAAAAAGTTTTGATAGGCTCTGGGCATTTGTAAACCTTTGATTCTACTTTTCGAGTTGTGTAGATTAAATGTACTCATTTTGAAAGATCGTGTCTCTGACCCATCCAGTCAGATTGAGCTCAACCCACATTCTACCTTTAAGTTAAGCCTTACCCCGAGACAGTTTCCTTGAACAAAACTAGAAAGTGCATATGTCATTACAGATTTACTGGGAGAAGGTAATTGAATATCATCTGATACTTTTGATAACAAAGCAAGTTTTGAATGTAACCCACCTATGGACACAACTAGTAAAATCACTGAGATGATGGGGATGAAGCTTGCAAAGGATTGGGGGCTTAAAAAACAATCGTCTGTACTGAGTAATGGGGAATGCTGAGAGACATTCTTCTAATGTTGATGAAATATAATCAGTCGAGTCCAAACATGCGCATAGGGAGAAGAAAGCAGATCACCTTACAGGTTTACACCCTAGTACTGAGTTTCTTAAGGTCATTCCAATTTCCTTCTTAGAGGATCTGATTGCGTTTATAGGAAAGGATGTTGAAGGCAAGATATATCATAGAATGCACCCTTGTTTTGTTCATGCCTGATCGTCTTTGCAGGATAGGGGACTGGGTTGTCCTGTATGTTCTATATTTTTGTGTAATCTAGGGGATATCCCAGGTCAGTTACCAAAAAACAACAACTAGAGAATTCAATGAAAAAAGACTCGAGTTTCATTCAATATCTTCGATATAAAAATGTAACTACAATGTGAGTCACGAAACTAGTTTCCCAATTCCTCACGACGCCAGATAAGGAAGATTTGGATTCTGCTATGCCATGGTTGGGGAAAAATTGTAGGTCTAGCATGAAAGATAAGAGGCTGCAAAGTTAGCCTTGATGCCTTCCTATGAACCCCGTAAACCGATTATCGTCATGTTATTATGAGATACGTGGGAAGAGGACATAGGCAAGTCATTCTTGGCTACCAAACAAGACTCATATCTTCATGTAAGACCTCCCTTCCAGCTAAATTCTCACCAGTTGAAGCCTTTGCAAGAACTTGATGCTAGATTCTGCATTAGTACTCGTAATAAATACTGATCAAGGTCGTCTAACATTTTCGGATCTCTTACCACTCGTTTACAAGGTAACAAGGAATATATTCCCATGATATGCATCAATTTCCTGCCAAAATTCAACTTCTCCACATTGTTCCATGATGAAAAGATGAATTTTGATGAGGATATTGGTTAGGCAAGTTGCATTCGATTGCATTGCAGAAGCTCTAACACTCTCAAGGGCATATTGCCCATAATCTCTAAATTCTCATCTTTTTCTTTCTCCCCAATCTCATATTTTAGGTTCAAAGTATCCCCAAAATGTTGCAATAGTGCTAAAGCACCCTATGTCTAGCTAAACATCAAGCATGGTCCCATGCATAGACAAATTAAAGTCATAACCCTATCCCATTAGCAAAGTTTTATATCCCCCAAATACTATTTTGACTTCTTATTCACAGTTTCCATAAGGTGATATTGAAATTCTTGAGGTCCTTTCAGCAACCATTTGAGTCAATTTGGTTCTATATGTTGGGTATGAACTCGAATAGAAGGATTGTCGAAGATTGGGAAATTGTCAAAGTCGTTCGAACGAGTCGTTTGAATGAGCTTCAAAGTCGTTCTAATAAACTTTTTTGTACTCACTGGAATTTTGGCCCAGGAGTCAATCTCGTTCGAAAAAGCTTGGATGTCTTTCGAACGAGATGTTATGTTTATAGGGTTGGAGACCAACTATCACAAAGTCATTTGAATGAGCTTGGAGTAGTTCGAATGAGCTTGGCGTAGGTTTGCCTTAATTATTATGTTTTTGCCTCGAGTTCCATTCCATTTGTGTTTTAAGTTCCCTACTATATAAAGGGGACTTAGGTTATTATGTTAACCTATCTTTTGGTAAGTTTAACCTTAGAGAGGCTAGGGTTTAAAGAGACTACATTAAAGCATGAAAAGCTTGAGAGATTATTGTAACCTAATTGATATCATAGTGAATTATTCATGGGTAGTGGTTTTTCATCCGCAAGGGTTATCCACTTCCCTCCAGGAAATTTTTTTGTGTCCTTTTATATTATTCTTGTTGATTTACTACTTGGTTGGCGATTTCCACGTATCGTTCTTGTAAGGGAAGAGAGAGAATAACCACCTCAATTCTCAATAATTGGTGTCAGAGTTTGTGCCAGGGCTTGTGTGGCGAAAAGCGATGGCCGATCAGGAGAAGTTGAAGATCATGAAGTTTAATGGGTCAAATTTTGGAGTGTGGAAGATGCAGATAGAAGATTACCTCTATCAGAAGGATCTTGATTTGCCACTGGGTGGAGCTTAAATGAAGTCAGTAGATTTTAATGTTGCTAAGTGGGCGCGATTGGATCACAAAGCTCTTAGAATCGTTAGGTTAGCGCCGTCATCTCAAATTATACACATGATATCAAAAGTTACGATGACGAAAGGTTTAATAGAGACATTGTCCGCTATGTACTCGGAACCATCCAGGGAAAATAAGGTTCACCTTTTACGGTGCTTGTTTACTTTGAAGATGAAGGATAATGGTAGTATGCAAGCTCATATCAGTGAGTTCAATACCATACATGCTCAAATGAAATCCATTAAAATCACTTTTACCGAGGGGGTGAGAGCGTGGGCTCTTCTAGGGCAGGTGCGAGAAAGCTGGGAAGGATTCATTACAGCTATGAGTAAATCTTCGGGGAAGGAAGATATCAAATTTGACACTATAGTCTCGTTGATTATGAGTGAAGAGAATAAGCGTAAAACATCTGAGCCATCTTCGAGTTCAAACGACAGTATGTTGAACGTCGAGGAAAGAGGGAGGTCTTACAGAAAAGGGCCAAAATTTAGAAGGGGTCGATCACAGTCAAGAGGGAAGTCTAAGTCGCCCGGTACGTGTTGGACTTGTGGAATGAAGGGTCACTTCAGGCGAGATTCCAAGTCTTCTTCTTCTTCTAAAAAGATTAATGATGAAGATAAAGATACAATGAACCTTACTGAGGAGGTTAGTTTTGACGAGGCTCTATTACTTTCATATGACGATGTTAACAAATCTTGGATTGTTGATTCGGGTGCTTCCTTCTATGCTACTGCGAATGTAGGTTTTTTAACTAATATTATCAAAGGCGACTTCGGTACGGTCTTTCTTATAGATAAGAGTGCGCACAATATTACTAGGAAGGGAAACGCTAGGTTGTTGTTACCTTCAGGGGGAATATTTGTTTTACAGAATGTGTGACTTGTACCTAAATTGGGGCGTAACCTTATATCGGTTAGCAAATTGGCGGATAATGGCGGATATGTGAGTACCTTTGTTGCAACCTACTGGAAGGTTACAAAGGGACGTTGTATATAACGCAGAATACAATTTCTACTATTTGTGCAGCCACTCTGGGGATTGATACAAGCACGTGGCACAAACGGCTCGGTCACATGAGTGAGAAGGAGATGAAGATAATGGTAACAAAGGGAAAGCTAGAGGGACTTGCAGAAGTTGATCTTAAGTTTTGTGAAGAGTATGTTCTTGCAAAGCAGAAGAAGATCAGTTTTAAATTATCTGAAAGATTAAGGAAACCTCAAAAGCTGGATCTTGTACACACGGATGTTTGGGGGCCAACCAAGGTGCCTTATCTTGGTGGATCTCATTACTATGCTACTTTTATCGATAATGCTACTCGTAAACTATGGGTTTACTTCGTGAAGAACAAGTCAGATCTGTTTGATAAATTCAAGAGGTGGAGGGCTATAGTTAAAAATAAAACCGGTTTAAAACTGAAGTGTCTCAAGTCGGATAACGGGGGCGAATACTATAGTGACGAGTTTGAAGACTTTTGCGTATCAAATGGGATTAGGAGACAGAAGACTATTCTTGGAACACCGCAACAAAATGGTGTTGCAGAACGCATGAACCAAAGAATAAATGAAAGAGCGAGGAACATAAGAATCTCAATACTGGATTGCCAAAGTGTTTTTGGGTGGATGTGGTTAGTACGACGGTGTACTTGATTAACAGAGGGCCTTCGGCGGATTTGGACTTTAGAATTCCTGAAGAAGCATGGATCAGTAAAGAGGTAAACCTTAATCATATTTTCGGTTGTACCTCATATATGCTTGATAATCTAGCTACAAGGAGCAAGTTATATGCAAACTCGACGAAGTGCATATTCATTTGATATGGTGGTAATGAGTTTGGATACCAGTTTTGGGATGCAGTGAATCAGAAAGTTATTCAGAGCCATAATATTATATTCAATGAGGAAGTCTTATATAAAGAATTCAAAGTACTTGTGAAAAGGATTCGAGGTGAAGAACCGGAAAGTGTTGACATTGAAGATGATAAACCTTCTTGAGAGGATGATAAAGAAGTTGATGTTGAGTCTGATGTACCGGATCAAAACGAGGAACCTAATGATCTAGAAATTCCAATAGTACTTCGAAAGGAGCCGAGAGTTGCAAGAATTCCGGCAAGGTACATAAATTCTTTAAATCACTTGTTACTTAGAGATGGTGGTAAACCTAAAAGTTACAAGGAGACTTTAGATGTGGAAGCCAAGAGCTAGTGGGAGCTTACTATGGATGATGAGATGTAGTCATTATCAGTTAATTGAGCTTGGGATTTAGTTTAGTTACTGAAGGAGAAGAGAACATTGCACAACAAGTCGGAATACAGACTAAAACAGGAATCTGGTGGTTCAAGGAGATTCAAGGCTAGACTTGTGGTAAAGGGCTTTTAGCAGAAAGAATGCATTGATTTCGGTAAGATTTTTGCTCATGTTGTAAAGATGTCTACTATTTGGGTTGTGATGAATATAATTGTTGTTGAAGATTTGCATCTTGAAGAACTTGATGTCAAGGCCGTATTTCTTCACGGTAACCTTAATGAAGAAATTTATATGAAGCAGCCAGAAGGGTATTCAGTTAAAGGGAAAGAAAATCTCGTGTGTAGGCTTACGAAGAGCTTATACGGTTTAAAACAAGCACCAAGACAGTGATATTTGAAGTCCGAACATTTCATGTCCAGAAATGACTATTCGAAGAGCAATGCGGATCACTGTCATTTTATCAAGAATATGGGGAACTCATATATTATTCTACTTCTGTATGTAGATGATATGTTGGTAACAAGTGCTGACATGGAAAAGATAGTTAAGTTGAAGGAACTGTTATCCTAGGAGTTTTCTATGAAAGACTTGGGTGCGGCGAAACAAGTTCTTGGTATGCATGTTACGAGGAACAGAAAGCGACATGAATTGAAGTTGTCTCAATCTGAGTACATCGGCAAAGTACTGAAGCTTTTTAATATAGATGGTTCTAAAGCTGTTAGTACTGCATTGGGAGGTCACTTCAAATTATCAAAGGATTGTTGTCCAAAGATGCAGAAGGATCGCAAAGAGATGCGAAAGGTTCCTTATCAATCCGCTGTTGGTAGCCTAATATACGCTATGATTTATACAAGACCAGATATTGCCCAAGTAGTGGGAGTTGTTAGTAGGTATATGAATAATCCAGACAATGAGCATTGGAAAGCTGTGAAATGGATACTGAGGTATTTAAAGGGAACTCAAGATATGGCATTATGTTATGGGGGTTCTCAGATATGCTTATAGGGTTTTGCTGATTTTGATATGGCGGGTGACATGGATAGGCAGAAGAACACTAGTGGTTTCATTTTTATATTAGAAAGCAGTGCAGTTACATGGGCTTCTAGGCAACAGAAGATTGTAGTTTTGTCTACGACAGAGGCGGAATATGTTGCAGCTACAGAAGCGTGCAAAGATATGGTTTGGCTTAAAGGGTTGATGAAAGAGCTCAGTAAAGAACAACATTCTCCTAAGCTGTATAATAATAGTTAAAGCGCTATACACTTAGAGAAGAATTCGGCTTTTCACTCTAGGACCAAGCACATTGATATTCGATATCATTATATTCGCTCGCTTCTCAAGGACGGTATGTTGTAGCCCGTGAAGATTCATATTGATGTGAATTTGGCCAATATGTTTACAAAGGTGGTAACTTTTCAAAAGTTGATAACATGTACAACTTTTGTGGGTCTTCAAGATTGATGGTCCAGGTAGTTCGAGAAATTCATTTGGAGATCTGGAGGTGTGTTATGATAGATCCGATTTCAAGTGGGAGATTGTTGGGCATAAACTCGAATAGAAGGGTTGTCGAAGATTGGGAAATTGTCGAAGTCATTCGAATGAAAATGGAAGTCGTTCGAATGAATTTTTTTGTACTCACTGGAATTTTGGCCCAGGAGTCAATCTCGTTCAAACGAGCTTGAATGCCGCTCGAACGAGATGTTATGTTTCTAGAGTTGGAGACCAACTATCGCAAAGTCGTTAGAACTAGCTTGGAGTTGTTTGAATGAGCTTGAATGTCGTTCGAACGAGATGTTATGTTTCTAGGGGTGGATACCAACTATCGCAAAGTCGTTCGAACGAGTTTAGCGTTGGTTTGCCTTAGATGCTATGTTTTTGCCTCGAGATCCGTTCCATTTGTGTTTTAAGTTCCCTACTATATAAAGGGGACTTAGGTTATTATGTTAACCTATCTTTTGGTGAGTTTAACTTTAGAGAGGCTAGGGTTTGAAGAGATTCTATTAAATCTTAAAAAGCTTGAGAGATCATTGTAACCTATTTGATACCATAGTGAATTGCTCGTGGGGAGTAGTTTTTCATCCGCAAGGGTTTTCAACTTTCCTCCTCCGGGAAAATTCTTCGTGCCCTTTTATATTGTTCTTGTTGATTTACTACTTGGTTGGCGATTTCCGCGTATCGTTCTTGTAAGGGAAGAGAGAGTAGCTACCTCAATTCTCAACACTATATTTAGAACTGATTCTTTAAGAAAAAGATTGAATTATAGAGCAAGAAAGAAAACAGTCTTGGTTCGCTTGATTTTTTTTTTTGCTATAATATTTAACTTAAATCATAACAAACAACACCGTGAACAAATTCAACAAATGCCGAAACACACTAATTGAGTTGCACCTTATAATTCACCGACTTTGTAAGAAAATCAAGGAAATAGTTTTAAGTTTTTAACGATATAGATATTTTAGTATTCTTCACTCAACCTCTAGAAAAATTTCGTATAATTTTTTGCTTTATAACCATTTAATTATTTTTTTCATATCAATCCTTTTGCAAAATCTACCCGTAAAGCCAACGTAGACAAACACATGAAAATGTAGATAAAATAAAAGCTACTGTATTCCACCGTCCCTACGTTAAATAATACCCCTGGATTTTGATGTGGTTAATTACCACAAAGTATACCGGGTGCCGGTGGGACTGACAACTCAATTTTTTCTTATGAAATTTCTCAACATCCTCTATTCTTCGGTTGCATTTATCAAGAAATAACAAAAGTTCATCATCAAGAACGGACATAAGCCGTCTTAAAACATAAACCATTTAATAAAATATTTGATGGGATGATGCTATCTTAAAACAAAAGCATATTGAAAGATTTCATAAATTACAAAAACAAAAGCATATTGATGAGATTATGCAGAGAGGAACAAAGTTTTATGTTACAGTGGATAGAATGAAGAGTCCTCATATTGAATTTATTTATTTATTTTTCATTTCTCATAAATTAATTTTCTCTCTCTCTCTCTCTCCCATATTGTGCTATACACATCTATGCCTTTCTTCCAATGTGTAAAACAACCTAGCAAATGGGGATGATAACCTAATCGGGCATTTGAAAGCATTACATCAAAATTTAAATTCTTCACAAAGATATTCGGCATAATAAGAGAGGTGGTTTCAGATCATTTTCAAGAGCCCATTATGCACGATATGCTCAATATTATTGCACTTTAAACTATAGTAAATGCTAATCAAACATTTGAAAACATTACAATGTTTATTATTGGCAACCGATCGCGAGCACTCCAACAACAACGTTGAAAGTGGATCCGCAAGCACTTTTGCCACTGAATCAGATAACTTTTCTTCAAAGGTTTTCCGATGATAGAAAGAATATGCAGACCAATTGTTCAAAACAACGTCAACGATAAAGAATAACGCTTAAGGGGGTGAGATTTGTTGGTAGAGAATTTAGGAGAGATAGATTATCTGCAATAGAGCTTAGAGTTTCGATTTTATTTAGAGATGAGAAAGAGAGAGAGATAGAGTTTTATCACTTAGGAAATAGAGTTTTACATAAAGTTTAGGGGAGAGGGTTTTATAAAGAGATGAAGTTTTGAATACGCAGTTAGTTGGTTGAGGTTCCCTAAAATAATGGCGACAAATTTAAAAGGGCAAAATAGGTAAAAAATTGCTTCAGACGGACTACCATGAAACCATTTTGTAACCACCAAGAGCATTTTTGTGTAGTTATGTGCAGAGTGACC
The DNA here is from genome assembly GCA_014058105.1 of Kingdonia uniflora. Taxonomy (NCBI): domain Eukaryota; kingdom Viridiplantae; phylum Streptophyta; class Magnoliopsida; order Ranunculales; family Circaeasteraceae; genus Kingdonia; species Kingdonia uniflora. The sequence goes on along the minus strand of JACGCM010001859.1, from coordinate 2,862,556 downwards.
TCCCTACCGGTTAATCAGATGACGATTAAGTACTAGGAAACAATAATAAAAAATTGCTTCAGACGGACTACCATGAAACCATTTTGTAACCACCAAGATCATTTTTGTGTAGTTATGTATAGAGTGACCTCCCTACCGCTCGGTCAGATGACGATTGAGTACTTGGAAACAATAATCACCGTAAACAATGATGGAACACCTCCCTAGCAGTACTTATGAAACATTTGAGGAATAGTAACAACATGCACTTAAATAATTTTGGAACACCAAATTACCCTTGAGAAAAACGAAAATTGAGGGCGGCCAGACAATAAGTTCCTCGTCTTCCCCTACATAGATTACACATCTATTAATGATAAGCTTTTGTAGAACTCATTATCTTACTATTTATTCTCAATGCACGATAAAGTGATTCATGAACGCATGACTGCTTGGTTCAACTGCTGTATATTGATCCCGTTCCCTCGGATAGGTTTTAAGATCTAATTCTTAGCATCAGGCTAATTTAGCCTATGAATTGGGTCTAGCGCAAAGGCCTTGTTTTCCTACTATTTGGCTCTAATGGCGGTTGTGTAAACTGCCAAAATTACTCTTGGGAACCATTAGAGAGGAACTTTCCTGGCTGTGAGAAAGCATGTATCCGGCTTCCTCCTAAGAGCGCAACGAAGGAACATTATTCTCATGGCTCGTATAATAGATTAATAGTCTTCTTTCCAGTCATCTATCTATAACTGTTTGGAGTTTTTTGAACAGTAGTTGGATCATATAATTCTGAATGCTTGATTAGGTATGTTTAGGCCTTCATGCCTTTTTCTATTTGTTCAAACATACATTTCCAAACGTGTGTTCTAGAGGAAAAAAGTAATGACTTATTCTTCTTTAAGATACACTATGTTAGAATGTTGACTTTGGAGTTGTTGCAATTAACAACGAAGCAAATTGGCTTATAAAACCTTGAATTGCTTTTCTCAAAAAAACATATTTCCTTCCTTCCTTACATTCTAGAGAAAGAGAGATGTCGATTGGAATATTAGAGGTGCTTATGCATGACAACTAAGAAGAAAAGATTTCTTCGGTAAGATGGATCCGTACGTGTTGATCCAATACGGCAGTCAAGAGTGTAAAAGCCGTGTTGCTCAAGGTATGTATATGTTCACAGCTAAATGTAACTTTAAAAGGATTTGTTTGCAATGTATCTACATAGTCTGATTTCCATTTGCAAATTCCGTATTAAATGTTTATGTTTGTGATGCAGATGTAGGAAAGAATCCAGTGTGGAATGAGAAGTTTAAGTTCAAGACTGAAAACTTGGGGGGTGCTAATAATCAACACAAAATAACCTTCGAATCATGGACAAGGACACCTTCTCTTCTGACGACTTTGTCCGTGAATCAACGTAAGTATTTATTGTTATCGATTATATCTTGGTGTCTTGTAATACCTATTAATATATTCACTCAAACATGATTTTACTATGGTTTTCTTTTTCACGTGCAGGGTCTATGTGAAGGATGTTATATCGTCAGGCAGGGAATAGGAAAAGGCTGAATTACCACCTCAGAAGTATAGCGTTGTTCTGGCTGACAAAATTTACTATGGGGAAATTCGAGTTGCGGTTACCTTCACCCCAAAGTCATCACTTGGTGATTGTATAAAGTTGAACTATGAGTTTTAAAATATTAATGACCTTGTGCCATAACTATCAACTCAAGGTAAAAAAGGGTGGTGTTTTTTTTTTTCTTTTTAAATTCTTTCGTTTTTGTATACATATTTCTTCATCAAAGGCTCAAAGCATTGTATTACAAGCATTCTGTCTAAATGGATGAAACATATAAATAATATTAAAAAGCCTAGAGTAAGCACCTATGACACGCATATCTAGAGTTTCAATGTATTTGGACTTTTCACCCAAAGTCTATGATCAACACGGCAGATTTAGAGGGGGGGGGGGAATCCCCAAGAATTTTGTTAAGAAATGCCTATATAGGTATAAAAAAATAATTTAAAAACAATATATATACATTTTTCTTTGTCCTAATGACATTAATGAAAGTTAGCTCAACTAGTAAAGACCCTGCAGGTCCTGCTGATCCATCTATGAGAAGCCTCCACCTTGACGTTGTGATCCAATCAGCTTGTTCATCAAATGGCTTGGGAGTTGGATTCTCTGACATGCTTTCGTTAAGGTCCAGGTCGTGCTTCTCCTACTTGGGATCATCCACTGGAAAATCTGCGATAAAATCGGCAACGGCCGGACCTTTTTCGGAATGACTGCTCGCTCAAACTGACTAACCATTGTTGCACTCTTCGTGACTTCTTTTTTTTGGACAAAACTTCTCGAAGTGGGTAGTTCGTCATTATTTTGACAGAATGTGCTTGGAAGTAGTGCTTGAGTTTCTGCAAAGTGTAAACAAGGGTAAGAAGAAGTTTATTAATTTTAGAGTACCTTGTTTCTATTGGTGTAAGTGTTTTGCTGATGAAGAAGACTGGTTTCTCAATTTTCCTTCCAGGCGAATGAGAACCGAGCTGAAAGATGTGTCGGTGACTGCTAGGTAGATTATCAGTTCCTTATTACATACTGGGGTCCTCATTATGGGTGACCTCCCCAAATAGATTTTGAGATCCTGAAAAGCTACTTCGCATTCTGGTGTCCATGTGACTTCCACAGTTGGCTGAACCTTTCCTCGTTTGGTACATCCGCGGAGTAATAGGAATAGCCAACGACAGCGGTCTGAAGATTTGTAGACAAAACGGTTGATCGCGGCAATCTTGCCGGCGAGTTTTTGAATGTCTTTTGTTGTCTTTGGAGAAGACATGTCGAGGAGAGCCTGAATTTGATCTGGATCGGCCTTAATCCCTTTCTTGCTGATGAGGTGGCCTAGGAAGCGGCCAAAATGTACCCCAAATTAACACTTATCAGGGTTGAGACATATCCTATAAGATCGAAAGATGTTGAATATTGTGTTGAGATCTAAGATGTGATTTTCTGACTGTATGCTTTTGCACAATAGATCATCGATGTGGACTTCAATAATTTTTCCCAAGTGTGCTTTGAACATAACAGTCATTAATCGTTGATATGTGGGCCCCTGCATTCTTAAACCCGAAGGGCATGACTTTGTAACAGTAAATGCCACTTTCAGTGATGAATGTTACCTTCTCTTTATCTTCTTCTAGAAGTGGTATTTGATTATATGCTGAAGCAGCGTCCATCATAGATAGAAGGATAGGAGATCATGGCCTGCAGTAGAATCGAGGAACTGATGAAGTTGGTAAGAGGGAAACTGTCCTTTGGGGTATGTTTGCTCTGATCTGTGAAATCTGCGCAAACACAAAATTTTTTGTTTTTCTTTGGGACAACGACAATGTTGGATATCCAATCCGGATACCTGGTTTCTCAAATGAATCCCACTTTGATCAATTTCTCGATCTCGGTGTTAACTTCATCTCGAAGATGTAGTGACAGTAATCGCTGTTTCTGCTTGACTGCTGGGGTGTTGACGTTGATGGCTAACTTGTGGCAATCTATAGCTGGATCGACTCTGGGCATCTCTTCGAAAGATTAATAAAAAACATCTAGATTGAGTTGCAGGAATTGGATGACAGCGCCTTTCTCATGCTGAACTAGCTTGGATCCGATGAACGTGCCTTTGCGTAGAGATTCACCCGTAACTAGATGAGTTGTCCTAGATCCACAGAAATTTCGAGCTGAGTTCCTGCGGCCTGTCGTCTGGAAGAAACCATAATTAAAATTTGTAATGAAAGGCTGCCTTAGGATATCGTAGAAATGCAATCTTTCCCACAGACGGCGCCAAATGTAATGGCTAAATTCCGTAGCTCGATATATCTAGGAATTAGCTATCACACCAATAAACCTGTAACAATACTTTACTGTAAAGCAAGAATCGAAGACAAATGTTTTTAGCATGGAAAACCTCTGAATAGGTAAAAAAACCACGATCTCGTATGGATGATTTTTGTAAAAGTATCTTTATTGCTTGGAGTGGATATCTTTATTACAAGTGATCTCTAGAATATAAAAATACTTTTGATCTCGTAAATAAGAAGTTTGAGTAATTTTTCTGGACCCTGTCTCTTCTGAAACTTTTCCTTTTTATAGGATTCTCCACAGCTCTTCATCGTGCTAGAACACATTTTCCGAATGATGTGGTTAGTGGCAGCTGACTGAATAACTGATGAGTTCGTGGGAGATAGGCTTCTTTGACTGAATAAATTTTTTCGGGTTTAGCTCGACCCAAATTCTTGAGTAGTTTGTGGGGCTGAGTGGAATGTTTGACTGGAGTGATAAGTGCTAAAATTGTGTGAGCCTGAGATGGAGGTAAATCAAACTGTATGAGCTCGATTATGAGTGAGGTCAAGGGATAAGTCCCTACAAATAGAAACTGATAAAGTCCAGAAGCTGGAAGATCAGCGCATTCACGCTCAGGCTCTTCAAGTGAAGATAGACAAAAGAAGGAAAACCCTGGACCAACAAAGTAGGTCACATCAAAAACAGATAGAGAAATTACAGAAAACTCAAGATTGACTCACTGGCCGCCAAATGTCACCTCCACAAGCTCGAAGTGATCATCGATCCAGAGCGACCCCAAAAGATAATCAAGCAAGAGAAGAAAGAATTTGAACTTCTTGATCAAGATCCAGAAATTCAGATATGGCTTCTTAATACTTCAGACTTATATCCTCAGTATCGACAACTCAAGGGAGTCGACGCACCCATCACCAAACTCTCCCACCACCAGAAAGAAGACCAATCAGGGATCGATTGGGACCTGAAAGACAGGGAAATTTTGATCTACAAGTTGCTACCGTACCACTTCCTCCTCCACAATTTATCACCTTGGGCGACCTAAAAATTAGGATCCAAGCCCTAAAATCTGATAATCCAGGCCGAAGATCTACCCTCAACAAAATTATGACAAATCCCATTTCTCCACATCTCGAAGTTATGCCTATTCTGGATAATTTCTACATGCCAAAATATATTCAGTATGCAGGCCTTACTGACCCTCTCACCCACATCCGATACTTCAAAGCCGCAGTTGGGTTATACTCCAAACTCGACCATATTCTATGCAGATTATTCAACATGAGTCTGAAAGAGGAACCCCTCATATGGTTCTATACTATACCAGAAGGCTCCATCGCCACGTTCAGCCAACTACAACGTCTCTTTGAGTTAAATGATGCTCACGCTAAGGAGCAAGAGATAACTATAGATTCCTTGTTCTTCTTCGAGTAAGACGCAAAAGAAACCTTGGCAAGCTTTTACAAACGTTTATGGTAGGAAATACGAAAGATTGGAAACTCGGATTCTAAAATTGTCATTCCGGCATTAACCTCAGCCCTGCATATCGACTCCAAGGATCGAAAAGAGCTTACCTTGCACAAGCCCGGAACGGTGATAGAGATGATCGATATTGTTAATAGCTACATCAAAATGGAACGATCAAAGATGGACAAGATGAAGAGCTCCTCTGTCATCCAATCTCGGTAAACATTTACATCTTAACCCCATAAGTCAGCCATTGTCGAAGCACCCAAGTAACACGGAAGAAACACCGATAACACTAGAAGAAGAGATGGTAGGCTAGACAGACCCGTCCCCATTCTATCTGCAATGACAACAACTCTCTCTATTATCATACCAATGATAAAGGGAGACGAGTTCTATCGGGTACCACAAGCAATTATAGACATCCCCAATAAACTTTTATGTCAGTATCACAATGTGCATAGTCACGAAACTGATAGCTGCTACTCTTTCATTTAAATTTTTTATCGCATTTAATTAGCTGTAAAACTTCATAACTATGTAGTCAACATTTAAAAATTTCTCGAAGAAGAAACTTAGGACAAAGATGAGGTCCTCACAAAGCATCAACATTCAAAAAACATAGTTCAAATTGTCCCGGTCCCATCGATCATTTTTACATCACTTCTCGGAAAAATAAAAAAATACTGTTTACAAATACTTTTTTTAAACTACAGGAGAAAACACCACATCATCAACCTTCGGTAGCCCCTCAAGAGTAAACACATCTAATACTTCCTCAGGACGCAAACAATCAGCTTCCATCATCACCAAATCAACGATAGCTTCCGACCCTGAAGAAACTTCATGCGTTTCCAGCACATCTTCGTCCGGATCTGAATCCTCGACGACAACACACCCGGCCCTGGCAAACCCTTTATAATGGCATTTCCTCTGCTCCATCTCCTCATATTGACCTACATAATTGGCCCTGACCTTCTTACAAGCATCTAAATTCTCTCGAATCAATTAAGCCCTTACCTTGTTAAAGATCTTCTCGTGCTCCTATTCTATCGCCTTTCGCGCATCTTCTACCTACTCCCGCACATCCTTCTCAAAGTTGTTTCTTAGCAATGCCAACACCTCCTCTTTTTCCCTCGTCCACTCAGCCTTTGTCTCCTTGTTCTTTTTCTCCCACTCCTTCATTGCTTCACGAAGGGTAACCTCCTTTGCCTTCTGAGCCTCCAGCTTGTACGTATTCAGCATGGCATTCAACCCCTTCTTGTCCTTGATCAAAGCTTCTTTCTCCCTCGTCAAATCCTTCTCGATGTTCTTATACGCCCAACCTGATTTGCCAAATCGCTACTACCAACAATACACCCTTTGGCCTCCGTCAATAACTTTTTGATCTGCATTATATTCATAAATTGAGTATTTGAATAACATACCAAATTTTTTAATTGAAGCATAAAAGAAAAATTTCTCACCTTTGACATGTTTCGGTGGCTCTCACTAAGAAAAATTATCAAACTCTTCGCACCAACCAAACAGTCGTCCACTTCTGCCTGTAACCCATCCGCCCTAGATACATACACATCCATAGTCTTCTGGACTTTAATATCAGATTCCTCGACAAATGTTTTCTTCGAAGACTTCGGAAGCGTAGTTTTCGATCTTCATGGAAGTCGCCCATCAGGCAAAGCAATTGGTGCATCAATCTTCACCAACTCCTCATTTGTTGATGTTCGAGAAGACCTCTTCAGGGGAAGTAAAGGAGAAACAACTTGGCTAGCCGCCCTTTTCTTCTTACTTTTTCCCAATGTTTCAGTGAACATCGAGTCTCTCTCCGTGGTTACAAAATCCATCGTATACCCAGCCAAAGAGGGATTTTCCAATGGAAAACTACACTTTGAAGCCTTTTTGTTCTTCGCCGACTTCTTACCGTCGATAACTGGAACTTCTACCCCTTTATCCATTGACCTCTTCAAGCATGCCTCTTAAAAAAAGATACCCACTCGCTCTTGGTCGATGACAAGATTGTCGATCCTACCAAAGTACCCCTTCCTAATGTTGTACAATTCCTCTTATACTTTAGGCTTCCTATCGATCTCCTTCAAAGCTGTACAACCAACAAAATAAACATTACACATAGATTTGGACATAAATCAAACAACAACATCGACATTTACGTTACCTAACCACAAACCTAAATGAAAAGTCTTTCGTTTAAAGGGCTCCCTAGGATCTTTCTTGTCAAACTCATAGTTCCCAGATATGAGAAGACGTTCAACGCTATATCTCCTTTCAGTTGACACCATGTCATAGAACAACGGTCTCTTCAAAAACCTTGCCAAGTATCGATAGCCTAGCTTCTTTGGGTTCATCTTGAGTGTATAGTACACACATAAATTGTCAACTGTGATAAACTCTTCCTTCCTAGCCTTTAGTCGACCATTTATTGCCTCACATACGCGAAACAAGTCATACACATTTGGATTAAACTGACCAGGTGCCACGTAAAAAAAAATCATCAACTTATTTTGGTCAGCTCGTAGAGGAAGCTTTAACCCCTTCTTAATTTGTTCTCGATGCATGACAATCCCGTCCAAGGGTACTTCATGGTCGATCATATCATATTGATACTCCTCTAACCTAATATCTTCGAGAATATCATACTTCTTCTTAAAACTCAGGATCTCCTTCATTTCTGGACCCTCTCCATAACAAGCCTCCTCACCCTCTTCCACATCTTCCTCCCTATCCCCACTACCTTCTCGATCACTAGCCTGTGGCTTGTGATCCACATCTGTCTCGGTAGCCTCCTCATCAGAAACTTTAACAATCCTAAGTGCCACTCTAAACTGCTCAACACTAGCTATGTCTGCACTATTCGGCCTTACCCTATACCTACCACCCAACTATTGCACACAAGTAGTTACATCGATCATCAGGGGCTTTGCATCTTGAAGGCTTCCGTATATATCTTTATCATCGATTTGAATTGGTTAAGCCATTTTTATGAACCTGAAAGTCAGATTCTATTTTTCTTATCACAATTAGTATCTATCATATATGATACATTATATACGCTCATGTGTTTATATACATATAGTGGTTGAGTTTACTCTCCAACACATCATTATCTCATTATAATCATTACTATCTGATGGATATTATTACTACCCGAACACACTTACTACATTCATTTCTCGATATAATTTATCATTTTTATTTTTTCTAAGTCCTAACATCGATTATTGTACTAACATATCTTTATGTCGAAGTTCAGGAACCTCATAGTTCTCGACTACACCTCACCTGTTTCCCGCCAAAACCAATCCGATTTAAATGATTCGAAATTATACCTTTTTAGGTGTTAATCCGGCCACATAACACCTAATCCAAAACTCCATTTCCGGTAATCTCGTAAAAATCCTAATAGCTTCCCTACAGTCGCGCCGTAATCACCGCGACAACAACTAATTCCTTTCTCCACTCCTCACTACCCATTAATCATAACTCTCTTTCTCTCTCTCTTTAACACCGTGATAACCCATAACGACTACATTACCACCAAAATAGTACCCTTCAACGATCACTATCATGACTTATATGATCAAAACCCTAACACAGTCAAATCTTTAATTACTTACAATCTATCCTGCCTACTATAAATTCCTTCTACAAATACACTTATCATACCTAAGTCTATACATATTTATAAAAAATCAATCAAACATCATTCACAAACAACAAAATTACTAACCTTGAATACGCACCGCATCGGTATCCCTCTATTTTACCCACTTTGCTCTCCCAATCAAGTTACTTATCTCCTCCTTCCCAATTGTGGACAACGATTCTAGTGACGAGCACAAAGAGTTTGCACTAGAATTTTTTTTAGAGTTTTTGAAAGATGAACAATTTTTAAAATCCCACACGACTGTTCATTATACCACTTTACGGCCATTCAAGTAATCGAGCATAATGCCTTACACGTCTTTCCTCAAAGTCTTTAACTCTTCGCCTTCTCAAAGCCAACAAACCCCTATGTTGTTGCTCCAACCCTTCCATATCTCGAAGAACTTCCTCTGACATATTCATACTCAATAAAGCACAACCTATCTTGTCATAAAGATACTGTACATCCTTTTCCTTATACTTCAAAATTTTACCTATAGGAACACCTCTTGCCATGTTTAAATCCTCTTATTACCTTTATACATTTTCACTTTATTTATAATTCCTATATCTAAGGAAAATCTTAAACACTCTGTTTAAATTTCAAAATTTCATTCGACATTACAAATACCAACATGCACATTGTATTACTACATTCCAACATTTTGCCAAGTCCAAAATATATTCGACGGTAATTTTTAATTCCTAAAACATCGACAACTACACTCTGACAAACAAATTTATTCTCATATTCACCATACAAAATAATTTGATCATTACATTTGGCTACTTCTACAGCAAATAGAATTTAAATAAACCTAACTGTAGCAGCATCTTCTTTCCTAATCAACATCTTCGCATGAGTATACATATAACTCACACGTTCCGGAGGACTCCAAAATTCAAGTTGGCAGCAAAACTTAAAATCCTCTTCAGCATCCTTCGCCTCTGCATCGCTCATCCCTTCATAATTCGGTTCAACATGTTCTTCCATCTGATAATTAATGTACCAGTTTCCGAAGTGCTGTTTATACAATTCCCAATACTTTGCCTGAACGCGGCTAAATACTTCATTCTGTACCTGAGACCTAGTCTTTACCATCTCCACATACACAAAATCTCAATTCCAAGAGATTATCTTAGTGGTAGTCCCTTAGGATTACTACGTACACGAGATATTTATAGTCCAACAAAGTTTAAATCAACACAATACACATTTATTTTTCCTTGGAACTTTCAATTTCAATGGTCAAATCAATCAACCTTAAAATTTGTTTATGGTCCCACACAATCAATTATACTTTGAGATGTATTATACTTGAGACTTATACACATTTAACACATTTTCCTTCGACATCATACTAACTCGATCACTTATTTATTTTATAATACTTGAAACAACAAAAGAAGTCGACAAACAAAGTTTATTAAATGAACTATTTATTATATTTTTCATTCGACAAGTCATTCCTTCGATTATATTATATCCAGATACAATTCTATCTTTAATTTGACTTGAAAGGTTAATTACTCTATTCATTTTTTTACCAGAATCTGACATTATTGTTTCTTATCACTAGAATTTGACATTAGCTCTGGCAACAAGGGCAACAATATCCTAAGAAACTCAGGTCAGGGAACTTCTAAACAAAGCTGCTCCTGCAAGAAGGTCATTGATATAGACAAGATCCTAGGATGCCCAACTAACCTTTACATCATCATCTTCACTGCGGACAGTAGCCCCTTCTCCAAAACTGAGATGAATTCCATTACCTTCAGCAATGAAAAATGAACCTAACCCCAACGGATACCCCGCGTGTAAACACTCTCTCACTCCACCTCCCCCAAATCCCCCCACCATGATGGCAACCAATACGGGATTACAAAACAAGGACTTACAAATATACTTTACCTCTGCTTGGTCGTCGCGGTAACCGTCTTCTTCCTCAGGCCACTTGCTGTAGGCGACATCTTTCTAAATAAAACACCACTCAATCCATCTTTATACCACCTATTTATACTCTACTTACCTTTGGTAAATCCAATATTCTGTATTAATTACTCCTCAGGAAAAATATGACTAGGTTCACTTCACATTGACATCAAAAATGACAACATGCATACTTTCTCAGACATTCGGCAACCCTTCGGATTCCACTATCTTCTCAACATAACCACAAGTATTTTTATCAAGAATGGAGTGATTGTAGTAGCATATTTCCCTAATTTGATAAGAATAAGCCAGTATAGCATAGTCAAAGACAGTCAACACTGCATAGTCAAAGACAAACAATATTCAAGAAGATACCACAAGTCCTCGACTTACTAAAAGTAGCCATTGTGTCTGGTCAAGAAAGAGCGGTTAGAGATCCACAAAGTTCGCCCACTACCCCCAAAATAGGAAACTGTTTTTCTTTTTTGTAAACTGCCTGTATCTTCTATAAATACAGGCATAAAATAAATTATTCAGATCTGCAACTTTACTACTAACTCTTCCTTACTTTACCATCATCCCATTACTTATAATAATTAACAGCCTATTAGATTTTACATCAAAATCCTCTTTGAGGTCATGGTTTTTCTCAGCTTTTACTGAGTTTCCACGTAAAATATTATTTATCTTAGCTTATTACTATAGCATCCTTACAAAAAGTATTGACGAAGATTATCCTTTCAGAAACACGCCATTACAAGAGGTCCTCCTTGGATGTGGGTGTCAATATTGCCCCTGCAGAAAAGTTACAAGTAGGTCCTCATCTTAATTGTAAGCTCTTCACTCAAGAATACAACTTTTCCTCAATACAATTCACTCTAAGGGATATGAAAAATAAATAAAAGCTACTCTAAACTTTTTCTTTTATTTTCTCCTTTTTTTAGAATTTAAATAAAAGAAATTACAAGGAAATGGAAATTGAGTCCAAGTTTGCTATCCTAAATTTGATGTCTAGCTACCCTAAAAGGACTCCTCTAAAATTTATAAAACTTAAGGTGCCTATTAATAAATAAAATTCAACGTCAGACTATTTTCTCTCTTTCACGTAAGTACTCCATCTCATAATCTCTCTCTTCGCAATATATCATTCTATTTTTCTCTCCCCAAAATATCTTTAATGTAAATGTTAAACATAAATCAAAATTCTAAGATGCAAACCTTCTTTCACTTAAATCATGAACAATGAAATTTTTGATAAGTAATATTTCAAAAAAATTACTTAAGAAAGTTTCTCAAAAGATATTACATAGGCATAAAATCTATTCTCTTCAATCTAAAAGCATTGGAGTGAAAAATCTTAAGAAAGAAATAGGCAATTTCTTTAGGGTAAATATTTAAGTTTAAATTAAGGGAAGAATATTTATAGCTATTGAATAATGGAGAGAGAGATATTGGCTAAGAAGAAATATTAAGGAGAAATTAAGGAAAAAAAGTAATTGTATAAGAGGGAACGCGAGGTAAAAGAAGGAGAATAATAGGATATAGAGCTGTTATGCATTTTAAGACCCCCTAAGTTTTACACATTGTAGAGGAGTCCTTTTAGGATAGCAAGACACCAAATTTAGGATAGCAAAATTAAACTCATGGAAATAGGCATGCAAGAAAAGATCACAACACCCAACTAATAGTCACCAACAACTTAAGGTTTTCAAGTGAAAAGGCGACCACATCTTACGTTTAATTAAGTAATGCTTGGTCCTCCATAGTTGTAGTTAAGATGCAAAACTTTCATAGGGCAACACTTCTACTTCTCTATGATTTTCTTGTTGGGTCACGTGCTTGGATATATTAAAAATAATGCAACCTTAGTTGTTTGTCCAAGAGATTTGAAATGAGTCCTAAGTGCTATCGTGGTGCTCTCCAAATTATGGAGAGATATACCTTCATTAACCTGCGATCACAAAAACCAAATATACCTTACAAGCAAAAGAAAAATAAAGCCAAAAAGGAAAAGGAAAAGGAAAAGAAAAGACAAAAATAAAATAAATTCAAATAATGGTTTAAAGAAAAAGTACTAGCAATAAAAGTAAAACACAATCAAAACCGGTTCTTAATTATCACTCGAAACTGGCAACGATGCCATTTGATAAAACTGTATCAAATCAAGTATTATAAAGTAGAGGCTTTGGGTTTGTCATTCTCTTTCGTGTGTAACCAAATATCCTTTTTGTTTATATTTATAATAGTGCTAAGACAAAAATGTAAGAATTTAACTATCTTAAATTTGTAGACGAGAATTAAGATATTAGGGAAAGGAATCCACTATGATATTATTTAGTTAAGCAAAATACATGACTAAAATTACCCAATTTGAAATAATTATATTTGTAGGACCTTTCATCTAATTATGTTCATCTTTTCAAAGATCAATTTTGCGTTAAAACATGCTAGATACATGATAGGAAGTGAAAATACGGGATGTTAAAGTCGTAGCTAAATACAACCCATTAATCTCTTCTTTATGTGCATTTAGTATTAATAACATAAAATCAAGTTAAGACCAACTATACTTTTAACACCAAGTTTGGTTTATACCACTTGGGCTTAAATCAACAAAGTGATTGTGAGAATAAAGATGAGCACATAAAGCATGAATATTGTTTCGGGTAAATTAATTGTATATTTACATAATCTAAATAATAATCATAGCTTCATCCCTCCCTGAGGATGAGCTTAGCAAGACATAATAATTAAAATAAAATAACAAAATTCTAGAGAATAAAACATGAATATATAAATGGTAAAGAAATTAAACTAAAATTTTATTATCAAATGGGAACATACAATTCCTTTAAGATTACAACCAATATCCAAGTTCTTCAATCTCCTTGCTTTCAAGCTCTCAAAATTGGATGATCATTCATGGTTAAGACCTCTCCATTTATAGATGAAGGAAAGGGTTACATGTTTAGTAAGAGATTATTTTTACCAAATCAAATATAATCCAATTTTAGACTTTATTCAGAAATATATACTCAGTATAAACATTTGAATTTTTTTTATAAAATATCGTCACATCTTGGTAACTTCACCAAAAAGTTTTATAATTTTTGGGCGAATATAAACCTGCCTGCTTGTGACATCTTCACAACTGCTATTTTCTTGAAGATTTTATTCTCTGTAAAATATTCATTATACTCCATAAAATCTTCCTAGTAATAATAAAATATCCTCAATATGTAAAATATTTTCTTGAGATTTGTTTTATATTGGAGATGCTCTAAGTTATAGCTTATATAGGTGGTCTTCTCCAACAGTTGTAACTTTAGCTCTCAAATTTAGTTTTTTGTACATCTAACATAACTTGAAACAATAATAAATCAATAATGAATATTTTTAGTAATAAAATGAAGTCTTGAACCCTTAAATAATTAGGGTAAAATGGGTATTTTTACATGCCCATAAGTAATGTATCCAACCTTATTAAGTTCTATAGGAGTTTACCTATGACCTTCTAATGCAAACTGATCTCTAAGATCAATATACATATGCCACTAATATGGCTAGCATATACAGATTAAACCACTTGTCATAAGAAGTAAAGAATCCTAGCATTGATGGACAATGACTCATTGGTCACAACATCTAAATAATTTCAGTCTTTAAAAGGTACTTAGTGTTCAAGGACAAAGCCACGAGAGTACTACTCATGTAACGACTTCTTAATTAACGAATGAGAATTACTAACTCTAGGTATCCTGGAATATGACATATTGAAATGAACGACTACTTAAAATAAGTTAGAATTAACTATGCCATATGTGTTCAAGGACAAAGCCATGAGAATAGATATAATAACCTTTAACGAGTTCTCAAAGTCCAGAAATAATCAAGTTAACTAGTGGCTGTAATAGCCTAATTTTGTGATCTGAACTTAACATTTACACCAAAGATATTCAGAACGATTAGCAAACTAAAAATAATAATTAACACGAAGTTTAGCATGAAAAACCTTTGAATAGGTTAAAAAAAATGACATCTCTTAAGGATTTAGAAAGAGTGAAAGATTTTATTAAGGATTGCTAACTGTTACAATTGAGGTTTCTGAATAGTTATGTATAGAGTGTTTAGTGAGCATTTATCCATCCTTCATCTTGAATTCTTTGGTCTTATTTATAGATCTTATAATATGACCGTTTGATGGCCATTATCATCTTTAATGAAGGATGTTACAATATATATTTGATAATCTGATTGTGTATCGTTTTGATCTTTGTTGTTTTGTAACAGTTTCATTGATGACTGTGCGTTTGTTGGCTTAAATTGTTGATATAGAAGTCAAAAGTATTGACTTGAACTTTGTAACTGTAATGTGTTATACAATGTGCCATATGTCTGTTGATAAGGTCGAGTGGTCGTATGATGGCCAAAGATGAAGCATGAGCCACTACGCAGAATAAGCTACTACAATCGTTCCCTCTCAGCCAATAGTAGGAGATACATTATGGGAGAGTGGTCTTGGTTTAGAAGCTTCATTAATACTGTAATTAATACTTAGGAATCATTTCGAAAGCATCTTTATGAATATCTATTTGTGGCTTTTAGGTTTTCTAGAACCAATGGTTTTAATCAATTTTGCTGCATGGGAAATCCTTCTAACGTTAGGAACTTGGAAAGTCATCTTTAATGCTGACTGCAGTACAAAGAACATTCTAATTTGTGTGTGATGAACCAAGTATTCCTCTTGAATTTTCTTCTGCAATCTTCTTTTGTTAACTGTCTTGTTGAAACAAAGAAACTTCTGGGTGTTGAGACAATGGTGACGACATGGCAATAGTCTTGGGAGGCTAGGATTTGAGTGAAGATGGAAGAACTCTGCATCAGATTTGTTGGACACCAACCCTTGTACCTGCTGACACTAATTTTGGTGTCCCCTATATTTCATGGGATGACATCTGTAGAGGTGTTGTAGGCAGGGGACGACCATATCCAGATGGTATGTTTTCATTATCTGCTGACATCAGAGAGAGAGCGCCGAAATGGGTTGTAGCTGCTGGCAGAGGAGGCTGTTATAGCTAAAGATGAAGCGGCAGGCGTTCGTCCAAGGGAGTCTCGTTGGTAAACTGCTGGTGAGTGGGTCATGTCTAAGAAATATGACCCTTTTTCCTTCTCTGTCATGCGGGGTGGTGGCGGTTATGGTGGAAGAGACGGTGGTAGGAGGTTTTTCTTCTATGGACCATTGATTTTGGTCATGAAGAAGATCCTTCTGCTGGTGCCGTCACTCTTCCGGTGATTTCCAGTGCTAGGATTTCTTGGCCCATTTGTGCTGGGGATCAGAGTTTAAAAGTTGCTTCAATTTTGTATTTTATTCCGCGGTGGCTGCTGAGAAGTGTTTTGAATTGTAACTTGATGTAGTTTGTAGAATAATCTGTAAATTTTCTGGAACATCTATTATCTATAAAGTAATCTGTAAGAAATATTCAAACTAATGAAATATTACTATTTTGTTATTTTGATGCTCAGTCTCTAACTGCGCAACTTATATGTATAGTTTCCTGTAATAACTGGTTTGTTGGGTATTTAGAAATAATAATTCGAATTGCAGATGGGGTAAAATGGGAGAAAAAATAGAGGACTAGAAATCGGCAGATATGACAAACCTCCAGTTGGGATAGAGTACCTGTGAACAAATCGAACTGCAATGATCTTAGCATATATATCTATAAAAGTAGTAGAATTTGAGGTTGAAAACTAGAGGAATTTGACGATATAAGGAAGTCGTATGGTGAAAGTAAGTAAGCAATTGGCTTATGATGATGAGGTGGTTGTAAGGGTATCCGTATGTTTACGAGCTGGTAATTTGAACTAACTGAAAAATGTTTACTGTATAGAAGTAACTTATATCTGCCTGTTAGTACTACTACTGGAAGTGTTCGATTAGATGTTGAGATCTCCATATGTGTGCGAAGAAAATCTTAGGAGATATATCATTAACTAGAAAGTATGACCTGGCACAATATTTTCTAGCCTCTCCTGATAATCTTGTTTCCAAAATATGTAAAATATATGTTTCAACAAATGTGCGGGGCAATTTAGTTTTGCATAAATCCTCTTGGTGTCTATATAAAGTAGTGATCTTTGTTTGTTATGCCATGTATCATATGTAAGGACAAGTTACAGTAGATGTATGGCAAATAGCCATGGTGAGGATGCATTTTCCGCGTGTTCATCATGCAGTAGAAGGTAGGTTCCATATCAAGGTTGCTGAACTTCGTGAACGATATTTTCATCAGTTGCCTTACGATGTAGTATTACCAGAATGGATGTTGAAGCTGGGTGGCTTAGATATAAAGGTAGGCGTACAGAGTATGACCGTTTTTTTTCTTCTGGTATGACGTATTCTACAAGTTGCTGTTGAATACAACTTTACGATAAGTTGTTCGAGAGATCGCAAGGGACAAGCTTGCCGAAGAAGATGAGAGAGCAGTAGGAGGGGAGATAATACCATGTGGTGTGGTAAATTATTCGGGCTATTTTGAATGTAACTATATGTGACTGTAATCTCGAACTGTGGGAGTTCGAAATCTATAAGTAATCTGTTTACATTATTCTGCTTTTGTAATATGTTGAATGTAGAATGGGGAAGATTGAATTTTTAAACTGGAATAAATAAGTGAACAAAGTATTTGTACACATTCATGTGACAGATATTATGGATTACAGTTGTCTAATTTTAACAACTGTATAGATAATTTCGAATTTAAATATTGAGCTATTCTAGGAATATCGTATATTCTGGTACGATCTTGTATAAAAGTAGGGTGATTGGCCGTGTATACTGCTTTGGGAAAGAGGAGCAGAATTGTTTAATAGCATGAAATTGAGATAGACGTAATGACAATAAACGTTATCGCAGAAGCCATGATGATGCTGTGAGATGAATAGACGTGCCTGTAGAGACAGTAGGGGTGACTGACACATGTCTCAAGGAGTCATCATTTCGTAAACTGAGGAAAGGTATAAAAATTTACCTCTTTTTCCCTCATAAATAATCTACAGTGGCATAAAAAGAAAAAAGTGATGTAACCCATATCTCTAAAGAGATAAAACGTTTGAGTTATGAGTTTTATTTGGTAGGGAAGGCTTTATCTGGCGATATAAAATTATTAGAGAAATGGCAGGAGCGGTCAATTTCTGTAAAACGTTTGGGTAAAGTAGAAGATTACGGTTCTTTGAGTACAGTTTAGTGTGTTGTTCTTCTATTTTAATTTTATATCTTGTAATCTACACATGATTTTGGATTTGATATTTGTTGTTGTATGAGAGTAATCTTGGGATATCAAAGGTTGAGAATGTAGGTGCAGCATGTAATGTAGGGATAATGATAAAATATTTTATATATATGTAGGTCCAGTATGTGCTAAAAACCTGTAAATCCCATGAGTAAATTTCTAGTATCATCAAGTTCAGAGGAAACCTCATCGTCGGGGAGGGTGGACGATTGTAATGTAATGGAAGAGACTATAGAAAAGAAAGAAGCTATTGTAGATCTAGAGGCTGGGGAAGCCAGTAAAGTAGGGAAAGTTATAAAGGAAGAGGACACCATGGTGAAAGAAAAAATATTTTTTATATACCCGAAAGGAGTAGATGTAGGGAAGGCATTTCTAAAACATAAAAAGAAATTTTAAGGGGAGTGGAGAAATTATATGATAGACCAAGGCCAGTGGTTTAGGGCCTATATTACCAAGTTCCTTGCCTGGATAAGTAAAAAAAAAGGAAGCGGTATATTACCAAGTTCCTTGCCTGGAAAAGTAGAAAAAAAGTAATGGTATTGATGCAGATGTAAATATTTCGTACTATAATGGTACGGGGATAACAGGCCCAAATTATGGGGTTTTGTGCTATCTAAATCAGGTCGTTTATGGCCTTATAATCCATCTGACCTACTTTCAGAAAGGGGTCATGAATGATTTACAGTGCTGCCCTGCCTAATTAAATGGGAATGTTTATGAGATGATGAGGGTGTGCGAGACACTAAATGAAAAGTGGAGAATGGAAGGGACTGCCAAGCAGTTTGAGGCAGATGATGTGCTAAAATTTTATAAGCTGAAGTTTGTCAAGGGGTGTAATAGTGGTTACCTCTATAGTAATTCTTTTAGGCCGAAGTTTTTTGACTTCGAATCTGCGGGTAGACCATGGAACGACCACCTTAAATGGGTAGGGGTAACTGTATACAGGTTCCAGATGAACCAGCTCTCATTTTGAACCATAAGTATTATAATCCGAGTAAGTAACATTTGTTAACTTTGACCAACCATCAGCGTGTCTTCGAGTTGCTAACCATGTTCTTGTTTCTTGTTTGTCAGGTTCCAATCCTACATCGCTGCCTGATAATACCAGCTTGTTTAACTGTGTAGCTCTTGAGCGGGTTAACTTAAAGCAAGTACCTGGTGAGTTAGGTATCCATAGGGATAAAAGGGTAGACTCAATTATGCCCAAAGTTCAACGAGCTCACAAAAATTGAGCTATGGCTGAAAAGAAGAAGGCCCATATTTCTGTAGATGATTTTACAAGTCCTCCTCCGCCTCAGCCAGAGAATACGAATGTGAAGCGGTTGGCTCGGAGGTTAAAAAGCCAACTCTGGAAGTTTCTGTTTCTATTGTGGGGTTAGTCCTAGAAAAAGAGGTCGTTAAACCGACTGCTGGAGACATAGTGGAGGAGCAGGTTAGGAGTGAGGTTGCTCCTTCAGATTCAAGTTTACTTAAAAGGAAGCTGTATGATGGTGAAGGAAGTAACCGTACTAATGCCAAGGCAGCGGCCAAGATGAGAGAACTGGAGCAAAAATACTGTACGATGGCGGGGGCTGATCCGTATCAGCTTGATAACGTGTTTCAAGAGCAGACTTTTACGGTATGTATTGAAATCTTGTTTGCACTGTATTAGAATATGATTTGTTGTACTGACAGCTCCCAATGCTAATGAAGGTGACAACGAAGTTTATTAAGAAGAGAATCCAGGAGTTTGGAGAGCTTCTCTAAGGCTGGATGCTCAAACAACTCGAAGAAGGAGCTCGAAAATAAACTCAAGATGGGTGGAAGATGCAAAGGCTGCTAAAGAACGGTATTCAGAGCTATTCGAGCATGATGATGTTATGTCACAAGCATGCACTGTATTGCAGGTGGAAATAGATTGTTTTGTCCAATCTTACTACAGCTTTAGGTTGACTCTTGCTAATGTAGAGATGGGCTGAACTGGCAAATACAATGAGATAGTCTTTCCTTCGGATGTAGAAGACGAAGTGGGGCTGATGCTGCTGGTCCAACCAATGTATCTATTTTGCCAATTGAACCAGTTCTAGCTTCTAATAAGAAAGTAGATCCCCCAGTTGAAGTAGAGACTGGCAAGAACCTTTAATCAATCTGTGGTACTCTGTTGTGAACTATATTGTTCGATTGACTTTAATGGGATTGTACTCTATATGGTCGTCAAACTGTTTAAGTTTGATATACACTTTAATATGCTCTTCTTGAATGCTTGTATGATAATAAGATATTTGTAATCTGGGTAAGAGGTAGAGCGGTTGAGAAAAACTATTTTTGACCTGGAGAGATCGTTGGGTATGGCGAGGGACTTGGTGGCTCATGTTTAATAGGTATTTAATAAAATTGAGTATAAGATAAGGCAGTTTAAGTTTAACTCAGAGAATTTTTTAAAGAATTATATGACCTTCAGTATAGATATGTTAAGATAAAAATAGAAAGGGATGAGGTTTTAAGAAAGGAAGAGGAAAGGGGGGGGGGCATTAGTACAAAAATTGAGAGAGTTGACTTGTTTTAATGACCCGAGTGATAATGCTAGGTGTCAAAAGCTATTTGCTGCTCTGACATTGTAATTTGAGGCCGAAGTAGATAGTGAACGGGGTTTAAAAGAAGCTTGTGTAGAGCTTTTGAAGGAAAAGTGTGTTGTACTTGACCCAGCTCGAGGTATGTTTCTAGCTCAAGAAGCGCATAATCGTCATAGTGTAGAGGTGAAAAAATGCTTAGCTCAAGCTGGGGTGTTCGTTATAT
The DNA here is from genome assembly GCA_014058105.1 of Kingdonia uniflora. Lineage (NCBI taxonomy): Eukaryota > Viridiplantae > Streptophyta > Magnoliopsida > Ranunculales > Circaeasteraceae > Kingdonia > Kingdonia uniflora. Next base: position 2,841,603 of record JACGCM010001859.1, on the reverse strand, counting down.
GGGGTGATATAGGACCTTTACCTGACGTTCTTGACTTTATGTAAGACCGGAGGGCAATGAGGTTTATGTTTTTTAGGATAAGGAAAGAGCAAATGGAGGTGCAACAGAAGTTAGAGGGTGTGATAAAGGAATTGCAAGATGTACTATTGACGTAACATATGGAGCAAAAAATGTCTTTAGGGACTCAATTGTTAAAAAAAATATTTGTTCAAAAGAAGATAGAAGGTAATGTGATGGCGTTAGGTGTTTTGCAAAAAGATACGCACAAGCGCCTGCACCGGGAACATATGCAGTTGAAGAAGCATTTGTATCCCTCACGAGTAAAAGTAGCAGCTCGAATGGAGCATGAGCATCATATAGATAGTGTAATTGAGTTTTATGGAAGGGAGGTGGTGAGGGTAGGGGACAAATTTAGGATGTATGTAATGGATTGTGGGAAGAATTTCGATATATAGAGAAAAAAAGCTGAAAATATGTGGTTTACAAAAGACGAGGAGGTAAAGGTTGTTGAAAAGCTAACTCCTAGATCGAGAGAAAATATGCCAGAAGAGGATAAAGCGGAGATCGAGTGCCTGAAACCTTGGTTACGGTGAATGTAATGTCAGCAAGAGGTGGTGACCTTTATAGCTCCTTTAGATCTTCAAGTAGAAAACTCAAAAAGTTCGATAAGCAAGGGGAAATCCTCTCGTAGTTCAAAGGGGTGAAAGTAAAGTAGTTCAGTTACGTACCGAACTTACATATGCATTAGATTTTTGCACACTCTTTGGATGATAAATGAAATCTGTTCTCTGCGTTGATTATATAGAAAGTACTCTAATGTTATGTTTTTGAGTAAACTTGTTGAATGTGACATGTAATCTATTTAAATAAGCAAACTAGTATGTATATAAATGTTAACTATTACTGCAAGGTGAACTGGCAGAGGTTCAGAAGCAATGTGAAGAGCTACGTACTTCAAACGAAAAACTAAACGCTGATTTGAATTGCCAATAGGAAATAATAAAAAATGTTATTGATTTAAAAGAAAAGATGGAGGTGATAGTAGTCGAGGAACGAAGCAATATTGCTCATTTGACCGAACAACTAGAAGATAAAGATGCTGAACTAGCCATTAAGCTATAAAAAATGGAGGGATTAAAAGAAATTATAAGGAAAAAAGATTTGGAAACTCTGGGCATTTCATGACGAATCAACCAACAAGAGGCAGAGTTGATGCCTACGCGAACTACAATTATAGAGCTTTTGGCGGTGTTGAAGAAAGAAGAGGATAATGTTAAAGATTTATAATATCAGATAAATATGCTTGGGGCAAAAAGAAATGGTACGCGAGCAGCTATGAAAGAGGTGAATGAGCGTGTTCATAAATATGATGTATTGTAGTATGTCATGGATATGGAAGTATAGGAGTTAGAGAAAACCAATAGTGAGCAGAGCTTACTAATAAACACCTGGGTGATCGAGATAAGGAATCTAGAAAATGTAGTTCAAACGATGAATTTAGACGTTTTGGAATATCAATCAGATAATGGAAAACTGCGTGATGCGAAGGACAAATTGGAGGTTGATCTTTTGAAGATTGAAATAAGTCTTGACGAAAGTGTTGTAGAGAGAAGACATATTGAATATGTAGTGGAAGATCAACGGCGTTACTGGCACATATGGATAAATTCATGACTGTGATGGAAACACGTAATAAAGCTATATTGGATGAGAAATGGGTGATAGAAGAACGCTGGACGAAATGCTGAACGAGGCTAAAGGTACAATTACAGAACTCGTTGGCCTTGGTAAGTTTAAATGTGAGGCAAGTTGTGTGCATGAAAGAGAGATGGCAGTTGTTCTTACATTTTTTGCATTTGAATTGAAGATATTAGAAAAAGATAAAGGCAACGTTTATAATGACTTGGCCAAAAGTGGTGTGTAGGGTGACGTGCGACTGACGCGAGCTGAGTACCTAGATCGTATGGCTTCAAAGCTTAAGGTTCTTACAAAAAGTAAGTTTAAAGAAGGAAAGAAAATTGTTACTTGGATGATGCCAGAGTTGATGCATTGGCGACTTTTTGGGGACAGTTCACGTGGAGATAGCTCGAGTGATTGATGAGGCGCAATTACTTTTGACAAATCAATTGTAATGTAGAAGTCTTGTAGTCGTTTTGTAGAATTACAAGTCACTTTGTCGTATAATAGAGGATTATTTTGGCTGAAGCGACAAACAATCTGTCATGAAATAGAAGATTAGTTTGGCATAAAGCAATAAATCATCTATCATGTAATAGAAGATCAGTTTGCCTTAAAGCAACAAAAAATCTATAATATAATAGGAGATTAGTTTGGCTAAGCAACAAATGATCTTTAATGTAAATAAAAAATCACTTTGGCTAAGTAACAAATGATTTGTAATGTAATAGAATGGGTGTAAACCCACTTGTAATCTGTGATGTTTAGACATGCAATCCGTGTATAGAAGTACTTGTATGATATATTAAAAAAGTACTATAATGTAGGGAAACCAAACACAAGTATTTCATTATTGTAAGAGAGATGTACAAAGGATGTTAGATAGAGTACTGTATAAAATAGTAGAAAGTACTCCAATGTAGGGTGATCAAACATAAGTTTTTCATTAATGTAAGACCGGCGTACTAGATGATAGTCTCTTAGAAAAGTATAATGTGATTGATTATTATCTGCGATATAGCTTCAATCTCCTTGTGTTCTAAAGATTAGGCACTCGATCCCCATGTTTTGTGGCGAGGTCATAAGAGCCAAGTCCACTTTTTCCAACAATGATAAAAGGACCTTCCCAATTTTTTGCGAGTTTTCTAGTATTAACCTCTTTTCTATGCTTGGGAACTTCCCGAAGGACTAGATCTTTAATTTTGAACTCTCGATGATGAACTCGGTTGTTATAAGATATGGCTAAAGCCTGGTGGTATCTTTCCAAGTTCATAATTGCTCTGTCTCTAATTTCTTCGATCCAATTCATGTTACATGCCAACTGGAATTCGTTTTCTTCGTCTGTCACGGTATGGTCACGTAATGGGTGATGATATTGAGTGGGGATGACTACGTCAATACCGTACGACAACAAGAATAGTGTGCATCCAGCCGATACATGAGGCATTGTGGGATATGCCCATAATACATGTGGTAATTCTTGCACCCAATTACTTTTCTTCTCTATCAAGCGCTTTTTGATTTCTTGACGATAACTCGATTGGTGATTTCAGTTTGACCATTTCCTTGTAGGTAATATGGATTGGAAGGAGAGTGGATGATGTTGTGCTAATTGGGGAACTCAACGACTTTGGAGCCAACGAACTGAGGTCCATTATCACTTCTGGCGAGGTGGGGGCCACCAAACTGTATTATGATCATCTCCCATATAAACTTGATAATTTCGTCTTCTCGTGCTTGGCAGAAAGGAACTGCTTCTGTCCATTTAGTGAAGTAGTCCATTACTATTAGGAGGTGCTTCCATTTTCCTGGTGCAGTTGGGAACTCTCCCACGAGGTCGACGGCCCATCTTTTGAATGACCAGATAACTTTGCTAGAATGGAGTTCCAAGACTAGAGCTCGAATTTGGGGTCCATGTCTTTGGCAGGCATCATACTTGCTCCCATATTCGATGGCTTGTGCTTTCATTTTAGGCCAAAAAACTCCTTGAGTAAGAGTTCAGTTTGCTAAAGATTGTCCGGCTACATAGGACCCTCTGCTACATAGGACCCGCAAGTACCTTCGTGAAGTTCATGAAGGAAGTCTTGAGCCTCCTTATCTTATAAACATTCGAGATAGGGGTCTGTTACTAATTTTTTATAAAGGAAATTATTGGCCATGATATATCTCCTCCATGATCAGTAGCGCGATTAAAATGTTGGCATGTGGATTGATCTCGTGCTGTCAAGGTTAATTTCTGAGCTTTTTGTTTGCTGGAAACCATTCTTTTGAGATCGATATATCTGTTAACTTTTACAATCATGTCTTCCAGAGTTATAGGTTTATTCTTAATTAAGTACTCCTTCGCCCTACTGTCCATGAGCAAGACATTGATGAAGGCCAAAATAGTTATTCTCTGATCGAGTTGATTCACTTTTCTGGCCAACTCCAAGAATTTCTTAGTAAATGTTTCAATATTTTCCCATGGTACCTGGTCAAGGCTTAACAGAGAATATATATTCTCCTCCTTATCTCTATTGTACGAATATTTCTTGACGAAAAGTTCTCGCAATTGCTCAAAAGTCGTAATGGACCATTCTGGTAGTGAATGGAACCATCGCAAAGGCTCACCTAGTAAACTTATAGGAAAGAGTCGGCATAGAATGTGGTTGGATGTAAAATATAGGCCCATAGTGTCCTGGAACTCTTGAACGTGCTCTACTGGATCATTGCCCTTGTATTTTTGGATATTTGTTGTGTAGAAACCGATAGGAACTTTACCATCCAATAATTCCTAAGTGATCGGGCTTTTCTGTAATCTGTTGTGAATGCCTTTAGTTGTTTGAGCTTGGGCATCAAACAGTTCATTAATGTGTTTTTTAACATGTTCCTGAGTCACGTACTGATGAGCTGTAATGGTTGGTCGTGGGATGCGTCTTTTACGAGGGTTGTAGTAGCCACTTCCTTCACTCAGTAGATCACATGCTGGAATACGAACTTTTCCTCGGGGTAGCTCTTCTTCTTGTCTGACTCCAACAAGTCCTCCCTCAACTTCATAGTGAACTTCCTGTACCAGAGCGGGCACGCCCCCATGTTGCTTATAAACTTCACCTCTCAGATTATTTGTGTGAGGTCCTATCCTGTCGAGAACGAAAACTAGCAAAGTAGTTGGCAACATACCTTTGTTCTACTAGACTGCGATCTGTTGACTCTGCAGAGCCTTCAGTGCATCTTGTGCGCTTGCCAGCTATTGCTCCAGAGCAGCTCGTCTTTCAATTTCAAAGTTTATACTTGCTCACAATTCAGCTAGTACAGCGTTTACTTCTACTGGAGAAATCAACGTACTTTAGTATGGAATTATCATTTTGTAGAGAGATAATAAGCTATTTTCTGAGATAATGAGTTTGAGAACTTCGTTTCCATAGACAGTGCCAAATGTAATAGCCTAATTTCATGATCCAAACTTAGCCTTTACACCAAAGATATTCAGAATAATTAGTAAACAAAAAGTAGAATTAACACAAAGTTTAGTGTGGAAAACCTTTAAATAGGTTAAAAACCATGACATTTCTTGAGGATTTAGAAAAAGAGAGAGATTTTATTGAGGATTGCTAACTGTCACAATGGAGTTTTCTGAATAGTTCTGTTTAGAGTGCTTAGTGAGCTTTCATATGTCTTTTAACTGGAATTCTTTGGTTCTATTTATAGGTCTTATAATATGACCGTTTGACGACTATTATCATCTTTAATTATGGGCATTACAATATATATTTGATAATCTGATTGTGCAACGTTCTAAATTTTCTATTTTGTAACGGCTTCATTGATGACTGTACGTTTATTGGCTCGAACTGTTGATGTGGAGGTCGAAAGTGATGACTAGAACTCTATAACGATAATGTGCTATACACTGTGCCACGTGTCTGTTGATGAGGTCGAGTGGTCGTATGATGGCCAAAGATAAAGCATGAGTCCGAGATGCGGAATAAGCCATTACAGTAGCCAAGCAATGTATCACTTGAAGATAGAAACTAAGTTAATTATTAAGACGATTATCTTAAAGAATTTAATTGTATAAGAGGAAAACTAACGTCTAAAAATTAATTTATGGTGTAAAAGATATAAGTCGATGCTTCAATAATCGATGAAAATCTGCAAATGTATCCAACCGAATTAACTCCCATCATTTATATTAGACATAATAATACCAGTAATAATAATTTAATCATCACTGGACTTGCACCCTGACTATGTATATACCACTGAAAAACATAAGTTTAAATATCCTCTACAATGTAAGGTACCTAACTTCCTGGAAACATCAGCAACATCTGTAGTCTACAAAAAAAGGTAATTCCATCTGAACAAGGACGCATAATAAACCCCTGTGATTCAATCAATTAAACATCCAGGCTAACACAAACTTAATTTTTAATCCACATAAGACATTACATATTATTATCACTCACCAAAACAATCCAAGTAAAGGTAGAATTTGTTACTAATGGCAAGTAGGTAAATTCTTACTAAGCAATGATTAATGGTGTAATATCTTTTAATAATCAGATCGTGCAAGCAAGAAGTACCTGTTGGATTTTTCATCTATACCACTACTACTCAATATTTTTCTTCCATTCACGAACACATATGTTAATAGGTCGTATATGTGTTATTGATTGTGCCAAATTGTTATACCAAGTTAAGGTTGGTAGGACCTAGTGTTACCCTTTATTTGGGTTTGAGGGTAAAATAGGAAGACTACTCAAACCCTATCAGGCTAAATAGAGGGGAAGTACCTCTTGGAGACTACAATGCAAAAAACTATCCCAATAGGTCTGTGGTAAATCCATGGGAAGACTTCACTCAAGACCAAGAGGATTTGCTAAAGTACGAAAAGAGGTTAGTATCAATTTATCTATCTTAATGTAATTAGTCATATTGATTGTAGTAAATATATACAATTGATATCAGAGCTTGATTCACGGGTACAGCGGTGTACTCTCTCTCTTTAATGGCATAAACATAAGGAATTAGATGATGCTCTATATCTTTCTTATCAAACTACCTAACAAGCATGAGGACTTTAAATAAGGGAGGAAACCGGACCAATTCATGGTTCAAGCAAGCACAAGGTCTTTAACTAGTAAGAGATCAAGAAAATCAAGGGGTAAAAGCATGAGAAGAAAACTTACCTAATTTATAATTAATGGCAGAAGTTGAGTGGAGGAAACTATATGGTTGAAGATGGAGGCATAATATGGTGAAGATTTAAATTAAATCTCAAGGATCTATAATGTACGTAAAGATGACATTAATTGTGGTGCAATGGTGAAAGCATCTCTATACTCTATATCCTGGTTTTGGAGTTTGAATAAGAAAGAGAATCTTTTCTTCTCTCAACCCTGCAGATTTTCTATCTCTTTCACCAACAAGACTCCACGATTTCATCCCCCAAAACCCCATTCTCCTAAGCAATAAACTTTTTTCAAAGAGAAGTATCCTATGATGTGGTACTAGGATAATTACAAAACCCTAGCACACTACATGTGGACGACAATAAAAAAATTGCATATTGCGATCTACTACAATACTAAGAGCATCTCTAACAGAGTGGTATGTTGTTCCGGTTTACCATATTGGTATTCCTAAATTCGAATTACCTCCAACTTAAATCCACGTATTTTTAATGACTTCTCCAGTCAATATTTTAACCTACTCCACGAACTGGTAAAGAACGTGGGTCAAACTTCAAATCGAAATACCTAAACCAGTCAAAGACACGCGTCTCTCACGAACTCATAAGTTATTCAGAGAATGTTCTCCAACACGATGAAGAGCTGCGGAAAAAGCCTATATAAGGAAGAAGTTCCAGAAAAGACAGGGACGATAAAAATTGCACAAAAGATCACCAAGAAACTACTTGTCAAGATTCTCTGAAATATTCAAACTTCTTAGTTACAAGGTTTAAGCATTTCTATATCTAGAGATCACTTGTAATAAGATATCCGCCTCATACAATAAAGATACTTTTGCCAAAATCCTCCACCCGAGGCCATGGTTTTTTATCTATTCAGATGTTTTCTACGCTAAAATCACCTATGTCATTTCTTACTTTCCATTAGAATATTGTCGCAGGCTCATTGGCGTGATAGCGAATTCCAAGCAATTTCGAGCTTACAGAATTTGGTCATTACATTTGGTGTCGTCTGTGGGAAAGATTGCATTTCTACGATATCCAAAGGCAGTCTTTCATTACAATTTTCAATTATGGTTTCTATCAGATGACAAGCCGCAGGAACTCAGCTCAAAATTTTTGTAGATCCGGGACAACTCACCGAGTTACGGGTGAATCTCCACGCAAAGGCAGAAAAATGAACTGAACTCAAACTTTAACTGACAATGGATAGTGAGCTCCGAGAGAAAGAGCTTGATGCAAAATGAAAAGCTCGTTTGACAGTGCTCAAATGATACAAAGATCAGATGACGATGATGCAGACTGTACTTGAGGCTCTACAAAATATTTAGCAGACTCCTCCTGCCAAAGGTCGCAATCAACTTCCAGAGACCTCCCACATTTTAGCAAGGGAATGGCTGGGACCTCGGGGAGCCACTAGTAAAGCCATTTCCAAAGATCTACCACATGGACTGTAGTCTTCCATCCATTTGGGGGGAGAAGTTCAATAAGAAGCCAACCGAGGTCATCCTCTTTCCATCCATCAGGAAGAAGACCAGCGAACTCTACATCAAGTTTTAGTACAAGATCGCTTGAATGAAGGTATGGGGACTCGTCATCCCCTACCAGCACGTCTAGTGATTCAGCCAATACATCATTATGTCACAAAATAATATATGTATTGGTGAATTAAGGAGCTGATCGAGGCACAAGTTCTGGGTACTATCGGTGATACCAAGAAGTTACAAGGAAGTCTGATTGCCAAAGAACTATTCAATATGGAAATACTAAAAGGTTTCCATACTCTACAAATTCACAAATACATATTCAGTAATACTGCAATTCAATGGGGTTATACTCCAATCTCAACCACATTTTTTGCCGACTGTTCGCTACAAGTTTACAGGAAGAGCCACTCCGATGGTTCCATTCTCTTCCTAAAGAATTTATCTACACATTTGATAAGCAATAAAAGTAGTTCATCACAACATATTCTCACAACAAAGACAAAGAGCAGAACTTGTATTCTCTTATTGGTCTAAAGTAGTCACATGGAGAAAAGGTTGAGGATTTTTCAAAGAAATTCCTAGATCTTGCAAGAAAGGTGGATAACCTCGACCAAATAATAGCCATAACTGCCTTCACTAATGCTCTTCAACTCGATTGCAAAGCTAAAGAATACCTTTCCCTTAACAAGTCTGCGACGTTAGAGGAGATGATCACCAAAGTCAGCGGTTACGTCGACTTGGAGAGGATAATATCTAAGCGATAAAAGTCTACCAAGTTTGTCCTCTCTTCCAAAGTCCCACATACAGAATGAACCAACGAGCCCAAGGAGGAATAGGGAGATCAGAAACGCACAAAGGGAAATACTGGATTCCCTCTGAGAAGCGGTCCGCAAAACAAACCCGTCCTCCCAAAGCTCAACGTCCAAATCTCCACAATTTTTCTACTGCTGTTGAAAGACACGCTCTACCGCGCCTCTTAACCATTGAAACCCATCGAGAATCGACTATTTTGCCTACACCATAAGGTAAATCATTATTCTACAGACAATTTTTATGCCTTATAGCGGATGCTTGAGCTCATTTTTAAGGAAGGATGGATGCATGAACACATTGTTGACCTGAAGTCATACCAAGATGGCAACGATAAGAAACAACTCGAAGTTGTTTAGGTCAACGACAGAGCTGAGGAGAAGCATCTCTGCTACATGCACCTCAGCAACATAATCGAAATCAGCCAGATCAACAATTCCAATCGATCAAAGCGTCGGAGGCTATCAGAATGCTGTGATCTTACACCTCAAGACAAAAAACCAAACTTCTTCTCGAGTCGAGCAATCTCCGACTCGGAATCTCTTTCGAGGATTGCGATACTAGCCATGTCAAATTTCCACATCATGATGCGTTAGTCATAATGCTCAAGATGAAATAATTTTTCATGCACACAATGATAATCGATACTGGAAGCGGTATTGAAATTCTTTTTTAGAGTACGATTGACCAGATGAGTTTGGTTGACCAAGTCATTCAGAGTGACACATATATCAGTGGGTTCAATGGCTCCAGGAAGGAACGACTAGACAAGATTATCTTACCTATTACCGCAGGATCAGCCACTATTGAAGTCGTTTTTAACGTTATCAATGCCAAGTCTTACTATCTTGGGATCATGGGCCCCTGCTGGATACACAATATGGATGCAATCGCCTCCACCTATTATCAAGCACTCCGGTTCAAGCACGACAATGGTATTTGCGAGATCAGAGGTAGTCAGAAACATTCTCAAGCTTGTGAAAATACTGTCTCTGCTATCCTAGATACTTCAGATAGATTTGCCGCATAGAAATTACCGAAAATTGATCACCTTGATGACCAATCACCTATTGAGGAGCCTACGAAATATGTCAACATTGATGGACCTAGCAAAAACACATTCATTGGAACCAAGCTGGTTCAGCATGAGAAAGATACTCTCATCCAGTTCCTGTAACTAAATCGAGATATTTTTGCATGGTCTTTCAAAGAAATACCCAGAGTCGATCCAGCTATGGCTTGCAACAAGTTAGCCATCAACGTCAATGCCCCAGCAGTCAAACAGAAATAGGGACAACTTTTACCTCGTCTTTGAGATGAAGTTAACACCGAGATCAAGAAATTGATCAAAGAGGGATTCATTCAAGAAGCTAAGTATCCGGACTAGATATCCAACATTGTCGCTGTCCCAAAGAAGAATGAAAAAGTTTGCGCTTACGTAGATTTCACAGATCTAAACAAACATTTTCTAAAGGACAGTTTCCCTCTTCCTAACATTCATCAAATCCTCGATTCCACTGCAAGCCATGATATCCAATCTATGATGGACGCTGCTTCAGAATACAATCAAATCCCACTTCTGTAAAAAGATTAAGAGAAGACAGCGTTCAACACCGAAAGTGGCCTTCACTATTACAAAGTATTGCCCTTTGGGCTTAAGAACGCAGGGGAAACATATCAATGATTGATGACTACTATGTTCAAGGCACACCTGGGAAAAATCGTTGAAGTCTACATCGATGATCTCTTGTGAGAAAGCATACAGTCAGATAATTACATCTCATATCTCAATACAATATTCAACATCCTTCGATCTTACAGAATACGCCTCAACCCTGATAAGTGTCAATTCGGGGTACATTATGGCCGCTTCCCAGGCCACCTCATCAACAAGAAAGGGATTGAGGCCGATCCAGATCAAATTCGGGCTCTCCTCGGCATGCCTTCTCCAAAGAAAACAAAAGACGTTCAAAAACTTGTCGGTAAGATTGCCGTGATCAACTGTTTTGTATATAAATCTTCAGACCGCAGCCATTGGCTATTCCTATTACTTCGCGGATGTACCAAACGAGGAAAGGTTCAGCCAACTACGAAAGTCACTTGGACACCAGAATGCGAAATAACTTTTCAGGAACTCAAAATCTATTTGGGGAGGTCTCCCATAATGGGCACCCTAGTAGGTAATGAGGAACTGATAATCTACCTAGCAGTCACAAATACTTCACTCAGCTCGGTTCATATTTTTTTGGAAGGGAAAATTGAGAAACCAATCTTCTTCATCAGCAAAGCACTTACACCGGCAGAAATATGGTACCCTAAAATTGAGAAACTTCTTCTCACCCTTCTTTACACTTCGCAGAAACTCAAACACTACTTCCAAGCACGTTCTATCAAAATGATGACGAACTACCCACTTCGGGAAGGTTTGTCCAAAAAAGGGAAGTCACGAAGAGTGCAACAATAGTCAGTCAGTTTGGGCGAATATGATATCAAGTTCGAATAGCGTCATTCTGAAAAAGGTCAGGCCATTACCAATTTTCTCGCTAATTTTTCAGTGGAAGATCCCAAGTGGGAGGAGCACGACCTAGACCTTAACAAATGTACGCCAGATAATCCATCTCCCAAGCCACTCGACGAACGAGCTGACTGGATCACTTCGCCAGGGTGGAGGCTTCTCATAGATGGATTAGCAGGACCCGCAGGGTCAGGAATCGGGATCGTTTTGATTACCCCTTTAAATGACAGAATTGAGAAATCAATCCGCTTGGATTTTGAGGCCTTAAATATTATCGCCGAGTATGAAGCTCTCATTCGCAGACTCGACCTCGCACTTGAGCTCGATGTCCCCGAACTCTCGGTTTGCACCGATTCATTACTCATCGGCCATCATTATTCCAAGCAATACAAGAAGAATGGGAAGATGATCGAATATACAGCCCTTGTTACAGATAGGATGAGTAAGTTCGCGAACGCAACTCTCGAATATCTTCCTCGAGGTAAAAATATACACGCTAATTCCTTGGCATATCTAGTCGGGGTCATGGGTACAGAAGGTCGATATCTCCACATCAAAATCATTTTAACCCCCAACATTGATCGCATATCTGTATGCACGATCAACACTGGGGGAGAAAAAGGGGAAAATGACGATTGGCGAAAGCCTTTCTTAGTCTACCTCGGTGTCGGCAACAAGTGCAAAGGGTCACTCCCAAGTGATCCATAAGATCATTGACAGCTGATCAACAACTCAAAGCATTACATCACGTAAAACCGTATGCTTTACCGCCCTTCCATAATATGGCCTTATCTCAAGTGCCTCTCAAAATCAAAAGCAGATGAACTGCTCCACGAGTTACACGAAGGAACTTGTGGCTCACACGCCACAGGTAGATCATTGGCAAACTGGGCTATAACTCAAGAAGTATTCTGGCCTGGCATGTGCAAGCAAGCAGAAGTGTATTCCCGCAGGTGCAACACCTACCAGAGACATAGACATATGATACGCGCCCTTGCGCTCGAACTCCATACAAGCAAGGTTTTCTGGCTATTCAAAAGATAGGAACTAGGCCTCTTCAGCAAATTCCCTAACTCTCGGGGTAATCGTCGTCACCTACTCGTAGGTACCGATTACTTTAAAAAATGGGTAGAAGCAATTCCACTATGTCAAACCAGAGAAGAGGCGGTCATCACTTTTATCTGGAACCACATAATCACTCGATTCGGGTACCCTTACCTAATTCGTATCGATAACGGGCCCCAATTTGAGGGAGATAAGGTCGTAATCTTCCTAAATCACCACAATATCATCCACTCACCATCAAATCCATACTATCCTCAAAGCAATGGCCAAGCCAAAACCATCAACTAAACCATCGTGGATGGACTCAAAAAATGGCTTCACTCATAGAAAAAAGGAAATTGGATTCGCGAGCTACCTCACATCCTGTGGGCGTATCGAACCACTCCCTGATAATCCACTGGGTATACCTCATTCCTCCTTGCTTTTGGCACTGAGGCAGTCATTTATTCTGAATATCATCATCCAGTTCGTGATCATGAGCTATGTGACGAGGAAAATGAGTTCAAATTGGCTTGCAACCTCAATATGATAGATGAGACCAGGGAATGTGTCATTGCTAACCTAGGTCGATATCATCATATGCTTGCCAGGTCGTTTAATAGACGAGTCAAGAGCCATACTTTCCAAATCAGAGATCTCGTCCTCAAAGAAATTCTTCAACATCGTAAAGAGCCTCACACTAGAAAATTAGTCAACAATTGGGAGAGTCCATTCGTTATCGCAGGTCTCTCAGATCTTGGATCATACTATCTCATGACAGAAGATAGAATCCCCATTTCAAATCCCTGGAACACTACATGTCTGAAACGGTACTATCGTTAGGTGTCTTACTACTTCATTTCCATTGCGAGTCCTTTTTGTTGTTTTTCAATTTCAAAAGTGAGATTCTTATCTCTATCCAATGTAAATTTTGGACTTATCAATGAAAGTTTTTTTTGAACAATGTCATTCTCTTCACGAACATTCGTCCACATTTCACAGATTCATGCATAGATAATACTAGCTTGCAATCAATCTTTTCCAAGTTCAATCAGGGATATTACTTGATTGGCTTATGTTACTACATCTCTATGATTGTGGCAAGTATAAAAACTTTGTTCATATCAAAGACTCAGCCAAACAAGATATAAGGCAAAGCTAATACTAGTATTTATCTTGTACAACATGTTTGGATCATTTAAGTAGGCTAGATCAAGGATAACACTTGTTTTAGCTGAATCTTTCTATCTCTGCGATTGTGGCAAGTGTAAAAACTTCGTTGAAATCAAAGACTCAGCCAAACAAGAGATAAGGCAAAGATAATACTAGTCTTTATCTTTTTCAACTTGTTTGGATCATTTTAGTAGGATAGATCAAGGATAACACTTGGTTTAGCTGAATCTTTCTATCTCTGCGATTGTGGCAAGTGTAAAAACTTGGTTCACATCAAAGACTCAGCCAAACAAGAGATAAGGTAAAGGTAATACTAGTCTTTATCTTTTACAACTTGTTTGGATCATTTCAGTAGGCTCGATCAAGGATAATATTTGGTTCATTTGAAACTTTTTATCTCTGTAATTGTGGCAAGTATAAAAACTTGGATCTCATCAAAGACTCAGCCAAACAAGAGATAAGGCAAAGGTAATACTAGTCTTTATCTTTTACAACTTATTTGAATCATTTCAGTAGGCTGGATCAATGATAGTACTTGGTTCAGCTGAATCTTTCAATCTCTGCGATTGTGGCAAGTGTAAAAACTTGGTTCACATCAAAGACTCAGCCAAACAAGAGATAAGGCAAAGGTAATACTATTCTTTATCTTTTACAACATGTTTGGATCATTTTAGTAGGCTGGATCAAGGATAACACGTGGTTTAGCTGAATCTTTCTATCTCTGCGATTGTGGCAAGTGTAAAAAGTTGGTTCACATCAAAGACTCAGCCATGCATAAGATAAGGCAAATGTCAAACTAGCTTTTATCTCTTTCAATATGCCTATGACATTTCTATAGTTCAAATCGAGCTTCAACTTGGTTTAATTCAACCCTTTTCTGCGATTAAAACGAATGTGAATTTTTTTTTATATCAAAGACTCTACTAGACACAAGATAAGGTAATGGTAATACTAGCTTTCATCTATTTTAATGGGTCTGTAACAGATTTTATTAATTTTCAGATCGAATTCATATTACAAAGGATTCTTTTCTGCAGAGGTACTATCAACAGCGATTCCACACACATCAAAAGGTCTCTCTTTCAGTTCATGGGCCATAACAATACTACCTTGCTCTATTGATTCAGCAGTTCGAGGGCCCAGTTGGGTCTCCATGACGCCCAAGCAGTCCCTACGATCTATCTTAGCTCTACAAATATATCCCTTATCCGACAGAGTTTTTAACAAGGAATCTCATTATGACTCAAGTCTTTTTACTTCCTCTACAAAATATGCAACGATCACCCTTAACAGGTCAGATCGAGACAAATCAGGTACTATCGCCACTGTAAACCTCGCCTTCAACCTCTCGAGGAGAGACTTTAACCTAGCATAATCATTCTTCCGTTCAATTATATCCGCATCGACCTTATCATGATAAATAGCATCTTCTTCTAATTTGGCAATATACTTCGCCGACTCAGCTCGGTTTATGGCTTCTTGGTTTACTACCCAAGCACTAAGTCTCCCAATTTTTGCGTTCAACTCCTCCCTAGCCGGCAGATCATTTAATAATTCTTCCTTCCTCTTCACCAACAAGTCCTTTGCTTTGATATCCCCTTCCAAAACTTTCTCCCTGATAAGAGCAGCATCTAACTTATGTTGACACTCCCTCAAATTCACATTTCCCTTTTGAACATGCCCCTGAATTTGAGATACGTCACTTTCTAGCTCTCTAATGCGACATGTGAGACTAACTACATCCCCTCGAGCTAAAGGAGCCTTAACCTCAGTTCTACTTTCCCCAGAACGCACTCTAGCCTCGCCTTTTTTAGCACGAGCAATGGCTTGGTCCTTTTCGGCTTTAAGCCGAGCAACTCTCTCGTTTAAGTCGTCGTACCTACATTGCATTTCTTGGAATTCCATATCCTTAGCGGGAAGGGCAATTTACAAATGTTTAGCTGCAGCCTTTGAAGTCGATAGATTTTCACGAGCTAGCCTCAGCTCGTTGTCTTATTCAAAAAATTTTTGTCTCAATCACTCCAGCTCGTTCCTACAGTTCTGAAGATCAGATCAAAATCGTTCCTCTGTTTGTTCCAGCGCCTGAAAATAGTATTGAGCCGTGTCGGCCTGCTTACCCTTCGTAACCAGCGCGTCGACTTGAAATTGAAATTTCTCGGCACATTTTGTTGCCTCGGATAACTCTTCAAATCTCTTCTTAATCTCATAATCTTTCTCTTCGTTCTGGCAAGTCAGGTCAGAAACGGCTTGATTAAACTTCTCAAGTCTAAAATATACTTTTACGTATTGATCCTCTCTATTCTCGTTCACCTCATTCATCCTATCGAACTGCTCCACAAGTTCTCGATTACAAATGAGTACATCCTCCACACGTGCGCGAGATAAATCCAATTCGACCTGGGAAATAAAACAAGTTTACAGGAAATCTAATTCCTAATATATGCATACTACATTTCTAAGATACTATGTGATTTCTTAACATCTGCTTCCAAGTACTTTTAGACTAAAAGTTGGACTTCATTCTCAGATGAACCCTTCATGAATCTTCTAACGGCATACAAGGTACACACTTTTGATATATAATTCCATATTAATAGCGTTAGATTTTTGCCATGGATTTTTATCCTGTTTATTTGATAACTTAACATTGGTTTAACATGCAAGTCGAAAAACCTATTCCGATCTAACCTGCAGCTCCGCTTGCGCAGACAACAAGGCTTTAGAGGTCTCTCTTTCACTAGCAAGTCCGGACTCTAGGTCATTTATCCTGAGACTCATCTCTCTAACTACCTACAAGACGTTTATAAAAAAAGTCAATCTAAAGAAGTTTCGTCCTCACGTAAAATTCAAACAACTTACAAATATTTATACAAAACACATGTCTACCCTACCTTCTCACTCCCACCTTCCGGGAGCTCGACATCATCCCCTTGGTTGTTAAGCACTGTCTGGCGGGAGACACCATCCAGACCATCCACGACTCCCACCACTTCCACTTCCTCATCCTCTCCATCCTCAACATAGGTGTTAGCCTTAATGGCATCCACCTCCTCTACAGAATAGCCCTTTAGCATCAAGTGATGACCTAGCCTGTTATGCTCCTCAACTATCTTGTCTAGATTGGCCTTTGCCTCGACCTGTAGGTGACCAATCGCTATGATGTGCGAGGCCTACAGCTGCCTGACTTCCTTCATGGCTTCAGTCTTGGCTCGAGCTACCTCTTTCTCCATCTCGTTCTTCGCCTTCTTCAGCTCGGATTTTTCTTCTTCAATACCGGGCCAAATCCCCTTGACAGGATGAGCAACATATAAAAATTATATCGATCTCTATTATAAGATCGAAGTATATTAAATATTTCTTTCTGATAATATAAACTTACCATCTGGCTCGTATCTTCCTCTCCTTGGAGAATCGCCAACCTAGCCCTTTCCACGACCTCTTTGAGGTCGTCCACTGAAGCAAATCGCCCCTCAACGACCTTCTCTCTTGACTCCCCTGAGGGTTCAACCCTCCTCTACATATCTTTCATAACCTCACCACTTCCAGTGGTACTAGAGGCCAGTAGAGTCTTTAGCATCCGTTTCTACGGAAATTGCTGAGCTACTTTGCTCGGCTTGACAGGATTCGGCTGAGCCGAACTTCCAGTTCCAGGAGTCTAGGACAAGTTAATTTGAACCCCTTCACCTCTGACTTGCCTTTTTCCTTCATCGACCTCCGCCATCGAGCTAGTAGACTGAGCCTTTCAAACCTTGTTCGACCTACTGTTAACTCTCATCTTTCTACTCAGGCCAAGTTCTACAAAAACGAGTTCAAGTTCAGTCACCTTCTCCGCAACTTCGTCCAACAAGGATTCTTTCCTTTCCACTTCAAACTTCACACCTGCAATAACACATTTTACTATCAACTACAGTTGTCAATAAAACATAACAACAATTCTATCTATGCATCTCTATACTTACTTCGCTTTACAAATCTAAATCGAAGGTCCAAAAGTTCTTCATCATCTCTTTGAAGGCAATTACCCTTCACCCATATGACGTTGTCATTCCAGGTTCGACCTGCTGAATTTAGATCGAAAAAGCGGCACCGAGTTACCCTCGCACATAAATATGACCCCCCACTGGCCTTAAAATTCTTCACCCCATAAAACTGTAGAACGTCCTTAGGGGTCATCCTCCTCACTTTTTCCTCCATTTCCCACCTTTTATTCAGATGGTCACACACAGTTATTACCTCCCACATGTTCCCGCTCATTTGAATAGGACATGCCCCAATTGTATTCATAATCCTCTTCGCCAAATTGGTGAGGGGAAGGCTCAACCCATACTCTAATTGAGATAGGTAAAAAAGAAAACCCTCTGAGAGGTCACTCTGTACATCCCTATTAAAATACACTGACAATATCGATTCATCTATACCCCTATTTCGTTTTTCTACTTCCAAATCAACTAACAGATAAAAATACTCTTCCCACTCCGCTACCGTATAGCCCCTAAGCTGCTTACCAGAAAACTCTACACATTTATCCCACTTCCCTCCTGCAGCCACCTTGGCTTTACAAAAATCTCTAAAGGCATCAGAACCCAGAGGATAAGACACCAACTGACCAGGGAAACCCTTGAATTGCTCCAATCTTCCTTCCCCTTCGTTATTAGACTCATTCGTCCGACCAGAGGTCTAAAGCTCATTAACAGATGAACTACCCATCTTAAAAACAGATTCTGTAGGCACATCTTTGACCTACACAGATGCCTCTCACGCTCGACCTACATGCAGGTTAAGGTATTTATCATTCTTCTATATATATATATATATATATATATATATATATATATATATATATATATATTCAACATATATCTCTGATCAATCATTCACGTATAACATATATCATTAACATATAGAAATACGTTAACATATATCGCATATATCTCTACTAACCTTCAGTATCCGAATGATAATCGGCAGTGGAGTCAAGCTTTCCCCTCACAACGTTACTGTATTGCCACCTACGAGATCCAGAATCTTTTGACCTCTTTAACCGTTTATCACCTTCGGATAACTCTTTATCGAATCCCATGATTTTTCATCTTTCTCTCTAAGTGTTCTCCAAGTTTTTTATGATAAAATGTTTATTTAGAGACGAAGAAGAGCAGTTTATCATTTCTCTCTCATGCGGCTGACATTTATAGCTCCTCTCATGAACCATCCTTGATTCCAAAATTGAGGCGTCCTTTCCACTCTTCATGTCAGACGCCTTGTACCTTTTTAATAAAGCTACCTTTCCATCATTTCAGCTCCCCACACTCATGATGACTCACACTGTGCGATGTAAGAACTCTATTTCCCTTTGCATACAAAATAAAGCTAGAAGCTTCTGCATTTTCATATTTTTGTTTCTCAGTCCTTGTTTATCATACTTGTAGTGATTGACGTCATTTTCTAAATTGTACAAATGTTCAAATTTATTCAAAATATTTGCTAAAACGGTCTCAAAATAGAGTCTCCCCTATAGAGGATCCGATTGACTTATATTATTTCTGTTACATTCACAATATTTATATTATTCATAAGACACACTTAACACAACATCCATCACAACCTTGGTAACCTAAACAAACATCATTCAATCACATTATTCGTCGGTCCTCAGATCGCCAAATTCAATCTCAACTTCGACAATCTTTAGAGACAATCGTCCTTCCTCGCAGCATGAGTCCTCTGAGATCGAGCCATACCATCCTAAATCTCTTCTCCATTTTTCTTTCATCCTACCCATATTTATACGTTTCTCACTAACTTTCCACTCAAAATATGTGATTTTTATCTTTTATCTCGTAACAGAAACCCCAAATCTTAAGATCAATTATTCAAAATTATCCCCTCACCGGTATACAAAATAACCACTATATTCGACCTTACGCTACCACGGGTATTCCCCCTTTTGACCTATAACAGCTCGAGTTTACATATTTCCTCAATTTTTATCCCTCACCTGTTAAACATAAATCATTTATATCAGCACGACATTCACAACACATATTCATCTCAGTTCGAACAGCATTGCAACATAATTTCATCACTTATAAACAGCTATTCAACTAACACCCAACACAATTCAGGTCGATTCATGAAGTTTTTCTATACACAGTTTCATAAAAATCAACTTTTATTCATAACAAAGATATTACATACGATTTACTGATAAATAGTTTTCACACAGGAATACAACAGAATGTTATCAGTCTAGCACCAAACTCCAGGTACTTTACAGATAACAAGTTTTTCCTGTTTGTTAAAAGCTACAGGTCATTCAGGAACAGCGAGGTATCATGTTTTCTAGTTCTTCTTACTTCAGTGATTCTTCACCCTGATGCAAAGAAGACATTAGAACCAACAAAGATCTTCCCTCATATGGCTCGGTTGAAGCCCAGTCGAACTCCAAGCGAGAACTATGCAAGCAGTAGACTTAGTGTTGGCACCCACGAAATAAGATGAAAGGTCTTCTGAGCGTAAAAACACGATGGAAATGCGTCAGCAGGATCCTCCTTCTCGTTCTCCTCCTCCAATGCCATCACCGCCTCTTCTATAACCACCACCACCGAAGAATTGGTAGAGATGAAGTGGTCCCAACCTTAGAATCCATGGAAACATAAGATATTGTGATTAGTAATCGTCGAGTAATCGTCGGTTGAAGTCGAGTAATCCTCGGCTTGGGATTTCCATTAAAGATTGTGATACTAGCCATGTAAAATTTCCACATCATGATGTATTAGTAATAATGCTCAAAATGAAGAAGTTTGTCGTGCACACGATGATGATTAATACTGGAAGCAGTATAGAGATTCTATTTCAGAACATAGTCGACCAAATAGGTTTGGTCGACCAAGTTATTCAGAGCGATACCGATATCACTGGGTTCAATGGTTCTAGAGATGAACGAGTAGGCAAGATCATCTTACCTATTGTTGCAAGACCAACCACCATCAATATCATTTTCTATATCATCACCGCCAAATCTCGCTATCTCAGGATTATAGACCGCTGCTGGATTCACAACATGGAAGTAATCGCTTCCACCTATTATCAGGCACTCTGATTCAAATGCGACAATGGTATTTATGAGATTAGGGGTAGTTAGAGCTCTCTTGAGCTTATGAAAATACCGTCTCTACTATCCTAGATACTTCTGACAGATTTGCTGCATAGCAATTATAGGAAGCTGATCACCACAACGATCAACCTTCCATGGAGGAGCCCACAAAATATATCAACATTGATAGACCTAGCAGAGGTACTTTCATTGGTACTAAGCTGGTTCAACATGAAAAAGATGCTCTCATTCAGTTTTTACAATTAAATCAAGATGTTTTTGCATGGTCTTTTAAAGAAATGCCTGGGGTTGATCCGGCCAAGGCATGCCACAAATTAGCCATCAGCATCAGCGCCATGGCGGTCAAATAGAAATAGCAACGACTGTCACCTCGTCTTCGAGATGAAGTTAACACCAAGATCGAGAAATTGATCAAAGTGGGATTCATTCAAGAAGCCAAATATCCAGACAGGATATCCAATATTGTCGATATCCCAAAGAAGAACGGAAAAGCCTGAGTTTGCGTAGATTTTACCGATCTAAACAAACATACTCTAAAGAACAGTTTCCCTCTTCCTAACATTCATCAGATCCTCTATTATGCAGTAGGCCATGACCTCCTATCTATGATGGATGTTGCTTCGAGATACAATCAGATTCCACTTTTGGAAGAAGATCTAGAAAAGACAACTTTTATCACTAAAAGAGGTCTGTATTGCTACGAAGTCATGATATTTAGACTAAAAAATACAGGTGCCACATATCAACAGTTGATGACTACTATCTTCAAAGCACTTCTAGGGAAAGTCGCTGAAGTTCACATCGTCGATCTTTTGTGCAAGAGCGTACAGTCAGCCAATCACATCTCAGATCTCAACACTATATTCAATATTCTTCATTCTTACGGGATATATCTTAACCCTGATAAGTGTCAATTCGGGGTACATTATGGCCGATTTCTAGAACACTTCCTCAGTAAGAAGGGGATTGAGGCCGATCCAGATCAGATTCGGGCTCTCCTCAATATGTCTTCTCCAAAAACAACAAAAGATGTTCAGAAACTTGACGGCAAGATTGCCGCTATCAATCATTTCATTTTTAAATCTTTAGACCTCTGTCGTTGGCTATTCCTATTACTCCATGATTATACCAAGCGAGGAAAAGTTTTGCCAAATCCAGAGGTCGCATGAACACCAGAATGCGAAGCAGCTTTTCAGGACCTCAAAACCTATTTGGGGATGTCTCCCATAATGAGCACCCCAGTAGAAAATGAAAAACTGATTATCTACCTAGCAGTTATAGATACTTCACTCAGCTCGATTCTCATTTGCCCTGAAGGGAAAATTGAGAAACCAGTCTACTTTATCAGCAAAACCTTCACTCCAGCGGAAACGATGTACTTTAAAATTAAGAAACTAATTCTCACTCTTGTTTACACTTCACAAAAACATAAGCACTACTCTCAAGCTCATTCGGTTAAAGTCAAGACGAACTACCTACTCCGGGAAGTTCTATCCAAGAAAGAAAAATAAAGGAGAGTGCAACAGTGGTCAGTTAGTTTGGGAGAACATGATATCAAGTTCGAACAATGTTATTCCGAAAAGGGTCAGGCTGTTGCCAATTTTCTCGTAGATTTTCCAGTGGAGGATCCAGAGTGGGAGGAACACGACTCTGATCTTGCAGAAGAAACTCCCAAAGATCCACCCCCTAAACCATTTGACGGACGAGTTGAATGGATTACAACAAAAGGGTGGAGACTTCTCAAGGATGGATCAGCAGGACCCGCAGGGTCAGGAATTGGAATCGTATTGATTACCCCTTCCAATGACAGAATTGAGAAATCAATCTGCTTTGATTTTGAGGCCTCAAATAATGTCACCGAATAAGAAACTCTCATTCATGAACTCGACCTTGCTCTTGAGCTCGATGTCTCCGAACTCTCAGTTTACACTGATTCATTACTCATCATCCACCATTACTTTGAGCAATATAAGAAGATTAGAAAGGTGATCGAATACGAATCCCTCGTTACAGATAGGATGAGCAAGTTCACGAAAGCAACTCACGATTATCTTCCTCGAGGTAAAAATAGACACCCCGATTCCTTGGTATATCTAGTCGGGGTGCTGGGTACAGAAGCTTGTTATCTCAAAATCAAAATCATTTCAACCCCCAGCATTGATCATATTTATGTATGCACGATCAACACTGGGGGTGATAAAGGGGTAGACGACGATTAGTGAAAGCTTTTCTTAACCTACCTCGGTGTTGACAACAGTTGTAACGGAACACTTCCAGCAGATCCAAAAGAGTACCAACATCTGATCAATAACTCGAGGCTCTTCACAAATCAAAATGGCATGCTATGCCGCCATTCCGTTACGGAGCCTTACCTCAATTGCCTCTCCAAACCAAAAGCAGATAAAATGTTCCCCAAATTACATGAAGGGACTTGTGGCTCCCATGCCGCAGGTCGATCACTAGCAAATAGAGCTATTATGCAAGGAATATTCTAGCCTGGCATGCGCAAACTGAGGAGTACTCACGCAAATGTGATACCTGCCAAAGACATGGGCACATGATACGCGCCCCTGCTCTTGAACTCCATGCAAGCAAGGTGTTTTGGCCATTCAAAAGATGGGCACTTGATCTCGTCGGTGAATTACCTAACTCTCCTGGTAACCGTCGTCACCTACTCGTAGCTACCGATTATTTTTCAAAATGGGTAAAAGTAGTTCCACTATGTAGAACCAGAGAAGAAGAGAACATCTCTTTTATCTGAGAACACATCATCACTCGGTTTGGGTACCCCCACCTAATTCGTATCGATAACGGGCCCAAATTTGTTGGAGAAAAAATTGTAGCCATCCTCAACCAACACAATATCATCCACTCACCATCCAATCCTTACTATCCTCAAGGCAATGGCCAAGCCGAAATCACTAACAAAACCATTGTGGATGGACTCAATAAATGGCTTCACTCACAGAAAAAAAGGAATTGGGTTCGAGAACTACCTCATGTCCTATGGGCATATCCTACTACTCCCCGATAGTCAACAGGATGCACCCCATTCCTCCTTGCCTATGGCACTGAGGCCGCCATTCCGTCTAAATGCCATCATCCAGTTCGGGATTACGAGCTGACTGACGAGGAAAATGAGTTCAAATTAGCTTACAATCTTAATATGATCGATAAAACCAGGGAACGCGCCATCACTAACCTAGGTCGATATCATCATATGCTTGCCTGATCGTACAATATCCGAGTAAGAAATCATACCTTTAAAATCGACGATCTCGTCCTCAGAGAAATTCCTCAACATCGCAAAGGGCCTCACGCTGGAAAACTAGCCGACAATTGGGAGGGTCTATTCATTATCACAGGTCTCTTAGGCTTGGGATCATATTATCTCGTAACAGAAGAGGGAATCCCCATTTCAAATCCTTGGAATACTAGGCGACTGAAACGGTACTATCGTTAAGCGTCTTACTACTCCATTTCTATTTCTCATTTTTGTTTTTTCAATTCCAAAAGTAAAATTTTCATCTCCATCCAATGTAAATTCTAAACTGATCAATCAAACATCCAAGTTTTTCACAATATCTCTCTACTTACGTAGATTCAACCACAATTTATAGATTAAAACATAAATAATACTAGCTTTCAATCGATCTTATTTCAGTTAAATCAAGGATAACACTTGGTTTGGCTGACTCTACTAAATCTCTGCGATTAAAATAAATTTAGAAGCTTGTTTTATATCAAAAACTTTACCAAACATGAGATAGGGTAAATGTAATACTTGTAGTGTCCCAGATTTTCGGGTCATTTTTTTTGTTTAGTATTATTACCTCACGATAAGTTCCGCACTTATAATCCATATATATTCCTCTTATACTCTTTCATCCAGATTGCATCCATTTATTTCCTTTAGGTGGTTTTGTCCTTAGATTCCCATTTTGTGGTTTTGGCGATTCGGAGGTGATTCAGAGGTAGGGGTGGCATTGTGGCCTTGGGAACCCATAAATAGTTTGGTAGTGGTGCTTTATTAGTGTGTCTATAGTTTGGTGTGGTTCCGGGGAGCCGTTGGATTGGCCGATAGGTTTTCGGAGTTCGTCCAAGCAAATATTCTTTTTTGGCATTCCGATGGTTTAGGCGATAGGGCGGTGTTATGAGTTGTGGGAACCCCTAGAAAGTTTGACAATGATGTTTGTGTGTTGTGTGTGCGATTTGGGGTAGTTCCGATGAGCCCTTGGAGTGGCCGGTGGATTTCTGCGTTCGCCCGAGGAAAAGATTCCTTTTGGGGGGCTTAGGCGCTTCTGTGGCCGTGAGGCGGTGGAGGTGGTGTTTGCACCTTTAGAAACTTTGGTTAGGCTTGTAGAAGTGTTTGTGTGGTTGTGGTGGCGGTCCGTGGTGTTTCCGGGGTGTCCGGGGTGGTCCGGGGCATCCCCGGGGCCTCTTTTTTTAGTGCAGGAGCAGTTCTGTTCGAACAGGGTCATTTCTGTTCGAATAGGATGAACAGTGTTTTCTGCACAATTCATTTTTATTTTCGAGCAGCTTTGTTCTGTTCGAACAGGATCTTCCCTGTTCGAACAGAGGCGCGTCTGCAACTATATTTGGGCCTTTTTCCTCTCTTTTCTTCACTTCCCTTTCCTCTCTCTCTCTCTCTCTCTCTCTCCTCTCTCCCACTCATTCCTCCCTCCTCCAAACTCTTCATCCAACCCTCCCCATCTCGCGAGGATCCTTGTCGAGCTTCACCGCGATCTCCTCTCCTATCCTCGGTAAGTTTTCCCGATTCCTTTTTCGTTCGTTTCGCTCGAATTCGGCGTAGGTCTAATTTCTAGGGTTTGGTTTTAGTGTTGTTTTCTTAAATTGATGGGTTGTTTGTTGTTCTCCTTGGTTTGTGTTAGGTTTTCAGGCGTTCTGTGGCGTTTCCGAGGATTTCGGGTTAGGTTTTCGAGTTGGGTTCCGAGTTGGATTTTCTACCGGACTTGGATTATCATCAGGCGAGTTTTATCTTCCAAAATAACTTGATTATTATGCTGATTCATGAGTTATAGAAATGCCTAGTGTAGTATACTATATATGTGATTAGGTTAGGATATCGTTATTTGCCTAGGGCACTTTACTGATTATCCGTTAGCATACCTTAGACGAGAGTATTTAAGGATTTGATAAGTTAGTAAAACCTACTATAATGTGAGTTTAGTTACTAGATAGAGACCGTGGGCTGTGATTAGCCAGTTGAGGTTATTCTCTGTTGTCGTCGATGTGACGATGACTCCCGAGGTACCTCTTAGACCGATTTCATTGAGGGTGGTTCTCACGAGTCTTTTCTTCATCGAGTTTGAGAACAAAGGCATTTCTCAGTATGTTGCGACGCCTCAGCGTCACTATATATTTATATATATATATATAATATATTGAATATGGTACTGTTGGTTAGTTATTAGGGTGCCCAGCTTGTTTCAGGGCGCTAGTACTTAGGTTTGGCGATTAGTAGAGACTTATGGACGACATGTGGTTAGCCGCCATTTCTCTGAGATAGTGTAGTTATGAGACTATAGTTCTCAGCTTTTAGTTTAACACCTTATTTAGTTTGGGTTGTTGGGCTTTGTTTTAGGGTAGTCTTGGGGCGGCATAGCTTCAGTAAGACATGGTCTTCGATTCGGGGCTCGTCCTCTTGCCTGCTTTTATTTTGACTAGTCTTAGGATTAGTCTAGGTGTGCTCTGTGTTCTCGAGGCCTGGTCCTTGAGCACTGTCATTGGGGTTGGTGGTTGTTTGGAATGTTGGATTCCATGTGGGAGTGTGATCTCCTGGACTGTTATTGGTTGGTGGTGAGCAGACGACTTGTCCGTGGTGGTTGGTTGTGGATGTTGAACTTCCGATAGTTTGCCTTAGGATTGTTTGCTTATCGTGTTGTGACACTTATTGTCCACATGATTCTTAGAGCCGATAGAGCTTACCCGTAAGCTTTCTTTCCCCGGGATGAGGCTGTTAGGGCTGTGTTCCCTTCCGTCATCTAGGAGGCATGTGAGACAGCATGGCTCAGTGTGATCCGCGGCTGAGCCAGGTGGTTTATGAAGTTGTACGTCACCCGAGATGTTGGAATGCGGCTGAAACCTCCTGTTGAATCCGGTTCCTGTACATCCGTGTTAGAGACTTATGTACATGATTAGGAGGATTGTGAGGCAGTTCTATTATTGGGGATTGTTGACTACTCGTTGGATACTTGTAGGTCGCCCCATAAGTACTAGTTTGTGTTGACAGCTAGAGTACTGTTGTGTGTGATGGTAATCATATTGCTTTGAGGAATCTTAGAGACTGATGTTGATTAGGTGTCGTGACGGTTAAGTTGTTGTTTCATCTAGGCTTAGATGGTACGACTGAGTCACAGGAGGACATCTGTGTTAGTTTTAGTTGCCACGCTCTCAAGTAGGTGGTTATCCTGTGCGTACTGCCGGGTTGACGGTAGTTGTGCTTCAGTCTCTAGGATCATGCTCACATCCATAAATAGTATATTCTCCTTATCTTACTGCGATCGGATACACAAATAACTCCGCATCGGCTGACCCTCGAGAGGATCAAGGATTCCTTAATCGGGTTAAAATAGAAGGTGGGTCCAGGATGGATACTATTATACCTAGTCACCCATTCGGGAGTGTGGGAAGGTATGAGACAGCATTTACCATCCGGTACAGGGCTTATCCTGGTGGTTGAAATGCCTCGAAATTATATCACTATTTTGGACGCAGGCTCCGGTGTGAAATATCTGTGTAATATCCTTAGTCTGGTCGAGCTAGTGCAGTACATCGTACCCTTGTATCCAACTATATCCGGTAAGGTAAATCTTTTTTTTTTCAACGTTTGTCAGCCCACTTTAGTCATGGGGGCTAGCCCTTGGGTTGACATCGCTAAATCATTTTGCATCATCATATCATCATCATCAAGCAATCATTGCATCTCTGCACACTTCCTTAATTAGTAGGTTCTTCTGATAGAAATCCTTAACCCTTCTGCATTACGTTTAATATAGAATCTTCTGCACTCGGGATAATTATGGGATTATCTCACTCCATCATATCATCATCATTAGATTCATAACATATCATTGCATTGGGATAATTATAGAATTATCCTAGTTCATCATATTCCTCTACTCTTATCTCAATTCCTCTTCTCCTAATGGATTTTAGTGTAATTAGATTCATCTCCTTTTTACATTTCCTCTCCTCTCTGCATCTATTCCCCTCTCTTCTACGTCTATTTAAGTTATTAGGTTGATTAGTCTGGTTGGTTGCATTGAGCTCTAGGCTGGTATTTGGTTGTGGGCGATCACGTTCAGCTTGTGAAAGCTTCAGGATTGTGCCTGGTTGGGGTTTGGATAACCCGATTGGTTTGTGGTTGGCCGAGGATGGTTTACCCTCGTGTGTTATTATGTTTCGGAGGTGATTAGTTATTTGTGGCGCTGAGAGCCACGGTTGTGATTAGAGTGTAGTTAGTGGTCTTTGTGACTGGAGTGTAGGTTAACACTCTTTTGCATGAGGTACATTTATAGATAGACTTATTAGAGTTAGTATATATGCTTATACTTATTAGTCATCCCATATATATTTATATATATGTATATTGTTTATCGTTAGATATTATTATATCATATTATCATTAATATTTATATCCATCTCATTGGTTAGTATAATCGTTTAGCTATTCTTGGGAGTTAGTGAGCTCGTTGTTTGCTCACTCTCGCATCCCCCTTTCAGTGGTAGGTT
Organism: Kingdonia uniflora; assembly: GCA_014058105.1. NCBI lineage: Eukaryota > Viridiplantae > Streptophyta > Magnoliopsida > Ranunculales > Circaeasteraceae > Kingdonia > Kingdonia uniflora. The sequence goes on along the minus strand of JACGCM010001859.1, from coordinate 2,812,855 downwards.
GTTTCAGGTTTTAGTTGCTGCTGTGGTGATCTTTGGGGAGCAGAGCTGGAAGCTCATTCTCCAGTTATTACAGTTGGGCTTGCTGCGTAGAGGTTTGTAGAATCTTACATTTAGATTCCGTTATCTTAGTCTTCCACTATTTCTGTTTTCCTTATTGCTCTGTTGTGATACTATTGTGAATGACTGGGCCAGAATTTCTCTTCGGCTCGGTTATTCGTGGGGCGAATCTGTGGATTCCCCGACCTGCACAGCTTCGGATCTAGTAATTGGTCAAGCTAACAATTACCGAATTTTGGGGCGTGACAATACTAGCCTTCATCTACTTCAACTTGTTTGGGAGATTATTCTAGTTAAATCAATGATAACACTTGGTTTGGGTGACTCTAAATCTTTGCGATTAAAGCAAATGTAAAAACTTGTTTTATATCAACGACTCTAACATGCATAAGATAAGGCAAAGGCAATACTAGCCTTCATATCTTTCAATATGTCTGCAACATTACTACAGTTAAATCAAGATTCACTTGGCTTGACTAATTCAACCTATCTCTGCGATTATAACAAATGAAAAAAAACTTGTTTTATATCAAAGACCCCACCAGACATAAGATAAGACAAAGGTCATACTAGCTTTCATTTATTTCAATATATCTGCGACAAATACTATTTATTTTTTGGTCACATTACAATGGATTCTTTTATGCTGTTGGGATGTTAGCCATGTTTTACACTTCAGCAGGAGGTCGATCAGAATTCAGTTTGCAAGTTACAGCAACTCCGCTCCTCTCTATCAGATCAGCAGGTCGAGGGCCTAAATTTATTTCCTTGAAGGCCATACAGTTCCTTCGAACTATATTAACTCTCTAAATACATCCCTTATCAGACAAACTCTTGACAAGGTATCTCGTTCTAACTCAAGTCTTTTTACTTCCTCTACAAAATACGCAATAGTCAACTTTAACAGGTCTGAGCGTGATGCATAAGATACAACTATCCATGGAAAGTGAGATTTCACCTTCTTGAGGTGTGGCTCCAAAATCGCATGCAGTTTCTTTTGATGTGCCATTTCCCATTCTATCAAAGCATCAAAAGCTATATTCTCTTCCAATTTTTTGATAAATTTAGCTGATTCGGCCCAATTAACGACCTCTAGGTCCGCCACCTGGGCGCGAAGTCCCTCGATTTCTGCATTCAACTCTTCCCTGGACAAAGTATCCTTTAACAAGTCATCTTTCTTCTTCATCATAATTTCTTTTAACCTAATTTACCTTTCCAAGACCTTCTCCCAGATAAGAGCAGCATCAAACTTGTGCTGGCATTCCCTTAAGTTTGCATTCCCTTTTTGCGCATGCTCCTGAATTCGAGCTACATCACCCTCCAGCTCTCTAATTCAACCTAACAAGCTAACTACATCCCCTTGGACTAGAGGAAGTTTAACATCATATCTACTCTCCCACGAGTACTCTCCAGCCTTGGCTTTCTTGACACGCGCGTTGGCTTATGCCAATTTGGTCTTCAATCGTGCCACCCTCTTATTTAACTCGCCACACCTTCGTTACATCGCCCGAAACTCCATATCCTTAGCGGGTAGAGCTATATGAAAGTGTTCGGCTGCAGCTTCCGAAGCCGATAAATTCTCTTGAGCTACCTTTAACTCATTATCTTTTTCAATCATTTTATGTTTTAGTCGCTCTAGCTCGCTTCTACAATTCTGAAGATCAGCTCGAGATTGTCCCTCCAATTTTTCTAACGCATGAATATGGTATTGAGCTATTTCAGCCTGCCTACTCTTAACCATCAGTGTGTCAATCTTACTTTGAAGCTTCGCGGTATGTTTTTTTTTTATCTCCGCAAGCTCTTTTAGCCCCTTTTCAATTTCAGAATCTTTCTCCTCAATCTTACGAGTGAGGTCGACAATAGTCTGGGTTGCCTCAACAAATTTGAAATTCACCTTTACATGCAGGTCTTCTTTGTCCTCATTCACCTCCCTCACCCTATCCAACTCCTCTGCAAATTCTCGGTTATATTGGAGCGCCTCATCTTTGCGCGAGTGAACTAAATCCAATTCGACCTGCACAATATAGATACATTATACACAGTTCGATTCAGAACACCCATCAACGTGCATATATATATATATATATATATATATATATATCTCATTTCTAAAAAGATATCTGATTTCTAACATCTACCGTGTGCAACTACTTTTAGACTTAAAGGTCGAAGTACAATCTCAGATGGATGCTCCATGAAATATATTTCAAAGTCTAAGGTACATGTTTTCTATATTCTACTTTGTCTAAAAGCTTTGAATTTTCATATGCACAATATTAGTGTCATTTTCCTTAAATTGATAACAAGTTTTTGGTCTGCCTCTATGTTCTATGTTGTCTTATTTACATGGTAGCTTTATGTAAATATAGCTTAGAAGTCAAAAGGCCTGTTCTGATCTAACCTGCAGCTCCGCTTGCGAAGACAGCGAGGATGTGGAGATCTCTTTTTCCTTGGCAAGCTCGGTCTCTTGATCTTTTATTTTTGGACTCATTTCTCTAAGTGCCTAAAAGAGGATAAAAAAAAGGCTCAACCTACAGAAGTCTATTCAATACACACAATCCAACAATTTACAAGACACTTCCAAAATACTCATACAAAGTTATTTCTCTACCCGACCTTTTGATTCTCACCCTCTGGGAGTTCGGTGTCATCCCCTTCATTGTCTAGCACCGTCGCACGGGAGACACCGTCTAGCCCATCAACAACTCCCATCGCAACCTCTTCCACTTCTTCCTCAATATAGGTGTCTGCCATAATGGCATCCACCTCATTCTCAGAATATTCCTTCAATATCAGGTGGCGCCCAAGCCTTTCATGCTCCGCTGCCACCATCTCAAGATTTACTCTCGCCTCTGCTTGTAGATGGCCAATCGCCACTGCGTGGGAAGCCTTCAGGGCCTCCAGCTTTTTTGCTTCCTTGAGAGCATCAGCCTTCGCTCGAGCTACCTTCTTTTCAAGCTCGATCTTCACCTTCATCAGCTTAGATTTTTCCTCTTCTACTCTGTGCCAATTCCCCTTCACCAAACAAGCAACCTGCAAAACACAAATCGACCTCAGCGTGAGCTTGAAACGTAATAAATAAATATTTCACATGATCAAACATAAATACATACCATCTTGCTCATGTCCTCCTCTCCATGAAGAGCCGCCAGCCTGGCCCTTTCCTCCAGCTCTTTAAGATCATCCACAGCAGTAGATCACTCTTCAGTGACCTTATCCCCCAACTTCCCCGAAGGTTCGATTCTTCTCATTTTCTCATTTTCGCCAACCTCACCGCTTCTAGTAGTACTAGAGGCCGACGAACGCTTCAACATATATTTTTTTGGAAACGTTCAAGCTAATTTGCTCGACGTAATAGACTCTGGCTGAACCGAACTGTGTATTCTAGGGGACTTGGCCAAATTGATTTGACCTTCCTCGCCAGCTCCTCTCTTCTTTCCATCATCAACAATCGCCATCAGTCTGGTCGATTAAGATTTTTAAACCTTCTTCGACTTACTCCCAACCCTTTTCTTTCAGCTAAGGCCAAGTCCTTCCAACATAAATTCGAGTTCAACCTCTTCCTCAGCAACTTCGTCTAAAAACGAATCTTTCCTCTCCCCCTGGGACATCGGGCCTGCCATACACAACATTTTTACTATCAACAAAAGATTATCAATTCAAACATATCAATATTATACTCTATGCATTGTTATACAGTTCTTAACAAAAGATCCAAAGGTTCTTCATCATCTCTCAGAAGGCAATTATTCTTCACCCATATTACGTTGTCGTTCTAGGCTCGACCTGCTGAATTCAGATAGAAGAAGCGAGACCGAGTTGTGCTCGCACAGAAATATGTCCCACCACTGGCATGATAATTCTTCACCCCATAAAACTGCAATACATCCTCAAGGGATATCCTCCTCACTTTTCCCTCATTCTCTCTTTTTTCATTCAGATGGTCACAAATACTTATTACTTCCCACGTGTTCCCGTTCAATTGAGCAGGATATGCCCTAATCTTATTCATAATCCCCTTCGCCAAAATTGTAAGGGGAAGACTCAATACGAGCTCTAATTGAGACAGGTAACACAAAAAACCCTCTGAAAGATCACTCTAAACACTCCCATCAAAATATTCTAATGAGATCAATTTATCTATACCCCTATCTCGTATTTCCTCCTCCAAGTCGGCCAACAAATAAAAATACTCCTCCCCCGTCGCTATAGTACACCTCTTAAATTGCCTACCAGCGTATTCTATGCAGTTACCCCATGTCCCTTCTACAGCAGCCTTGGCTTTACAAAATTCTTTAAATGTATCCAAACCGGGAGGATAGGCTACCAATTTGCCAGAGAAACCTAGAAATTGTTCCAATCCTACTTTAACCTCACTATCAGACTCTACCGTCTGACCAGAGGTTGACACCTCGTTAACAGGTAAACTATCCATCTCAACTGTAATTCTACAGAGAAAGTTTAGATCCTACACAAATACTTCTCACGTTCGACCTACATACAGGTTCAGGTATTTATATTATTTCATACACATCGATGATTCACAAACATATCTTTCATATATTCTGTATATATGTCAAACTTCATAGATTGCTATAAATGGTGATTTTTTAGAGATTTGCTTAAAACAGATTACGATTTGTAAAAAAATACAAACATACAGCACACGTCTCTACTAACCTTCAGTGTCAGAATGAGAATCCGCAGTAGCACCAAGTCCTTCCCTCACAACGCTGTTATATAGCCACCTACGTGATTCAATGCCTGCAACTCCTTTCGACTGTTGATCACCCTCAGATAAATCCTTACCAAATCCTCTGCAATTTTTTCGCGCTTCTCTCTCTGTGCTCTCCAAATTTTCAAAAGTTGAAAAATGTTTGAATGATGAGGAAGAAGTACTATTTATTCTTTTTTTCTCTAACAGCTGGCAGTTATTGCGCCTCGCATGACCCGTCCTCGATTTTGGAACCAATACGTCCTTTCTACTATCCATGTCAGACGTCTTATACGTTCTCAATAAAACCGTCTTTCCATCATTACCCCTCCTCATACATTTTAATTTATTTTCCTCTCCTATTTCCATATCTTTCTCTGACCTTCCCATACTCATGATGACTCATACTCACACGATATTAGATTTTTGCAGCTTTATATATAAAATAAAACTAGAAGCTCCAACATTTTTTTTATTATTGTTTCTTATACTTATAGTACTAGTGACGTCATTTTCAAAGCTAACAAAATTTTCAAAGTTATTCAAAATTTGTTTATCAAAACAGTCTCAAACGGCATTTGTAACTATAGAGGATCAAATTGACTTTCATCTTTTCTGTTAAAATCAACAAAACTTATATTTATTTATGATAGCACTTTACATATAATAATATCTATAATAGCCTCGATGACTTGGGCTACCACATCCAATCATATATCATCCATCGATCATCACATCTTCAAATTTGATCTCTACCTCAGCAATCAATCCAACCATCTCTTCTCGATCTACAGGATCCCTCACCAATTTGCAAAAGTATACCTCATAAAAATAACGGGCATACTCATGTTTCCTAGATCTTACATCTAATCCTTCGAGCTAACACCCCCTCACTGGTAAGTCAGCATCATAACCAAACAATCTTAAAATCTTCTCCCGCACTTCAGCGATCTTTATGACCAATCGTTCTTCAACGGCATGACGTATTCTCTGAGATCGAGTCCGCACCATCCTAATCTCTTCCCCATATTCAAAAATTATTCTACCCTTATTTATACATTTTTACTACATTTTCCCCCTCAAAATTTGATATTAACCTTTTATATCGTAACAGAAAATCTATAATCTTGAGAAAAATTATTTGATTTTATCCCTTCCCTAAAACTTATACATTCCATAACTCTATAGGTTGAGCTTATATTTTCCAAATTTATTCTTTTATCGACCTCTAATAGATCAAATTTTCACACTACAAATTTCCTATAATTTTTCTCTTCCACATTTTCAGCACGGAGAACAAATCATACTTTCATAACGTCATAAATTTTCACACATATTTATCTTAGTTTGAATGTTGCAATAACAATACTTTCAGTACTCATACACTTCAATTCTTTTCATACATTCTTCAAAATATTTTAGTTTGATTTCTACGAACTATTCTATATCTACATCAACACAAGTAATTGAATGACAAATTTTATTCATGTCGAAAAAGATTATACTTTTTTTTTGCAGATAACAAGTCTTTTAGTAATTGATCTCAGGTACTTTACAGATACCAAATCTATCCAGCATCCAACTTCAAGTACTTTACAGATAACAAGTTTTCGATGCTTTTGTAAGTAACAAATCATTCAGGTACTCCAACACGTCAAATCCTTTAGTAATTTTTCACCCTGATGCAAAACAGAAATTGGAAACAACAATAAACTTCCCTCACATGAGTTTGGTCAAAGTCTAGTCGAACTTCAAATGGAAACTATGCAAGCAGTAGACTCAGTGTTGGCACCAACTCCTCAAACTGAAGGTCTTCTGAGCGCCAAAACGTGATGGAAATGTAAAAGCAGACTTCCACTGTTTATCTCCCTCCTTCACTACCATCACCTCCTCCTCCTCTGAAACTGCCACCTTCTAAGAGTTGGCAGAGATGAAGAGGGTCTGATCTTATAATCCATAGTGATACAAGAAATTAGCATAACTGCCCTGGAGTTATGCATATCCCAACATTGTCCCCTACCAGAGTACAGAGACAAGCCTAACGTTCCTCGCCTATTAAGACGACAACGTGAAACCTCCATCTGCAGTAGAAATCCTCCTCAGCTTCAACCGCTTCGTCTTCCGACATACCTTAATAAGTCAGAGGAACAGGAGCGGGTATCGACATCTTCAAGGATTGGTCGCCAAAGTATTTCAATTTTAACATCTATATTTTAGACGCAATCATCTCTTCAAGGACCATCCTCCAAGTTTTTACCATTTTGAAATTTTAGAGAATTTGACAAATCACAAGCGTATTCCGCTTCAAAGATTCGGTACAGGTACTATTTATATAACTCTCATTTATTGTGTAGGTACGTTTTTCCAAACGTCATCATTCATTATAGACGAGACTCTTTAAATTGTAACCGTCAGATACATCAACATCCACATCTTTATTTAATGCACGCGTTATTTCGCCATAACCCGTATAACTTCCATTCAATCAATGCTATCATTACTCCATTTCAATTATCAAGAACTTCAACCCATACTATAAGAATATATGGTTTTAACATCATCAAAATAACGTCACTTATTTAAAAACTAACGTTATAACTCTATTTTTAACTTTTTGCCCGCGAAATATTAATCATCAAATTGCTTCTAATGTCATTTACTGCAAAAGTGATGTCATATGAATTGTTTAACACTATTAACATCATTTTTTTCGAGTGACATAAAATGTATTACATCAAGGTCATTTTTATTTTGACGTTAATAACTTAGGTTTCTCAGCCACATCACTATTTTCTTAGCTAACGAGGTTTCTTAGTGTTTTAATATTAGAAAACCCTGTGAGACTAAAATTCACAAAGCGCAAAACAATTTTTGTGGGAGATTCGGTATAGTGTTTCAAAGGAGATCTTTAGGAGATTTTTGTGCCAGAGAGAAGAATTGTAAAATCTCTCTACAATGAGATTAGGAGCCCTAAACTTGATTGAATTGAGAGAAACTCAAAGGAGGAACCATGACAGCTTTGAGAACCAAACCTGAACTTTAATCTTCTCGATTTATCTCTGCAATCTTTGCCTCTTCGGTTTTTATTTTCAGTCTTCGTCATCTTAATTTTAGATTGGGAAATTCATTGGATTTGATTCAAGGTAAAGTTTTAATTTTATCTATAAACTATTTTCTTTGATCTAATTTCTCTTCATCTTCAAATCAATACATCAGTAACAGGTGATGATGCAGCAGTACTACCCTCAACAATACATGTATGCGCAGCAGCAACATATACTATAACCACAGTAACAACAAGCATTTGTTGGGGGAGGATCTAGTGATGGGGATGAGAACAAGACAATCTAGGTTGGTAATTTACAGTATTGGATGAATGTGAGTTATCTCAGTAGCTACTTTGGTCATACCAATCAGGTTTCCATTTCTCCATCTTTTTCTTTGATTGTGCTTGATAAGTATACCCTAATCCTAATGTGGGAAAAATTAGATTAGTGAATGTGTGTTTAATTAAGGAGAAAATATTAAATTAGTGTTGTTTGTGGGGAACTTATATTGTAATTGATTTTATGACCCTTGATTGAGAGAGAGAGAGAGAGATCTAGATAAATGTGGGTATTTTGTTATGAATTAAGCCCATGGTTAGGACGGATGATGTCAAAAATTAATGAATAAAGAGATGTTATAAACCTTCCAAAAGCAGGATATGCCTAAAAAGTATAATTTGGCAAATCATAGTCCTAAGCAATTCTGGAAAGGATGAGGATCTTATTCAATAAATATTCTCAATGAAACCTTCCAAAGAAGAGTATACCAAAACATAATGTCATAAATATTGTAAAATAGTTTTCAGGATTTTGAAGAAAAAACGTATTTAAGCAAACATCAAAGGGCAAGAAATATAAACATTAATTTAGCATGATTATGTAAACATTGGCAACATAAACAACTGCTATTGACATAATTAGTAATGAAAATATAACTTATTATCTTTGCATATTTGTTAGAGAATTCATAAGTTAACTAACACTGAATTTTAGATTTGGCTAGCACTGTTCAGAGCAAGTAGTATCCCCTTAGCTCTTGAAAAGTAATAAAAATGTCTAAACAATGTAGTTATCTGGGTGAATGGCTTCACTCACTTAATCTTACCATTGTACAATAAAGAAAACTAATGTGTAATTAAGGGCTACCCAGTGAAAACCATTAGTATTTTATTTAAATCTACCAACCTCAGGTCAAGACCGTACAACCAAATGAGCTTTAACAGATATCATACTGAAAGTAAATTTATTGACAAGATAAGTTTTTAGGAAAAAAAAATTGGGGATCTCATAGCCTAAAACTTGAAAGCTAAGTGTTGCAACAATAGTATAACCTTCTTGATTCGCACATCTGCGCTAGGCTCTAGCATGTTTCATATATTTCAAGTAGATCAGTGAGCGTCAGATCCTAACTTATATTAACTCTATTTACTTATTTAGTTACTTGTATTACTTTTAACTTGTTAAATATGAAGTAGCTTCCTCTGAAAATAGCTGTTGATAATGGCATAACTTTGACGATTTATTTCTCTTTATTTAATTTAACCACAGTTTTTAATACATTTTTCTCTATTCAATTTAACTACAAATTCTCCTATTTTGACATTATGAAAATATGCAGGTCTTTAATATAAAGGTAATCCGTAATAGGCAGACTAGTTAATCTGAGGGATACGGATTTGAAGAGTTCTCTTCACGTGCAGCACCTAAAAAAGTTCTTAGTTACAATGCCACTCCAATGCCCAGCACAGAACAAACCTTCCGTTTGAACTAGGCATCATTTAACGCATGTGAAAGGCGAGTAGAAGGTGACCAAGACCACTCTATATTTATAGGAGACTTGGGTTTAGATGTTACTGATACCATATTGCAAGAAACTTTTGGCAGTAAATTTCCATCTGTAAAAGGGGCGAAAGTTGCTATTGATGCAACTACCGGCTGCTCTAAAGGATATGGCTTCGTGCTGTTTGGTGATAATAATGAGAGGTCCTAAGCTTTGACAGAAATGAATGGTGCATATTATTCTAATAGGCCTAGTGGCCTATGCGCATAAATGTCACTACCCCTAGAAAGTCATCTGGATATCAACAACAATTACAAGGTATGTAATAACGCTTAGATTAGCTCTCGAAATGCATCTAAAATTTATTGGAGTTTGTTGGCAGTTTACTTCTTTACAATTCACAGGGTAGAAGTGCCTATCCCATAAAAAAAGGTGTCTACCATCCACCTTAGTACATACCCGTTTTCTTGCACGACCACCCCGATGGTCTTGATAGTGTAGAATGGGGATTGAAATCCTATTAGGTAAAAACAATCTAGTTTTTTTTTCTTTGGGTCTCATAACCCCCATGCCTATTTTCTCCTTCTCTCATTCAAGATAGAAGCGTGTGTTCCCATGAACATTTGATCTGCGTAGTAAATACTAATTCTTGTCCACCACCGCATCGTAGCCCTTAAGGTCCTGAGTTTCCTGATAGTTTAAAGTAGAAATAGAAGACTTATTAGGTAAAAATAGTCTTGAACTTGGTTCATATATATTTCCCATAACACAATGATCCATCTGTGATTTATAATGAACCCAATTTTACTGTGGATTCCTAAGGGATCATAGTGATCTCTGACGCGTCTCATTTCCACTTAGAAAGAGATTTTACTTTAGGAATTTCTTACAATAATATCTTTCTCAAATTCCTTCACATATATGCTCCTTTTTACAATTGAAGTTTATACTTTTTCATACTAGTTTTATGTAGCTTCTTAGTGTTTCCTTTTGGATTTAGTGTGAACCTTAGTGTTAAAGCATCTTATGTTTCTTATATCCAAGACCCATCTTTGCACTACTTATCCAAGTTGTGCGTAGTACGTACCAAAAGATAAGCTAATTTTATTATGAAATTTAATAAAATATGAAGGAAACTGATTAAGTTAATATATCATCTGGACATATGAAGGCCCAAAATTATGAGGACTTGGACATATTGGGGTAAGATGAAAGTTCAAGTTTTTTTGGCGGCCGACCTTTTAGATACCAAATTGTCTTTTGCTGTGTGACATTAACATCTACATGTGGTCAACGTTGTGAATCTGCACCCCCAACTCCTACTCCAAGCCTGAAGGTGGTGTTTGGGAGTAAGCTTTGGTGGCTTGATGGTGTTGTGTGGCTGCTTCTGTGGCAGCGAACCATGATGATCATGGTGCTGCTTTGGTGTCAATAACTGTTTAGCCTTCTAGCTTCTTCACTTTTGGTCATTGGTCTGTTTTAGCCCAGCTTAGCAAGGGTCTACCAAACCCTTGAGTTGTTGACCTCATAACGGGCTTACCTTCCAAAAGAGGAAAAAATTATGTTTTTTGTTCTTATCTCATGACCTACCATAGTTTAAACGTCCCTTGCAAAACATGTCTCATGTTGACAATCATGCTTTATATTGTGGATTGAATTGTTCACTACATAGTACATAAATACTAAACCTACAATATTACTCATAACAAGTCCCTGCTTAGAGTCACACTTGAAAAAATTTGTATCATTATCTGTAGAACATTGGTGGCAAATCAATAGCCTTACAGTGTATTATTATTTTTATGATAAATATGTACTCGAAAAATCTCATTATGCTTTTTAACTTTTCATAATTAGCTGTGGTATTAGGAGGTGGATACGGATCAAATGGTGCCTCTAGTCAAAATTTCAAGGCTGATGTGGATTCAAACAACACAATAGTGAGTCATGCTCCTTCCCTACTCTTAGATATTAATTGTCCCGCACTAATCATTGTTTTAATGTAGATTTTTGTTGGAGGGCCAGTATCACTGATGAAGATCTCAGGAGGCAATTTTCTCAATTTGGTATAATTGTATCTGAAAAAATTAAAAATTTATGTTGGAAAAGGATGTGAATTCGTGCAGTTTGATACAAAGTATGTTCCTTGACTATCATCTGCATCATCACACTGCACAAATACATTAAATAACTCACTTTAAGTTCTCATTTACTGTAATGTTTTTCAGAAGCAATACGGAGGAGGCATTGCAGGGGTTGAATGGGACGACCATTCGCAAGAACACAGTCCACCGTCGCAGTCCAATGAACAAGCAGGTAATATAAATTGAACAATTCAATTGTTTGAGATTAACCGACTCACAACTCTAAACTCATCTCCCTGGAAAAACTATGGCAGCTAAAATCAGATAACGACCACCAATGGAATGGTGGAGGCACATACTACAGAGGGCAGACTTATGATGGATCATATGGTTATTCTGCACCAGTGTCTCAGGATCCAAACATGTATGCTGCTGCTGCTGCTACCGCATATGGCGCTTATCTAATATATGGTAACAGCCAACAACAAGTAAACTGAAATACTCCATCGGCTTTTTAGTTATTATCCTTGGATTTGGCAATAGTTGGTGGACAACCACAGACAAAATTCCTCAACATTCAGTGGTAACATCTCATCTTCAACTAATGGTGAAATTACTGCTTTCTTGTCTTTATATTTGTTTTTTTTTCTTAGAATTTAAATGCTTGAAGCAAAAAGCTTTGAGTTCTTGTAAGATTCCTTGGAGACATTATTCTTATCTCCCACCATTTGCATATGATTATAAATAATATGCATTGGTAGTTATCATGACTCAATTCACTATTATGAACATCTGTTATCGTCATTAACTCAATTCTTTTCTATCATGTTCAGATTTTCGTTACAGCCCACTCTCTGTTTTATGCATTCCCGTTACAGATCATGTTCACGAAGAAAAAAACTAGTAGTTGGATCATGATCTATTTGAGACTCTTAGAAACAAACCAGTCAAAGATCTATGGGATCTGTAAATCCTTTCTGATCTCTTTCCTTGACTTTTTGGATCATTGAAGAACTAATGGATCACTAGTGCAGGCCTCAAGTTCAACGCTTTTGGAGACCCCACAGGTCACTCGATGTTAATCATCTAGCCAGACTAAATACAATGCATTTAAGTTATAATGAAAAGTTAAGCTTTCTGTATCAATGTGTACAATGCAATGATTTATCACATACTAAGTGGTAGTGAAGTTTATGAAAGTTGATTTGGTTTTTCGCATACCAAGTGATAATAAATTTCAAGTGAAGGATACAAAAGTAGCATTTTTTGGGTTGTTTGTATTACTTGATTGCAGGTTTATTGGTATAGGCAACATAAAATGTGACTGCCTTGTAGATGAAGTGTGTCATGTGCATTGCATGTGATGTACGGGTTTCAGGGTAAAAATGCATATTTTTTTGTATTTTTTAAGCCAACAACATCACTTTTGTAGCGACATAGATTCCCCTGCTTTATGTAACTACATCACTTTTAACATGATGTTAATTCTTCAATTATGTCAGTTCCTATTTAACATAAAAGGCAACCTATTACGTCACTTATACATGACATTAATAAAGATCTCTGATTAATAAGAAGATGCATATAACATCACTTATTCCATATTATAATATCACTAAAAAAGTAGCGTAAATACATATTACTTTCCAAGTCGCCTTGGTTAAGGTTGCTAGAAAAGTGACGTTAATTCTCTTTCACATCACTTTTTTAGTAATGTGAAAACTCTTATTTGTTGTAGTGCCAAATACCAATTACATACAAATCATTTCTTAACCAAAGCCACTCATGACTTCGGTTGCGAGGGGGCGATTGAAGGGACCTATCCCTCGATCTCACCTAAAATCGAGCTGTCGCCAGTTCAAATTACCTCTATCTCAGATCCACGCATTTTCGATGACTTCCCCAGTCATCATTTCAACCTACTCCACAAACTGGTAAAGAACGTGGATCAAACTTCAAACCGAAAAACCTAAACCAGTCAAAGACACCTGTCTCTCATGATCTTGTCAGTTACTCAGTTAACCGCCACTAGTCACATTGTTCGGAGATTGTGCTCCAGCACGATGAAGAGCTACAGAAAAGGCCTATATAAGGAAGAAGTTCTAAAAGGGACAGGGACGAGAAAAATTACACAAGAGATCCCCATGAAACTACTTGTCAAGATTCTCATAAACATTCAAATTTCTTAGTTACAATGTTCAAGCATTTCTATATCTAAAGATCACTTGTAATAAGAGATCTGTCTCAAGCAATAAATATAGTTTTACAAAAATCCTCCACCCGAGGTCGTAGTTTTTTACCTATTCAGAGGTTTTCCACGCTAAAATCACCTGTGTCATTTCTTATTTTCCATTAGAATATTATCACAAGTTCATTGTTGTGATAGCGAATTCCAAGCCATTTTGAGCTTAAAGAATTTGGCCATTATAGTTTTGGTCCAACAACAAATTACATTATTTATTTTTTTGGGCGCCTAACGGTTCAGCGCCTAACACCAAAAATCCGAATGATATATTTTTTGTTCTTGGGCGCTTGAACAGTTCAGTGCCTAACATCTATTAAAGCGCCTAGAGTTCGGGAAAAAATCTTATGCGCGCTGAACAATTCAACGCTAGGATAGCTGTATTAAAAAAGTTGTTGGGCGTTGAACGGTTCAGTGCCTAGGCGGTATACAGATGCTCTATGCCAAGTTCAAGTTTCACATATTTTGGAGGGTTATGGGGGTGACTATGTTGAACCCCATACCCCTGTTGGATGGATTTTTTGCAAGAGTATGGGAAAACCTTAAGAACATACCACTCTGTTGGAGATACTCTAAGATGCGTGACATGAAAATGATGTGAGTTAAAAATGACTACGATGCTCCCCAAACAATATAATTCTACAATTAATGCACGAAACATATAAAATAAAGGGGTTATTACATTCATTTTAACGAATTGTTAATAATTTACTGTTACTAATAAATTTAAAGCAAAGTTTTTTCCTTTAGATTCCTCACTTATAGTTTCTAGGGTTTCCTAACTATGGTCTACTACTTGAATTCACTCTATCTGGGATAAAAACACAAGTTTTCTAAGAATTATTTTGCTCATTTCTCATAGGGAATTTAGTTAGTTCATCCTATCCGGAATTTAAACTCAATTCTTAGATTTCAATGTTGTACTTTCATCTCTTCCGATCTAGGTAAAAGATTACTAATCCTACATCTAAGATTTCTTATTCTTGGCCTACTTGAAATAAGTTTACACCAAGCATGTTTTAAGATCTAATCTTTATCTATGCTCAATAAGACAAGCATCTTTTTGCTAAGAAAACCATGCATTAAGAATTACCCATAGAAAAAACATATAAGATTGAAGCTTCCTCTTTATGCCAAAATCCTAAGGAGATTAGCTCTTCATAATCTAATAAGTATTAAAGAAATTAAATAACAAAATATAAATTAATAGAGAATGGAAACAAGAATATATTAAACCAAGAGTTGTGCAAGGTTTAACCTCCAATTTTTAGAATAAGTTGGATGGTTTACAATGAAGGCTTACCATTGTATTTATAGGAAACACGAGCACTGAGGCACGCGCTAACGCGCATGCTAGGCCGTTATGCTTAATTACTAATTAGACATTAATGGTGCATAGAATCAATAATTGAAAATATGATTTATACCCTATGGGAGATATGGAACTTATAATAGCAGTGTAGCATGGTTATCCAGCAAAGCAATTTAAGATAAGAGATAAAAAAAATATTATAGACCTACACTCGGATTTACAACATGTCTTTGCCTTAACCCCAAATCAGTTTGACTCTGAACTAAATCATATACTAAGACATATGACCGAACATATAAGAAAATATAAGCAAATAATACACATAGGGGGTTTACAAGACATGAAGAGGGTTAAAAGCTTTGTATACTAGAGTTATAATGAAATATACAATAGGGGGTTGCCAAACGACCTTTAAACTTGGTGGATGGAATTAGAAGGTTGTAATGTAATATACAATATCTTGAGTTGGAAGGACTAAAAGCCTCGTAACCTTAAAGTTGCAAACAACTTAGCAGTTGCACAATCATGAAGTAAAAATAAAAGCTTACCAAATCATGTTATAGATGAAAGATTACAACCACAACTTGTGTTGCATAGACACGACGTGTACATCAACAGTAAAAATATGTTCTTATAAAGAGGTAACGTTTAGCATTACCTAAATTTCAGCCATTGCCATAATCAAGCTCTCAACTACTGTAATACTGGCATACATGCACAATTCGAATAACAAATAATGAACAAATCCTGGATGGAGGTGAACCATAGAGTAACATATGGTTCCTGAAATAAATGTTTATCATTATTAAGGAAGGTAACATTGAAACTTTATTGCGGATAACAAATGCAGTCACGCAAGTGAATCTAGATGGATTCGAACCATCATCCACTCAAAGTATGAGAAACTCTTACCAATTTGAGCTTATGGATTCATAGGGAAGAGATCGAAGACAAAATTAACTTATAACAAAATACCTAACCATAAGACAGATCCTATCGCTTAAAAATCTAGTAAATAAGATTTAGAGCTTACCTCAAATGCCTAAATTATAAAATTAGTAGCTTTGTTAACCACCAAAATTGATGGCTCAAGCTCAGTGTAGGTTGGGCAGCTTCAGCTTCAGAAAGAATATGTACTAAGAGTGCTTGCAGACATCATTAAAAATGAAAGTTAATTTTGAAGGCATGACTTAAAACCTCTAGCATTATTTATTTATTGACATCCTCCAAAAAAGACCATAACATATTGCTATGTTATTACGAGGAGATTGCCCTTATATTGGAGGATACAAATCCACAAGCCCCATGTTGAACACCTTTCATCACCCTGCTTGTTTCCCTGTCAACATACATCACTGCAAAATACGTAAGAATGATATGAAATAAGTTACATTGGAAGTAAAAAAGAGCAAGAAAGGAGTACATACCATATGGAAGTTGTAAGTGAAAGAAGAAAATGTTGTAGCTTAAGACCCAACGACATTAAAAGGTCAAACTCCAACTCCAAATTTTGTGAGCAATACCAAAAGCTCCTACATGTTCAGTACCAAGATGATCAATACAAGATTGTGTCCCCTCCATCCAATTAAAACAACTACATTTTCCCCAAGTTAAGATAGTATATGATAACCGCAAACAAATCCATCGAATAAAAGGATACTTTCTTTCCATAAGAAGCCTCTTCAGTGCCGTGTTTTCCTAATACAACATTTTTATATAATAGCGACTCAGTAAGCTAAATTAACCACACAACAATGTACATTAAAAAAGGGAACGGAGAGAAAAACTAAGCAATACCTTCTGGAACTATTCAACGTAATCTACACCGGTAGAAATGGGTCTTCCCTTACAATCTTGGTTCGGTAGACTGATTCACTTCTGAGTGTTTGTAATATCAGAAAGTCACTTTTTGCAATCTCTCCCTAATGAAGTTTTCTTTGAAAATTCATTTCCGCTCATCTTCCCTGATAAACCTATTCACATCCACAAATCAGTCAATCATTCCAAGCCCACAATCGCACTAACCACTAACCCATCAATAACGCCAAATTACAAACCCTAAAAATTTTCCTTTTTCATTTTTTACAATCTTCCCTCTAATTTCCCAAAATGCTCAACCCCAATAGCAAAATTATTCCAAAATGCTCAACCCAAAATGAACCCCAATCACAAAATCATTCAAATAAAACCTGAAACCCTAACTAATTTGCTCAAATCAAGCTCAATTGCACACCCAAGGCCCCTTAGAGATAGGCAAACGATAATTGACGCATGTGCCCTCATTTGTGTTAAAAATTACTTAGGAGACAGTCATATTTTTCTTTAGATAATTTTATAAGTTTTGTTTTTACTCCCTTTTGGTTGTCGGGCATTAAGAGAAAGGCCTCCTTAATCTGAGGTGCAGTTTACAAGTTGTCATATAATCCTAGTGACGTGTTAGAAACATGAAGTAGAATGTATGGTGATATTAGGATTTACTTCCATTCTAACCATCAAGCTCAATTTTGGAGCATTATTTCTTGAATATTATAAGGGTTTTGTAAACATTATAGGGTTGTTCCCGCAGAAACTGATGGGAAATATATGAAGGAAATTAAACTTATTCTTAAATTTGAGGGAGAGTCGCTTGATAGTGATGCCTAAAATGTTTATGATATTGAGCTTGATGGAAGATAAACATCCCTTCCATATGTTTCAATTTGAGGGAAAATAAACATTGATGTGATATTAGGACTTACTTCCACTTATTTTTCACACATCAAAGCCTATTACACATCTACTACTTGATATAAATAACTTATTTTGCATACCCTCGATAATACCCTACTACATACACATTTATAAGTCACTGCAGAAGGTTAGAATAATATAGGGCTAGCCGCAAGGATTCCTCAGTGAGTTTGCTGCCCTTGCCAATCTTGTACCTTGCAAACACCTCAGAATTCTTCTTGAACAGATCTCCCAGTTTCATCAATATATCGTTGTACGCCTCCTTATCCATGCACTGTATATACCAAAACAAACCACAAATACATATTACTATGAAAAACAAACTGTAAAAATACCAAGTTACTAAAAGTTAGAAGGAAGATTCTACTCACGTTGTTCCCCGGTTCCAAGATTTTAGCAGGGACGCCTTCAATTTCTCATTTGAAATCTTTAAACCAAAATCTTCAGTCTTTAAGAAACTGGCATTCAGAAGACTTCTAGAGTGGACGACATCAATGATTATCTGGGTGTACGGCAGCTTAGTATGAATTTCCAGAACTATAATTGCAAAATTTATTTATTCAAGTATTTTCCATATTAAGAAATTGTGGGCAATGGGATTCATCATAAAATATTTTGTATATTTAGCCGATATATATACCTTCCACCACTCCATCCGGTGTTGACAAGGTACCCCAAAGCACTATGCATATGCATCTTCTCAGCTAGCATAACTGCATATATGGTTGGGCGTATCATTATAAATGTTTGAGCGTGCAAGACTCTGATTCTAGTTAGAAGTGTGGAGGCAAAATCTGCATATCTAAGACTGACTATCACTTTACTGCAGCAGGAATTCAGATTTTAGATGAAACTGGTCAAGAATTGGTACGAGAGATTTCAACAGCAACAAAATGAAATGCTTCACATTATTAGAATCGTAGACAACATGTGTCTTATACTGAACATTCTCAAGAAAGAGTAGATACCTACCAAACAAAATACTGAAATACCTGAATTGAAAAAGCAAATTCAATTGGCATAGAGAAAGGCTTGTCAAGTTGTCACATAGGTCCTAGTATATGTTCCATCAATTGCATCCATCAACTTTAAAATGACATTTTTTCCTATTTCCTCGCTTACACCCTGCAATGTCGAGAGAGCTGAGGCACGGATAATTAGAATGTCATCCTCAGGAAACTTATAGAAGCTAAGCATCCCTGCCAAAAACATATGTTCATATCACCCATATCCAATGAGTCAAAGATAAATTTAGATGAATATAAGCACATAAATATTTGAATCTAAACGAACAAAAATAGAACGGGGCCCCATTTCCACAAGTTGATCGTCAACATCATCCACTTTATTTAGAAAACAAACTAATGAAGACACACCAACCTGAACCACACAAATTAGATGATAAAATACCACCCAATGAAATACATGGAGACATAAATGAAGCACTATATCCATGGTTTACAATGAACTCGCTACTTATATTGTACCGAAAATGGGTTGAAGCAGTAAATACCACACAATATGTAACTTGATATATCGGATGGAAAATAAAAATAAAATTACTGATATATTGGATGTGTTGTGACATACAACTATAGTCGATATACCACATTACTTCAATAGACGATAAAACCAGTATATAAGCTTACTTCATACCTATCATGAAATAACAAAGAAACATCCATTCGGACAAAGCAACGAAGATCAAAAGATGCAGGTAGACTAAGAAACTGACCACTTAAATTTCTACTACCAACACCCCCAAGAGATATCACACCATAGTTGATTTGAGATAGTTTTGAAGGTTAAACATAGTTGTTACTGTAATACTGCATCTCTTTCAACTGGTTGAATTACAAAGCAAAACTAAAAACCATGAAAACATCAGTATAAAGATACCCAAAGCAGAGTATCATAAGAGAGTGAAGATTAAAGTTGTAACTGTTTAATCTGCAGCAATTTCTGTAGTGTGAGAAGACAATTTAGGTAAAAATTCACCATTAAAGTATTTCAATGAAGCTCCTCATGTCTACAAATCAGTAAATCAAACTCAAATCAAAACCAAAACACACACTTTTAATAATAATAAAATCAAATCACAAACAATAACAAAACCCGAATCATAGAAAACAAAAATATACATTTGAGTTCACAGAGTTCCTCTACGCTTCACAAATCATCATCTAATGTCACAAATTAGACTAAATCTACAAAACCTAATAACACAAACAAAATAATAAACTAAGAGAAATCATAAACCCCTTTAATTCATAAAAATTCAAATCCCAATAATATTAAAAATCTGATATTGAAGAGTGAATCTAACATACCTGCACAGATAAAGATGGGATTTGTTGCTTTAACAATGGTTTTTTTTCTTCTGAAAGTGTTGTAGAGTGATCATTTGGCCATGAAAAGCAACATCTGATTAATTCGACCTCAAAACTTTACCAAATTAAATCAAACATTGAATCAAAAAATAAAACGTATCTTGTCATAATGAGTCTAAAGATCAAAGTTTATATAGGATATAACTCACTCAACAATCTATTCCAAATCCCTTTGTAGAATTTGAATTGGGTGTCATGGAACAGCTCTAGGCATTGACAAGCTCAGGATCCATGTTAAGAAAATGAGAGTAGTACATACACGGAATTTTTGGACCTAGTACCAGCCAGATAATTTCCTGCTTGCTTGGGTGTTATAAACTAAGATAATACTCAATTACCTTCGAAACATTTTTCAGGTTCAAAATCCTTTTTTCTATTGGAAATAACATCAATGGAAGATTGTGAATCTTGTATACTTCGAAAGCTCCATTTTGGAGATCTCATTCTTAGGATCGAGCTGCTACAGTTCATTAGAAAGAGCATCTACTCGAGACTGTGAGAATCTTGTACACTTCGAGAGATCAATTTTGCAACTAAGCACATTATCAGGTTTGAACTCCTTTATTTCTATTGGAAGAGCATCTTTCTGATGTTGTGAAAATTTTATATACTTTGAAAGATCCATGTTACATCTAAATCCCAAATCGAACAGTTTTTCAGGAAAAAATTAACTTAGTAGAACTAAGTGAAAGGGCTCAGCCTTTTTCTTTCTTTATCTTTATATCTATCTTTTTCTATAAACTTCTTCTACTCAGAATTTTATCCGCCAAAATGAACCTTACTTTTTAATAGTCTTCCAACAAAGGAGCCTTCATCGTTAGATATAAGTAACCAATATAAAATTCTCAAGAAGTCACAGATAATATAAATTCAAGTTGTGGAATCAAAATAAACACTTTAATAATGGTAGATGAGGTAATAATTGAAACTGATAGCGAGAGATATCTCAATAACTGAATATATCTTAACATGGTTTAGCTTCCATCACTCTATAAATATAAGCACAACTATAATACAAATGTTATATGAAGAAGAAATGAAGACTAGTGAGTAGTTATCTCATAAAGTTATTATCTAAGAGGATGCATCATATAATCTTCTCTCCATCAATAAAAATGTTTGGGATATGGGATATGAGGCTCCAGTCTGTACCTACATCCTTGTAGCAACGCGGTTCTAGAATAGGACAGCCTCTTATCTTCAATTCACGAAGTGCGGTAAGCTCTTGCAACTTTCCAGGCATGCATATTAAGGAGTAGCAGTATATGATTTAAAAAATTTGTAGTGCCGTGAGTTGCGCTAAGCCCTCTGGAAGTGTGAAATATGGCGAGCACAGGATGAACAAAGACTTGAGGTTGGTGTGGCTATTTTACAGTTAATGACCTTGATAGCTCTCCAGCATCTTCACCCAAAGTCATTTTTTCAAGGAGCGGTGGAAGGCACGAGATTGTTAAAGTCAGATTAGGACATGCCCCTATATATAGCTCCCTTAACGTATCTGAACAGATCTGATGAGGCAGTATCTTCAAATTGTGACATTCGTTAATTACCAATCTTCGGAGACAAGACATGACGGTATGATATTCCCTCGTCTCATAACCCAGTTTTCCCAACTCATGAAACTAACTTCAAGTTCCTTTAATTTGGGGAAAGATATTAGTTCTGGTGCTTCTGCAGTACCGCATTCTTGACCATCATCTGAAATTCCAAGAACCTCGAGGTCAATGGGTTTGACTGAATCTAGTTTATGTATCTTCAGGTGTCGAAGGGATTCATGTTTTCCAAGAGGGGAAATGTTTTTAACTGGTTGCATCGGAAAATTGTGAAACGACGGAGATACTGCATTGATAATCCAAATTCTTCCCCTAAGAACTCCATCCAACTTGGGACATTGAGACCATTGTAGCCACGCAGCAGCAAGTTCTCCAAGTTTGGATGTGGTTCAAGCAATTCAAGCATATTATGGTCCAGGAACTTCACCTCATCCTCTTCGTTATTACCCGCACAAAAAATTCAGATTCAGAACCTTGAGGTACTCTTTGTTTTTCAACTCTGCCTCATCATACTAATTCCCTTTTCCTTTGATATTAGTTATATCTAGGGAACCATGAAGGTTTTTGAGATATTTTAGTTCTCGCAGTTTACATCCTTCACTCACAATGAGCTTGCATAGAGTTTGGAGAGATTTTAATCTCCCGATTCCCTGTGGTAAGCACTCTAGTCCGTCAATCTCTTTAATCTCGAGATGCCTCAAGTTTACTAATTTTCCCATCCCTTCAGGAAGTCTCCTAAGATAGAGACAATGATTAAGCTTTAATGTTTACAAGTTACAAAGATTTGAAACTGTTTCAGGTAGTTCCTCCAACTTCATGCCTACCAAGTCAAGATACCTGAGAGGTAACACTTTCTTTATCTCCTTTGGTAACTTTTTAATAAAAGTGAAGCTCAAATCTAGAGTATCCGCAGGCATGTCAATTTGTGCAGAAAATTCAGGTTTGGAGAGAATGCTTTAAAAGAGATCCATAAGAGTAAAGTACGTAGATTCTTCACATTCCAAATGAAGGGTGGAATATAATCTACATCCATGTTATCACATATTAAACTTGAATGAGGTGATTTGGTATAGTTTTCCTCTATGTCCGTGGCTTTTGCAATCAAGCATTCATTGTTTGCAAGAAAATTTGTAAAATCGTGCATAAGGTCGTGCATCTTGCAGTGAATTATGCCGCCGTCCTCAGCTATTTCCAAATCCTAAAAAAATGAACGCAGTACAAGATCATTGAAGTACTCTTCACCTATTGTTTCCATGTGCCTTGTTGCTGTGGAATGAAGAAAACTTTGTGCCATCCACATCTTGACTAGGCTATCCTTCTCTATCTTAATATCTTTAGGAAAGATGGCACAATATGTAAAACACCATTTCAAGTGTGAAGGCAAAGCACAGTAACTCAATTACAAAGGGGATAAAATACCTTGGCTGACTTTGGGCTGCCCCCATACATCACTTGCCAAAACATCCTGTCAATATTTTGTGGCTCTTTTATATCGCATAAGGCTTCGTAAGATATTTGCAAAAAGGGCACACCTTTGCACATGTTTGAGATTTTTTTACCGATATTTTCCAGCATACCGCAATCTTCTTCATCTCTCCCCCCAAAAGCAAGACGTCTAAATAATGACCAACAATCATCATCAGATAATTTTCCTAGATCATGCTTATAAGTTGAACTGACTGTAACTACAACAATATCATTGCGGGTTATAACCATGATTCTACTGCCTTTTGCACCAAAATCAAGGCAAAACTTTAGTTGGTCCCAAATCTTCTGATTCTCAGTCCAAGCATAATCTAGCATAAGTAAATATCGTTTTCCCTCAATTGATTTGCGTAGATGTCTATGCCAAGCTTCCCATTCACTGACAGTTGGAACATCATCACCAACAGCTTTGATATTCACCTTGGCAACCCTTTTAAGATCAAAGGGGTCTGAAACACACACCCAAATTTTCTTCACGAAGTGGTTTGTCACCATGTTATCATTGAAGACTAGTTGTACGAGAGTCATCCTGCCAATGCCCCCCATATCTACTATAGAAACAGCAGGAACACCAGTTTCTACATGACTACTCTAGCTTAACAACTTGCTTAATAAGTACTCCTTATCAAGATCTCGACCACAAACCTCCATTACATTAACCATGAAGATTTTTTTTAGTCGTACTTCTACCTCTTCAATGTTCTTACTTCAAATTTGTATTTATCTTTTTCAGATGCGATCACATCTAGTCTTTTTTTAAACTCTTTTATCCTACGGCCAACGTCATGGTGTAAACTGAGCTTATTGAAATAAGAACATTGACATTGCAAGTAAGACCATACCTCTTTCTTCCCTGTGCTCGCATCATCAATCCCAACAATTTTTTACTTCAAACTTCTTGTATGCCACTCATCTAATAATTGGTTCCCTAAGGTCCCAGACAATAATGCCAAAGAAAAACTTATACCTGGATACGAAACATAATATTTCCCCCAAAATGAACCCCAAATTCATGTGTAACCCATCAAAATATACCCACAATCAAGTTTCATGTTGAGCTACAAAAGGGAACTAAGATAATCTAGATGACATGACAACCTCAAATAAAGAAATCTCAAGGCTGATAAACTAAATTCATGATTAACCTATCATAATATACCCACAATCAAGCTTTATTTCAGCAAGATAAGAAATTAATACACCCTACATGACAATCTAAAGAAACCCATCAAAATGTACCTAATACAATCATACAGAGATAGAGATAGAGGGGGGTATCTGACCTTGAAAGATGTAAGTGGAAATTGCGAGACAGTTTATCTCGGAGATGACCTGAAACAATAACAGCAACAACAACAACAACAATAACAAATGAGAGTTAGGAAAAAAACCATTATCTGCCAAATTAATGGTTTTTTCAGTCGATTGTATTAGGTACGGTGTAGACAAATAGGTCCCCAATATCCTGTTAAATCTCCATAAATCTCCCATAAATCATAATGTTACAGTTTTCCCCTTATTTTGAAGATTGAGAGTAGAGAGAGAGAGAGAGATCTAGGGTTTAGAGGGTGAGGGATTTGGATAGGGCAGTGACTAACAAACACCGAATTTTGTCATATGATTTGGCTTTAATGTTTAAAACTAATGTTTGTTGACTGAAAATATAGGCTAAATTGGCAGATAATTTGGCAGTTTTCAAGTTTGAACTAAGTTTGAAATTTATTGTGGGATTCGACAGTTGGGACTTAAATTTAAAGAATAGGATAGATCCGAGCGGCCTAAATAATCCTCGACCCACGAGAGATGGGTAACGAACGGCTGAGATCAAAAAATGGCTGATGAGTTATTCTCTTAGGTGTATAGATAGATTACTTAGGGTATAAGTCTTGTTCTGACCTAATTCACAGACCTGAACTAAATTGACATTTCTAACCTTTACTTATGATGTCACAAGTGGACCGTTATCAAACCCTAAAAGGGGCGTTCAATTCGGTTGACCTTTTTTGGCTAGGTCAAAAATTAAGCTTATGAATTTCGGTTAGTGGCTGAAAAATATGGGCCTCTGATCCTGAAACTTTAACTGCTTGAACATCATGTCTTGAGGATCTTTAATATAGGTCTTTGGTTAGAAAATCGTTTCTTCAAGTATACTTTAAGATTTGAGACATTTCTCCTTCTAAATTGGACCTTTATTTAGACTTCCGGATTTGGATTTCTTTAGGCACAAAAAGGTTTTTTAAGCTCTTTATTCTTCATATTGTCTCCAGCAGTTCTTGTATCCTGAAAGTGTGGCAATCAAGTCATAATTATTAAGTATTTAAGATTGAAAGATAATTAAAAGAGTCTATAAAAGAGGCTTAAATAAGGCACATAAATGTACCCATTAAGCTGCAAAGCAAAGATCTTTCATCGTGCTTTTGGGTTACAATATTTGAATTCTCAAATGAGGTCCAGATTTAGAAATTCATTAGGTAATTTTAATTTGTTGTATTTTACCCGGGGATTGGATTTCTAAACATTGCTTTCCCTAGGGTTTATTTAAGGGTTTAAGGGTAATTTTCGTTTTATTAAGACTTGGGAGCCCAAACCTTCATTTCAAGATATTTTCTACTTTTATGTCATTTAAATTAATTTATTTATGTTTTCCTTAATTATAATAAGCTTAGTTTAATTATAAAGGGCTAATCCCTTCAGGTTGTGGCCCAGAGAAAAGCCTTATGATGGCATACCTTGAGATCTTAGTGTTGAGAACTCTAGAAGACCTGATTTAACTCAATCCTTAGGTATTGAATCATTATTGAAACCCAGTCCAAGCTTTTAGCTACAAAATATAAAAATGTAGTGAATGGATACTTGGCTACATACAATTCATTAGAGACCAAGGCCAGAGTCCTCTAAGAGAGATACTTTATTACTAACCCAATATTGGTGGTAGTACGTCTCGCTCTCATCCAGGTTCTGAGATGTAGGTGATAATCAAACCGCATCACCCTAGCCATCTGATCCAGAAGATAGGGAATTAGAGACTTGGGCCACTTAAAATACTTAATCATAGACTTTGAGTGGAAAGTCCAAAAGATATTGAATTTCTAGATGTGCATGTCATTGGTGCCTACCCTAGGCTAAACCCCTTAGTTTAAACTTGATAAAGCATAGTTATAATATCAGCCAAAACTCATATTCCCTTAATGTTTTAAAGTAGCTAGAACTTCTTAAACCTCCATGTGTTCGATGCCCCACTTACATATATAACATTATAATCTCTTTATGAGTGGAATTATTGATTGACCCTAGAAAATGACCTATGAATTGGTGTCATGTCCGGTGAGGCAGCAGAGAGTGTAACTTTGTTAGGATTCTAGTTTATTAGCAATAGCTTAATTTAATTTAATATTTTATATATACTTTTTTTAATTAATTAAAATATCTAAATTTCTATTCTTAAATTAGCATTATACTATATCTGACGTGATTACTACGAAAGCAGAAGCAATATTCGTATGAATATTATGCTATATTTGAGAGTTAGAGAAAACTAGGGTTTCAACTAAATAAATCATCTTTCATTAATCAAAATCAACTGAGAAACAAATAACCTAGACCTCCTTTTTTATAGAACACAAGGCGGGGTTAGAATTAGGAACCCTAATTCCAATTGAAATAGAATTCTATTTAAATTGGGAAACTGCTAACAACCCACATTGGACCTCTCCAACAAAGTTTAAGCTAAATCATAAAATATAAAGCATCAAATAAACATAGGTTGTATGGAGGTAGATGACCCTATGAGGGATGTGCCACATCAAACCCTCCGTCTGAGAAGATTTTATCCACAAAATCAAGGGGGGGGGGTGCTCTAGATGACTCACATACGTATGTAGTGTGTATCCAGTATCTTCGTCTTCATCTTGCATAACGCACATGAAATTTGTATAGTAGAACTATTCTGGAAATCATGAAGTCTTCCACAAAATTTTTCATACCCTGTGATCGTACCCAAGGTCTTCAAATCCCTATGTTGAAGAACATCTAAAACTGAAGAAAACATAGAAACCCACATCTTGAACTTCGCTAAAAAACACTCCCAAAATGGATCGACAAATGGGCGATTTTTGGTCGCGCTTTGGCACATTACTAGGCATGTGCACTGCTGGAATATATTATTTGTTTGATTTAAATCTCTACCAACATGCCACATTGTATGCCCTAAGGCATGCCAATGTATGCCAAGAATGTCGCACGCTGTAGCATGCCCAAAACTTTTTATACATCTAGCCTAAATCATTGCTGATGTGGGTAGATTGTGGAGGGGCCCAAAAAATAAATATTTCTTCTCACTTGCAACAGCATGTGACAATGACGTCATTATTTTCTATTGATATTCGAATATGTGTAGCGCACGTGACGATGACGTCATCTTCTCCCTCACGAAATTGATCTCTCTCTCTTGTACCAACTCCGACTAGAGTTTCATTTGCGGCCATTGTTCAGGCCTGAACTTTATTTAGTGACGTCCGCTAGACCTCTGAGAGAGTAATTAATGAACCTTTTTCACCAATTGTGATTTTCTTCACTGCCATATTGTCGGTAATTATGCCGATTAGGGTTTTCAAAATGACGGCCTTTTTGTCAACAAATTTTGATGGCAAGGTTCCAACCGTCGGGGTCTATTGGAATCCGTGGTGATCTCTGGTAACTCCATTGTCGCCAATCATCGCGATATCATAAATTATGACAGAGCTTTTTATGGCAGATTCAATGAAAATTGTGACACCGTTTGACGTTGCTTTCAGATGTGTCGATGATGGTAGGTCATTAAACAAACCTTCCAAGATGGCCAGCGTCTCTTTGCTTGTCGTACCAAATATCAAGGTTTCTGATCTCACATTGCTATCAATGCAAAGACATACAAGCTGGGTTTCCATTTTACCGGTCTATACGGTGGTGCTCCAATCCTTGGGATAGTCATCATAAATAGGCGGTAAAATTACCGTTGATTTGGGGACAGGAATAAGGCTCCTCTACCCAAAGCCTCGACAAGCCTTTCAAGCTTATCAAGATTATCAAATATCCTCGCTAAATTTTCGGGGAGAGCAGGTTTCTTCGTCGCGGGTCTTCCACGAGGCATCTTTGCACTTGAAACTGACTACACTGGATTCTAATGCGGCTCTGGTGCCAATTGACATGATTATTACGAATGGGGAAGTGAGATTTGTATGAATATCATGCTGTATTTGAGAGTTAGAGAAAACTAGGGTTTCAACTAAACAAATCAACTTTCATTAATCAAAATTTGCTGATAAACAAATAACCTAGACCTCCCCTTTTATAGAACACAGGGGATGTTAAATTAGAAACCCTAATTCTAATTGAAATAGAATTCAACATAAATTGGGAAACTGCTAACAACCCATATTGGACCTCTTCAACAGAGCTTAAGCTAAATCATAAAACATAAAACATCAAATAAACATAGGTTGCACATAGGTAGACGACCCTATGAGTGATGTGCCACATCAATATCATTAATTAATCATAATAGTTATTATTCAGCAAGTAGTAGACACTAGATATATTACATTAATTAGAACCAGATTGTTAAAGTAGTGATTTCTGGAAAAATGAAAGAAAAAGGAAATGGTAGGAGTATTAGGAGTAACCACCTCAATTACTAAAGCCGACTTAAGATTGTAAAAGCAATTCACACAAGAAATGATGTAACAAGAAGCCATGACAAACCAAGATAAAACTCTTGTTGAATACTCTAGCTAGTCTTGTTCACCAACCCAATCCCTCACGTACCACTGCCCATAGTTCCCCAAGATGCACGACATTTTGAGCTAAAGATAGGCTTAATTAAAACCCTACCTTCATTCTATGGCAATGATCACGTGGATCCCTATATCTTCATATCAAAGATCTCCAAAAGCTATGTGTCACTTATCACTACAAAGATTGCGTTGACAAATCAGTCTACCTTTGCCTCTTCATCTTTCCTTTAAAAATATGGCAAAAGTTTGGCCAAATTTCAAACGTTTGGCAACCATCATCACTATATGGGATGCATTACAACAAAATTTCTGGAGAAAACTCTTCCTATCCATAAAGCCAACTTTATACGCAATGAAATATACCAATTCATCCAAAAATAGGAAGAAAGCTTTTATGATGGTTGAGAGCGATTCAAAAGTATTCTACTCAGTTATGCACACCATGGAATTGTTGATACTTAGGTTTCTGTTCGAATAGACTTAGGGTCTGTTCGAACATAACAAAGTTTATTCGAATAGAGAATGTGTTATTCGAATAAAAGTACTCAGGAGATTTTTTGTTTAAATAGAAAATAGGTTTTGTTTGAATAATATTGGGTATGTTCAAATAGACTATTTGTCTGTTCGAATAGACATTGGAAAAACTCAATTTTTAGATTTTGGTTGAACCCTTGACTTACCTCGAGATTTTAGCAATTGTAAATAGTTTCCCTAGTATATAAAAGGAAACTTAAGTTCTTCAAGAGCCATCCTTTTGACAATCCATTGGTGAGAACATTTGGGGCATTTCTTGAGTGAGAAATCTAAATTAGGCTTGAGTGATTGTAATTGGGACCTTGAATAAACTCTATTTCTCTCTCGAAAGTGGACGCAGGCAATTTTCTGAACCACTATAAACTTGATGTTGCGTGTATTTCTTTGTTGTGCTTGTTTGGGGCTAACCCAAATTGACTTAGAGTTTGAGGCCTTCAGGCTTGCGACTCTATAATTGGTGTTAGAGCGAGGTCGATTCCTCGGTTGTGTGCAATTTTGAGTTAACTTAGGGTTTCCCAATTTTAATTTACTTTTGATTTGGCTAGTTCATAAAAATTTGGGGAACATGGCAGATAAAATTGAAGCTAGTTCTTCAGCCCCAAAATAAAATACAACGGTGATGTTCAACAATGCAAAGATTGATGTTGAGAAATTTAACGACAACAATAACTTCGGCATGTGGCGATGCCAGGTTATTGATGCGCTAAGTCAATTGGACTTAGATGAGGTATTGGAGGACAAGCCGAATAATCCACAATGCGATTGAGAAGCTTTCAGTTAGTAGAGAACACGAAGAACACCAATTAGATTTGGAAAAATAGAGATTCGATTACTTAAACATGAAGTAATTACAATAAAAACTCTCAAACCCTAAGCTTCTCTCAGAACTTTTTTCACATCTAACATATCCTAGAAAATAACCTAAGTTCTTTTTATATACTAGGGAACTCGAAAATGATAAAAGAATGGATCTCGAGGCAAAAAAACGCCTAACAGTCCAAAACAGTGCCAATGTTATTTGAATGAACTAGGGAGTCGCTCGAATGAATTTACGACTAATTGGTATGGGACAAAATTTACCTGGTCGTTCGAACGATAACCCAACTTTAGAAACTTGCCTGGTCGTTTGAACAATAACCAAACTCGTTTGAACAAAATATGGCTCCGGGCAAAAATTTTAGTGGCATGAAAATAACTCGTTCGAATGAAAATACAAGTCATTCGAACGTGAAATGGATCTAGGCTAAAATTCTAGTGGGGAGGAATTTGGTCGCTAGAGTGACTATCAACCTCGTTCGAACGACTTTGACAAAATATCAAAATAACCTAGATCCTCCTGGATCATGGCTCCCCCCTTTAGGAGCCTTGAGCTCCTGCTTAAGCTAAAACTAGAGATGTGGGAGCACGGCGATGCCCAATTCCCTGTTATACCACTTCGACTTACTCGGTAGCTGACCCTTCTTCCAAACTCAGAGCAATTTAATACCACCCCGTCTTGTAGTATGAGCCTTCCTCTCTAGAATACCATCCTCCGGCAACGGATCTTCTCTTTCCATCCATAAGTCCTCAACTGACGGTAGGTGAGTATCGATTGTAGAGTCTTTATCCCAAAGAGATGGCTCAGACAGCTTCAAATGCTCGGCATAATCACTGAATGCATCTTCATGAAAGGTGGCAAATCCAACTGGAATGCATTGTCACCAATCTTCTTGAGTATAAAAAATGAACCATAACAGATAGTTTTGAGCTTCTTACCTTCCCCCTTAAGCCGTTCCTTACCCATATGCAACCAAACGAGGTCGCCCTCAAGAAAAGTATACTCAACCCTATGCTTGTCGTGGCGAGTCTTATACTTCTCTTGAGTCTTCTTCAACTGAGCATCAACCACCTCATGAATCTTGCTGATCTTATTAATGAAACACTGAGCTTTAACCTGTTCTTCTTCCTCCTTCCCTGACACCGTCTTGTCGCCAAGACTAAACGCCAAATCAAAAGGGTTTTGCGGCAAGTACCCCAAACAAACTTTAAAAGGACACTTCAATGTGGAACCATGAATCGCCCGATTGAACATAAACTGAAGATACAATAAACTTTCATCCCAAGCTTTAGGATGCTTAGAATGGAATCCCTGTAATAAATGTACCAAAGTGCGGTAAAATGACCTTTATTTGCCCGTCTGTCTGCGAATGAAAAACGGTACTTCACTTCAACTTAGTGTCCATCATCCCCTATAACAATCTCTTAAAATACCCCAAAAATGGGCTATCCCTATCAGAAATAATGGAAGAAGGGAGCCCAAAATACCTCCAGACGTCCCTGAAAAATAATCGCGCTGCTCTGTCCCTTGTGACCATCTTCTGGCATGAAATAAGAACAATCATCTTGCTAAATCGATCCACCACCAGAAACAAATAGTCATTCTTGTACCTGGTCATGGGAAAACCACCCATAAAATCTATCAAAATACTCTCCTAAGGTCGACTGGGAACTAGTAATGGTAAGTACAGCCTAATCTTAATATTGGAAGGTTTCGATGTATTGCATAGCACGTAACCACGAACCATACGAGCAATATTCACCTGCATCTTTGGCCAATAGACATAATGTCGTAAATTCAAAGGAGTCTTCTCAACCCCGATGACCTACCACCCAGGAACAATATGCCTCTCGGATCCACTTCAAACGGTCTTCACCCTCATGAATACATAGTAAACTTTCCCTGTAAATCAAACCATCCTTCAGTACATACTCGTACGTCTTGCCCTGCAACAACTTCTCGTGAATCACACTAAACTCCTTGTCATCGTCATACCCTGAAACATACTCAGAAGGAACAATTGGCTAGATCTGAATAGCTACCAACAAAGCAGAAATATATGGTAATGGGGGTCGAGATAACATATCAACCATCTTGTTGTCAACTCATTTCTTATACTTGATCAATAAGGTAAACTGCAGAAGGTACGACATCTACTTCATATGGCGAGCTTGTTGAAGCTTGGACTGCGTAGATGAGAACTGTAACGGTTTGTGATCAGAATGTACCATAACCTCCTGCCCCAATAAGTAACTCTGCCAATGCTTAACTGATTGATATAGTGTGTAGAGCTCCTTATGGTAGGTAGGATAGTGGTGTACTGCTCCTGGTAACATCTCAAAATGGTAAGCAATTGGCTTCCCATCCTGCAAAAGGATTGCCCCTAATGTATAGTTTGGCGCATCTGTCTCGACCTCAAAAGGCCACTAAAAATTAGGCAATGCTAACACTGGTGCATCCGTAATCTTTCGCTTCAATAACAGAAAAGTCTTCTCATGGTGCTCTTCCCGCATAAATTGTACCCCAGTCTTTGTCAAAGAATACAGCAGTGCGGCTATTTGTAAAAAATGCTGAATAAAATTTTGTAAGTACTGACAAGAACCCATAAAACTCCTCACTTTCGTTACTGTGCGGGGTCTAGGCCAATTAGTAATGATCGAGACCTTCTCTGGATCAACCTTAAGCTCGCCGCCACCAATAATAAAACTCAAATAGACTAGCTCCTATTTCCCAATCTCGCAGTTCTTCCCGTTCAAAAAAACTTGTTGTGATCGCTACACGCCCAATACTTTGCACAAATACCCAAGATGTTCCTCCCATGTACGACTATATATCAAGATATCATCTAAATATGCAATCACAAAATCATCAATAAACGCACGACGTACCTCATTCATTAGCCGCATAAACGTCACCGGAGTATTGCATAACCCAAAAGGCATCACTAGCCACTCAAATAAGCCTTGTTTGGTCTTGAACGCTGTCTTCCAAGTATCCTCCTCCCGGATTCTAACTTGATGGTAAACCGACTTAAGATCCAACTTGGTAAAAAACTGAGCCGTCTGCAACTCATCTAAAAGATCGTCAATCTGTAGAAGTGGATAACAATTCTTCACCGTGATTTTGTTCAACGCCCTATAATCCACAGACCTCCTCCAAGATCCCTCCTTCTTCGGCACCAGTAACACCGGTAAACCAAAAGGTGAGCAACTTGGAATAATAACTCTTTGCTTCAGGAGTTCATGTACCTGTTTCTTGATCTCATCAGACTCTGTAATAGAAGTCCGATATAACCCAATATTGGGTAGTGGCTCACCATTCACCAAGGTGATATCATGCTCCATATCCCTCTTGCACGACATCCCTTCTATGCCTAGAAAAAAGTCTTCAAACTCCTCTTGCAACTCTACCATATCGGCTTGTTGCTTAGGAGACATTGCCAAAGTAGATAATGCTATAGCCGACGGGCCCTCTTGAACCGGTCGCACCAATAACAAAACAAATTTGCCGCTCACATTAACTAACCTCTTCGCCCGTTACCAAATTACTGGTAGTGATATGTTCCTTATACGCATTAATATGAAACTCAGTCCCATCCTTCACTAAGCGATATTTACAAGCACGACGGTAAAGGATTGCATCTTAGTCCTAAAGATAAGTGCTGCCCAAGATGACTTGACACACATCCAACGGACCACCTAACATGTCACTTTGTCAATAAACTTCTCAGTAATCGCAAACTTAAATGTACACTGCTTAGTAATCTTCAACTCCGTGTCTTTTTGAATCCAACCTAAACCATAGGGCTTAGGATGAGCCACAGTAGCCAAACCCATCTTCTTCACCACCGCCTCAGAAATTAAAATTTTCTGACTACCCGGATCAATAATGGCCTCGACTAAGCTCTACTTCACCTGAATACTGATAAAGAATAGCTCTTCCTGACTCGTCACATCGATAGCTAGAGGTTGCTTAAACATTAGAGTAAGCTTAGGATTTGGCTTATCAAAATCAAGAAGATCCACAATCGTTGCGGCAAGTGCACCTTTCTCTTTCTTGCCCTTCTCCTCCTTTGGCCGAAGCTCCGGGTGAAGTTCCTAACATCTATCAGAATTGTACCCATTAACCTTGCAATGACTACAGATAGTCCCCTTAAATGAAGACCCCTCTCTTTTAGACTCCCCTTCCTGATCAAACTTCCAATTAGCCTTGTACCTCGACTTGTTCTTGTCTTCTTTCTAGTCGTTCTTCAAGTACTTTCCTTCAATGGCAATTACTTTAACGGTAGTGTCCTCAATATTTGCCATATTGAAGAGCTTTAATTCTCTTCGAATGGACTCCAAGAAACCCCCCGTATACTTCGGGAATACATCGTACTCCTCCATGTTAATATCCAAAAGCAATGCTTGGTTATGAAACTCTGTAGTGAATTGTTGCATGGATTGCCCAAACCATTAACGCAAGTTGTGCCACTTGTACCATCGTTCCTGTTCATACCCAATTGGATAAAATTGCTTCCTCACCAAGACCTTAAATTCCTTCCAACTTAGACTTCCAACATCATGTCATTTCCGATAGGATTTCTACCACCTGAGTGAATGACTTGTGAATTTTAAAGTAGGGAAGCAAATCTTCTGAGCATTAGAATATTCATCAATAGAAAAATAGGTCTTCAACTTATCTAACCAATTACCTAAATTCTCAGCGTCGACGGAACCATCAAAAACCAGAATCTCAATCTTAAAGCCAAGACGAAGATTACGCATAAGATTCATTGACTTACCAAAACCTGGGCGCTCCTTGACAGATTCTGCATCACTAGAATTATTATCTAACCCCGCATTATCATCATCTTCATTCACCGTCGAAACCCCTTTCTTCTTCGAGCGGCCTTGCCGTTTTGCCGAATGGAACCCAACGCGAGGTTTGTGGACTCAATTGTTCAACAAACTCCCCTACAGTAGAAGTTAGGCCCGAAACTGTCGTTTCCAAAGTCGTGAGTCGATCTTCGAAATTGCCCATCTTCAAATCATCATTCTTCTTCGAATTAGGTTTACGATAGATCTTCAACGGACTCACTAGCTTCTCCTTCGTTTGCTTGAGACAGTTACGTGTAGAGACCATAAACCGCAGTTAACCCCCTGAGAATCACAACTGGAAAACTGATACCACTTAATCCACAATACGATTGAGAAGCTTTCAGTTAGTAGAGAGCACGAAGAGCACCAATTAGATTTGGAAAAATAGATATTCGATTACTTAAACTTGAAGTAATTACAATGAAAACTCTCAAACCCTAGGCTTCTTTCAGAACTCGTTTTAGATCTAACATAACCTAGAAAATAACCTAAGTTCCCTCTATATACTAGAGAGCTCATAAATCATAAAAGAACAGACCTCGAGGCAAAACAATGCCTGAGAGTCCAAAACAGCGCTAAATTTGTTCGAACGAACTAGAGAGTTGCTCGAACGACTTTAAGACTAATTGGTCTAAACCCCTAGAAACTTGTCGGGTCATTCAAATAAAAACCAACTCGTTCGAACAAAATATGGCTCTGGGTAAAAATTCCAATGGCATGAAAATAACTCATTCAATCGAAAATACAAGTCATTCGAACAAAAAATGGTTTTGGGCCAAAATTCCAGTAGGATGGAATTTGGTCGTTCGAATGACTATCAAGTTCGTTCGAACGACTTTGACAAAATATCAAAATAACATAGATCCTCTTGGATCGCCGAATAAAGTAGATGAGAGTGTTTGGAAGATGATGAACAAGAGGGCTTGTGGTCAAATTCACTCGTGTTTGGCTCAAGACATTAAATACCTTGTAATAAATAAAACCTCGGTAAATTTTTTTTGGAAGATTCTAAAAGAGAAGTATTTGGTGAAGAGCATCCAAAATCAACTCCATTTAAAAAGGAAGCTTTACCGCTTCAAAATGAGACAAGGGATTAGTATGTTGGATTATTTGAATGATTTTACCAAGTTATTAGCCGACTTGGCGAATCTAGAGAAAATGGTTGGCGATGAAGATAAAGAACTATTGTTCTTGAACTCACTTCCCGAAAAGTACGAACATTTCGTTACGACGGTAACATACGGGAAGAGTTCATTGCAATACGCGGATGTGACTACGGCGGTTAAAAATCAAGAGTATCGGAGGAAAAAAAAATGTGAGTCCGAGGAGTCGACATCCGAGGTATTGGTGATTAGAGGGGTGTCTTCGGACCAAAAGAAGTTGAGTGGAAACAACCTTCGATCAAAGTCGAAAGATTGCGATTTATATAATAACAAATTGCGTAAAGACCAATACGCATTTTTGCAAGGAAGCGGGATATTGGAAATTCTATTGTCTTGCGCTTAAGAAGAAGAAACAGGAAAATTGGGCTCTTCTGTAAATTTGGTTCAGGACACGGAAACGGGAGGTAATGATTTTGATTTCTCTTTTACTATAACTTCTAGTGTATGTGTTAGTGGTACAAAAGAATAGATTTTAGATTTGGGTGTTACTTATCACAGTTGTCCCGAAAGTTTGTTTTATAGTTTGAAGAAGCTAGAAGGTGGAGCGGTATTGATGGGGGACGATGGTCCTTGTCGCATCATGGGGATAGGTACCATTTGACTAAAATTGCACAATGGGTTAGTTAAAGATATTTATGAGGTTCGGTATATTCTGACGATAAGGAAGAATATTATCTCGACGGGTTTACTTGAAGCGAAAGGCTATAAGGTTGTGTCTGAGAATAAGATAAAGAGGGTTCTTAAGGGAGCCATGGTGATAATGAAGGGTCACAGAAGAAGTAACAACTTGTATTATTTGGATGGTACAGCTATTCCTGGTGAGCTTGCTACCGCAGCACGGGAGGAGACCACTTCCATAAATACCACTCGGCTATGACACATACGTTTGACGCATGCTAGGGAAAAGCCCTTGAAAGTTCTCACGAGCTATGGGCTATTGGAAGGTGCCAAGGTGTGTAAATTAGAATTTATGAACACTGTATTCTGGGCAAGCAGACAAGGGTAGGGTTCGGCATCGCTATCCACAGTACTCGTAGAACCCTTGATTATATTCACTCTGATATTTAGGGACCCTCCAAGAATGCATCGCTAGGGGGGAAGCATTATTTTGTATCTTTTGTGGATGATTTTTCTAGGCGGGTATGGGTATATAATATGAGGTGGAAGGATGAAGTCCTAAAAATTTTCATGACGTGGAAGAAGTTGATTAAGACTGAGACTGGTAGAAAGATCAATGTGCTCCATTCGGATAATAGTGGGGAATACCCTAGTGATCCATTCTTGCAAGTATGTCGGGATGAGGAGATAGTTCGACACTTCACGGTTAGAGAGATACAGCAAGCAAATGGGGTAGCCAAGCGCATGAACTGTACTTTGCTGGAGAAGATTCAGTGTATGTTGTCCAATTCTGGGTTGGGCAAGGCATTTTGGGCTGAGGCTTTGACATATCCATGATATCTCGTTAATAGGTTGCATTCTACTGTAATTGAGGGTAAGACACCAATAGAAGCTTGGTCGGGAGAACCTGTTACAGATTATAATACTCTCCATATATTTGGGTATCCGACATACTATCATGTTAAGGATGGTAACTTGGATCCACGTGCAAGGACGGTTATTTTTCTGGGTAAGAAGAAGTGTATAAAAGGCTACAAGTTATGGGATACGAGAGACCAAAAGATTATTCTGAGCAAAGATGTTACTTTTGATGAGACTTTTATGATGTAGTCACATGACTCTGAGTACACAGATGAGACGACCAACAGGGTATTGCAGCGGGTGGAGATTGATGTGTCTTCACATTGGCCAGGGAGTTTTATACTTAGAGGGGGGTCATCTACCAGTATAACAACGGGTGATGAGCCATTAGTACATTTTCTAAATGATGAAGACACGGATGAAGGTGGAACATTTGGTAGTAGAGATGAAGAGATTCTGGTGGCAGAGTCAATTGCTACTTATAAACCAAAAAGGAATATGGGTAAGCCGAAATGGCTTACAGAGAACATGGTACTTCCAAAGGCGAAGGCCATGGTAGCCTATGTACTACCGATTTTTGAAGGTGTTTCTTCTACGGCTAAACATTAGGATGGAGCAAGGATGGAAGAGATGTATTCTCTTCGCAAGAATGAAACTTGGCAATTTCCAAAGTTATAAAATAAAAAAAGGGAAATTGGTGGTAAATGGGTCTACAAAAGGAAGCAAGGATCTCAAAATGGTGTTTCGCTTCGAGGCAAGACTAGTGGTAAAATACTTCTTTATTTGGATCCTATTAGCTTTGATAGCAAATTTGAATTGGAATTACAACATCTTGATGTTAAGACACCATTCTTACATGAGAAGTTGAAGGAAGAGATCAATATGACTTAGTCGAGTAGGTTTATTGTTGCTATAAATAAAGATGTGTGTCAATTGATGAAAAGATTATTGTACGGTTTGAATAGGTCTCCAAGACAACGGTACAAATGGATTCTTGATATGGAGATTCATAGAGATATAGAGAAGGGAACGGTGAGTCTATTTCTTATAGATTGATTTGGCCCCTCACAGGAATTGTGTGAACTACGGGCGACTTTATCCGCAGAGGTATGTAGGCAATCATTGATTTGGTGCAGTTGATTTGGTTTCCTTGGGACATTTGGTTTGCTTCTTGGTCCTTTGGGATGCTTGGTTTGGATTTGATCCTTTTGGGGATGCTTGGTTTGGTTGGCTTCCTAGGGCCATTTGTGTGCTTGGGTCTTTGGGGACATTTGATGGTGGAGAGGGTTTGTTTGAGTTTGTTTGGATGTTGGCGATGTTCGGTTCAGATTTTGGTTTGTTTGGTTGAGAAAATCTTCACCGAGGTGGAGAATTGTTGATACTCAGGTTTCTGTTCGAATAGACTTAGAGTTTGTTCGAACATAACAAAGTTTATTCGAATAGAAAATGGGTTGTTCGAATAAAATCACTTAGGAGAGTTTTTGTTCAAATAGAAAATGGATTGTTCGAATAAAAGCACTCATGAGATTTTTTGTTGGAATAGAAAATAGGTTTTTTTCGAATAATATTGGGTCTGTTCGAATAGACTATTTTTCTGTTTGAACAGACATTGGAAAAACTCAATTTTGAGATTTTGGTTGAACCCTTGGCTTGCCTTGAGATTTTAGCGATTGTAAATGGTTTCCCTAGTATATAAAAGGAAACTTATGTTCTTTGAGAACCATCCTTTTGACAATCCTTTGGTGAGAACATTTGAGGGATTTCTTGAGTGAGAAATCCAAATTGGGTTTGAGTTATTGTAATTGGGACTTTGAATAAACTCTCTTTCTCTCGAAAGTGGACGTAGGCAATTTGTCGAACCACTATAAACTTGGTGTTGTGTGTGTTTCTTTATTTGTGCTTGTTTGTGACTAACCCAAATCGACTTGGAGTTTGAGGCATCCGGGCTTGCGACTCTACAGGAATAGAAAAGTGGCAACAAACTCATGGTGTCTACAATGGGATAACACCCATAAAAAAATCATATGCTCGAAGCAATGGGGGGAAATTATTATGGTTAGGAAATCTCAATAGGCATCAGTGTGGAATCATGGGAAGTCATGTTCTTGACATGAATCCAAGCAATGCTTTGCTAACATCTATATAAAATTAAACATCCATACAAAGAGAAATTAATGGGATTCTCACTAGGAATTCTTTTATAGTACAAGAATCTGTCCAAACTCTAAATTATGGAATAACTCATAACTCCAACTTTATCCATGGATGCTGTCAGCACTCGACTTACTCTTCACCTCCTGATAGGGTGAATATACTCGAAACTCAATGGTCACATTTATGCAGGCAACAACCATCTCAATTAACAGTTTATCAATGAACCACTCAAAGTACTTGATCATCATGGATGGAACCATGATTTCATGTTTGGGGGGGGGGGGAGCGGCGAAGGTAGGTGCGATGAATTATATTACCCCAATTTTTTTGGCCATTTAACGGTAGTTTAAACTTAAAAAGCAATCAAATATAACATTATATTTGACTAGCAAATTATCCGGTCTCCTCTCGTAAAAAAATTGAAGTTTTTTGCGACAATAACATGATCAACTTAAGATGAAAAAAGTATTAAAATAAGGTTCTTATTTCATAGAGAATTGAACTTTAAACTCTTGGATTAGAAGCTCCATAACAGGAGTCGGGATCGATTTGATTACCCCTTCAAATGACAGAATTGAGAAATCAATCTGCTTGGATTTTGAGGCCTCAAATAATGTCACCGGGTATGAAGCTCTCATTCACGGACTCAACCTCGCACTTGAGCTTGATGTCCCCGAACTCTCAGTTTACACAGATTTATTACTCATTATTCATCATTATTCAAAGAAATACAAGAAGAATGGGAAGATGATCGAATGCACAGCCCACGTTGCAGATAGGATGAGTAAGTTCTTGAAAGCAACTCTCGAATATCTTCCTCGAGGGGAAAACAGACACGCCGATTCTTTGGCATGTCTAACCGGGGTTTTAGGTACAGAAGCTCGATATCTTCAGATCGAGATCATTTCAACCCCCAGTATTGATCGTATATCAGTATGCACGATCAACACTGGGGGGGATAAGGGGGGAGACAATGATTGGCAAAAGCCTTTCTTGGCCTACCTCGGAGTTGACAATAAATGCGACGGACTACTCCCAGCAGATCCAAAAGAATGCCGACAGCTGATCCACAACATTACTCAGAGCGGTATGCTTTACCGCCTTTCTGTCACAGGGCCTTACCTCAAGTGCCTCTCGAAGTCAAAAGTAGATGAACTGCTCTGCGAACTACACAAAGGAACTTGTGGCTCCCACGCCGTAGGTAGATCATTAGCGAAGCAGGCTATAACTTGAGTATTCTGGCCTGGCATGCGCAAGCAAACAGAAGAGTATTCCCGCAGGTACGACACCTGCCAGAGAAATGGAAATATGACACGCGCCTCTGCGCTCATACTCCATGCTAGCAAGGTTTTTTGGCCATTCAAAAGATGGGCACTAGACCTCGTCGATGAATTCCCTAACTCTCCAGGTAATCGTCGTCACCTACTTGTTACTACTGATTACTTTACAAAATAGGTAGAAGTAATTCTACAATGT
The DNA here is from genome assembly GCA_014058105.1 of Kingdonia uniflora. Classification (NCBI taxonomy): domain Eukaryota; kingdom Viridiplantae; phylum Streptophyta; class Magnoliopsida; order Ranunculales; family Circaeasteraceae; genus Kingdonia; species Kingdonia uniflora. The sequence continues at coordinate 2,771,208 of JACGCM010001859.1, read as the reverse complement.
CAAACTAGAGAAGAAGAGGTCATCTCTTTTATTTAGAACCACATAATCACTCGATTCGGGCGCCCCCACCTAATTCATATCGATAACGGGCCCCAATTATTGGGAGATAAGGTCGTAACCTTCCTAAATCACCACAATATCATCCACTCACCATCAAATCCATACTACCCTCAAGGAAATGGCCAATCCGAAATCACCAACAAAACCATTATGGATGGACTCAAAAAGAGACTTCACTTACAGAAAAAAGGAAATTGGGTTTGTGACCTACCTCACGTCTTGTGGGCGTATCAAACCACTCTCTGACAATCCACTGGGTATACCCCGTTCCTCCTCACTTATGACACTGAGGCGGTCATTCCTTCTGAATATCATCACCCAGTCCGTGATCACGAGCTGACTGACAAGGAAAATGAGTTCGAATTGGCTTACAACCTTAATATGATTCATAAAACTAGGGAACGCGCCATTGCTAACCTTGGTTGATATCATCATATGCTTGCAAGATCGTATAATAACCAAGTCAGAAGCTACACTTTCTAAATCAGAGATCTCATCCTCAGAGAGATTCCGCAACATTACAAAGAGCCTCATGCTAGAAAATTAGCCGACAATTGGGAGGGTCCATTTATTATCACAGGTCTCTCAGACCTGGGATCATACTATCTCATGACAGAAGAAGGAGTCCCTATTTCAAATCCTTGGAATACTAGACGACTGAAACGATACTATCGTTAGGCGTCTTACTACTCCATTTCCCATTATAGCTTTTTTTATCAATTCCAAAAGTGAGATTCTTATCTCCATCCAATGTAAATTCTGAACTTATCAATGAAAGTTTTTTTGGAACAATGTCATTCTCTTCCCGAACATTTGTCCACATTTCACAGATTCAAGCATAGATAATACTTGCTGATAATCAATCTTTTCCAAGTTTAATCAGAAATATCACTTGATTGGCTTCCATTACTACATCTCTGCGATTATGGCAAGTGTAAAAACTTAATTCACATTAAAGACTCAACCAAACAAGAGATAAGGCAAAAATCATACTAGTCTTCATCTTTTACAACTTGTTTGGCTCATTTCAGTAGGCTGGATCGAGGATAATACTTGGTTCAGCTGAATCTTTACATCTCTACAATTATGGGAAGTATAAAAACTTGGTTCAAATCAAAGACTCAACCAAACAAGAGATAAGACAAAGGTCATACTAGTCATCATCTTTTACAACTTGTTTGGATCATTACAGTAGGCTGGATCGAGGATAACACTTCGTTCAACTGAATCTTTACACCTTTGCGAATGTGGCAAGTGTAAGAACTTGGTTCACATCAAAGACTCAATCAAACAAGAGATAAGACAAAGGTCATACTAGTCTTCATCTTTTATAACTTGTTTGGATCATTACTGTAGGCTAGATAGAGGATAACACTTGGTTCAACTAAATCTTTATATCTCTGCGATTGTGGCAAGTATAAAAACTTGGATCACATCAAAGACTCGACCAAGCAGGAGATAAGACAAAGGTCATACTAGTTTTATCTTTTATAACTTGTTTGGATCATTACAGTAGGCTGGATCGAGGATAACACTTGGATCAGTTGAATCTTTACATCTCTACAATTGTGGCAAGTGTAAAAACTTGGTTCACATCAAAGACTCAACCAAACAAAAAATCAGACAAAGATCAAACTAGTCTTCATCTTTTACAACTTGTTTGGCTCATTACAGTAGGCTGAATCGAGGAAACACTTGGTTCAGCTGAATCTTTACATCTCTGCAACTGTGGCAAGTGTAAAAACTTGGTTCACATCAAAGACTCAGCCAGGCATAAGATAAGGAAAATGTCATACTAGCTTTCATCTCTTTTAATATGCCTGTGACATTTATTTAGTTCAAATCAAGTTTTAACTTGGTTTAACTCAACCCGTTTCCGCGATTAAAATGAATGTGAAAACTTTATTTTATATCAAACACCCCGCCAGACACAAGATAACGCAATGGTCATACTAGCTTTTATCTATTACAATATGTCTGCGACAATTCTATTAATTTTTCAGGTCAAAATCATACTACAAAAGATTGTTTTCTGCTGATAGAGCGTCAGCAATGCTTTCCCCCACATCATCAAGAGGTCCATCTTTCAGTTTGCGGGCCACAACAGATCTACCTTGATCTATTGATTCAGCAGATCGAGGGCACAGTTGGGTCTCCATGGCACCCAGACAGTTACCTCGATCTATCTTAGCTCCGCAGGTGCATCCCTTATCTGACAGAGTTTTGAGCAAAGTATCTTGTTCTGACTTAAGTCTTTTAACTTCCTCTACAAAATATGCAATAATCACCCTTAACAGGCCAAATCGAGACACACCAGGTACTACCGCTATTGCAAATCTCGCCTTCAACCTCTCGAGGCGTACCTTTAGCCAAACGCAATTATCCTTCCATTAAATTATTTCATATCAGCCCTATCATGATAAATGGCATCCTCCTCCAACTTGGCAATGTACTTCGCTGACTCCGCTAGGTTCATGGCTTCTAAGTCTACTATATGAGTACGAAGTCTCCCAAGCTTAGTGTTTAACTCTTCCACCACCGGCAGATCTTTCAATAATTCTTCTTTCTTCTTCACCAGCAATTCCTTTGCCTTGATCTCCCCCTCCAGAACTTTCTCCTAAATAAGAGCAGCATCCAGCTTATGCTGGCATTCCTTCAAATTCGCATTTCCGATCTGAACGTGCCCCTGAATTCGAGACACGTCACTTTCCACCTCTCTAATCTGACCTGAGAGACTAACTACATCCCCTCGAACTAAAAAAACATTAACCTCAGTTCTACTTCCCCTAAAATGCTCTCTAGCCTCGGCTTTCTTAGCACGAGCAATGACTTGGTCCTTTTCGGCTTTCAGTCGAGAAACTCTCTCATTTAAGTCATCGCACCTGCGGTGCATTTCTCAGAATTCCATATCCTTGGCCGGGAGAACTGTTTGCAAATGTTCAACTGCGGTCTCCGAAGCCGATGAAATTTCTCGAGCTAACCTCAACTTGTCATCATTTTTGATGAATTTTTGTCTCCTTCGCTCCAGATAGTTCCTACATCCTTGAAGATCGTATCGAAATCGTTCTTCTGTTTGTTCCAGCGTCTGAATATGATATTGAGCCATGTCGGCCTGCTTACCCTTTGCAGCCAATGCGTTGACCTGACGTTGGAGTTTCTCAGCACGTTCTATGGCCTCGGATAGATTTTCAAATCCCATCTTAATCTCAGAACCTTTCTTCTTGACCTGAAGAGTCAAGTCAGAAATGGCCTGATTCAACTTCTCGAGTCTGAAATATACTTTTACGTATTGATCCTTTCTGTTCTCGTTCACCTCCTTCATTCTATCAAACTACTCCACAAATTCCCAATTGCACATGAGTACGTTGTCCTCACGTGCGCGAGATGCAACCAATTCTACTTGGGAAATATATCAAATTTTAGTACATTTCGATTCGGGAAATATAATTCCTAATATATGCATTCTACATTTCTAAGAGACTATGTGATTTCTAAGCATCTGCTTCCAAGTACTTTTAGATTAAAAGTTTGGATTTCCATTCTCAGATAAATCCTTCATGAATCTTCTTTCAGCGTACAAGGTACACACTTTCGATATATTATTTCGTATTAATAGCGTTCGATTTTTGCCATGCATTTCTATCCTGTTGACTTGATAACTTAATTTTGGCGTAACATACATGTCAAAAAACCTATTCCGGTCTTATCTGCAGCTCCGCTTGTGCAGACAACAAGGCTTTAGAGGTCTATCATTTACTGGCAAGTCCAGACTCAAAGTCATTTATCCTGAGACTCATCTATCTAACTACCTACAAGACGTTTATAAACAAAGTCAATCTACAAATGTTTCTTCCACAAACACAATTCAAACAACTTACGAATATTTATACAAAGCACATGTCTACCCTACCTTCTCACTCCCCTTCTGGGAGCTCGACATCGTCCCCTTGGTTGTCAATCACTGTCTAGCAGGGGACACCATCCAGACCATCCACGACTCCCACCACTTCCGCCTCCTTATCTTCTACCTCAACATATGTGTCAGCCTTAATGGAATCCACCTCCTCCTGAGAATAACCCTTCAGCATCAAGTGATGACCTAGTCTGTCATGCTCCTCATCCATCTCGTCCAAATTAGACTTTGCCTCGACCTGTAACTGGCTGATCGCCACGGCGTGAGTGGCCTTCAGCTGCCTGACTTCCTTAATGGCTTCAGTCTCTGCTCGAACAAGATCTTTCTCAAGCTCGCTCTTCGCCTTCTTCAACTCAGATTTTCCTTCTTCAATACCAGGCCAACTCGTATCTTCCTCCCCGTGGAAAGTCATCAAACTGGCCCTTTCCTCAACCTCCCTAAGTTCATAAACCAGAGGAGTTAACCCTCCACATTTTCTCTTTGGCGACCTCACCACTTTCCGTGGCATCCAGGGCCGGCAAAGTCTTTAGCATCCGTTTCTTCAAAAAGAGTTGAGCTACTTTGGTCAGCTTAACGGGCTTTGGCGGGGCCGAACTGCCAGTTCCAGGAGTCTTGGAAGGATTCGTTCGACCAACCTCACCACTTGTTTGTCTTTTTCCTTCATCGACCCCCACCATCGACCTAGTAGACTGAGCCTCTCGAATCTTGTTCGACCTACTGTCAACTCACTTCTTTCAACTCAGGCCGAGTTCCCCCAAGACAAGTTCGAGTTCAGTCTCCTCCTCCGCAACTTCGTACATCAGGGATTCTTTCCTTTCCACTGTAGACATAACAATAATTCTATCTATGCAAGCCTATACTTACTTTGCTTTACAGATCAAAATTGAAGGTCCAAAGGTTCTTCATCATCTCTTTGAAGGCAATTACTCTTTACCCATATGATGTTGTCATTCCAGGTTCGACCTGCTGAATTCAGATCGAAAACATGACGCCGAGTTACGCTCGCACAAAAATACGACCCCCCACTGGCCTTAAAATTCCTCACCCCATAAAACTGCAGAACGTCCTCAAGGGTTATCCTCCCCACTTTTTCCTCCCTTTCCCACCTTTGATTCAGATGGTCACACACAGTTATTACCTCCCACATGTTCCCGTTCATTTGAACAGGACATGCCCCAATTGTATTCATAATCCCCTTTACCAAATTGGTGAGAGGGAGGCTCAACCCATACTCTAATTGAGATAGGTAACACAGAAAACCCTCCGAACGGTTACTCCGGACATCCCCATCGAAATACTCTAACAAGATCGATTTATCTATACCCTTATCTCATTTTTCTGCTTCCAAATCTGCCAACAGATAAAAATATTCTTTCCCCTCCGCTACCGTACAACCCCTAAACTGCCTACCAACAAACTCTACACATTTACATTACTTCCCTCCTACAGCCGCCTTGGTTTTACAAAATTCTCTAAAGGTATCAGAACCCGAGGGATAAGACACCAGCTAACCAGGGAAACCTGGGAATTTCTCCAATCCTCCTTTCCCATCGTTATCAGACTCATTCGTCCGACCAGAGGTCGAAACCTCATTAACAGATGATCTACCCATCTTAAAAATAGATTCTACAGGCACATTTTCGACATACACAGATGTTTCTCACGCTCGACATACATATAGGTTAAGGTATTTATCATTCTTCCATCTATGTATATGTATATATATATTCAACATATATCTCTGATCAATCATTCACGTATAATACATATCTTTAACTATAAAAAATCAAAATATATTGCATATATCTCTACTAATCTTCAGTATCCGAATGAAAATCGGCAGTAGAATCAAGCTTTCCCTTCACAGCGCTGCTGTACTTTTACCTACGAGATCCCAAATCTTTTGGCTTCTTCAACCGTTTATTGCCTTCAGATAACTCTTTATCGACTCCCCTAATTTTTTGTCTTTCTCTCTTAGTGTTCTCCAAGTTTTTTGTGATAAAACATTTATTTGGAGATGAAGAAGAACTATTTATCCTTTCCCTCTCATGCGGCTGGCATTCATTGCTCCTCGTACGAACCGTCCTTAATTATAGAACTGATGCATCCTTTCTACTCTTCATGTCAGATGTCTTGTACCTTTTCGATAAAACAACTTTTCTATCATTATAACCCCCCTTTCATTTTTTAACATATTTTTTCTCCTTATTTCCATATCTTTTCCTGACCTTCCCTCACTCATGATGACTCACACTGCATGATGTCAGAGATCTATTTCCTTTTGCATACAAAACAAAACTGGAAGCTTTTGTATTTTCATATTTTTGTTTCACAGTCCTTGTTTATCATACTTATAGTGATTGGCGTCATTTTCAAAATTGTACAAATATTTAAATTTATTCAAAATGTTTGCTATACAGTCTCAAAATAGATTCGCCCTTATAGAGGATCCGATTGACTTATATTATTTCTGTTACATTCACAGCATTTATGTTACTCATAAGACACACTTTACACAACATCTATCATAGCTTTGGTACACTTAAGCAACCAGCATCTAATCACATCATTCGTCGATCCTCATATCTTCAAATTCGATCTCTACTCCAGCGATCAAACCCACCAATCTTTTACATTCTACCGAATCACTCACGAATATACGAAAGAATACATCATAAAAATATCGAGCATACTCAAGTTCTCTGTTCCTTATATCTAATCCTTCGAGCTGACATTCCCTCACTGGTAACTCAGCATCGTAACCAAGCGAACTGAAGATCCTCTCCTACATTTTAGTAGCTTTTATAGCCAATCGTTCTTCGGCGGCATGACGAATCCTCTGAGATCGAGTCTGTACCATTTTAACCTTCCTCCGTATTTTCTTTTTACAAATTGTATTACCCATATTTATAAATTTCTCAATCACTTCCCCCTTTTAACATGGTTTATACGTAGTATCTATGAACAGAAAACCAAAGATCTTGGAGTAAATTGTTTGAACTTATCTCCTCAGCCAAACCTATACTATTTACCATTTCGACCTCATACTGCGAAGAGTTGTTCCTCTATCGGCCTATAATAGTTAGAATTTCCAATTCCGTATTACCTACAATTACTATCCCTCACTTGTTAAACATAAATCAGTTATATCAGTACGACATTGATAGCACATATTCATCTCAGTTCGAACAGCATTGCAACATTATTTTATCCCTTATCAACAGTTATTCAACTAACACCCAGCACAATTCAGTTCGATTCAAGATATTTTTCTTTACACAGTTTAGTAAATATCAACTTTTATTCATATCGAAGATATTACATGCGATTTACAGATAACAAGTTTTCACCAGGAATACAACAAAATGTTATCCATCCAGCACCAGAATCGAAGTACTTTACAGATAACAAGTTTTCATACATGAATACAATAGAATGTCAGAGTCTAGGTACTTTATAGATAACAAGTTTTCCCTATTTGTTAAAAGCTACAGGTCATTCAAGCAGGGCAAGGTATCATGTTTTCCAGTTCTTCTTACTTCAGTGATTTTTTACCCTGAAGCAAAGAAGACATTGGAGCCAACAAAGATCTTCCCTTACATGGCTCGGTTGAAGCCCAGTCGAACTCCAAAGGAGAACTATGCAAGCAGTAGACTCAGTGTTTGCACCCATAAAACAAGATGGAAGGACTTCTGAGCGCAAAAATACGATGGAAATATGTCAACAGGATCCCCCTACTCATTTTCCTCCTCCCCTGCCATCACCGCCTCTTCTATAGCCACCACCATCGAAGAGTTGCTAGAGATGAAGAGAGCCCAACCTTAGAATCCATAGCGACACAAGAAATCAGTATATCTGTCCCACAGATACACCTTTCCCTGTATATGAACCCCTAACTCTGTCTTACGCAAGGGTACAGAGACATGCCCAATGTTCCTCGCCTGTCAAGACGAAGACATGAAATCTCCACTTGTAGTAAAAATCTTCCTCAGCTTCAACCACTTCCTCTCCCGGCAAGCCTTGGTACGTCGGAGGAACTCGAACTGGGATAGCCATTTCTAGGGAACGATCACCAAAGTACTTCAATTTCAACCTCTGCGCTTCAGACACAATCCTCTCTTTAAGAGCCATACTCCGAGTTTTCACCATCTCAGAGAAAGTTACGCATGCAAACATTATTCCAAAGAATTGATCAATGTACTCTTTATATAACCCTAACTTTATTGCGTAGGTACGTTTTCCCAAACGTCATCATTTATTAGGGATGTGACTATTCAAACACAACCGTCACATGCATCCGCATTATTATTTAATTGCCATCACTTTCCAATATCACGCAACTCCCACTCAGTCAAACACCGTCATTGCCCCATTTCGAAATTACAACTTTTAACATATTCTTTCTCAACCAAAGCCACTCGTGACTTCGGTTGTGAGGGGGCGATTACAGGGACTTATCCCTCGACCTTACTTATAATTGTGCTCATGCAGTTTGATTTACCTCCATCTCAGGCTCACACAATTTTAGCAGTTAACACTCCAATCAAACATTCCACCTAGCCCCACAAACTACTCAAGAACATGGATCGAGTTAAACCTAAAAAAATTTATTCAGTCAAAGATACCTGTCTCCAACAAACTCATCAATTATTCAGTCAACCACCACTAACCACATCATTCGGAAAATGTATTCTAGCACGATGAAGAGCTGTGGAAAAGCCTATAAAAAGGAAAAGTTCCAGAAGAGATAGGGACCAGAAAAATTACTCAAACTTCTTATTTACGAGATCAAAAGATTTTCTATATTCTAGAGATCACTTGTAATAAAGATATCCATTTCAAGCAATAAAGATACTTTTACAAAAATCCTTTATACGAGGTCATGATTTTTTACCTGTTCAGAGGTTTTCTACGCTAAAAATACTTTTCTTCGATTCTTGCTTTATAGTAGAGTATTGTCATAGGTTCATTGGTGTGATAGATAATTTCTGGATATATCGAGCTACGGAATTTGGCCATTATACCATTTATCTCTGTAATTCGATGAGTGCACCATGTAGATCGATGGTTTCTGGTATCGGGTTGATTTTATGATTCCTTAGTGTACTAAAGTGGCTTCAGAGATTCATATTTATCATCAGATTGTTTTTAGATCAGGGATGGTAAAGAAAAGTGCGGTAATTCCCACAGACGGTGCCAATTGTAATGGTATATTTTTTGGAAGGATAATCTTTGCCAATACTTTTTGTAAGGATGGTGCAGTAATAAGCTAAGACAAATAAGATTTTACGTGGAAACTCAGTAAAAGCCGAGAAAAACTACGACCTCGAGGAGGATTTTGATGTAAAATCCAATAGGTTGCTAGTTATTACAAGTTGTGGGATGATAATAAAGTAAGGAAGAGTAAATAGTAAAGTTGCAAATCTGAATAATCTATTATCTACCTATATTCATAATAGATATAGGAAGTTTACAAAAAGGAAAAATAGTTTCCTATTTTGGCTAGTGGGCGAACTTCACAGATATCTAATGGCTCTTTCTTGACCAGGCACAACGGCTACTTTTAGTAGGTCGAGGACTAGTGGTATCTTCTTGAATTCTATCTGTCTTTGACTATGCAGTGTTAACTATCTTCAACTATGCTATGCAGGCTTACCTTAGTCAAATCTGGGGATTATGCTACTACACCCCTCTACAATGCCTACTTAAGACAAAGTACCCGGGTGTGCCATCTCAACTGTTCCACCAGGGTAAACAATGAGCTGTTATAAAGGTCACCCTAAAGGTACCCTTATCCATCGTACCCTCCTATAAAGTGGTCAATATTTGTTCATGTGCCTGATGTTTGCGTACTTTTAAATTCCAATATTAGATAAAGGGCAGACAAAAAGTAAGATTTCATCACCCATGTGTGCCACTGTACACTAGGACCCTGGGAGGTCACGACTCGGTTTAACATTTTGGAATGAGACATTGACTAAAAAAACCAAGATTAAGCCAAAATATATATAGTTAATCAGAAAGGCTTATAGAAACTCAGACTGGGAGCATAGGAATACGCTAATTAAGACCCCTGATAAGTAACTATGTTTGTTTGGAGGAAGTTCTCTAGTATAGCTAGTATGGAAAGGTGATTCTAAGTAGTTTACCCCACCTTCCAGTATAGGTATTTCTAGGTGACTAGACTACATGCGAGTTATTGCTAAAAAGATAAAAAAATAACTCAACGTACGAACTAATCCAATATCAGGGAATAGGAGCAATCGAACCCTGAGACAATGTTCACAACTTGACCATAAATAAGGCCCATCTTAAAATATTAAAACGAGGAATTACCTCACGTAATTGACACCCGATTTACATAAAGTTACCATTCAATGTGTTCTTCAATCGGAACCCCTTAATTGCTAGGTGGGGTTGTTTACTAGACTGAGGAAGTACCCAACCTTTTGGTTAATGATTGTTATGTTTATTTTTGTGTACCTCATTCTTGCCTGATCATCATTGTGTATACTTCTAGTTGTTTATGAAATAATGGTTTTGAGTGGCTAAGTGTCATCTTGAGAGGCTTCAAGAATCTGACCTGATTGATATTTCGATCCACTTTTAGTTAGGCGAGTCAGCTCATCAGAAAATTCCAATCTCCATTGATACTAGAGAACATACAAACAAGACTCGTAGGAAACTCTTTCTTATTAAGGGTGAGTTAGAAACTTTTGCGTTCCACGTATCTCCATTGACACTCGATCCGAGTCTAATTTCTTTGCTCAATCCGTTTAGTTTTGTACCCCAATTATTTAAGATGGGAGATGTCCAAGAAAATAATAATAACAATGCAAATGGTTCGAAACACGCATGGGTCTCACTTAATGATCATATGTTTCCTAAAATGATAAATCGTGCTTCATGGATTATTTTACCTCCTACCACTAGGTAATTTGAACTAAGAAAAGCGTTTATCAATTCATTGCCAAAAATTTTGGGAGGAGAAGATGAGAACCCATATGCCCTGTATGAGATTTTTACGATTTAATGTTCCTTCAAAGGTATTAGAGTGATAATGAAATGGGTGCCATGAAACTCATTTTATTTGTATTATCTTTACTAGGAAAGGTGAAGAGTTTCTTTAAGCTCTACGGCCTAAATCCATCACGTCTTTTGAGATTTACACTTAAGCCTTCTACAATAAATTTTTCTCTCATCAAAAAACTGAGACCCTCCGTAGGGCCATTCTTAAGATTACTCAACTTGTTGGAGAAAGCTTAAAGGATTATCTAGAGAGATATAAGGGGCTCATCCTATAGTACCCTCGTCATGGTATCGACTTATGGGTCGTAACTACAAATCTTTGCGATGAATTAGATGTTAAAACCAAGAAAACTGTATAAGGATGATATAGAGGGCTTGGACTTCTGAGAAGACATGGATAAAAAATTGCAAACCTGGGGAACCATGAGAGAAAAAGATATACAAGAAAAGGGATGTAATACCTTTGGAGTTAGATCCAACTCCCAGTCAGACCCTACACTGATGGCAATCATGCAAAAACTGGAATCTTTAGAAATAGCAAATAATAAGATATCCACTAGAGTGCCCATTTTTCATGGTGAATTCCCAGCATGTACGGTGTGTGATAACCCAGAAGATTCTGTTCAAGACTGCCCATTTATTCATGGAATTAGGGAGGCAAAGAAGGAACACGTAAATGTTTTTCATCAAAAACCTTTTGCGCTGCCCTATAGCTAACCTTTCAATCAAGGGAGTTATTCAGGGAGCTAACCTTTCAATATCTTTTAAAAATGTTATGACCCCTTTTGAAAGTCTTCATAGTTCTTGCATTATCGCAGAACTTACATCTTCCCTCAATTTTTTCCTTTCAAGAATCAATTATGATTTTGGGGATGTTTCACAAGTTAATTTTTCCAAAACCATGCCACATTTTCTAGAGTATTACCAATAGTACAATGGTTTTAAAAGAAAACATCTTCCCTGCTAAACGATATTTTAAATTAAATAAATTTTGAGGAAGTACATTTGTCAAACAATCACATATTTTATCGTCCCCCAATTGTTTCCCTTCAAGAAACAATTATGATTTTGGTGTTTCATAGGTTAATTTTGCCTAAACCATGCCACATTTTCTAGAGTATTACCAATAGTACAATGGTTTTCAAGGTTTGGGAAACTATACTTTGAATTAAATAAATTTTAGGGAAGTATGTTTGTCAAGAAATCGCATATTTTGTTGGTACGAAGCTTGGTAATTCTAGGATTGTTTTGAAAACTTTGAAAGAGAATTAATTCCCTAGGGCAATATTAACCAAGATTTAAGAAAAATGGCATTTTGTATTATGCCTACATTTTTCAAAATATAATCATCATTAAATATGAAAGGTTTATAAAGAGAATATTTTTCTTGGAAACTTAATTTCTTGATTATTCATTTCTTATTTAATTTTTCCGCACAAATAGGTGCAGTTGAAGAGCTTGACCATTTTTGTGTTCTCTGATTCGTGAAAGAGAATCTTCAACCCATATAGTTTCTTGCTTTTACCTACAATGCACACCCTTGATCATATTGTTATATTCAAGTTTGGGGGTACATTGGTTTGGTCGGAGACATAAAACTGAGCGCTTATTGGGAGACAGCTCAACATCTGGCTTAGTTTAAGAAGTTTTTTTCTTTTTCTTTCTAGATTGAGTCTAGGTTTCTTTCCAAGTATTTTTCCTTTTATTTGAGTTTATAAAATATTAACATCTGCATCATTCAAGTCAAGTTCCTAGCATCCTAAATGAATTTATCTCTTTAATTTCTATTATATTTAAAATTTTATTTACATTTGTGTGACTCAAACATTTCTTTTGTTTTCCTACCTCAGCATACTCATTAAAACACACATTTCTTACATTTTATTAAGATATTTATCTCTCTATATTATTCTTACTTCAAATTTATCTTTTCAAATGTAGTTTTCTACCTCAAATTTTTCTATAGCGTACAACATTTTTCCTAAGAAAGCATGCTCTATTATAATCTTCGACCCCCGATGTGGGTTTTGTAGGTGCCAAGTTTCGCAAGAGGGGAAACTAACTCTTACACCACGGGGTTATCTTCGACCTGGGGCTTAAACTAGTATGTAAGATAATGATAAACTATGTTACAAATATAACACACTTGCATGGAGTCCTAGAATGGGTTACTCCACGACCTCTAGCGAGGATTTTGAATGATTGATGTTATATATATCAAGTTAGCAGATAGGTCGAAGATGAATGAGTTACAGGGTATTAGAAGGTAATCTTGTAGTGCTTTTTGAGAGAGATTTTCTAACCCCTTTATAGTACTTCCTCTCCCCTATTTATAGAATATAGAAATTACTGAGTCACCATGTATATCCTTTGGGAAGAACTGTTCTGTACTCGAAGTCAGTTTTGACACTGCAGCTGTCAGGCAGCTTATTTCACTATTCTATCTGGTGAGTTGGTTGTCAGACGTATCTGCCTTTGACCATGAATTACCATGGTCGAAGTCTCTCTGTTGCAGATGCTGAATTTTGGTGTTGCCTATCTGTCTACGGCTTCAACTATAATGTCTTCGAACATTTGATTGATGTCAGAAGACTTCTTGGACTTAGTTATTGTCTAGTTGGGCTTTGAGTCTCTAAGTAGGCTTTGATCTAGCCTTTGAGTATTCGACTAGTGCTAGAAGGCTGTCATAAGTAGTCTACTATATTCACCCCCTCTCAGCAGGGACCTCAGAAATATATGTAAATGGCACGTGCTGAGAAAATCAATTAGGCATGGGGAGATGAAGAGTTATCTGGTTGACTGTAGGCAGTTCCAAGGAAAGTAATTAGGGAGAGTAATTAATGCAAGTGGTGATTAAGGGGGTAATAAATGCCTTTTAATCAAGGTATTAACGGGGTTATTAGGGGGTAATTTTTATGCATTATTCATCTTCTTCTTTGAGTAAAACGAACCATGGAAACTATACTAAACACACGTTACCAGAAGAGGATGGAGGCGTGATAGCGATGCATTGAAGAGAAGACGAGGGTCCTGAAGGAGAAAATCTTTGAAGATCAAGGGCTGAACGTGGTATTGCCAGATTTGGCAGAGCAGAAGCCGAGGGAGGCTATCTGTGGACACCCGTACGAACATTGCCGAAGGGTCATGCATTGGCTGGGTCCGAATGCCAACAACCGGCATTTCTTGCTGAAAAGCCTAGCAGAAGACCAGGTGGATGACGAAGACACGATCGAGGATGAGGTGAGGCTCTGTAAGAACTACCCCGTATGTAAATAGAGGGTCTTTGACGTGGTGGTAAGAATGTAGAGGGTTTTTGTTATTGTTGTTGTAGTGTAGGTGTTGTTCTTTCTCTATCTCCCAATTTTTGTAGGCCCGAGGAATATTCTATTTTTGAATGAAAAAACATGTTTGTCAAAGTATGATAGTCGAACCATGTTAGGCGTTATAGACGATGATAAAGTAGGCGCAGTATTAATTGTCGAACTTCGAACTTAGGAAATGAAAACGACTAAAAATGGTAAGACATTAGGGTTTTTTTATATAAAGAAAAGTGCTAACCGAAGGTTCGAGTACTAATGTGCTTGTACGATGGGATGGGGTAAAATGCAGATGATGGTTTGAAAATAATAGCATGAGAGGGCTTAAATATGTCAGAGCATGGGCATGGGTGCTTCAAGTATAAAATCTGGCAACCAAAATAGCTGATATGTCAGAGGTGATATTATTCCAAGGGCAGTATGCCACTGCAGGTCATCATGATATTTCCTCAGGTAATGGAAAAGAGGTAGAGGCGATACGTAGGTTTGAGTTGACAGCTTCGAGCAGTGTGTCAAAAGCTTCGAAAGGGCTAAAAAAGTATTTTGCTGGCATAAGTGTGTGATATGCACATAGGAGCAGATGAGGGAAATATTGGTAAAACATATCATGGCCAAAAATAATGGGGGAGTGGTAATGATGGTGAGTGGGGAAACCGAGGTTGTTTTGTTGTCCTTGGGTGGCATTTAAAGAAGAGAGAAAAAGATAGTCACTATTCCCAAATAATAATCAAAGAGAGAAAAAAGGAGGAAGAGGGGAAAAACATACACCATTGTTGCGGTTGATCTTGCTGAAGAGGAAAGAAGAACACCTCGTTGTGGCTGAGAAATTAGATCTACTCAAACAGGTATACTTCTGATAACTTAGTAAAGATAGACCTTTTAATTTTGCTATTGCTTCTTCATGTGTTCGTTGTCTCTATGGTATGCTTTTTGGCTGTAACTAAGTGATTGAGGAAGGGGGTAACCCATATGGCTAGAGGCCCGACTAAGTGGTGAATTGGGAGGAGTGAGGGGGTGGTTTGGGTTGCAGTCGAACATTCGACTATGGGTTGGGTGATTTGGGGAGGGTAGAAAATAATATGATATCAAAACTTGTACTCGAATATATCGAGCTAATTTTTCTCCTCTTCTTCTGAAGGGTATAATGCGTATCCATCGAGCTTCAAGGATGAGGCTGGTAGATGAGGAGGATGAAGTAAACGAACCAAGTACTCTAATCGAGGCCGAGGGGGTGTGAGCAGTGATGTAGAAGTGTTATACATTACAACGGATGCCCCATTGGCTATGGTAGTGCCAGAGGTTGGAGCTTCGACTAGTAGCCATCGTAGGGCTTGAATAGTTGGGGAGAGTGACGAAGAGGAAAATGAGGAGGGGGAGGGAAAGGGGAACGAAGGTAATGTTGACCTTTCGGGTAATGAGAGGGAGGAAGGGAAAGAGGAGCAGAGCGATAATAGGGATGATTCGGGGACAACGGCGGGGCCAGTCTGGGCTCAGGAAAAGGTGAGACTGGATCGATTCATGTCAAAATACGGGTTATCGAAGGTGGGTATTATACTTGTGCTAGTAGGGGCCAAATTTTCGTTCAAGGATACCCCCAGGAAGGGATTATGGCATTCAGAGGCCAGATTTGATTAGGTATGCAGGTATGCAGCTGCCTCTTCAAAGGCTGGTGAAGCAGGTACTAAATTTATGCGATGTTGCCCCATGCCAGATGAATATGAACTTTTATGAGATGATGAGAGTTCTCGAGGGGATGAATGCGGAGTTGAAACGTGAGAGGAAGGGTATGATTGAGTGGTTTGACATCCTATCATTCTACTTGAGGAAAGCAAATAAGAGGGCAGATCCGTATCATATCCAATATCATACGGACAAACCATGGTTATTTGACCTGTGTTCGATTGGGCGTGGGTGGGATAAGGATCTAGTGGTGGTGAGGGGTAATTATGAAAATACAGAGGGGGAGGAGGTACATAAGCTGAAGCATAGGCATTATAATCGAAGTAAGTTGATAGTCAAAGGATATTTATTATGTGGTTCGAATAGATTGTTGAACTTGTCTTCGTTGTTTTGCAGATCCCTCGAATAATTCATTGAAGTAGGTAAATTGGGTGAACTGATCCACCAGGACGAGGAGTAGGTAAATTGGGTGTTCGGAAAGTTAGGTATTGTCAAAAAGAGGTAAAAGAAGATGGTCACTTTACTAAGGGACGTTCCTGTAGTAGTTGGGTAATCAAAGAAAAGGAAATAAGGAAGTTCTTCGAAGAGGGCAGGGGAGATGGATTATGATAGATTAAGTCAAAAGTCAAGCTATGTACCGAGGGAGCGACGAAGAGGGCCCAGGACGGTATGGGTGAGCGTGCCTGAGACTATTCCCGAGGTACCACGGCAGACCCACAAGAGTAAAGGTAAGGTTACTGATGAAGCTTCGACTGTGCAGCAAATAAAGACAACTTTGTAAAAGAGGCCTCGTGAGTAGATGGCCGATGATGAGGATGAACCGACCGACGCGAGGCGACGTGAGGTCGAACTAGAGGAGAATGCTTGGGTAACGGCCTCGTCGATGGCTAGCCTCTGCGCCACAAGCCCAGATGAAGCGGGGAAGCAAATGAACAAGGCTCCGCATCAGGTAAGTGGTTTGGAAATTACAAAGTTACAATTATACTTTGAGAACTGCTGAGTAGTCGAGTATTCATGTAGGTGAATTCTTGGGACCAAGCTTATAACAAAGCCTAAAAGGTATCGAGTGAAAAGCTAAAGTATGTAAGGGATAGTCTGACGCTCGCACAGGGGACCATTACGTCGCTGGAGACCCAGGTCCGTTTGCTAGGATGAGAAAAGCTATAGATTATAGCCGATATTGTGAGGGAAGTCAAAGCTACGATTGCCAACAGTAATCAAATGTGAGAAGTGTTGGAGGCAAAGCTGGCTGAGAGAGAGGAGCAGCTGATGGATAACAAAGCACTTTTCTAAGCACAATACGATGAAGAGCCTGTTGTCGAAAATTTTGGGCAGGCAGAGGGGATGGGAGTGGACTGTGTAAGGGGAGGTACTAGAGATGTTGTAGTTGATCCCGCGGTCGAAGGGGATGGTGTTGGAAATGTTGAAGGGGGTTTCGCAATCGAAGGTATTGCTGATGCTTCAGAAATGAACCCTGTTGTCGAAGTCAGTAGAGGTGTTGCTGTTAAAGATCAAGTAGAAGGTGCAAGTATGGCCACTCCTGTTTGAGTGGGGAATTTGTAGAAGGTATGTCGTTGGCTTTAGTGGATTGTAATGAATTTATTTTTCTTGAATTGCAGGTACTTTGAAATCAAACACTTGTGTATTGGATATGTAGAATTTGAACCTTAAGTAATGTAGTAGAACTTGATCTATTGGTATGCTTTTGGCTTGAACTACTGGTGTGTCTATATGCGTGTATTGTTTTATGAGAATTGAAGTATATAATGCGTCATTCGGGTTTGCTCAAACTGAAAACTCGAAGAACTTTGAGGTCGCCCCCGAGTATCAGTCAAGTCAAAGGTTTGACGTGATACTTAGGTTTGACCAACTCAGTTCACTGGACTTCGAAGGTCGCCCCTGGGTCTATCTGCGAGATTAAGCCTAAACGAAGTATTATGTGGTTGGCCCAAATGCATCCCCGAGTGTCCGGTCGGTCGACCATTTATGCCACTCGGGTTTGCTCGAATTGGAACCTTGAAAAACTTTGAGGTCACCCCCAAGTATCAGTCGGGTCAAAGGGTTGACATGATTCTTAGGTTTGACCAATGCAGTTCACTAGACTTTGAAGGTCGCCCCAGGGTCTATCCGCGGGATTAAGCCTAAACGAAGCATTATGCAGTCGACCCCAATAAATCCCATAGTGTCTGGTCGAGCGGCCATTCATGCTACTCGGGTTTCCTCAAATTGGAACCTTGAAAAACTTTAAGGTTACCCCCAAGTATCAGTCAGGTCAAAGGGTTGACATGATACTTAGGTTTGACCAACTCAAGAAGTTCACTTTTAGATAAGACATGAAGCTCATAGGAGAAAAAAATGTTTATTGATTATGTTATATTTACATCAGCTGAGCAAGGTGGTGGTCGCGGCCTATTATATGAGACTAATTGTATTGTGTTATAAGGATTGGGTAGAGGTTCCTCAACATCTTTCATTAGATAATATGATCCTTTGTCGATTTTATCGTACACGACATAAGGTCCTTCCCAAGATTCGGCTAACTTGCCGGCATTGCGGGGATTCGAAAAAGGTGTGACTCGCCAAAGTACGAGGTCTCCAATATCGAAGCTGTGTGGTCAAATCCTTTTGTTGTATGAATTCTTAAGAGAGAGAGGTGATAATGGCCAAGGTTGGCAATAGCTCGGTCTCTGGTTTCATTGATCCATAACATATTGTATCCAAGTTCGAACTCGTTATCTTCATCGAGGAAGTCAAGGTCGCGGTTGGTACTTCGATCTGAGTAGGCAGCATAGCTTCGACACCGTAAACTAGGAGGAAAGGAGTGCAACACATCGCCTTTCTTGGTGTGGTACGATAAACCCATAGTACATGCTGTAATTCTTGAACCCATCGACCTTTCTTCTCATCAATACGTTTCTTAAGATCGTCGACTATAGTTTTATTGATTGCTTCGACCTGGCCATTCCCCTGCGAGTAATAAGGTATTGAAGGGGAGAGGATGATGTTGTAATTCTTGAGGAAATTACAGACTTTGTTATCTATAAACTGTGGACCGTTGTAGCATTGAATCATGTGAGGGCAGCCAAAACGTGTGATGATATTTTCCCATAAGAACTTGATGACTTCTTCTTTCCTGGTTCAGCATAGAGCCACGGCTTTGACCCATTTAATAAAGTAATTTGTAGCCACTTGAATATGTTCTCGTCTACCCGATACTTTGTGGAAAGGGCCCACTAGATCAATGACCCGCCACTTGAGTGACCAAGCAACTTGGCTGCAATGGAGGTCTTGTGAAGGGCTTCAGATGTTGTGGGCATGACATTGGCATTTGTCACAGTGTTTCGCATACTCTTCAGCTTGCTTTATCATATTAGGCCAGAATAGCCCCTGTATTACGGCTCGAAGAGCCATAGATCGACCAGTAGTGTGAGCACTGCAGATACCTTCGTGGAGTTCGGTAAGTATGGTAGTGGCTTCATTTTGGGTGATGCAACAAAGGTGTACGCTATTTCGGGATTTACGGTGTAGTCCACCTTTTAGAATGGTGTCTGCGGTAGTTTTCCAGTAACAAATTTTTGGCTTTGAGATCTTCCGGGAGGGTAAAACTATTGAAATAAGCAAAGAATGGTGCTCGCCAGTCATCAGGATCGAGACTCCCGTACCCAGTACTGATGGCATTGACTTCCATCGGATTGATACTTGGGCGTTCGAGTACTTCGATATGGAGTATTCGAGATTTGAACTGGCCTAACGTGGCTGTTATGTAAGTGAGGGCATCGACATATCTATTTTTGCCTCGAGGGTAGCATGTAATGGAAGGCTTTTAAGGGAAACGATCCATACGCTGGCGAACAAGTACAGCATACTCAGCCATGCAACCGTTAACCAAATTTTTACCGGTAAACTGTCTCTGAACAAGCTGGGAATTGGTAAATACTGCAAGTTTGGGAACACCAAGTTCAAGGGAAAGATAGAGGCCATATGTCAAAGCTTCATATTCTGCCTCATTATTAGAATATTTAAAATTTAGCTTGACAGCCTTTTTGATTTGGTCATTGGAAGGGGTGACCAGAACAATACCTATTCTCGAGCCGTTAGGTCCACCGGATCCATCTGTAAAGAGATGCCAGCCTGTCTTAAGGTTCTAAGGGTCGTTCTGTTCGGGCTGGTCTTCTGGTAGATCATCATCATGTTACTCCCAGTCGATGTCTTCGACCGGGAAGTCAGCAAGGAAATCAGGGACTGCTTGACCTTTTTGAGATATTTGTTTCTCAAAAGTGATGTCATGTTCACAAAGATAAACAAACTATTGTTATACCCGTCTAGATTTATCTTTCCTGTTGAGGATCTCTCAAAGGGGGTAGCTGGTGATAACACGTATATGGTGAGCCTGAAAGTATGGTTTGAGCTTTCGAGCAGTGTAGACAAGTGTAAGGAGCAATCGCTCGAGTTTGGTATATCGTGTCTCAACAGGTGCTAGGGTTTTGCTGATAAAGAATACAGATTTCTCGATACTAGATTCAAGTCGAATAAGGACCGAGCTAATCGAAGTATCGGTGATTACAAGGTATAAGAAAAGTATTTCACCTTCGACGGGGGTGCAGATAATAGGTGGTTAATTGATTTCGAGGAAGGCCTGCTCGCAATCGGGTGTCCAATTAATTTCGGGGTTATTTTTCTTTTTTGCCTTATGGACGTCTTAGTCACGTAAGACTCTTACGGTAAGAAGGAGAAAGGCCAAGCACAAAGGTCAAAGGATTTCAATATAAAACAGTTGAGGGCGACTATTTTGCTAGTAACCTTTTGGACATCCATTTTAGTTTGAGGGGAAGAAATATCAATGAGGGCGCGGATATGAGTGGGATCGATCTCGATACCTCGTTAGCTGATGAGGTTGCCAAAGAATTTTTTAGATGAAATGCCAAATTGGCATTTGTCTGGGTTTAGTTTCATATTATAAGAGCAAAGTATCGAGAACACTTCGGTTAGGTTATGTATATGGGTATATTTTAGGAGGCTTTTGCATAACATATCGTCTATGTAAACTTCGACCGACTTGCCAAGCAAAGGTTTGAACATGGTGGTAACAAGATGTTGGAAAGTGGCACCCGCATTATTAAGGCTGAAGGGCATAACGTTAAAGCAGTAAAGACCTTATTCAGTAATAAACGAAGTTTTAAGTTGGTCCTCAGGGAGGAGGAGTACCTAGTTGTAACCGGAAGCTGCGTCCATCACAGATAACCATTCATGGCCAGTCGTAGCATCCAGAAGCATAGAAATGATTGGGAGAGGGAAGCTGTCCTTCGATGTATGTTTATTGAGGTCTGTGAAGTCAACACAGATACGGATCTTGCCATTCTTCTTGGGGATAGCAACAATATTTGAGATCCAATCAGCATACTTGACTTCTCTAATAAAGCCAGCGGCCAGGAGTTTTTTGACCTCGAGGTTCACAGCTTCTCGAATCTTCAGGGCCAAAGTACGTTTCTTCTGCTTCACAGCCATAGACCTAGGAATATGATCGATTTGATGGCATGCCAGTGTGGGGTCAATGCCGGGCATCTCATGGAATGTCCAGGTGAAGACATCTTAGTTTGCTCGAAGGAACGTAGTGAGCTCGAGGTGTTAGGCCTCATCCAAAAAACTACTAATAAATATACCTCGACCAGGGCCACCGAGTTTGACCTAAACCGTGGGTTTGATAGGTGTGGTAGAAGGGCTCGATGGTGTGGGGAGAGTAAGAAGTATTGATTGCTATGGTTTAACAAGTTCTCTGGTAAGATCGATCTCAGGGTACTCATATGAGCCGGCAAGGTGTTGTGAGCCTTTCATGTTCAACGTACCTTAAGGAGTAGTGAAACGAAGTATTTGGTGGAAAGTAGAAAGTATGGCTTATATGGCATGAAGCCAGTCGCGTCCAAGAATGCCCAGGTATTCAGATTTCTTATCGACGACGAAAAAGTTGATTTGGAGGGTGACTTGACCGGTGGTAACAGGGAGGCTAAGGCGACCAATGACGACTTTGGTAGCACCGTGAAAGCCCTTGAGCTCGACGGCTGGTGTAATAAGGTTTGTTTATTGCATGGCTCAAATAGTATGGAGGAAAAGTACGTCTGCTGCACTGCCCGTATCAATGAGCATGGTATGGAGGACGAGGTATTTAACCTTAATCATAATAACCAAGGGATCAGAGTGGGGGAAGCGAACATAATAAGTATTACAATCGATGAAGGATATACCTTTAGGTCGAGGGCGTTGGCTAGATCCTTGTAAAAGGATGGGTAGCTTCTCTTGATAGGTAAGCTTGTTGTATTCTTTGACGCGCTTGCGCTTACTTCTAGTGTGGGCGCTGTCGATGTTGTTAACTTCAATAAGGTGGAGTTGGAAAATGTGTACCTCGGCTGGGTCGATAGTTGGAGCGGGTTGGGGCTTTAGATACGACCCGTCGAGGTAACAAGGGAGATTGGCAACATATCGATGTAGATGATCTGCTTTAAGAATCATCTCCAGGGATCGCTGTAGAGCATAGCATTTGTTGGTAGGGTGGTAGTTGTACTTGTGATTTTGGCAGTAAGGCCAGTCTTTTCTGACTTTGATGGGGATGGGGGTATGCCAGATAGGATCGGCATGCATTTGTATGAGAAGGGTGTTGATGGGGGCAATGAGTTTCGGCAAGACCGCCATGGATCATTTTTTGTGGATTTCAGAAGGAGTAACATCGGAGTGAGGGTGTTTGCGGCTCTCGGTCTCCTGTAAGACGGGATAGACCATGGGCATAGAAGATGGTCGAGATTTCCTGTGGTTGGGGGTCGAGATTTCCCCGGGATATTAGATTCGGAGAGGCATTCGAGGTCGATGCATCCGTTAACCTTAGATAACATCTCCTTAAGGGTTCGTGGTTAATGAGGCGCGATGTACTCTTTGATACGACTGTGATCTAGTAAAGCGTTAGAGTACGCGAGAACAGAGTTCTTACATTCTATATTTTCGACTTTGCGCGACTCATCAAGAAATCGCTTGGTGAAAGCTTCAAGCATTTCGTTGGGGGATTTACAGAAGTTGAAGAGAGCATCGACTCAGACCTCACAGTCTTTGTCAAAGGCAAACTGGGCGATAAAAAGGTTTGACAATTGTTCAAAACTTTGGATAAAGCCATTAGGAGGCTGTGGTACCATTTGAGAAGGATATCAGTAAGACTGGTGGGAAACAAGTGATACAATATGTGGTCTATTATAGAGTATATACTTAAAGCATTTTGGAATTCGAGAACATGAGATTGATGGTCGGTATTGTATTTGCTAATTTTAGGGGTATGGAAATTTGTAGGTACTTCGACCGTGAGAAGTTTAGGGCAGATAGGGTTGTTTAACCAACTTCAGGAGTTTGGTGTGGGGCTCGCACTGACACAAATAGCGGCATTGATTTTTTGATCGAGTTTCTGCTGTGTAAGATAGGCAGGATGAGGAGGAGATCGTTCGTATTGTTAGTACACAGGATTTGACATGAGAGTATTGCAAGGATGTACAAATTATTAGACGTTTACTCACTCCAAAGCTACAGGCACATACACCACATTAGCATAGATCCAAAGGTTTACCTTACGCACGAGTTCATAGGCATCTCAGACGTTCGCCACGATGCTTTCACCGAGAGTGATTTATTTTCTGCAGAGTTATTATTGATTTGGTCATGTACTTGAGATAGTATCGCATATTTTATTTTATTTTCTGCATTTTTATCTTCTATAGTGTTATACTTTCCTAAGTACTTTAAAAATCTGGCAATAAATAAATATATTTCCTTTTTTAGAATATCAATTTCCATCTTCTTGACATGCAATTAGTATGTTTCTCTCACTCTTTAAACTTCGCATTAATTATCACTTATCCAAAAACATTGAGGACAGTGTTCAATTCAAGTTTGGGAGTGAAGAACATGTAATAGCGTATCTCACAGATTTGGCAAGTGTTACGATGGCTACATCTCGAGGATACAATATTACCAAACACATAAGTTTGCCCACTACCAATAATTTTAGGAAATACATTTTAAATTGTAACTATTTGTATCCAACTATAATACAGGCAGAGAACACTAATGAAGGGATAGGAAATCAGGCACTCTAACTGCTTTACTATTTTCCATATCAAGTGTAATACTGATACACTAGAATTTTGGCTTCAAGAAATTACCCCTGCTACTGTAGTATATTGGTAATCGGCATCGAGCCACACTGGGGATCAGTATCGGTTCATTGATTTGTGAATGGGCTTTTTGGTTGTTTTCTGGAGTTGGTTGGAGATTATTTTGAGAAGAGATGACTATTCTAGAGGAGAAACTTTAACATCGGGATTCAGCGCCCCCTAGTTGAGTTTTTCATATCTGGATCTACCTGTGGGGTTGCCTTCCTAAGCTCTCTTTGAGTACCCTTCTAAGGGGACACTAAACTCGACTATTTTGATTCAAGACCCTCCTTATTCATGACAGAGTCTAGACCTTCCTTTTTAGGGGTGAAGGCCTCACCGTCAGTAGTCGGTATAGAGAGAGAGAGGCAAAACTCAGTTATAAGCTTTAAGCCCTAGTGGTGTTGCTAGAGTCCTACCGCTTTTAAGGCTTTGAACCCTT
Source organism: Kingdonia uniflora (assembly GCA_014058105.1). Lineage (NCBI taxonomy): Eukaryota > Viridiplantae > Streptophyta > Magnoliopsida > Ranunculales > Circaeasteraceae > Kingdonia > Kingdonia uniflora. The sequence continues at coordinate 2,746,584 of JACGCM010001859.1, read as the reverse complement.
CTTAAAACCCTCCTGGGTCCCTGGATGTGATACTCATAAGGACTCACACCACTACTTATCAACTGAGTGAGCTAGGATATGGTTGGTCTACAGAGAGCACTACCTTTCCTAGTCTCTACATCCAAAGAGGTTGAGGCCCGACTAATCCTCTAGGTGCACCCTCTTTGAGAGGCATAGCCCTATTTCTCGTTAGTCCTTAGGAGGGGGCTAGAAATAGGGATTTGTCTCACTTAAGAGCGTTAATCCTCCTAGTCCCTACCTCAGATCTCTGAGGAGGTGGATTTTTTAGGTCTCTAGGTGTACCCTTTCATAGAATGGCGTACTCCTATGCCTCTGGGATCTTGAGGAAGGGCACTAATAGTAGGGGCTAGACTAAATTAAGAATACTAACCCTCCTAGGGCATAAAATGGACTGGGAGCGACCCGAATCCAAATCCATATTATAGCGTTAGAAGCAATTTTTAAACCTATTTCGAAAATGAAGCGGATATGGATCTCAAAATTGTGGCCCGACGTGGATACGGGTCTGGTATGGATCTACCTCCTAAATTTCAACCCGGCCCGAGGTATTTTAGTTTATAGTTGTAATATGTATTAGGTACTAATTCATCAAAGTCGTAACTCCCCCAAACCCTAGTTAAAACACTATATATATGTGTCACTTTGTTATTGATCATTATAAGGAGTCTGGACCTATTTCTTTAAATCGTTATTGGTTATTTAATGATTATTTTTGTTTGGAGTTTGCAGTAGGAATGAATTACTAGTTAAATTCATGTAAAATGGAATGGGATCGACCCATGACCCGACCTGATCCAAAAATATATAGGTCGACCGATACCGGTATGGTTTTGCATAATTTTAAATGGGGCGGGTGTGGGTTTATAGAATGGGACCCGAATGGATATGGATCCGGGTATGGATCTCTAAAAATATATATATATATATATATATATGTGGATGTGGATGTGGATCTACCACAGACCGTTGAGGGGGAGACCCGAAGTTGACCCAAAGTAACATGACTCAACTAATGGCTACTCAGAGAGGCTAGCTTCCTCTTTATTCATAGCTAAGAAGTTCAGACGGCTATACCTGGGTTTGTGTCCAAACCAGTCTAAACTCAGCACGTTATTCTTAAACAAAGAGCTCTCTCTTGAATTTTATTATTTTGAGAGATAAAGATTACAATTGAGGGGAGGTTTCTTTTATAGTTGAAAAAGCCAATGCCCTTTTATTGCATAAGAACTGTGGGACTAAAAAAAAGAGTTTTTCTCCTGTTTCTAACATACAAAGGGTATAAGAGATATTTAGCTTAAACATGGGGACCAAATTATCCTGCCGACCCGCAAACGTCAGTCTCTCAAGGTCGATGGACCCGCAATCACGGGTTGGTAAAGGCCTCAGGTCTTGATCTTTGGCTGGACATCTTTTGGGCCTTTTTTAGATGTTGAATTTTACTCAGATCTGGCCATGTTGTCTTGCAATGTGCAAAATACATCTTGGCTAATCCTGGGAGACTCAGGAACTGTTTTAACTACTGGGGTAGGCCTCTTGCACTTGGTGTAGCTTTAGACTTGATCTACTGTACTTCAGCAGTGCTTTAGCTACTCAGATTGCCTCTAAAATAAGTAATGCATAAAGAAGACTTCTTAAGGATTTTAATTCTTGTTTTGTACCAAGTTCTCTTAGAAATGTCTAGAATCAGGAAAAAAGAGAACATAGTCATTAGTCCCACATATTAGTAACTCATGATGACCAAAACAACTTGGTCTAGGTGCTTTAAAATATAAAATTTTGGCACTTAAATCAAATACTATTATAACATAATAAATTATTCCCTAAATCCTTATCGAGGTCGTGATTTTTCTTAATTTCTCTGAGTTTCCCCCTAATTCCATGTGTTAATTACTTGTTTTACACTCTTAATTATCTTTTAAAACCTTGAAGTATGGCATCACTAACCTACTGGAAAATTTTCTATTACAATTGGCATCGAGTACATAAAATTGCACATTTTTCTATACCAAATCTTTCTCCCTCCAGCGTTGCTATGACAAACATGAATCTGCAAAGTACCTCATGTGTTCAAAGAAGCGGTGAGGAAATTCAAGCCATAATTCCCCCAGAAACCTCAAACTTGCAAAATGCAGTTCTCGAGCTTCAAAAGCAGATGAAATCTAATAGGGCACATCGTTTGAAACACCAAATAGTTAACACTCAAGCCCAAGGAGTTGTTCTAGGCAGCGTGATAGAGCCTTGAGACACTTTGGCCTAATGTCATCAGTCTCAACCACTTAAGGATATCGAAGGCCACGTCATTACACTTCTGCTCTTCCACCAAGATGATCAGTCAAAGATAGATTGGGACCTGAAGGTCAAGGAAACTTTAACTCTCATGCACCCTCCATGGAACCTCTCATTGCTCCACAATTTGTCACCCTGGATGATTTTAATACCAAGAATAAACATGTTGAAGTTTTCACGAATAGGCATGTTCATAAGGTGAGGAGAAATTAGGTTCGCTACGATCCTATCCAAAGCTGATATTTGACTTGGATTGTTGGTATTAATAGATTGAATTCTAGTATTTATTTCATCCAATGTGACAAATTGTTAGGCCGCAAGAGGTGCCAAGACAGGTGGATGATAGTTAAATTCTCCCAGACCTTTGGAGCTTATCGTTTCCCTCGTAGGTCGTCTGAGAGGAGGTTGTGGGGTTTGATGATGTATTCTTTGGCTCCCTTGAGTGGTCAAGGCTGAGGAAGTGAACCTGAAGTGTTTTGATGCTTTATCAGGGTTCTTTGATCGACTCCTTTGGTGAACCATTTTCCCTTTTAGATGCTCTGGATCTGGGTTCACTTTAGGCTAGAATTGATGATCCTTGGTGGGTAGTGAGTCGATCTTATAGCCTACGTAAACTCTCAATTTCTTTCTGATGGGTCTGGCTCTATTTTTTGAGGGCTTTTCTCTGCCCGTCACTTTCGACTTAGAGGGCCTGTGCATAGGTTCTTTGATCTTCGAGCCGTTGTGCACCATTAGATTCTATCAATTTTTGGAGTTAAAGGATTGTATTATGCAAGTTTATGGTTTCTGGCAGCACTGTGGCTGGACTCTACTCATTCTTCCTCTGAATGTTGAAGGCATTTTGAAGGTTCATGTAGTCATGGTATTATTGAGGAGAATCAGGGTTTGGCATAGAAAAGTGATAAAATTTCCCACAGATGGTGCCATTTGTAATAACTAGTTTTTTGGTAGGTAAACTTTACCCTTACTTTAGCTAACTAAATGCAATGCAAGTACTATAAAATAATATTGCACAGAGAATTTTAGCGTGGAAACTTAGATAAACTGCAAAAAACTACTACCTTGATGAGGATTTGGTAAGAACTTTACTATGTTGTTAACTATTACACTTGACTTAGAAACACATACTAATGTATGAATGGTGTGATTGCCCATCCCCAGTTTAATTGGTTCTACCTGTATTTATAGTCGAATATAGGCAATTGCAAAGTTGTAACGTTTCTCCTAAAATCAAAGACGGTGGGCGAGCTTTGCGGGGAACGAGCAACGGGTATGTTTGACCGAGTGTACCGGTCGTTTGCATGTTACCGACCTTTGAAGAGTTCTGCCAAGTTGAGTACTTTTATAAATGTTGATGATGTATACCGCCATCGGGAAGTCTTGCCGAATCCAGGAAATATGCTACTACAATCGCCCCATTCTCGATACAAGTACTTGTGGTTGTGTCTAGAAGTATGTATTGGAAATTGTTGTTTGAGTAATTCCTTATTGGGAAAGACTTTGGGAAGCTGAAGAAAAATCCCGTGATCAGTGGCGTGAATATAGGCTAGGTATCTGTAACTTTTGACCAAAATATTTTCCATATATTCTCCTTCATCTATAAATACTCGTCATCCTTGCAGTTGATTTACAATAACTCATTATTATCATGGTAAGAATGAGGTCTTAACGTCAGCATAATGCAAAAAAGGGATGTCTTGCTACCAAGATTGCGAAGCTGGAGAGGAGAAGCGCAATTTTAGTCAATTTTCTGTTACTGATGTTCTTCATCCTCGAGGTCCTTTGAACAATGCAGGGATGTCAGTGAAGGCAATGAAGGTAGAGGCTGAGTGTTGGTTCTGGTACTGTATCTTTGCAAAAGAAGTGCTTGAAATTACTCACCGTTGAGTAGTGTTGAAGTACATGTCAGAGAATGAAATAAGGCAATGAGATATTCTTGTGGCTGGAGGTACCCTAATCCCATGCGGCCAACTGAATCATGTTCATTGCTTTAAGTATAATTACATGTAGTATTTTACGATGATTGTGTGATGTGATATGTGTTTGAATAAATAAAATGTTTTTATTGTTTCAAATGTTCTTGTTCTTGTCGATGATGTAGAAATTGATATGTCGATGTGGAGTGATTGAAATTGGCTAAGTGCCAACATTGATTAGGTTGTTATAATTTCAAATTTTAAATTTTGAATATATAATGTAACTGTCCCTAGATTGTAAGGGATGAATAAAAGAAAAAGGGGTAATCTTTGCAAAGGAAAAATGGTGAGATGTGTAGCCATAGTGGATGTGTTGGATTTTAAAGAGTTAGAGCATCTTCAGCAAGATTTGAGCTTACGTGGGTATGGGTTAGCTTACGTGGCTGTGTCAAAACCCAAATGGGTTTGAGCTCCTCAAACTCAAAAACACGAGTTTGGCGTACTTTTGATTACCGCGCGGTGTTTTGATTACCGCCACATTTAAATATTTTTTATTGATGTGAGAGAGGTGATGAATAGTTACGCGGACTAAATTTAAAAAAAATCATTACAGGACGGAGTAGAGTTTGAGTTGGGTTCTTTGTGGGCCAAATGTTAGAGCCCAAACCTAAACTTGTTGTTGAAGATGCTCTTAAAAATTCAATTTTTGGTGTCAAGTTTGAATTGTCCAGCAGCTGGTGACATGGTGAATATGGGATACGAGAAGTTGAATTCTATAAAGACGTGAAAAAGGGTAAAAAGTAAATATGCCAAACGGGTAAAAAGTAAAAATGCCAAAGAGTTGGCGATGATTCGCAAAAGGGTACATCCAACAGTCGTCATTGTTCTGAAAATACTCCCACCCTCCTGTTATTCAAAATTTTCCTCATTTGCTTTACTTCGAAAAGAAAGAAACTGAATTTTGTGATTCTTCTTTGTCTTCCCTCTTTAAGTCCAGTCATTGGAAAAGAGGAGATCTCTGTACTGATTTAGAGAGCTGTAAAATAAAGGGATTTTGAATCCATTCTTCTTCTAGGTCGGTATCGCTGTAAAAATCTCTTTAAATTTCATCTTTTCCGCTGTTTGTTTATGTGATTGTTGTATATTCATCGTAGATGATATCATAACGATCATAACCATTGATTAAATTAGAATAATTTGCAATGTGTTGGGAGTTATTAGGCTTGGCAGGTATAGAGTTGTAACTCATTTTGGTTGGAGGGTTTTTGTGATGAATATCTAGGTTGGAGGGTTTATGGATTGGACTTGGTGAAAAGGGTATTTGTGGTGAAATTCTTAGTTGATTTGGATATGTAGTCTTTGAGTGAGAATCTGTTTTACAATGCTAAGGTGTTGAAGCCGGTTGGGTTTTTTCTGACATGAAAATAGAATGGACATTGTGGAATGGAGTGATTATTTGAAGTTTTGGATTTTGTTGCGATTCTCTCCTTGAAATACCACGAAATTCGCCAGAGAATATAAAACGTCTTTTTGCAGGAAATTGTGACAGCTGTTCTCCTACACTCACTTCAAGAAGTTATTAGAATGTACCAGGGATAAATAGAACTCGAACTTAATGTTCACGAAGATATTTAAATAAAGGCACATAATTTATTGAAGATAATTATTGTCGAATTCAAGACCTTGAAAATTACACTTAAATCGATCAAGAACTAATTTAAATATATTGCTTGGTTAATAATCTCGAATATAGACATGGAAATGCTTATCGATGTTAATCAATGGACTGAAGAGACAACATTTGTCTATGTAAAGTATTGTCAAAGTAAAGGCTTAGGAGAAATTGTGAATAGGACTGATTCGAGATCTGATAAAAATTAATAATTTTAGGTATAATAAATGGATCAACTAATCAATGATGCAAATCTTTCTGACGTCGATGGAGAGGGAGACATTTTTAGGATTCCAAATTTAAAGCCAGTAGTGATAGATGTAACTACTTGTGTCCAAGAATTGGGCAAGAGTTATATTGTTGGCAATAACTCTGATGTTGTTATAATCGAGGTTGCAGTGGAGAGAGGTGGAAACAACGGTGCCTCGTGTTCTGGTGCCGCTATGGAGGAGAAGGATGAAGAGAGGACTGAAACTGATATTGAGCATGAACCCCGAATTAGTGGTCAAGGAGATGCTTCTGATGGGGGTCGAGGTGGAGTTGGAAAAGATGTGGATGAGATTTTCGAGGACGAGGATGAGTGTTATGGTGATGGAAGAGAATCTGATGAGATTTTAAATTTCAAGCAAAAATATAAGATACCTGCTGATGTAAAGTTGGAGGCATATTATGGGGAGATGATTAATCAAGCAATTCTTTTAGATGGGATTTTCATTCATTGAGTTCAGATCAAGAAAGGTTTGAAGTTGCATCTTCGAGCTAATTAGAATAATTTTTTGAATTTTTATGAGGTCGCACCATTTCAGGTTAAACCCAACTTGTATGATCTTTTTAGGGTTGTAGCTGCTCTAAATTCTCAATTAAGAGAGATGGGCGAGCAATTGATATCTGTTGGTGATTTACTTGTGTACTATACACTAAAGCAGAATCTGACTAGGCTAGGTTATAAGTATCTGGCTAGATTCCTGAAAAGGCCTTTGGTTTATGAGACGGTCTCGACTGGTGGCAAATATTTTGTCGACCAGCTCTTAGTGTCTGGTAATTATGATAATGATTCTAAAGATCCAGGTGAATCTTTGAAATGGAAGAAATTTCATTTGGCTAGGTCTAGAGAGATTATTTATTATCGAATTTTGTACATGAATTTTTGTTTTATTTTAACTGAAAGATCATTTTTTTTTTGTCGTGGAACGATTTAGGAAGTCGACAAGGGTTCCAAGGTAAAAGAGAAGTTATATAATCTCAAAAAGGACTTCTTTGGTTGAATAGATTCCCTTGCTTCGGATCAAGAAGCTTTGGAAGATCTCTTTGTGAAGGTAGGTTTAATGAGGGGTCGAACTAAGGGCAACGAGGTTCCTGTATTCGACGATAAAATGTCTGTTGAGACTAATAAAGCTGCAGAGTCGAGTGTTCCACCCGATAACCCTAATATCAGTGGGTATATGACGGATTTTACTACTGCTGAGAGGGAGGCTATCCTGAGCGGTGGTTTTGGGAGAGCTGGTAAAAAGAAAATGCCAGTGACTCTTTCCCCTCCTGGTACTACTCCTGTACTAAAGAAGTGACGCGCCAATCTACAAAGGAAAAAATTAGATTGAAGGATTCTAATGCTCCTGTTCCCAAAGGTGTTAGCGTTGATGCTCATTCTGGGAAGCTACGACCTATGTCCTAGAAAAAAAATGTAGGTTCGAAGAAGAGAAATTACGATCCTCTAAAACCAAGCATTCTGGCAACTTGGTGAACTTGGAAGAAGAGGCTAACCCAACCCTCGAGGCCATTCCGGCTAGTCCCGTTTAAATGAAACAAAATTTTGTTATCTGCTTAAGTGGGGTAGAAATTATACTGACCTTCTTCGTTGAAGGTCATAATTACATGAATAAGGTGAGGAATCTTAACGCAATGCTTCAATTAGTTTCATTGGTTCCATCTTCGAGAACTCATGTGGTTACTGTTATGTAGATCAAGAAACTCCTCGATGGTAAGCCTCGGGAAAGACTTGGTGGCAGAGAAAGCAGCTATGGCTGAAAAAGCAGCTATTGAAGTTGAGTTGAAAACCTTTAAAAGTCAAATAGTTAAGGATCGGCAACCAGCCATTCGAGAGGAAAAGTTGATCTGGGAAGGGGAGAAAAAGAAAGGATTAGAGAAGATGAAGACCGATAGCGCTAAAGAACGGGAGGAAGCTTTAACTCTATAGAAATTAGCTTTCGAGGAGCCGTTCGGGAGGAAAAGTTTATCTGGGAAGGGGAGAAGAAGAAAGAATTAGAGAAGATGAAGACCGATAGCGCTAAAAAACAGGAGGAAGCTTTAACTCTATAGAAATTAGCTTTCGAGGAGGATGTGAGGGAACAAAATTTAAATGTGAGGAAGTCGATGGAGGCAGACAAGAATGAATCTGTTGCTAAGGCAGACCAGGAAGGTGTCGATGCCCTTAGAATTTTAAAGTCTAGGTTTTTTGGAGAGTTCAATATCATGGAGGAATGAAAAAACTATTACAAAGGCATCGTCGTTACGTCGGAAGTCGAGTTTGTAGATTTTGATGATAAAGTATCTCCTTCTAATGACGTTGCTACTACTCTTGAAGTCCCCAATGTTGTTTCCGGTATTGAAGATGTACTTGATGATTTAATCCTGGGTGTTCCTGTGAAGAGTTTGGAGGTTCCTGAGGCCGCTGGTGGCGAGGAGAAATGAAATAATTTTGAAGGAGAGTTTATGCAACTCATTGTGGGAGACAATTTTTAGATATTTTTATTTTCCTCCATTATTTGAGGGAGAGTAATTTTCAAAAAGATTTAGAGAAAAAAATCGTGATCTGTGTTTAGTGAAATTCTATGTGCTCGTATTTAATGCATTTCGATAGATTAGGTCAGAACTATTCCTATCAATCAATGATCTAAGATTGAACAGAAACAATCAAAAGTAAAGATGAGGAATTAAAAGACACAAGCAATTGTTTACCCTGTGGAAACTTCTTACACATGAGAAAAACAACAGGTCGTTGTTGATGAGATCAACCACTAAAAATTTACTAATCAAAAAGAGTTTAATCTGAATTACACTTACAGACTTGATAATCTAATCTCAAGATTATCTCTCTTCTGACCAAAGGTTTACGCCAAGAATCACTCTTCTGTTCTCGCAACAACCTTTCTTGATCTCCCACCAAATCTTCTTTTGTTCTCTCAACAACCCTTCTTGATCTCCCACCAAGAACCGTCTTCCACGATATGTAGGAAGTATTGTCAAACTAATTTAACATTAATCTTTGGATTAGAAGAGGATGATTGATATTGAATTCACTCTCTGATAAAGGAGTTTTTTACCTTCTGAAAAATAAATTGGTTTTTGAAACAAAAAGGTCGAAGGAGAAAAGGAAAACAAGGTTTGCTTAAATAGTAACCATATATCTCCTAAGAGTCGTTCGAACGACAATAAGTATCGTTTAAACGAAACATTGGCTATGGGCCAAAAAACCAGGAGATATGTCAACTCGTTCGAACGAAAATTGGCTATGTGCCAAATTTCTAGGAGACATGCCAAGTCACTCGAACGACTTTAAGACTTGCTCGAACGATAATTAAATAGAAAGCTTAATCATTTATCATTGAGTTATACTTACCTTCTCTCCAGAGATCTCCATTTTGTTAGTGTTTTCGACTGAAACAACCTCGAGACTTCACAGACACGAAATGGAACAAATAAAACCTTTCAATCTCCCCCTTTGGTTCATTTCGTGACAAATAAAAGCTAAGACGAATACACTACTCTATAGTACTTCCCAACAACAGAGAGTGTTTAGACCTTAGAAAGACACCACTCCTTTCTGAATAGGTTTAATCTTTGGACCTCTTCTAGGAATAATATCGTCTTACAACCCTGTTTTCATCAGATAGTGCGATTGAATATCTGCACACTCAGCAAACGCGTTTATGATATATGTGGAAAAAGAAACTTAGAAGATAGTCACACAGACAAACTCAAAAAAAATAACATATACATCCAGAGAAGCGTTTGCAAGCCAGTTATGGGAACTCTTTCCTCTCCCAATTTGTCACGGAAGAAACAATCAAACAACTATAAACAACTATCTGAAAGAAAATGAATTAGAGATAACTGATAAAGAGATAAACAAAAGGTAGTACTAGATAAACTGGTAGAGTTAGTACAAAAGCTCCTATCTCACATGCTCCCAAAATAACAACAAAAACATAATCTTAAAGAAAAAATAGACAAAAGAAACCAAAATGGAAAGCAGATGGAGAACAAAAAAAATCTAGCAAAGGCTCCCTATGCAGTCAGTCATCTCCAGAATCATAATGAAACACAAAACCATGTGACTCCTCGACAAGACGAAGGCCCCTAACCTCTGTCTCAAGAGTCTCCAGGTGCTCCTCAATAGTCTCCAGACGACCTTCAATAGTACCCAACATGGTCGTCATTGTCTGAAGCATGCTCCCAATACTCTGAATAGAAAACACCTCCTGAGGCTGTGCCGCTGAGCTAGAAGAACTGATGTGCTCACCTAGAGGGACAGACGCAGAAGGTAGTACAGGTGGAAGATGAGATGCACTCTTGTAACAATATCTCACATCTAATTTTTCAGTTTTTGTATCCTCAGGTTCATTAGGGAATATTTTGTAGCCAGCAGCAGTAAGAATTACCATAATAAGTCGAGCAAACGGTAATGAACTCCTGGTCTCCGTTTTGGTGCTAGCATCAATCATCTCCTCAAGAATGACATTAGGTAGATCTATCCCAATATCATTCCTAAAGGCATAAAGAAAGACCTTCATCCGCTCAGAGAGTTCATTCTTTTGAGAACGCTGAATGATATTTGCAATAGCTATGCTGTGAACCGGCGAGACTCATCATCTAACATCTTTTTGGAAACAATACCCGATCCAGTATACAGACGATGCTGAGCCATGATGTCAATCACCATAGTATGCAAATCAGGAAGAATAGGAGCCCCATCCTCCTCGAACTCCCCCTCAGAAGTAGCAGCAGGCCAGGGATAATACGATGCTGGCCAAATATATCTCGGAACCGCAATGTACTGAGAAGAACGGAAACCTAAAATAGCGTAAATACTATCCCTAGTGATTGTGTATGTGGAGCCATCAATAGTGACAGAGAAAGTACGACTAAACAGAGTACGGATATGCTCAAGTTGCAAAGTAGCATAGAATAGTCGAACAATCCTCGGATAGACCTTTCCAGACAGAGTAAGAATCTTGGTCCAATTTCTTTCTTTATACTTCGCAAAAACCCGAGCATAGCCATCATTCATCTCAAAAACACTTTTGATGTCGGCGACCTATTCTTTCACAATTGGCCGATCTTTAAACCCTTTTTTCGTAGCCCAATATACCGGGTTAGCACCAACCCTCTGGCCATCAAGAATACATGTATTGTTAAAGTGAGATCTCTTGGTACCGGTCCGTTGCTTAGGTGCCATTTGAACAAAAAAGGCAAGCTATTGTCACTAACAGTCTCAAGTGTATATCCAACCCAATAGCAATCAAGAAACGCACACCAACTGAAACCACGAAACCTCCAACACCTGCACGAAAACAACACCACCACCTTCCCAAACTTAACCAACACGGTTAAGCAGGGGAACCCAAACAATCACAATTTCACCCCAAAAACTGTAATGATCAATCCCAACTCCAGTCCCAAATTCTTTTCCACTGATATTAAACACTACTTCTCACCAATCAATCAGTTCTTCAAACAATCCAACAGAAATCCCCTTGTCCAAACAGTAAAAAAAATAATTCCAAAACTAACAATGCCCACAATATCAACAATCACAAAGATGAAATAAGCAACTTATGAGATTTTTCATACATGTCTAAGCCAATTCGTCCAAAGAAACATACCAAAGAAAAACTAGGGCACAAACAGTACGGGGAACCTAAACTTACCAAATTTAAACCCAAGCGTCAAATTGAACGTGGAGGAGTAGAAATGATACCAACTTTAGCTAATTTCCTTCTAATCAAGACCCAACAACAAGCTTTGAAGAACAATGGTGGAGTGTAGTTGGAGAAGAAGAGAGAGAGAGACCAACAAAAATAAATCAAATTTATTTATAAAACAACCAAACTCGAGACTCGTTTGAACGACTATAGAAGTCGCTCGAACGAAACAGAATCTTTTCCAAAAAAAAATACACTGTAGTTTGGAAATGGATAAACCAAAAGAAGTAATGGATGAAAGAAAAGAAAAACGCATCCAAAATCACTGAGTAGCCAGAAACAAATGCAGAAAGCAAGAAAAGAAAAACAAGACTGACAGAGACACTCCCCCTCAATATATGCAGTCATATCTATAAGCATAGCAGATACACGATAGAGAATATTATAGAGCGATACACTAAATAATGCAAAAGAACTCGGTGTGTGTGTGTGTGTAGTCCAAACAAAGTCCTGACAAGTAGGCATACGAAGAGCACTATATTGGAAATGTGATTCAACCTAGGCCTCTCATGGTTAGTCACTCAAAGTCACTGAGAATTTACTAGTAATCACTCTTAGGGAATATGAATATGAGTAATGAAGTTAAAAATTCATTATCCAAGAAAGCGGCGCCATTTTACTAAAGATCTCATGGAAGGAATATCAATTCTTTTGGTGGTGTCAAGTTAAGTACCATAGATTTTCAAACTATCATCTCTACTAATCCCGATTGCACTAGACATAGAATCAACTAGGACTTTTAAGGTTGTAATGAAGGCAAAGGTAGGCTAGTGAGGAAAAAAGTATTTTGCTGGCATTCTAAGGACAAAAAGAACTTCCACCTCCATTGTTGTTATCAATACACCTCCTTTCCTCATTTTTTTTTCTTTTCTTTTTTGTGATCACCTCCATTGTTGTTATCAACACATCTTCTGGCACTCTTTGAATATACACTTTGCTGTAACAAAAACATTCTCCTAAGCAGCACTCATACACACATCACCCTTCAGATTGTACTACTTCCTGTCCTCAGAAAAAAAAAAAGGTTAAAACAAGAATTTGGCGAATAAAAAAATGGCTTATTTTTGGCTCAACGGGTAGCAAGTGAATTAACAATTTTGGGTTAGATGCTAAAATGTCAAAACAGGAGCAAATAAAAATGCCTAAAATCATGTTCTAAGACTTGTGCAATATCTCGTTTCACCCCGAATCAAGTAGAGAAAATGTTTTAGTATTTTAACTTGAATTATATATCACCACCAACAATTGACTAAATGCATTAAATAATGAGATCAGAAATAAAAAAAGAGTTTGCTGGAAAGAATTTATTTAATAACACTCAACGCTAGAACAAAATGCTAGATCCTCACATAATGTTAGGTAACGAAGTCTCTTCATTGCCCCTCAAGATTTCTACATATACCGAAAGTCAGGGACAGTTGAACCTCGTGACGAATATGTGATGCCAAGTAACTTAAGCATTAAATGAATATAGAACACGTAAATAATTTCCATACATGCATATGTAAAGCTCAATAGGCTAAGTACAAAATAGGAAAGATAGTCAGTAAGAGTAAAAGACACGACACATACCTGACGATGTCCACAAGATAGTGACACCACAGACAGAAGGACCAGAGGGATTTAGGAAATGGAACAAACACCAATAGCGCATCGAAGATTTTTAAACCGAATAATATCCAAAGGTTTGGTGAAGAGATCGGAAAGTTGGTTCTCCGTACAAACATACTCCACAATTACAATCTTCCACTCAACAAGGTCTTGAATGAAGTGAAATCGGATGTCAATGTGCTTGGTCCGCGAATGTTGTTCAGGATTCTTGGAAATGTTGATTGCACTTGTATTATCACAATAAAGTGACATTACTCCCTGTTTCAGTCTGTAATCATGTAACATTTGCTTCATCCAGACTAGTTGAGTACTACAACTTCCCGCAGCAATATACTCTGCCTCCGCAGTAGATTGTGAAATACAATTTTGTTTCTTACTTTTCCATGCCACGAGATTGTTCCCAATGTAGTAACATCCCCCAGAGGTACTCTTCCTTTCATCAGAATTTCCGGCCCAATCAGCATCTGAGTATCCAATAATTTTAGATGTAGTATCTCGAGTATACCACAATCCAAACTCACAAGTTCCAGACACATATCGAATGATCCGTTTAACAGCGTGTAAGTGGGATTCCTTAGGACTTGCCTGATAATGTGCGCATATGCAAATACTGAACACAATGTCTGGTCAACTAGCTGTAAGATACAATAAGCTTCCTATCATGCTCCTGTATATCTTTTGATCCACATCAGTACCTGTAGAGTCCTTACTAAATTTTGTGGTAGTGTTAATTGGTGTTCGGGCATGTTTGGAGGAATTAAGACCAAATTTTTTGATAATATCCTTTGCATATTTAGATTGAGAAACAAAGATACCATCCTCCCGTTGCTTGATTTGAAGACCTAAGAAATAGGTCAATTCTCCAACCATGCTCATTTCAAACTCTTTTCCCATTAACTCGCCGAATGCTTTGACACGAGAGTCCGACATAGATCCAAAAACAATATCATCCACATAAACTTGAGCAATAAGAATGTCATCTCCTTCCCGCTGAATAAACAATGCCTTATCAACTCCCCCTCGAATGAACCCCTTTTCCAAGTAAAAAGTTTGAAAGTCAATCATACCACGCTCGAGGAGCTTGTTTTAGGACATAAAGTACTTTCTTCAAACGATAAATATGTTCCGGGTGATGAGGATCTTCAAGCCCCTTTAGTTGAGCTACATACACTCCTTCCTCAAGTAGCCCATTCAAGAACATACTTTTCACATCCATCTGATAAAGCTTAAATTTTTTATGACAAGCAAAAGCCAAAAGCATCCGAATCGATTCAAGTCTAGCTGTGGGAGCAAAAATTTCTTCGACATCCACCCCTTTTATTTGATTGTATCCCTGAGCTACCAACCTTGCTTTGTTTCGGACAACATCGCCGTTCTCTTCAAACTTGTTCTTGTAAATCCACTTAGTGCCAATAATATTAGTATTTGCGGTCGTGATACTAAGTCCCACACATCTTGTCGTTTGAATTCATTGAGCTCATCTTGCATGGCGTTAATCCAATATTCATCAGATAAGGCATCTTTCACGTTGGTTGCTTCAATGATGGACACATAACACACACTTTCTACTGTCTCATATAACGTAGAACAATGATACCCGACATACCTAGCGGACTCGCGAAGTGTAGGCCATTCATAATCATTAAGGTATCTAGGAGCGCCACAATTCCGAGACGGATTAGTACGGACAGTAACATTTGGTGCTAAAATTTCCCCAGAAGATGTTGTAGGAGCTTCAGCGTGAGGTTCTTCTTGAACATCTTGTGTCACAATAGATGAGGTTGGCAGGGAATCTACTTGAACATTACTATCTCCATCATCTGTTTGTCCAAGAACTGTCGAATCGTCAACTACCACATTAATCGACTCCATGACCATTTTGGTCTTCAAGTTGTAAACACGATAAGCCCTACTGTTTGTAGCATATCCCAGTAAAGTACCTTCATCGCTTCGGGCATCAAATTTTCCAATGTTCTCCCGATCACAAGTGACATAACACTTACTCCCAAACATACGAAAGTATTTCACGCTCAGCTTTTTCCCAAACCAGAGTTCATATGGCGTACTAAGTGTAAGAGGACGCAGATAAACTCTGTTGATAATGTAACACGAGGTATGAATAGCTTCTCCCCAAAAGTGATTAGGAACATTATTTCCATGAAGTAATACCAGCCTCATTTCCTGTAGAACTCGGTTCTTTCGTTCTGCAACTCTGTTTTGTTGTGGTGTGATTAGTGCTGAAAATTCATGTTTGATCCTATTTTCTTTACAGTACTCAATCACATCACTATCCTTGAACTCTCCTCCACGATCACTTCGAATTATGTCAATAGAGTAATCTTTCTCATTCTGTATTCGCAGAGCTATAGTATGAAATTCTTCAAATGTGTCCGACTTCTGCTTTAATAGTACAATCCAGGTGAACCGTGAGAAATCATCAACCATAACCAAAATGTACTTCTTTCCACCCAAAGTACTCACCCTCATAGGACCCATCAAGTCCATATGAATTAACTCCAGAACTCGCGTAGTTGCAATGTTGGTAGATTTTTTGTGCGGACTCTTGGTTTGCTTTCCAATTTGACATGGTCCACACACTGCATCGGTTTGCTTGCTTAGTTTCAGAACCCCCCGAACTATTTCCTTACTAGTAATCTTCGCCAGATCACTGAAGTTCACATGTCCTAACCGTTGGTGCCAAAGTTCCACATCACTTATCTTAGTAACTTTACATGATATCACATTTTGCGATACAGCATAGCAGTTGTCCAAAGTTCTATCAGCAGTCACAATGCATTTCTCGGTATTATCAAAGACATAACATTTTTTCTTGTCAAATGTTACTGTGTTGTCCGCATAACATAAGTGACTCACACTCAGAAGATTTACAGTGAGTCCTTTGACATATAGTACATTATCGACTGCCAGACACCCAATTCCTTCTAAACTCCCCTTTCCCACAATTTTTCTACTCATTTCTCCTCCAAAAGTGATATCACCTCCTTGAATATCTGTGACATTATTCAGACATGTGGCATCCCCTGTCATGTGCCGAGAACATCCACTATCTACATACTACTGTGTAGAGTTAAATGCATTTAAAGCCATTACTGCAACATAGGACCGTAATTGTGGTAGAAGGTCCTTCTTCTAGACCCAAACAGATCTCACTTTCTTCCTTTCTTCTATCGCTTAAGTCATATTCCTGAAATCATTCAAAGACTTTTGGGTAAAAAGCGAGTTAGCAAATGATTGGGCATATGAACGTTGGGGTTTCCTCTTTCCAAATGTAGATTATTCCTACCACAGAATTGAGGAACATATCTATAATTGAGGATATCCCAAGCTTCTTTTGAAGTGGTACACTCAGATATATGCCTATGCTCACTTTGGCTCAACGAATTAAAGATAGCATTAAGACCTTTAGAATTATACCCAGATATTTCTTATTCTTCCTTGGACCATTGATTTCTAGGTTTAAGAACTTCTACAGCAATTACTGGTTCACCCCGCATAGCAGTCGGAGGCACCCATCCATCTTCAATGGCAATCCAGACATCTTCTCCCATAGATTACAAGAAGGCAATCATTCAAACCTTCCAGTAAGAAAAGTTCGTGTCATCAAAGAGTGGTGGACGATTTATAGGACCTCCAAAATTTTCAGAATCTATTAAATTAAGCAAGCACGTAAATAGGATCACCGCTCAGGATATAAAGCCTACAAGCGATTCTGCTCTGATACCAATTAAAATTATATGTGCTCGTATTTAATGTATTTCGATAGATTAGGTCAGAACTATTCCTATCAATCAATAATCTAGGATTGAACATAAACAATCAAAAGTAAAGACAAGGAATTAAAAGACACAAGCAATTGTTTACCCTGTAGAAACTCTTTACACAGGAGAAAAACCATAGGTCATTGTTGATGAGATCAACAACTAAAAATCTACTAATCAAAAAGAATTTAATCTGAATTACACTTACAGACTTGATAACTTAATCTCAAGATTATCTCTCTTCTGACGAAAGCTTCACGCCAAGAATTACTCTTCTGTTCTCGCAATAACATTTCTTGATCTCCCACCAAATCTTT
Source organism: Kingdonia uniflora (assembly GCA_014058105.1). Taxonomy (NCBI): domain Eukaryota; kingdom Viridiplantae; phylum Streptophyta; class Magnoliopsida; order Ranunculales; family Circaeasteraceae; genus Kingdonia; species Kingdonia uniflora. The sequence goes on along the minus strand of JACGCM010001859.1, from coordinate 2,729,001 downwards.
TTTTGTTCTCTCAACAGCCCTTCTTGATCTCCCACCAAGAACCTTCTTCCACGATATGTAGGAATTATTATCAAACTAATTTAACATCAATCTCTAGATTAGAAGAGGATTGATTGATATTGAATTCACTCTCTGATAAAGGAATTTTTAACCTTCTAAAAAATAAATTGGTTTTTGAAACAAAAAAGGCCGAAGGATAAAAGGAAAACAAGGTTTGTTTAAATAGTAACCATATTTCTCTCGAGAGTCGTTCGAGCGACAATAAGTATCGTTCGAACGAAACATTGGCTATGGGCCAAAAAACTAGGGGATATGTCAACTCGTTCGAACTACAATAAATCTCGTTCGAACGAAAATTGGCTATGGGCCAAATTTACAGGAGACATGCCGAGTCGTTCGAACGACTTTAAAACTCATTCGAACGACAATTAAATAGAAAGCTTAATCATTTATCATTGAGTTATACTTACCTTCTCTCCAGAGATCTCTATTTTGTCAGTGTCTTCAACTGAAACAACCTCGAGACTTCAGAGACACGAAATGGAACAAATAAAAGCTTTCATTTAGTGCATGCGGATGCGGGTGCAGCATATTTGTTATTAAGATTTGAAAGAGTTGTAACAGCTTATAGTACAGTAGCCCAACCAGTCATCCCCAAACACAACTTGCATATGCATACCGTTGCAACAAACCAAGCACAACTTTCGTTTTCGCAGTGTTTTTGTCTCCCTAAACTTGTAAAATTATGGATGGTCATGCCCAACAGTCCCTAAACTCATATAATTAGGGACGACCGTATCCAACAGTCCCTAAACATACCCTATAAAGGACAGAGTTGTTTTTTCCATCCCATAAACAAAAATATAAGACACTAATTCAAAGATGTCCCAAATGTTTTATTACTAGAGACAAATTTTACTTCGTCTTTAATATATGGGCCCTTGTAAGACTGATAGATAGGGAGATCTCCCTTGTTGAAAATGATGTCTGGCTTGACTGCATTTAAACCTCCTGAATTACCCTTCAATAAAATTATTAAACACCACGGTAAAGCAATACGTAGTTCTTCTCTTTTTCTCTATTGTCAAACGGCCGAAGGGAATGTTTTGTTTTTGCACTACAGTTCGATTTTTTCCGTGAAACATGTTTTTGTCTATATACCAAAACTTCTCCCTTCTCCAAAAACTCAACCCTCTCTCATCTCCTTCTCTCTTTCAAATTGAAAAATATCAACCATTTCCTCTATCGGCATTATCTTCTTCTTCTTCTTCTTCTTATTTTTCTTAAACGGGAACCTCTTACAATAAGACAAGAGAAAGCTATCTTCATTTGTCAGTTGGAACAACATTCTCATCTCTCTTATTCACGATCTCCACACGATATCTCTACCTAATTATGCCTCTGCAATTGCATCTCAGAGGACACAACTTCATTACCTCACTATACAAATTGTAACCTGTAAGTGTTTTCTCTCCATAACTCATGATCTCTTCCCCTTTTTACTATGGTTTCTTCTAATTTCTTGGGTTATATGTTTGATGTTTGTGATTGACATTAACCGATGTCCAAGCATCAATAGTAAGGGTTGAATCATAGGTTGAAGAAATCTCTGAACATTAATTTCAATCAATTTTGTAAGTGGTTCAAAATGATCTGTTGTTGAACTTCAATTCTTTAACAGCAGCTTTTCGTCTCATAAAAGTTTAGTATTACTTGGATTTCCTATCTGAGGATTAGTTTTTTGGTTTAATTTGATGTTGTGGCAATTGGATAACACTAAAGTTAGAAATGACTAATGGGACATTATGGGTTAGGTTTTGATTCTAAGGATTAAATTTTTGGGCAAACATATGGACCATGGGTACAAGGGATTCTCTAAGTTTGTTTGAGAAGAAACACAATTAATGAGATGTCATGTTTGCAAGATTGCGAATGTATTACCTGTAAGATGTAATATTTTTTCATAGACGATTTTGCCAGATGATGAAATCTGATGCTAAAGAAGGGAAGATTTATTAATTCATTCATTTTCACCCACGATATATCCTAATTCATAGACGATATTAGGATATATCCCATTTAGGTGTTTTTACCTAGATAATTTACATTGATAGGTTCAAGATGCTTACACTGGTAGTTGACTAATTATATCTTTGTTTGAGATAAATCATGTCGATTTTAGGAAATATCTAGTATTAGAGTTTGTCTTACTATGATGGTGGCCGGGTTTGATTAATATAATTTAGGTCTTGAAGACTAAAACAAAGAAATTGGCCGAAATTAGAATAAAATGTAAGGTAAATGGTCATTTCCCCACCGTGTTGCGGTATACTAGTAACTGCATCATCTCCTATATCTAATCTCATCTTTTACCTTTAATTGCTCTATCTTTCACTTTCTCTTTCTCTCTCATCTACATTGGAATCTCAATCTTTAACTTCTCCTTTCCGGGCACTTCTCTCTAAATTACAAACCCTAAAATTCTAAAACAAAAAATCCATCTCTAGCTTTTAGAACAATAATGATTGTTGATATGTAGACACAAGTATTCTCTCTCACTCTCTTGTGTTCTTGCAAAACGTACTACAACATTCTTCTTACAGATGTCTACAAAGATCTCATCAGCAACCTTTGAACTTGAAATTTCCCTTTAGGTATATGTTATTCGCTATGTATTTGGAATTTTAGGCTGAAGTACTACTTGTTTTGTGTTGGTAATCTTTAGGGTTTGATAGTTTTGATTGAATTTGATGGATTTACAAAGTAATTTATCACTTTTTCTCCTTCTCTCTCTCTCATGTTTGAAATTGCTGAAATCAATTGACGTTTGAAATTGTATAAATCAATTACAACGAATCGATTGTGGCAAAAATCCCTTCAAGTTGAAATTCCCCCTCAATTGGTTCTAGGTGATGATATTGCAGTAGCATATTTCCCAGATTGAATTGGAAGAAGCTATTAAAGCCATGTCGAAGGTATTCGATCATTTAAGAAGATGTCTAGTCTAAAACTATAGATCTCAACCCTCTACCATAGCCGTTACACTTGGTCAAATATAGTCGTTGTACGTGCTCTGTGAAGTTCGCCCACCACCCATTAAGTTCGGAGAAATATTATTTGTAACTGTCTGTATCCAGTATTTTAGCATATGTCAATAAGGGACCCCTTTTATACTTTTTCATTGTACCCATCAACCAAATCTCTCTACAAGTGTAATAGATTAGCACATTGTGGATTCACATCATAAAATTCTCCTCGAGGTTATGGTTTTTCTCAGGTTTTACTGAGTTTCCACTTAAATCTATTGTGTCCTAGTCTTTATTTACAGTCAAATCGTAGTCTCTTTCTAGCTATTACAATTGGCACCGTCTGCGGGAAATATACTTTTTTTCTCTACCGAATCTCATCCTGCATAGTCACTGCTATGACCAACATAAACCTCATAAGTGTCTCCAGTACCTAGTGGAATAACGAGGACATTCCAGCAACCGTCCTACCAGAAACTATCAACTTACACAATGTTGTTTTCGAGCTTTAAAAACAAATGGAATCTGACAGGGTCCAACAGTTTGAAGATTAGATAATTCATGTTCAAGCCCTCCAAGTCGAGAGAGATGTGAGGAAGAACAGCAGAGCCGAACCCAACAAAAAAAATTAAAAGTCTACGAAGACAACATAACCAATTCACTACTCGACAAGGATCACCCTCCCAGCCCAAAGTGAACACCGATCAAGAGCTTCCCAAAGGGAGAATGTACCAAGGGAAGAACGAAACTGAACTTCAAGATCTCGATCAAGAAACCCAGATAGAGTATCACGACATTTTGGGCTCACATCATCAGCATCAACCATCCAGGGAAGTCGACGTACTTGGCATCAAACCCCACCACCTCCTCCAAGACGACCAGTAAGAGAAAGGTTGGGCCCTGAAGGACAAGGGGATTTCAATCCTCAAGCTGCAATAACACCAAGCATTCTCCCTCAATTCGTTACTTTGGATGACCTAAACAATCGGATTCAAGCCATTCATTCTAATAATCATAGTCAAAGATCCACTTTAGACAGAGTTGAGATAAATCTTATTTCCCCTCACCTCAAAGTTATGCCTATTCCTGACAACTTTAACATGCCAAAGTTTTATCAATATGCAGGCCTCACAGACCCTTTTACCCATATCCGTCACATCAAAGCAGCGATCAGCCTGTACTACAAACTCGATCACATGTTATGCCATTTGTTTAACATGAGCCTTAAAGAAAAACTTCTCAGATAGTTTTATATTATTCCCAAAGGATCGATAACTAGCTTTGCCCAGTTGCAGCAACTATTCGAATCAAACTATGGATATGCTAAAGAACGTAAAATAACAGTTAATTATCGGTTCTTTTCGAGTAAAGCGTAAAAGAAATCCTCGTAAATTTTTATAAATGTTTCTTGCAAGGGACAAGGAAGATCGGGAACTCAGACCCAAAGATTGTAGTACCAGTATTTACTTATGCACTCCACATCGATTTTAAAGTTCGGGAAGAACTTACACTTTACAAGCCAAAAATAGTCACATAAATGATGGATGTCGTTAATAACTACATCGAGCTCGAACAATGAAATAAGAATAAGATAAAAAGCTCTTCTGCCATTCACTCCAACGATGTTCTTTCACCACCACACCCAAAACTAACAAATAATATTGTTACCAAACAACATGGGCGATCTAATAATAACATCAAAGGAAAAGACGGGGAAAAAGATAGACCGATCCTAGTTCTACCTCCAATGATAGCAACCCTTTCTGTTATCTTACCCATCCTCAGGGGAGACGAGTTCTTTCGAGAAGTACAACAAATTTCTAACGTCTCGAATAAACCTTTCTTCCAGTATCATAATGTACATAGCCATGTGACTGATAATTATTATTCTCTAATACGCATTTTTATTCTTACTATCTTGGCAGGGAGGCTCCATGAATACATCATCGATGTACAAAAGTTCCTCGAAGAGGAAACAAAAAGGAAGGAGGGCAAACAAGGACAATGTCAAGCTCGTCATCTGGACATCATTGAAATCAAAAAGGAAAGAAGCGAAAGAAGGATGACAAAATCACATCATGTTGTAAGATGACTACTTCCGAAAAATCTGCCAAACTTCTATCCAGCTTCAACAAAGCAAAACAACCATTTCACCTTTCCTTTAAGAACTACGATACCAGTTATGTTAAATAACCTCACGATGATCCATTGGTGATAATGTACAAAGTAGGTCATGACTACTTACATACGCTCCTCGTAGACACAGGAAGTGCAACAGACGTGTTATTTAAAAGAGCAGTCAACATCTTAGGCCTGAAAGATTTTGTCAAAGTTTCGACCACAACTATCACAGGATTCCATGGTTTAAAAGAATATGCTTCAAGAGAAATCACATTGCATATTCAGGCAGGACTAGAAATAACCTTTGTTAACTTCATCGTCATCGATGCTGAATTAAAATACCTGAGAATCTTGGGAAGAAACTGGCTTCACTCAATCAAGATAATACCTTCGATATATCATATGGCTTTGAGCTTCCCGACCGATCATGGAGTTTATGAAATCATAGGGAGTCAGGCTGCGGCATGGATGTGTAAAAATACCACCACAAACTCTCATGCATCAAAACTTTTGAAGGCATATAAATTACAGAAAGAGTCTTTCCCAATGTTCGAGCAACATGATACTAAAATAGTCGAATCCATAGAACTCGATGGACCTATGAGAAATACTTTTTTGGCTCTAAACTCTCACCAGAAAAAAGATAAACCCTCCTACAGCTTTTAAAGAAAAAATGTCGATTTCTTTGCATGGTCTTTTCAAGAAATACCAGGAATTGATCATTCCATTGCATGCCATAAGTTAAACCTCGTACCAGAAAGTAAGGCTATAGTACAAAAGCACCATAGCCTAGCCCCTAGGCTCTGAGAATCAGTGAATGAAGAAATCAATAAGCTACTTCGAGTTAGATTCATTTGAGAAGATAAATATCCCAAGTGGGTCTCAAAAATAGTATCTGTCTCAAAGAAGAACAGAAAAATTAGGGTCTGCGTGGACTTTATCGAACCTAATAAATTCACACCTAAGGATAACTTCTCCCTTCTTTTGATTCCTCACCACCTCGACTCCGTAGTGGGACATAAACTTCTTTCGATGATGGATATAGCTTCAGGATATAATCAAGTTCCGCTTACTGAAGAAGATCAAGAGAAGACACTATAACAAAATCATAAAATTACCACAGTCTATTTAAGAAATCGCCACAGATAGATGCAGTGGTAAAGTTGTGATGGATTTATTCCATGACAAATACTTAAAGTACCCGTGGTAATTTAAATTTTATTGACTTAAGCTCGAAGCACTGTACATCAACTTCTGCAGCGAACTCTCCATTTTAGGTTTTTTTTTTCGACAAAGTTTTCGTCGGCAATATTTTTGATAGATTATGCAACTTGAAGGCTTCTTAAATGATTACAAAGCGAGGGTTCTATTGTGACGATTATCGGTTCCCCCTAATTGATTATTGATCAACTCGATCTGCAAGTAAGTACCCCAATCTCAAACCCCCATTCTCTTTTTGATTTTTTAATCAATTCATTGAATTTTTGTATTCTACAATGAAAATTTCTCAATCCTCAAATTGCTCCATCACAAATTTTGATTTGAATTTTAGGGTTTTCCTGGAATCACTAATCAATGGTTGTTGTCTTTATAAAACCCCTCTTTAGCATTCTAATCATCTTTTTATCATTGCCCTTACTCAAACTCTTGCTCTCTCCTTCAACCCCATTTTCAAAAGCTTCATTTTACCAAACTCTACTAGTTATATTTACAGATCTTTGATTGAAATTTGGTAAAATTTGAAATATTTAAGTGAAAAATCTGATCATATTGGTTTTTCTAGTAGTAAATCAGAGATATGGAGTGTCCAATGGATCGTGGGATGGAGACCTTTCAAATGGTGGTTGGATGGACATTTACGAGGTTTGTGGATTGGGTTTTGCATTGTAGAATTTTGGGTTTTATTGTTTTTTTAGTTTACAGGAAGTTGTTGCATATTGGAATGAATCGAGGTACGCTTGTTGTTTACAGAAACTATTCAGATTGATTTCTTTGTGATATAGAAGAGTGTAATGTTTAATTGTAACCTCACGAGTCTTGCTAAACACAATTGTGCATTGGAATAATGAAAGAACAAAAATTGTGATAGAAGAATAGGGAATGTTAGGAACAAAAAGGGTGCTAATGATGTTTGATAGAATGCTCCTGCAAAATTTAGCGACTTTGAATATGGCAATTTCAAATTACATGAGCAACTGCAATCCTTAAGCAAGATCCAGTAATCCTAAAAAACACAAATTTCTAAAATATGTACAAAGAATCAAAGTGTCTATTTGTTCTGCAAAAAGAATGTATATTTATCCTCAACACAGTATAAAAGTTCCACCGATTTAATATAATTTACTATGAGATTGAAAACCTTCATTTACTTTAAGATCAGGCATTCATTAATGTCTATACTTTTGTGGCCTTGACAACAAATATAAGTAAATATCCTTATGCCATTTGCATCTATACTGTATACATGAAATTTATACCTATTACTGTTACTAAAAATATACATTTTCTTAATTGCAGATAAATGTTAGGCTTGTTCTGAGAGAATGACAGTTTTCTAATGGTTCACGTAGTTTAGTCAACTATTCCCTTGGGTCACAATAGTCTATTTCTGGTTGGCCAAATGTTCACCTAAGAACCGGAAGAAAACTTAAGGTAACTGTTGTAGAAGGAAGAAATTTACTTGGGAAAGATAAGTATGGAAAATGTGACCCATATGTAAAGCTACAGTACGGAAAGGTAGATTGTCTTTTCCTAATATTCAAAACCTTTTTGTTCTTTCTAATCAACCTTTCTTATTGGTATCCAATTGGTATTTTATGAGTGCATATAAGAATATGAATCCTTAATGATTGTTCATAAAATAAATTCGAACTATTGGTAAAAGTTTAGTGGGTACTGTTCTTTTCATGTTACGCTTGGTATAGTAACTGGGTTCAGGGAGCCCCCTCGATGCTACATGTACCAGCTTGTTAACCCAACATAGGACGTATTTCTCTGTGTATGAGGGAGGAGGGTTGCGCTTATGGTTCATAATGACTTTGATCTTCTTCGCCCTTGATTCTCCCTCCACCACTTCCCTTTATTGGAAATTCCACTTAAATCCATGTGTAGCGACTATTTATGATTGATTTTCTTGTTCTTTAACTACTTAGCTTGTGATTATTCTTCTTTCTTATTTTTTTTCACTGCCTTCATTATTTTATTTGTCAATTGTCAGTACCTATGGATTATTCTATAACATTGTTGGTATTCATGTCTTCTTGATCTTGACAACTCATAACGTTTTTACTATTTTTTTAAGATTATATATAGAACAAGGACGATCTTGCGTGTTATGGATCCTGTATGGAATCAAAACTTTGAATTTGATGAAATAGAAGGTGGTGAATATCTTAAGATAAGGTGTTTTTCTCAAGACGCGTTTTCAGATGACAACATTGGAAGTGCTCGAGTAAATTTGGAAGGACTCGGGACTCCTAGAAGGCTCAGTAAGGGATATTCAGGTACCTCTTGAAAAAGTTAATACAGGAGAATTAAGGCTTCAAATATAGGCAGTGAAGAGTTGTGAATATGATGTATCAAGGGTAAGATTTCATGTTTTTCAGCACTTTGTTATATTCTGTTATGAAACAAAGTTATTAATGTGAAAGGATTAATTTTATATTCATTGAGGAGAACTCGCATTTCAAGCCAAGCTTACGCTTTCAAATCTATGCAGAGTACGAACGGGAATTCAGTGAGTGGTTGGATTGAACTAATTCTTGCTGAAGCCAGAGATCTTACAGCTGCTGATTTGAGTGGAACAAGTGATCCTTATGTCAGGGTACAGTATCGAAATATGAAGAAAAAAACGAAGGTGAGAGCCACGTACTTTACATTTTTGATAAGCCACTATGAGCTTTATTCCTCTCTGTATTGCTTTACTTCTTCTTCTGAAATTGGTATCTCTCATGATGGTCTAACTATTGCAGTAGGTATAGATTATAGAATACTATTTTGATTTTTGAGCATTTTAACAGTGCATGCTTCATACACTATTTACTAGCAATTAAACTTTCTATTGTATTTAAGTTCGAGTTATAATTGAAACTATATGTTATCCGTTTCTTTCTCAAATCCTTTGGTACTTTTGTAATGTTACTATCGGGATGGGAAGTGAATCTCCTATGGGGTTGTGAAAGCGTGAAAACCTCTCTATAATAATGTCACAAAAAAGTTCAAAATGAGTTAATTATGGGGTTTTATCATTTGAATCTTAAGTTATATTCGAAGTTGCCACACTTGTCTATTTAAAGCCGAATACCATATGGATGGCATTCCCATTACTACTTTTGAGGTATTGTTTATCTTCCTTTTAGTTCCTATCATAGCATCATCTACTAAATATTTGGTTAATCACACTGATGATGTCCACCTGCACATTTACGGTGTAAAATATCCCTTGTATTATGTTGTTACAGTTGTTTTATCACTTGGGACATCACCGTTGTAGCGACTGGTTTTCTTAATAACACAATAATTTATTTTTGTAACTAGGTCGAAACCGCCATCATGTATATGCTATTAGTGGTTTGGGATGTTTTGACTGGTATCTTGAAAATGAAAAGATAGTTAATATGCTACCATTTTCTTCATGCTACAATTGCATTTTCTTCCTCTCCATTTCACCATAATCATTCCATAAATATTCGTGACATGCACTGTTCATGTGTTGAAAGTCCTTGGTCGACCTAGGAAGGAGACCTTGATCAAATCTTGTTTCTGGGATCTTCCATGTATGGGGGAGGTTAAAATTAACACGGATGGAGTATCAAAAGGAAATCCAGGCAAGGGTGGTGTGGGCTATATTATCAGAAACTGTGAGGGCGCTGTGTTAAAGGCTGGGGCAAAAGGATTGGGAACTACCACTAGCTTTCTTGCTGAATGTCAGGCTATTATCTAGGGTGTCAAGGGATCGACTTCTAATGGATGGCTAGAAACTTGGGTAGAGGCAGACTCAGCTGCAACAGTTAAAGCCTTCCAATCAGGGGTTATTCCAAGGAGTCTACAGAGAGAGTGGCACGAAGCTAGTTCCAACATGGAAAAAATCAAATTCTCAGCAACGTGGAGAGAAGCAAACTTCAGTTCTGACAAAATGGCAAATAGAGGAGTGAAATTGCAAGTTAATGTGGAAGAAATTATGTCGGACGACCTCAATTCCTATATAAATTGAGGAGCCCATGAGAGAGTATTTTAGATTCTATTAAAATAGGAGTGACAACTTGTGTTATTCCTACTATTGTAATCTTTTGTGTTTGCAATAAATTCAGTCTAATTTAGCAAAAAAATAAAATTCGTGACATGCAGGTTGTGTACAGAACACTGCATCCTCATTGGAACCAAACCTTGGAGTTTCCTGATGATGGGAGACCGTTGTCATTGCATGTGAGGGATCATAACGCTTTACTTCCAACATCAAGTATAGGCCATTGCATCGTTGAATGCCAGAGATTACCGCCAAACCAGATGGCTGACAAGTGGATGCTCTTCAAGGAGTGAAGAAGGGAGAAATCCACATCAAAATAACTAGATAGGTTCCCTAGATTTAAAGGGTGTCCAGTGTAGATTCTAATACTACGGCGTTAAGTAAAGCTCGTCGAGTTTCTGGTCAGGTACGGCAACTAGTATGTTGCAGATGACTCCACAACTTTCTGGGCCATTGGACCAGGATCCAGTGTTCTTGCAAAACAAGTTGAGTATGTGGGACAGGAAGTAGAAATGGTTGTTCCATTTGAGGGAATTAATTCAGGGGAGGTATACTCGCTGCCTCATCTGTATAATGTCCTTTTTATTTCCTTCTTACAAAACCAGTATACATGGATGCTTCATTGCTTATTGATAAATAGGAGTTATTAACTGTTTTTTGTTGATATATTATAACTTGAAATATGATCTAAATACAAAGTTACATGTGCAGTAAATGTATTTTTAGAGTGTTCAAAATTATGAGGTGTAATTTTTTTATATTGTTGATTTTTTTTTTGAAAAAATCACAAAAAATTGCCACAGACTTTTTATGTGGTAAATAAATAGCCACGGATTTAGATTGCGTATTACTTTATTTCATAACACGGTTTATATTTGTGGCAATAAATTAACCACATATTAAATCTGTAGCAAAACAGTACGTTGAGCTCAGATAAAATCTGTGGCAAAAATATTGCCACACACCTTTTACTACAGACCTCCACCAAAACCAAAGTCTGTGGCAAATAGCATTTTACCACAGACAGAATCCGTGATATTTTGCTAAAATTAGTGTAGTGAGACTGCGTCACAAAAAGGGGCCTTTACTGTTATAGCGTCATGTCGTTTGGATTAAAAAATGTATGATTAAAAAATGTATGAGAAACGTATCAACGACTTGTAACAAGAATGTTTAAAGATCATTTGGGCAAAATCATGGAGGTCTGCATCAATGACATGATTTGTAAAAGCTTAAAACGAGAGGATCATTGCAACAATATACAAACAATGTTCGACATCCTTCGTACATACCTCATGAAGTTAAACCCAGAAAAATACTAATTTGGAGTTGCATCTGGTAAGTTCATGGGGCTTCTGGCATGCTAAAGAGGGATACAAATCGATGTAGAGCAAATCAAAGTACTCATGGCCATGCCGTCACCACGAACAAAAAAAGATGTTCAAAAACGCATTGGGAAAGTTGCCACTTTTCACAGGTTTATCTCAAAGTCATCCGATCAATGCAAACTACTTTACCTCCTTCGCGGATACCCATCCCCAATGACAAAGAAATAACCTAAGACAATCATCTGGACCCTCGAATGCGAATTGGTTTTCCAAGATCTCAAAAGATACTTGGGACGTCCTCCCATAATGAGTACTTTTGTTGATGGTGAAGTATTAGCAATGTATTTATTAATAACAGAATACTTAATCAGTTATGTCCTCATTCGAGAAAATAACGATGTAGAAAAACCAATCTACTTCATCAGCAAAACTCTCATGCCTACTAAAAAAGGTACACAACAACTAAAAAATAGTTGCTAGCTTTGATATAAAGTTCTCAAAAACCTTGACCTATTTCCAAGCATATCCCGTCAAGGTCATCGCCAAATTTCCCCCCAAACTAGTCCTTTCAAAAATAAAGTCCAGAAGGGTTCAATAATGGTCCGTCTTTCTAGGCAAATATGACATCTCTTTCGAACCACAAATATCAATTAAAGGACAAGCAATAGCCAACTACTTGGCAGATTTTTCCGTTGAAGACTCCGAATGGGAGGAAATTAAAAAAGTGCTAGCCGATGACTCAATTGTAGAACTAGAGGAATGGTACAAAAGTCAAGGATGGAGACTCTTCACAGATGGATCTGCAGGACCAAAAGGATCAGGGATTAGCATCATTCACGAAACACCATCCAACCACAGAATCAAAAAAGCTATCAAACTCAACTTTAATGGAACAAATAATAAATCGGAGTATGAAGCTATCTTACATGGCCTAGACCTCGCATTGGCACTTGGAGTAGAAGAAATAGTTGCCTATGTGGACTCCTTACTAGTGGCTAACCATTGCAACAAAATATTCAAAACATCAGGCAAAATGGTTGATTACGTCGCGCTGGCCAAAGAAAAATTGAATAAGTTCTAAAAATCCATAATTTCTTATTTTGCCAAGAGCTGAAAATTGTCATGCCAATGCACTAGCATACATCGCCGCAATGTTCGAAGATAGTGAGAAAAGAATATTAGACATCGAAGTGATCCAATATTCCATCCTCGAGACAAATTATACCATGCAAATCCAAGTTACTGAAGAGACAGACCCTGAAGATTAGAGAAAGCCATTTCTCACATACTTCAATTCCAATACCTTCCCCGAAAACAAGGAAGATGCACGATCCCTGTTAGCCAAATGTCCAAGATTTAAAGTCCAAGGAGGAGTACTATGCAGAATTACCAATGGAGGCCCACTGATAGAATATATTTCACAGAAACAAGCCCAAATCAAAATTAAGAAACTTCATGAAGGAATTTGCGCCGCATACGTCTCAGGTCGATTACTGGCACAAAGAACATTCACTCAAAGTTTATACTGGCCGAAGATAAGGCGAGACTATAAAGATTTTTTTCATAAATGCTACAAATGGCAAATCCACGCTCAAGATTTCAAAAGTTTGGCCCTCGACTTACATGTCAGTAATGTCCTCTGGTCATTTAAACGATGGGGAATCGACATCATTGCTTCATTCCACCCCACATTAGGAAATATAAAATTTTCCCTTGCAGCTGCAGATTACTTCACCAAATGGGTTGAGGGTGTTCCGCTTTGTCACACTGACGAAAATGAAGTAATTAAATTTTTATGGGAGTACATAATCACCAGATTCGGTTATCTACAAATGATAAGGTCGGATAATGGCAAGCAATTCATCAGCACACAGAGTCCTCAAATTCCTCTACAAATACAAGATCCAGTTGACTACTTCGACACCGTATTATCCAAAGGGAAAGGGCCAAGCCGAGGCTATAAATAAGAGCATCAATTCAAGATTACAAAAGCGCCTAAACAAAAAAAAATAAAAAAAAGGCAAATGGGTCAAAGAGCTACTCAGTATTTTATGGGCATATCGGACTACACCTCGAACATCTATAGGTTGCACACCATTCATGATGGCCTTCGGAACTAAAGCTGTCATTCCTTCAGATCTCAGCCTACCAACTCTAGAAGTCAAGTCATAGATAAAGAAAACAAACTTGGACTTGTATGTAATCTCAATTGGATCGAAGAAACTCAAGATCATGTCATTTCACACTTATGGCGATACCATGATACCCTAAGAAAAACATATAACAAGAAAGTGAGGAAATGCACATTCGATATCGGCGATCTTGTACTTCGACAAATGCAAGACATTACTCGGCAAAAAAATTCAGGCAAATTATCCAAAAAATGGGAAGGCCCTTATATTGTAAGTGACAAGACCGATAGTACTGGTTAATGACTGAACATGTATTATAACTCGAATTCCCATGAAATACAGCCCACTTGAAGATGTTCTACAAATAAAAGTTGTAATTTATTTCCTTTTTCTAATAAAGAACTTATCTTTCGTATCGATTCACTAAATCTTCTACCCTACATTCTTGACGCAATTTTATAGAGTTCGTATCAAAGATAATTCCCATTTATTCAATATATATGCCCATCATTCCTCAATTCGGCAAGCCATAACATGGTTGTCTTATTAGTCACAACCGGATATCCCTTAAAGGAGAATATATGGCCATCATTCATATTTCGGAAAGCCATAGCTTGACTGTCTTATTAGTCTAACGACATCTCCTATCAAGGAAATATATCTAACAATCATTACTAAAATTTGACAACCATACCATGTCCACTTTATTAGTCCACTCAGATATCTCATAAGCGGGCAATATCTGACACATCTAACAAATAGTATATCTTACTTCATTATGTTAACTGTCTCGATCTAAACACTTAACCATATCCAACATCACATTCTATATAGTCGAGTACCTATCTATCAGTCATCGACAATTCAAATACACCATTTCCAAAATTAAAACTGTTAAGCAAAATCATTTGAAAACAATTAGAGTTATTAGGTCCAATCGACAACTTGTACAAAATTTTGCTTTTACACTTGTCAAAAAATGTACTACAATAACAATTATTTACTTATCTGGAGAAATGATCGGCGTGGATATTTTGACTGGGGTCGGATCGTCAAGAAGTTCCCCTTCCATCTGCTCTACACCGTCGCCAAAGCAGGGGTAACATCTTGAGTCTTGATCACCTCATCTTCGACATCAAAATCTTAAAATTTAGCCCCCGCAGCAACAGCCAAACCCTTGTAGCAGCATTTTCTCTATTCCATGATGTCGAATTGGCCAGAGAAGTTGGCATTCATTCTCTTCAACGAGTCGATCACCGCCAGATCTGATTCTACGGCAGCCTCAGCAAGAGCTTTTACCTTCTCCGCCTCCATCGACTTTCGAATAGCCAGGATCTATTTATGAACGTCGTCTTCAAAATTTGACTATTGAAGGGTCAGGGCTTCCTCCCTCCCCTTTGCCATGTCAGCCCTCACCTTCTCAATATTTTTCCTTCTCTCTCCCTCCTATATCTTTTTGGCATCGCGGATGGCAGCCTTCTTCGACTTCACCGCACCCGCCTTCAACTTCTTCAGCTTAGCTTCATGCTCTTCCTTCTCCCCTACCATCTCCTTCTCAATATTCTTGGAGACAAGAAGCTCATTTGCTAAGCTTTGTCCACCTATAAATAGAGGCTTAACATCGAGAAGCAATTTCTTGATCTGCATTATAATCAACATATAAGATCTCGAAGAAGAGACCAACTTCATTAATCGAAATAATGCATTAAAGTTCCTCACCTGGATCATCATACGATGGCCTTCGATAAAGAAGGTAAAGATGCTCTATGCTCCAGCCAAGCAGTCGTCAAAATTCTATTCCATGGACTTCGTCTAAGCAGTGAAGGACTCGATGGTTCACTGGGCCTCTTCTTTAGAGTCCACCAGGTTCCCAGCATGTTTGAATTTGAGGGAAGTAAGAAAATTCTTCTTCGCACCTTTAGCCTTCTACTGAGGTACCTTAGTCGCCTTTGCTGGTCGACGCTCTGGGGCACTTTCCATCCCCGACCCAGCAACTTCATTTTTCCCTTCCTTCTCGATAGGGTGTTGTCGAGTCAACCTCTTATAAGGTTGAGCTGGAGCAAGAGGAAGAGTGGCAACCCTTTTCTTCTTCTTACCATTCTTAAAGACCCCAGTCAACAAGGCCTCCTTTTCTATTATAACAGAATATGTGGTATACCCACTAAGACCAGGGTTTTTGAGGAGCAGGCTCGCATCGGCAGCTCTTTTGTTCTTAGCAGACATTTTCCCGTCGATCATAGAAACTTCTTTTATTTAAGATCTCTTTAATCTGGCCTCTCTGAACAATTCTTCTACTGTCTCTTGATCCTGAATGATGGAATCAATTCGGTCAAAGAAATTTATTCTGAGATCATATAACTCTCTTTCACTTTAGAGTTTCTATCGACCTCCTTCGCTGCTGCACAAACAGATACCATCAGTTAGCATATATAACCAAGGAAACAAGTTTGACAAAAAAAAATTGACACACACATAACCCACTAACCTAAGTGGAAGATTTTCCACTTCATAGGTTCCCCAGGGTCCTTTGGATCAAACTCATAATTCCCCGACACGAGTAGTTGATCAATAAAATATTTTCCCCCTGTCGAGACCATATCGTACAGCAGGGGCCTCTTAAGAAATCTAGCTAGACACCTATAACCAACTTTACTTGGATTCTGCTTCAGTGTGTATATACACACATATCATCCACAGATATCAACTGCTCTTCTATCTCCTTCAGTCGAGCATTCAACATTGCCACTACCCAAAACAAGTCATATACGTTTGGGTTGAATTGACCTGGGGCAACGTCGCAGAAATTTAAAATTTTCTTTTGATCAACTCGAAGTGGCAACTTCAAGCCTTTCTTAATTTATTCTCGATGTACGGAAATGCCATCCATAGGGAGTTCTTGATCAATTATCTCCCCGTAATACTCCTCCAACCTTACATCTTTAGGGATACCATAATTTTTGAAGTTTAAAATTCCATTCGTCTCATCCCCATCCCCATAGCACTCCCCATCGATATCTAGATCAACCTCTGGATTACCTCCTTTTCTGCCTCCACCAGCACATTCTCCTCGACCAATTGTTTGGGGATTGTGCTCGATATCTGTCTTTGTTATCTCCTCATCATAATACGACACAACCTCATTATCCACTCCAGACCATCGACCATCCCCAGTAACATCGCCACCATTATTCCCTACCCTGTACTTTCTACCTAACTCTTGCGTACAAGTAGTCACATCGATAATTATTGGCTCTACGTCAACAATATTAGACAAAGTTTCTTCTGTAACCGCATCAGTAAAATTAATGTTTTTGAATGGTTCAACCATTTTGAACCTGAAAATCATATCATTTGTTTTTAAGTTAGTGATATATCATTTTTCTATACTACATAGTACTCCGAGTTATTCTCACATGGATAGTTAGCACAAATTATATATTTTACAAGCAACTGTTGTTGAAGTTTCTTTTTTCCATAAAACTATCATTTCTGCTACTATCCAGCTCTCGACTAAAATCATAAAAACATATTTTACTCAATTTATATATCGACATTGTTATCTTCAACATATATTTAAATTACTTATTAAATTTTCTCATAGTTCTTAAACACATACTTTAGCAAACCTTCTTGAAGAAGATACACATAACACCTAGTTTTCTGCCAAAAATGGCAACAAACAAGATTTTTTAATTTTACGATATCTCCGACATGGAATCAGGCCAAAAATAGCGTACAATCAGGCAATAATACTTTCCCAAATTGCCTATGTCTCTAAACTCCCTATTTACCTCAAAAACTTCCCAAAATCACACCGTGACACCTACGATGACCAAAACCAATCCTCTTTCTACCTCACACAACAACAAATCAAATCCCTACACATACGGTACTCCTTTGTATCCAAGAATACTTTCACACTTCTAATCATCTCCATTTCACCTCCAAACACAAAAAACACCAAAAAGAACCTAACACAGACTTCCAACCCATTTCTTGCTAAAATACCAACAATTATCTCAATTATTTCATGCAAAACATACATACAAGTATTATCTATAATGGGTTTCAAGTAATCATCATACAAACACAAACAAACATCGAATCAAGAAAAGTCCCAATCAGAAAAACCAACCTTGGTGACGAGTAGCTTATAAATCTCTTTTCTTTGTAAGTTTTACCCTCTTAATGTGCATAATAATCCACTCAGTACCAATGATAGACGAGTAATAACAGAAGAACAAAGAAAATCACTTTTGAAATTTTTAGAAAAAATAAAGTATGAACAGTCGCCAGGCAGTGGGGTATTTATAGACCACACATGACGGTTCGGTGCACCACTTTGGTGCCCTTCGACTACCTATTTGGTAGTTAGCCTTTTTCCTCGCCTAGCATACCCCTTCTTGAACTCTCTTAACATATCTGTAAGGGCCATGTTTCGTAAGAGGTGAAACTAGCTCTTACACCATGGGGCTATCTTCGACTAGGGGCTAAAACAAGTATATAAGGCACTAATAGACTATCTTACTGAACTAACACACTTGCGTGGAGTCCTAGAATGGGTTACTCCACGACCTCTAGAGAGGATTTTGAATGATTGATGTTATATATCGAGTTAGAAGATAGGTCAAAGAGGAAGTGAGTTACAGGGTATTCGATGGTAATCTTGAAGGGCATTTTGAGAGAAATTTTCTAACCCCTTGATAGTGCCTTCTCCCTCATATTTATAGGAGAAAGAAAGGGGTGAGTCACCATGGGAGGTCAGATTATATGTATATCCTTTGGAGACAACTGTTCTATACTCGGAGTCGGTTCTGATACTGTAGCTGTCAGGCAGCTCGTTTTACTATTCTGTATAGTGAGCTGGCTATCAGACGTGTCAGCCTTCGAACATTTATTACCATGGTTAAAGTCTCTCTGTTACTGATGTTGTGTTCTGGTGCTAGCCGTCTGTCTTCAGCTTCGACTATAATGTCTTCGAGCATTCAATTGATGTCAGAAGGCTTTGTGGACTTTGTTACTGTCTTGTTGGGCTTCGAGTCTCTGGGTAAGCTTCGATGTAGCCTTCGAGTATCCGACTAGTGCTGGAAGGCTGCGAGTAAGCTACGATATCCCTCCTAAAGAACAATAGACTATTACAGTGTTGCTCTAAACCATCTAAATACATCCCAGCCTCCTCCACCCTCTCCATTTTTGTAAATACAGTTCTTAAATTCATAAAGAGAGACTGCACATCCAATTCCTTATAAATTAATACATCACCTGTAGGAATATACCTAGTCTTCATTCCAAAATTGCACCATATCTTTCTTTTTTATCTACCTCATATTTTAATGGGATAGTTATAATTTAATTTCAAAAATTCAAAATTCAAAACAATATTCAACAAGAATTTCTCATTACTAAGTCACACATTGAGAATATATTAATAAAAAAACTCATTTTATTACCATCGAGAACAAGACATTACTTGGCCACATATAATTACATTTGAAACATGGCACATGATTCACTTGTCCCCATAGAATAAATGCCCCTCCAGCAGCAAGAACATCTTCTTGCCTAATCTCATACCAAAACCAACGATGAGCTTCTACTTTCTCCTGCTCTGGTGACATCCCTTCAACGTATAAAGGGCCCCGAGGAGGAAACACATCAGCAAACAGTAAATGCACAAAGTACCATTCCTCCACTTCAGCAACCATAATAGCCAGACGACCTTTCTCTTCATCCTACTGGTGACGTGAACGAGTTCTCACCATTGCAGTGTACCTCTAAACTTGTTTCCAAACAAAGACAGTTATTAATAGAAAAAGACCTACAAGAATATCCAACACCAGTCAAATATAATTACCCTACATTCACGTTGCAACTCATGGGATTTATTATTCTTCAGCATCTTTATCAAGATAGGAGTTAACACCACAAGTTCTAAAATATTTTTCTCCACACAACAAGTAATTGTATCGAGAATGGGGCCATTATAGTAGCATATTCCCCAGATTCGATAAGAAGAAGTTATCAGAGCCACGTTGAAGGTATTCGATCATTTGAGGAGATATCGAGTCCATAACTATAGATCTTGACCCTCCACATTAGCTGTTACACTTGGTCAAATATAGCCTTTGCATGTCTCCGTAAAGTTTGCCCAACTCTCATTAAGTTAGGAGAAATATTATTTGTAATTGTTTGTATCTACTATAATTGCAGGCATAGCATAGGTCAATAAGGGACCCTTTTTTTACTTGTTTGTTATATCCATCAACCCAATCTCACTACAAGTGTAATTGATTAGTACATAGTAGATTTATATCATAAAATTGTCCTCGAGGTCGTGGTTTTTCTAAGGTTTTACTGAGTTTCCACATAAAATCTATTGTGTCCTAACCTTTATTTACAGTCAAATTGTAGTCTCTTTACTACTAAAAATAAAATCGTAGTACTACTAAAAATAAAATGCTAATGTCTGAAAAGCTTTCCTACCAAACTGAAGAAATTTTGAAAGAAAATAGCTTCTTTTAAGGATCTCCCACTGCACATCAAACACCCAATGGAGCTTGTTACTTCTGAAAGCTTTGACAATAGCTAAAAAGTCAAAAACTACCCAAAGCTTTGATATCTTAACAATAACAAAGAATTGAAGAAAAAGATCTAACTTTCATTAATAAGAAAACTAAAGTTTGGAGATATAAACTTAGTTCTCAAGCTCTCCAAAACCCTGTAGAATAAACAATTGTTTTGAAGGACGAGAGGAGAACATTAAATAGAGAAACCCTGATCCTAAAATATCCTAACTACCCCCAGTTCACTCCAGCAACATTGCTTGCATGTTTGATGAAAATTTAATCTCATTAGACCTCTTAGGGATTCATGTCAGAATGAAGATTTCTTCAAGACCTTTCCAAATAGTAATATAACATGTTTTCCAAAGTACAATTTTTGAGTTATACCCTCATACATTTTAGGATTTTCTTAGGTCAAGTTCACTCTTCTATCTTTCTCTTTATTAACATTTTATTGTTCTATCTCTCTAGAAAGTTTATTTCATATTAATACCACCCTATGGCTCTAGAAGCTATTTTCATACCATAGAAGCACTGTACCTCACTACTATTGGATAGGTGTTATGGGGCCATTGGGCGCGTTACCTAGACATGATAGAGTTCATTGTTTTCTACTAAGACTGGCTAGTTTTTATTATGGAGACCTCCCCATAGTTATGACTTTGAATTAGGAATGTCATGCACTTATTATAGTTGATAGAGCATTTCTACGAACAGTCAACAGAGTAGCTCCAGTTCTAGATTTTTTCTATCAAAGATTTTCTTCCAGCTGCCAGGAATATCATAAAAATCTTTCAATTTGTGAGATGATTGCTTGGGAAGAGGGTAAGCTTGCTATTTAATGTTTTTTCTCCAACCAGTTGGCATGGTTTAGGGTTGTCAATGGATCAGATTCAGGACGAATCTTCTACGATGCTGTAATCTAAATATGATCTGAAGATTTTCAGGCTGTAATCTAAATATGATTTGAAACTTTGTGAGTAACATCTATATCCGATTTGATTCGATCCAAATAATTTATGGTTAAATTCGAATCCTATCCAGTCTGAAAATCGTCTCGGGGATTCAAATCCAAAATCCGATCCAACCATAATTTTATTTGATTAATAAAAATGTAGATGCAAAGGCACGACCTTTCATAGGTTTTAAGAACTAAGTACCACTTAACCACAAAGCTACATGTGTTTTAATTTATTTTTTTATTCTATATAATATATTTTTAATTGTTGTAGAACATTAAAATTTTAAAAATATTAACATATCGATATAAATTTGGATTGGATATTTAACAAATTGGACTGGGCACCATCCGAATCCAAATTCGATCCAAAATCATTTTGGATGTTCCTTATTCAAATTGGATCATATTCGGATTGGAAAAAAGGGCATCCATATCCTAAAAAAGAATCAGATTTTAGATTGGATTTTGGATTATATCAAATCTATCGACAGCCCCAGCATACCGCAAATATCATAAAATCAAGCATCATGATACTGACAGGTTTTATGTCGTTCAAAGACTGATAGAATTTAACTTGAAAGACGGAAGAATGCATGAATATATTGTTGAATTGGAAGGGTACAAGAATAAGAGTTACAAGAAAGATATCGATACCATTCAAGTTGAAGAAGAAACTGAGGATAAACATCTCTATAACCTTTACCTCAATCACATGATCAAAATACACCAGATTAATAATTCGGTCAGGTTCAAACACCGGAGACTGATAAAATGTCATGACCTTACCACAGTGGAGAAGGAAGCTCGTGTACTTCCAGGATCAGGACAAAAGTTATATGGAATCTGTTTTGAAGATTTTGAAGTAAGTCACATTAGGTTCCCTTATCACAATACCTTAGTGGTCATGTTAAAAATGAAGAACTTTGTAATGCACACCATGATGGTCAACACGGGAAGTGCTATCGAAGTACTTTTTCAAAGCACAATCGAGCAAATGGGACTTGAGGATAAAGTCATAGTGAGCGACATTGATATCAGGGGATACAATGGCTCTAAAGAAGCTCCAGAGGGAAAGATCGTTATACCTATCACAAATAAACAGGTGGAGCTCGATGTTACCTTCTACGTAATCAATATGAATTCATGATACTTGAGAATCATGGGGTGCTGATGGCTTCATAATATGTAAGTTACACCTTTTACATACTACTAGGCACTCCATTTTAATTGAGAAGGCTAAATTAACAAAATCAAAGGTAGTCAAAAATTATTTCGAACTTACAAACATACAGTCACAAGCATTGTCAATATTACTGAGGTATTTAATGGCATAACAATTACAGAAAGCTGATGACGTCGAAGATCAGCTTCCAACAGTCGAACCAACAAAATACATTGAGATCGATGGACAAGGAAGAATAACGTTTGTTGGTACCAGACTTAGTAAAGAAGAGAGAGAAGTCTTAGTATAGTTCCTTTGAGCTAACAAAGACATATTTCTTGAACCTTCAAAGAGATGTCAAGAGTTCTCCCAAAGTTGGCTTGTCACATGCTCAGCCTAATGGACAAAGTTATAGTAGTTAAACATAAATACAGAAAGTCATATCCTCAACTCAGAGATGAGGTAAACAAAAAGGTGGATAAGCCAATCAAAGTAGACATCATCAGAGAAGCCGAGTACCCAGATTGGATCTCAAATATCGAAGTAGTCCTGAAGAAGAATAGGAAAGTTTGAGTTTGTATAGATTTCACTGTTCTGAACAAACACACGCCGAAAGAAACTTTCCCACTTCTGATCATCACCTAATTCCTGGATTTAACCGTAGGATATAAGTTAATATCAATATGGACGCCGCGTCAAGATAAAATCAAATACCGTTCCTTCCATAAGACCAGGGGAAAATAATATTCATCACTGAAATTGGTTGTTATTGCTATAAAGTCATGCCATCCAAAGTAAAGGACGTTGGAGCAACTTATCAATGGTTGGTAACAAGTATGTTCAAAGAACACTTGGGAAAGACAGTGGAAGTATATATTGATGACATACTCTACAAGAGGATAAAGAAAGAAGATCATGTGACAGATCTTGGATCTATCTTTAGCATTCTGTAGTCATGCAGAATAAAGCTCAAGCCAAACAAATGTCAATTTGAAATACAATCTTGAAAATTCTTGGGATACCTAATTAGTAAGAGGGGGATTAAGGAAAACCCAGAACATATTCAAGCTTTGAAATCGATGCCGTCCCTAAAGACTAAGAAGGATGTACATACGCTAGCTGGCAAAATCACAGCAATAAATAGGTTTATTTCAAAAAAATTGGATCATTGCAGATAGCTGTTTCTGTTACTATGCAGGTCTACCAAAAAGTATAAAAGGAAAATAGAGCAAGGATATTGATTAGATAGAAGAATATAAGGCCATTTTTTAAGAGTTGAAAAAGTACATTGGAAAACCTTCGATAATAAGTACACTAATGGAAAGGGAATAATTGACAGCTTATCTAGCAGTAATAGAAAATTCTTCCAGCTCAGTTCAAATACGATTGGAAGGGAAGATCGAGAAACTTGTATATTTTATAAGTAAGACACTTACTCCAGCAGAAACAAGATATTACAAAATTAAGAATCTCCTCATTACACTCGTATATACACCACAAAAATTGAAATAGTACTGCCAAGCTCACTCAATAAAAGTTATGACGAACTACTCCATTTAGGCTGTGTTATCAAAGAAATAGAAATCCCATTGAGTAGATTAATGGTCAGTAAGTTTAGAGAAGCATGACGTTAGATTTGAATAGAGGACGTCAGAGGAAGAATAGGTTGTGGCTGATTCTTTAGTTGACTTCCTAGTCAAAGACCCAGGTTGGGAAAAACATGACCCTGAAGTAAACGAACAACATGACCTTGAACCACTTGATAAACTATTCAAAGAAATGGAGGAATGGGTAACTAGAGATGGATATTACCTTCAGATAGATTAGCAGGACCTGCAAGGTTAGGAGTGGCAATTATTCTAATCACTCCGTCTAATGACCAAATTAAAAAATTGATTAAGACTCGATTTTAAAGCTTCCAACAATGTCACGGAGTACGAGGCTATAATCTAACAGATTAGATATCGAATTGGATATTGGAGTAACTAAAATTTTGGCGTACATCGATTCATTATGTATAGGTCGGCACTACTCTGAACGGTATAAAAAGAATGGAAAGATGATCGATTACATAGCTTTGGTAGTCGAAAGAATGAACAAATTCAAAAAGGCAATACTCAAGTATTTACCCATGGGGAGAATTGATACGCTGACTCCTTAGCTTACTTAGCTATTGTATTGAGTACAGAAGCTAGATATCTTAAGATCAAAGTCGTATCAACCCCAAGCATCGATCACACCTCGGTATACGCAATCAATATTGGGGGCGATGAAGAGGAGGAAGATGATTGGAAGAAGCCTTTTTTGAGATACTTGGGCCCAAATAATAAATATGATGCCGACCTCCTAGATGACCCAAAATAGAAACGAAAATTAATCGAAAACTAAAAATGGTACATAGTGCTAAGAAATAGATTATACACTAGGCCAAAAAGAGTAAAAAACAACAGGGCAGGTCAGTCGTTATTTTACTAAAGCGACATCCATTTTAGTCGAAAAAAGTGTCGTTCTTTTTATAGTAGTTTTATGTTATCTACTTGAAAAGCGTCGTAAATTAACGACCGAGGGGCGGGTCGAAATATCCGTCGTATTTACTAAAATTTATGACCTTTTTAACAGTTGTTTTTTTGGCTGCAATAGAATGACACAATTCTTAGTCCCAACAACCGACGTATTTCATACTCTTTACGACTATAAAATTTGTTGCTCTATGCGTCGCTAACTTAAACGTCAAAAATAATAATCGAAGTAGCCAATTTTTGAAATATCTAGTAACACATTTATAAGTTGTTTTATACGTCGTAAAAATTGCATCACAAATAACAGTCACAACATCAGTCATAATAATTAAATTTTAAGCCATGGCTATTAGTCATTTTATATGTCACAAATATAAACGTCCCATTTTTTGTCACATTAACAGTCATTTTGTTTTAATATACAACAATCATATCAATCGGGTCATAATCACAATAGTTGTTATAAATTTCATTAACTAGAAGCTATTAATGTAAAAAACAACATATTTCAATAACAACAAGTTTTATTATAAATTACCAAGAACAAGAACAATGTCAAACTTTATTTCAAGAAACAATAAAATAAAAAGATGTCGTTCACCCGAAACAGGTAAGACTCTTATACCATACAATAGTTTCACACGAAGAGATGTCACCCAGAGTACCGCCTTCCATAAATAATTGCACATCATCGCGAATAACCTCATCTACTATGTCAAGATAAAACCCTTCAGGAGCTACCCCAAATAACTGAATACTTCCGTAAGCACTTGTTCCGCCATATATATCTTTCATAATATAGTTTCTACCCCTCACTCCATCAGGTGGCGGTGAATCTCTTGTCTACAAAAGAATAAAAAGTAATCGTGAGTGCATAGTAGTAGAACGCTTTAAACAAATAACAAGTTGTCTCAACAACATTGGAACTCATAAGGCTAGATTGAATATTTTAAGAACCATAATTTATCATTAAACTAAGTATAGCATTGAACGACCATAATTTATCATCTTAGGGCACCTGTTTTCTTGTAGGGCTCATCTTACCTGCTTTCTTGTAGGGCTGGGCTCATCTTAGGGCACCTGCTTTCTTGTAGGGTGAGGTAAAAGACGAATCCCTAGGCATTTTTTTTGAAGCACTTCAGAGAAGACTGTCCATGGCTAACAGAAAAGAAGAAGATCATAACAGCTAGGAAGAGATGCTAGCCTAAGGTCCTCCTTAAAAATTAGACTATTCGGGATGAAAAAGCTAGGAAGGTAAAAAACACTCTGGATTTGGGGAATCTTAATGTGCGGGCAACTGGCAGTCACCATTCTTCTTCTGCTCTTCAGGATGAGCTTTATATGCTGCAAGAAGAAAATGAGAGTATGCTTGAAAAGCTTCGACTTGCAGAGGACAGGTTTGAGGAAGCAGAGGCCAGAGCTAGGCAACTGGAAAAATAGGTTGCTTCACTTGGAGAAGGTGTATCCTTGGAAGGCCGTTTATTAAGCAGGAAAGAAGCAGCACTTAAGCAAAGGGAGGCAGCTTTGAAAGTTGCAGCTCAAGCACATGTTAAAAGTGAAGAGGTTACATCCCTTCGGTTTGAAGCGGAGACTGCCAGGGATGAGGCAACATCTGCCATGAAGCTGAATCTGAAGTTAAATCTCTTCAATCAATGACACAGAGAATGATATTAACCAAGGAAGAAATGGAAGAGGTCGTTCTCAAGAGGTGTTGGCTAGCACGATATTGGAATTTATGTGTTCAACATGATAATCATGATATTCATCCAGAGATTGCTGGACAAAAGTATGAGTTCTGGTCATCCTTAGCTCCACTTCCTCTTGAAGTTGTCTTGTCTGCCGGGCAGAAAGCTAAAGAGGAAAACACAGTAGATAAAGCCGATCTTGATAAAAGGGACAGATTTCCACGTGACATGAATGATCTTTCTGGTGAGGGGAACATTGAGAGCATGCTCTTTGTAGAAAAAGGCATGCGTGAACTAGCTTCACTGAAGGTGGAAGATGCTATAATATTTGCAATGGCTCAACACCGACGACCTAATTTACTAAAGTCTGGTCAACCTGTCTCAGATGAGTTAAAAAATACCTACCGAGGGTCAGAATCTTCTTGAGGCATTTGAACTTAACCAAGAAGAGTCCGAAGATGTGCTCTTCAAACAGGCTTGGCTTAGATATTTCTGGAGAAGAGCAAAAACCCATGGACTGGAGCCTGATATTGTCGATGAGCGCCTGCAGTTTTGGATCAATCTTAGCACTCAATCACCCACCTCACATGATGCAGTTGATGTTGAGAGAGGCCTGATGGAACTAAAGAAGTTAGGAATTGAAAACCAACTGTGGCGAGCATCTCGCAAATGGATTGAAACAGACTCCATGTATGCTAGAATACAACCAGACTCCTACTTCTGATGGTTTGCATGAAAAAAATTATATAGTTTTTTCCCCATTATTGGTACCCTTATTCAGAATCCCTCGCTGCTATGCCCGATCAATTTGATTAGTTTATTGCTTTATTACCCACTGTAAAAACGTGTATTAACTATATCAAGTTTTTATGTACTGCTTTCATCTCTTTAAAATGAAGGTGAAGCCTCTGCAGAAGATTTCGAAAGCATCTAACCAACTTATGATGCCAACTCCCATTCACTTTATTATAGAGAACTTAGTTCAAACTTACTTACTAGCATGAAGTTGAAGGGCAGCAGAAACACGGCATATAGAAGGAACAGCTGACGGATCCCTAGCCCCAGCCCTAGCAGTGAATAGAGCTACATTCCTTTCTGCAGCTCCAAGTGCTTCTGTTCCCATAGATCCATTAATGCCCATGTACTCCAAAAGGCCTGGATAGGAAGAAGAAGACCATTAGAATCTATGAAGTCAACGCTAAAATATCCCGCACAACATAAATACCGCAATGACCTTAAATAAAGATACCACAAGATCAAAATAAATAAAAATAGATTTCCCTTTTATTCAGCTACACAATAATTCATTATTAGTCTACAAGTCATCGATGATCCTTCATGCATCATAAGCTATAACAGATTCTGGAATGAGTTTTTACAAGTTAAGCAAATAGGAGTATGCTGCTAATGAGCCTCACATACAAAAATTTGTATGCCAACATTGACATGTTTGGAAGGTCATATATTGCCTCAAAACATCTAAGTTACATGCTCAAAGTAAAAAATCAAAGACTGCAAATACACCTAGATTGATTAATAATGCTCTTACACAAACTTCTATTAACAGCTTCAATAGTAACCTGTGAAGTTGATAGAAGCATATAAAGGCTATTGTCCGGACTGCGGTAGAAGGCAGATACTTCTTTCACTTTCAGATCCTTTGCATTGTTTGATAAATCGGTAACAACTTTGCATGCAGGTATAACGGTGCTTGAACCATACTCCCGTGCAGCTAAAGGCTGTTGATCCCAGAAGGCGGCAGCATCCTATAAGTACAAGAAAGATTAACACCGATTTCCTGATGATGGTAAGATAAATAAAGGCCTAGAAGTCGGAAACTAATGTGACATATGGCTAAGCATTACAAAAGAATAAATAATAAAATAAACTATGATGAGAGATATAAATACATGAAAGTAAGTGTAACAGTAACATTAACATATCCTCACAAGATGAGATTATTGTCAAGTGTCAGCCCCCTATAGGCACATGAAAGATCAGCAATTATTTTCTGATGATGATATTAGAAAAAAAACTGCTCCTAGCAATACCAAATTGTCGTAACATACACCAATACAACATAAAATACTAAAGAGATCAATAAACAAACTATAATGATTAGAATTATGCAAGTATAAGTTTAAGAGTGTAATTTATAGATACCATGTCACTAGCCCAACGAAAATAGACCCATTGCCCAACCACACAAGGCACTGAACGAGCAAACAACAAAAATTATGCCAGTACCACGAGGCGAGGCCAAGCAGGATCCATTATGCTCGTAGAGTAGGGTTGTGACAAAATGGTATCAGAGTCGGGGACGGCCCGATCTTAAAGGTGGGGGGACTGTAACACCCCGGCTGAGCGGGCATTGGAAAAGTGCCTAGCCCATTAGCGGTTATGGGAGCATCAATAGTTTAGTTCCACATCGCTTAAGATCGTGCCAGGTGTATGGTCCTTAAGTTAAGTGTGCTTGGGAGACAGTAGTACTAGGATGGGTAATTTCCTGGGAAGTTCCCGTGTTGCACCCCACAAATGTAATGCCCCATTTAATTATAAATAGTAAGGTCATTATTGTATTTTTATTTATAGTAGGACTTATATATGGTAGTAGATTGTTGGTAGATGTATTAGTAATTAGCACCATTGGTAGGGAATCCCTCCTTAAGAGTTTGGTTGGTTTATGACTTGTAAATTATGACGGGGTTAGGATAACTAAAAGAGGTATCATAGGTGGGTCATGCTTCTTATAAACACATCTAAAAACCCTAGTTGCTATTACGATTAAGAAAGGGAAAAGATCAATCACAAGAGAGGTTAGTGAGAAGAGAAACAACGACATCTCGTTGGAAAAAATAGAAGGTGCCGTGCGCCATCTACTTTGGCAAGTTTATTAAGAAGGTTGTGCAATTATTTCTCCATCCTTCGCCATGTTTTATGTTTCATTATCCGAGGCAAGTACCGATATCCTCTTTCTTTTATCATGATTTAATAATGATCACAAACATCTATGTATTGTGTTAGCAAAATTTGACTTGAACCAATCCCTACCATTGTTATTGTTGTAAAATAATAAGCGAGATTGGTGTATCAAAACCATCGCTAAATTTGACCGGGTCTAATCATGCCCATCTAAATGGCTAAACAGAACTGTTATTGATCATACACGTTTAGTTACAAGTAGGTTCAGCTTAATCCAACTTGATGCTTAGGTCAGATGATATGATATGGGTGTTGTGTTAATACCTTATAACTATTGGTCATAAAACAAGTAGGTACCACTACTAGTAACCACATAGCTCCAGCTTGTTGAATTTAGAACTAGTAGCATAGTATGACATGATATGACTCTTAGGTAAAGCTTTTATTATACTAATTATTTTGAACATACTAGGAGATGCATTACTTATATAAAATATTTGAGCTAGTAGCATAGTATGACATGATATGACTCTTAGGTCAAGCTTTTATCATAGTAATTATTTTGGACATACTAGGAGATGCATTACTTATATAAATATTTGACGACACATGTTTGATGAATTAGTACTTATATGGGTTGTAGATATCTTGTTATAACATAGTTTTTAACCTCATCAGTTCTATAAGAGTTTTGATATTATAAACCTAATATGCGAACTTATGGTCAAAAACTACTATTTAAGCAATTATAGTCATATAGTGATAATAGTTAAGTTACCGAAGAGGCTAAGAGTTCAGAGTTAAAGATCCCTAAGGATAACGACAAGTAGAGCTACTTGATCGTGTACTTGTAATTACTATAAGATCCTAGGTTTATAAAGGTAAGTTTTCAAGGATTGGTTGTACATTGTAGGTTTTTTTATCGGTCAGGTCTAGTGGTGAACCATCGGCATTTCTATGGGCATGAATCCCTAAAAGACATTGGTCAGGTCACGAGAATTGGCAGATTCTATGGCATTTCCATGAGTACAAATCCCTAAAAGACATTGGTCAGGTCGAAGAGTTTTACCTTAGGCATCTCCGTGGGCATTAAACCCTAAAAGAAACATCCAAAGAGCTGTTAGAGTATTATTTAGTATAGAGGACAAAAGAACGCAATAACAAAGAAACTCTATGTGTACACGATATTTCTAGAATACTACCCCACTCTTATAACAAATATTGCTGGTACCAACATCTTATACACTTACGTACATCATCTAGTCATATTGAACTCGCATAACTCTTAGTATCTTATGGTTAGTAAATATATTATATTTGACATTTATTGATTGTGGTTTGTAGTTATATAACTAATTCATCAATTTTAAATTAACGGTTAGTGGGTATTCGTACTTGTTCAGTTGGGGCTTGCTGACACCTTGCGCGATAATATTTTAGAACCAGGCCGTTAGCAGTCATTCAGGACCGCGAGGAATATTAGCTAGGAGTGTACTATTGAGACGTCCTATTAGTGTTTTATTTATTTCCGTTTATGTAAGACATTATCTTTGACTTGGTTGTAGTCCTTTTGAACGTCATATGTGATAGATGTTGGTTTAAGATATTAAATTAGATTGATATTTCTACTACGTATATCTGTGTGGATGTAGTATTATTAAATGTCATTTATTTACTACATCGTTGGGGTTTATCCGTTGGGATTCCCGACCCGTTCGTAGCCACGAGAGACATATTTTGAAAAGTCTTGGAATATGGATTTTGGGGCGTGTCATTTTCATAGTATAAATTCATTTCAAAAACTTCTTCGTTATAAATGTTTGTCATATTGTGTGCAGATAAAGAAGAGATCTTGGAGCATGTTTCATTTAAAATTATTTAACGTAAAGGAAGAATAAGGGAGCTTAGATGTAGGATTAATAATCTCTTACCTATCGAAGGAGATGAAAATACTATATTGAAATGTAAGAAATTAGTAACGAATTCATAACAAACTTGAGTTTATATCACGGATAGGGTGAATTAAGTAGAAGACCATAGTTAGAAAAGAAATCTGAAGGAAGAAACCTTGCTTTAAATTTATTTGTAACCAGAATGTAAGTAACAATTCGTGAAAATGAAACCATTCCAAAACCACTCTCCCTTTAGAATATCTCTTACAAAGCTCTATCCCCATAATCTCCCCTGCAGTTTCATACACTTACTTATACCTATATTATTTTTGAAAGTAATCTATTTTGTAGAGATTTTTAATTAGACAGTTAATGATGGTATATCACTGTCTTAACAAACCCACGAATACGGGTTAGTTGGTTACAAAAAACTCTTAATCACGGGTTAATTGTATCATACACTTTTATCTTAAAGTGTCACATCCTATCAGGTCTCCTTGAGTTTCTATCCAAGTCTGGATTCTTCAAAAATCCTCCTAACTGCTGGAGGTGATCTACTGAAGTGGTTTCTCCTCAGTTTGGTACAGTATCAACTTATAGTCCCCAATAGTACATAATTGTAGCATTTATGCTTTTTCGGCTCAAAAGCTTCTCAAGTAGCTCTAAACCCTGTAAAGTATTAATCAAAGAGAAAATTAGTACTTAAGGGGCTTTATAGAAGCAAAGGTACAAGTAAATAAGGCATAAAATTGACACAATAATGTTTGTATCATTCATCCCCACTAGATTGGACCATGATCACCGTTCACTGATTTGGCAAGTTTTGACCTTCATTGAACATTTAACTTTTTACGGGACTTCTTAAATTACCCTCAGCTCCTAACTACCCCTGTTATCGTTAAATATGTCCACCATTTACGTGGTGACACGTTATCGGATGGTCATGATATATATGAGATATAAGAAATTAGATTTTGCCCCCAGTAATTTCTCAGCAATTTCTTTTTACCCCAACCTTACGATGATGCTTTAATGGGGAAAAAATCTCATAAATTATAACGTTTATATACAAACTCTTTACCTACCTGAGATTATGAATCTTCCCCCGTCAAAGCTTGATTTGATAGACTTAAAGGAAGGAGTGTTTTAAATAGGGGAAGTGAGTTTTAGATTAAAAGGTGGTGAATGGTAACTATGGGTTAAAAAGGATGAGGGTATTCAGGGGATTAAATCATGATATATATGGTCAAAGTTAGTAATCCCAGTATGGGGTGGAGCTATCATTTTGGAATAGGGGGATTTTTAATGATAATTAGTGACCTAACTTGGATTGGGACCTTGAGAGTGCAATGGGTGATCTTAGTCTCTAGGGCTTTTAATATATAGATACATTTTTGCACTTACAAGAAAAACTTATTTTTTCAAAAAATATTCCCCCCCCCCCCCCCCTGGAAGCCTATAAATTTGCCCCTGAACGTAGTGAACCAGCTAAAAACTAAGAAATGGGGGACGAACCATAATTAATGGCAATTTGGGGGGGGGGGGGGGGGGAGGATTGCGAATTCACCACCTAACATGGGGGGCAAAAGACTATTAAGCCCAAAATAAAATTCATAGGCTGTTCAGGCATACCCCTTTTCTTGGGTCTTCTAAAACTAACTAAATAGGGATAAGTAAGTAAAGGTAATCTTGGTTTATGAGGTGTTGAGATAGTATAGTCCAAGACTCAAATTGATAGTTATTTTTACATTTATTAATCCACTAGTGGCAAAGAATAAGCGGAGGTGATGGCATTCCAAATAGGATTTTTTTTTTTGTATCAAAGCTAAACCAAACAATCTTTTAATGGTGACTTGACATTATATATGTATATAACAAAGATTTATATTAAGAATATATATTCATCTTGGGTAGAAAACCACTACTGAATGCCCAGTCCATATTTTTTTGACTTGCAAAATCTCAATCCAAACTCATACCCACAAGTAAACATTACGGTGTAAAGTAGATAGTCTCCATAATATTAATAGGGGACTCCTCAAGCCTCCCTCTCACTATAACCCAACCTAAGGGTAGCCAATGGTGATAAGCCCAATCTACTCCATGTGGGGGCCCCACCTAGAACACGTGGACTATAACACTTTCTCATTATACATACACTACAACAAATAAGGGCTACGACGTCATCTAAACAAAGTCATTTTTTTTAATAATGGCGTTGATTGTTATATTTTTTTTTTTTCTCCGTAACTTAAGAGATTCATTAACGCATCAAAGTCATTTTATTAGAAAATGACGTTGCTTACAATTTTTCGCTGTAAATTACGTCATTTTAACAAATGACATAAAAAAAATTGAATCTAAAATACTATACTAACGTCATTAATAGCTTAAATGACATTGTTTCTATTAATAAAATTTAAGAAAATACAAGAGAGGTTGCGGGAAATATAAATTAGGATGCGATTTTGTTGAGAATTTTGTGGGATAATCAACCCAATACGAGAGAGGAGATTTAGGAGGCACAATCGAAAGTGGAAGTTTTCCAATGTAGAAAATCTTAGCCGCCGTAGTAAGGCAACCGTAACTTTAGGCCAATCTTCTATACTATTTTTACGGTGCAATTCAACCCTAACTTCAGTTCTAATCTACAAGGATTAACCATTGGAGCAGGTATGAACTTCCACCTTTAGCTAGTGCCATACTTCAGGCCAATCTTCAATATTTTCCCCACAATTTTGTTTAGATATCCCAATTAACGATGCAACCCCAAATTCCCCACTATTCTTATTGCTTGTAAATTCTTATAAGGTTTGGGATAGCAGAAATTTAGTAGTTAGTTCCGTTTGGAGTAATTTTATATTTTTAACAATTACTTACACTTGCATTATAATTCTTAATTGATCTCTTATTTTATATTTTGGTTTTATAATGTTGCTTCTGTTGTAACTTGAGTTCTTTAGTCATATGAGTAGAAGAATAGGAATTGAAATTTGATGAAATGGATGGGTGGGGTTGTTTAAGAATTGTTGGGGGAGCTTTCAATCTTTGCAGGCTATAGCTTTACCTCACCCTCTTTGGATATCTATTTTTTTGGTGTGGGATTTTCTTGGAGCTATTTTTACTGTGATGGGTTATTAACTGTATAGTTATATTGTTGTTTGGCTTAATCTAGATTTTATGTTTTAGCCTTGAATTCCCTTTAGTACAGATCTGTTTGGGTTGAGTTCTTTTGTGGAAATCTAGGCTTTTTAATGGTTGGTTTCTTTGGTGTTTAGGTTATCTCTCAGTTTGCCTATAGGCTGGGAGAGTTATCCCCATTCCCTACCTTGTATTTATCTTTCCTTTATGCTTTTATATTATTAAAGAGCTTCGTGGAAGATTTTATTGTCGATAGAACAGAAAGAGGAAGGAAGAGGGAATGAAGTAAATGCTAAAAGAATTAGAGAGTATGAAATAAAGTTGAGTCATAGCTGTCTAGTATTTGCAATGATATCATGACTGTAATCGATGAACATCTCATTCCTTTGTTAACTGTTGATGGTAGGAAGGCAACTGAATAACTGAACGATGCAAGATCTATCGTAGTGAAGGTAAATCCAATCCCATATGTCAACCTCAAGATCCTTTCCGCAGCACACCCCTGAGGAGTAGACTTATTTTGAGATCTCCCCGTAATGTCTATTTTCTTGTGGTTTTTTAACTTAGGCTCCTTTTGTGCTGAGTTGAGGTAGAATTCTCTATTCTCTCCCTTTGGTATGGTCTTGAATTTCTGAACCTAGGCGGGCAAGTATGGAGGAATGCAGACAAGAGAAAGACTAACGGACTTTGTCTTATCCGCTACTAGCCTAGGGTCCTCGGCAAAAGCTTAGAATACCGTCTCATCCTGTCTTGTAATTTCATTAGAACTTTTGTGGAGACTAAAAACAACCTTGTATCAGTTCTGAAGAAATGTTCCCGTTTACTTAGATACTGGAATAGGCGCCTTATGACTAAGCAGCAAACTAGAAGGCAATAAAATAGAAGAGTGATGCAGATTCTATAGGCGAGAAGTATTGTCTTAGAGTTTGAAGTGTCATAAGGCTGATCAACTATTTCCTCCATGATTTTCTTCAAACTCAAAGAAATATTTAACAAGATCCTCTTACTAGAAATACAATTATATATTTTCACTTCTTAAACAAATTATGCATGTAACTGTTTTTGATATTTTTTTGTCCTTTAATTGCAGCTACTTTAAGAAGGTATTCTCTCGTAGTCCAAGACTTCCAAGATATTACGAGTTTGAAGGTAAGTACTGAAGTTTACCCTCGTTGTATCCTCAGTATAGCCTAAAGGCCTTCACATGAGAAGCGCATGGTCTGAATTGTGTTAATGTTGCACCTTTTTTTTTATTTTGGAAATAAACAATTTTTAAATTTAATTAACTTCAACATTCCAGTGCCATTCATCATTTGTTCCTTGAAAATTGATATGTTTTTCAAACTTAATTAACTTCATAGTTCCAGCATCATTAGTAATTCCTAAAAGCAACTCAATGAAACTCTTCTTGCATGTTACAAACAGCTCACATTATAGCACTGGCTACATCCATCAATTGTAAAAACTCATTTGCTCCATCAATTAGACGCTTATCGGATTCGCCCATTTTCTCACAAATTCTTGCCTTCTATTCATCTGATAAGTCATTTGCTTCAACAACCACATCCAACAACTAAGAAATCATTTGTGAAATAGGATATCCTTCTGCAATTACATTGTTGACCTCTTTGCTTGCCTGCTTTAAATTGCCACTTTTACATACTGCAAAGAAACCCTGAACAACATCTGGTGGAACTATCCCAGACACACTCATTAGGTACTTTACAGAAATAGATGATCCAAATAAATGAACAGCGCCCTGCAAGTATGTTATAGCCCGACGAAGATCTCCTTAAGAGATGGAGCCTAAAGTTGATAGAGCCTGTGGATCGAGATTGAGCCCTTATGCATTACATATGTGCAATACACGGATGGTTATGATTTCTTTAGATAGTGGCTTGAACCTAAATTTTGCACATCTGAAAGCTTGGGGCTCTATGATCCTGCTAATATAGTTACAAATGAAAAAGAATGTAGTGTCCCAAAAATTTTTTATTGTTTTTTTATTATATTTTTAATTATTAATATTCATCATGCATCCACTCATATCATTATACATTATGCATCCTCTCTTTCTGCATCTGCATCGTATTCCTCTTATCAGGGATTGTAGTTCTTCTTTTCCTTTTTCGGTAGTTTTGGTGGTTCAGTGGTTATTTAGAGGAGGAGGCGAGTTGTGTTTGGGAGCCTGCGATTGGGTTGGTGGAGGAGTTGTTGTTGTTATTGTTGTGTTTGTAGTGTGGTGTGTGATCCGGGTTGTTTCTATCAGTTTTTCGTTGGAGGAATCTTTTTGGTGTTTTGGGTTCTTTTTGTCCCATTCTATTCGAACAAACCTTGCTTCTGTTCGAATACATTTCATTTTGCACCATTCTATTCGAACAAGCCTTGCTCTGTTCGAATACATTCCTCCCTGTTTTATTCTGTTCGAATAGAAATATCTTCTATTCGAATAGATGTCTGTTTTGTAGATTTCCACCAGTTCCAGTTCTATTCGAACAACATCTTTTTTGTTCGAATAGATTCATTTATGTTCCATATTATTCGAACAACATCTTTTGTGTTTGAATAGACTTCTTCTTGTCTTGTTTTGTTCGAATAGAAATGTATTATATTCGAGCAGAGGCGTGTTTGAATGACCAGGTTAGGTCTTTCTTTGTGATTCTTTGCCGTAGGATCGCCTCGAGTGGAGTGTGAGATCTTAGGGTTTTATTACCCATTCCTTTCCCATTATCTCTCTCACTCAACACTCACTCTCCAATTAGAATCTTCCGCTCTCTCGCTCTTCGTTTGTAATCGATTGTTGGGATTGATCGTGCGACTTCTCCAGTGAGTAATTCCCCTATCCCTTTCCTTGTGTTTGATTCATTTGTGGCTTGGTGGAACCCTTGTGATTTTAGGGTTTGTGATTGGGGGTTTTGTTGAGGTTTAGAGTTGTGATTTCTTACAGGTGTTGGGTTGTTTGTGTTGGTGGGTTGCTGCCTGTAGTGTCTAGGCAGATTATTGTTCTTGTGATTTTGGATTGGCGGGTTCGTCGTTAACCTTTACCAGGCGAGTGTCCCTTTATTGTTAAATTCCTTTACTAGTTAACCTATGTTAGTTAGAGTATGCATTTGGCATTGAGACGTTTGAGATTGGTTTTAGGCTATATTGTTCCTTCTATTGTAGTTATTGATTCAGGGTTGTGGTTTCCTATTGTTATGCATATAGGGTATATTCTCTTTTGTCTTTAGGAAGTTGTGCATTGTATGGCATTCTCATGGGTAGTCCTTGACTGATGTGTTCCAGTATTGTAGAGACTGATGTTGTTGGATGTTGTGACTGGTTAATTAGCCACTGCTTAGATCTGTGGTAGGGTTTTTTACCATCCTCTGAGGCAGGTGGTTATCCTACATGTGTGCTGGCCAGGTTTTGGCTGTTGGGTTAGGATTGTTTGCCCTTCTCTCAGGTGAAGGTTATTCAATGTGTGTTGGCCGGGTTTGGCGGCTGGGGTATTTTGATCCTTAGGATCCGTTTTCTTCAGTGGGTTTGTATTCTTTTAACTTAACGGGGTCATATACATAACAAAGCTCTATATCGGCTGACCCTCGATAGGACCTAGGATTTCTGCATCGGGTTAAAATAAGTAGGTGAAGTTATGGCTGGACACTATTATATTTATTACCCTTCAAGAGTGTAGGATGGTATGAGACAGTTTCCTTAGGTACCAGTCTTATCCTCCGTAAGGTTGAAATTTCTTGGAATAAGTGAAATAAAGTTTGGACGTTGGCTCCGTGGGTTGTAAAGCCCAAAATACTTTGATCAAGTGATAAATCCTAAGCGTGGTCGAGCTTGCAAACCAATCGTACCCATTGTATCCAACTGAGATCTCGTTAAGGTTATTATGCATTAGCGACTGATCAGCCCAATACTTTGATTTATATGGTCTAGTTCTTGGTTTCACAACATCATAAAACATTCATTTTAGGATAATTCTAGAATCATACCATATCACATCATATCATAGCACATCATTCAGCATTTGGGATAATTATGGGATTATCATAGTTCATCTTATCATATCATCACAACACTTTACTATTCATATCTCCTTTCCGCATACTCCTACTCCTTTCCCTTTCCCTTTACTTTTGTACTTATATATTATTGTCCTTGTTAACATTCCTTATCTCATTTATTTCTCCATTTTCTCTGCACCTGTTATATTAGTATTTTGTTTAGCCTTGTTGGGCATTAGTGAGTTGTAGTTTTGCTCACTGTCGCTTTGTTCCCCCCATTCAGAGGTAGAGTAGTTTCAGGGTTTGGCTGAGAGTTTCAGCTGTTTGTTCCGGTGTTGCAGTTGTTGTTCCTGCTCCAGTTTTAGTATTTTCTTGTATGTTCTCAGCTTTTAATGCTGTATAGTATTCGAGACATTGTATTTATGTTTTAAGTATGTATATATATATATATATATATATATATATATATATCTTTTGCTTTCGTTTTATTCTTTTACTCTGACGATATTGCTATAGTCAATGACTGGGCCTGAACTTGTCTATGGCTCGGTTGTTTGTGTGGGCGAATCGGCTGGATTCTTTGCCTGCACATCACGAATGATAGTTATTAGTCTAGCTACCGATTATTGGATTTTGGGGCGTGACAAAGAACCTTACAACTCTGGAATAAGTTTCTATTATATGCCGTAAGACATTTTGCGCATCTTCAGTCATCCAATCAGCCTCATCAAGGATAATGATCTTGTAGGGTGGACAAGGATATCCTCCCTGACGACCACCAGTACCAACGATAACAACTGCAAAATCTTTTGTCATGGTTCATACTATATTAATCCCACGATCATCAGTAGTATTTAGCTCTAATACTCTAGACTTGTATAGCTCCGGACCAAAGAGCTGGTGAGCAATGGCGAGTGCAGTAGTCTTTCCAGTTCCAGAAGGACCATAGAATAGCATATGTGGACAGTTTGAGGTCTCATGAGTGCTGGTGAAAACGTTAATGACCACTTCTTGGTGCGCCACATCTTTCACTTGCTTTGGTCGATATTTCTCGACCAAAGGTTGTGTGCTTTGCAGAAGAGGAGCCATTATCATTCCCACTCATTCTATATCTCTCCTTCGATCGAAGACATTTTTTTTAAGCGATAGGAGGGGGAAACTATATTAAACCCAACTGATAGTTATATATTGGCTTTGTAGACTATCCCCAACAGTTAAGGGAACTATAATATTTTTTATTATGACCTTTTTAGTATGGAGTATATTATGTAATTGCCCTAGAGAAATTCCTATTAGAAGAACCTGTGAAAAAGTATAAATGGTCACCTATATCTAGTAGAATAGCTATACTTTCTGATTAGATCCTTTTGAGATATTAATTATGTGTATCATGTACTTTAACCCCTAGGAGGGTCTATTTCTATTTTTATAAAGCATGTATAATGTTAGTAGTTTTATGTTCGTTGTATTATGTATTATGTATTATGTTTCAGTGTTTTCCTTGCTATAACATGTATATTCTTAATACCCATGCTTAGTAGTTGTATGTCTTAGTTGTTATTATTTTTTCTATTAAATGCAAATTTTAGTCCATTTCTTTTCTTGTTATATTTTTGAGGGAGTGAATTTTGTTGCAAGAGGCTAGATTGAATGTTTGAACTTGAGTTAATGGTAACCATATCAAATAACAATGTATTTGAGCATGAATATTGTTTATTTTTGGTATTTGAAGAAGGTGTTCACCCTTAGTCCAAAAACATCATAAATATAATTTGGAGTTTGAAGGTTAGTAGTACCTAATTTCATCTTCACAATCATTAGTACATTAGCTGGTTGTATTTATCATCTGCTTGTAACCTAACTTTTCTTTCCTTTACATGAGAAGTGTGTGGTCTAACTGTTGTTAGTATTTCATAAGTGCTCACATTTACTAGATGCGAATAAGGCCCTAATTTAGTTTAAAGACATCAAAACATGGATGGTTTAATGTTGTTGGTATTTAATATGCAAGCCTTTGCTTTGATTTGTAAGATTATCCCATATGCGCTAATTCCAAGATAATATCCTAGAATTTTGGGCAATGTTCTCATAAGAAATCAATACTTTATTATTTTGTATCTCTATGAGTTTAAAGGTGCTTGCTTTTGAGTTGTTGGTGTTTGCTATTATATCCCTGAATAACTCTAGATCTATTCATAATTAAGTAACATATTCCATATTTTTAGTTAAATTTATGAATAACATTTAAATGTATTTAAAAAAAAAAGGTACCATGGATAAGTCATGGAGGTTTTTGCCAAGAGATAGTCAGGAGTACCAAGATGGAGTTGAAAATTTTCTATAGTTTGCCAAATTAAACTCTTATGGTTCAGCCTTGAAAAAAATTAGATGTCCATGCAAAGATTGCAAAAACTTAAAGTGTTTGTCTCATGGAAAAGTGTATGATCATTTGATAATTTGAGGTATAGACATGACTTACAATCCATTTATATTGCATGGAGAGGATCTACCAGAGTCAATATCTCACGGTCAACACGAATAGATAATATTTAATCCAATAGATACAAAGAAGAACTTATACATGGCAGCATATGCAACAAATACAGGAGATGAATATAATGGTGATGCTAATGAACTTCCAGACATTGACAACTTGTTACAAGATACACAAAAGCCATTGTATTTGGGTTGCACGAAGTACACAATGTTCACTGATGTTGTTAAATTGTTTAGTATAAAATCAAGCAATGGTTGGTCTGATAAAAGTTTTACTAAACTATTAGAGGCTCTGAAGGATATTCATCTGGATGATAACCATCTCCCAAATTTGATGTATTTTGCAAGGAAAATGCTGAAGACATGTGAATTGGAATACGAGAAGATTCACTCATGTGTGAGCGATTGTATTTTGTATAGAAAAGATCATGAAATGAAGGAGTCATGTCCAAAATGTGGAGCTTCGCGATGGAAACAAGATCCTAAGACAAAAAGAATAAGAGTTAGTATAGCAACAAAGGTTTTAAGGTGTTTCCCCATATTTCCGAGGTTTATTAGGCAAATGTATATGTCTGTTGATACTGCGAAAGAGTTGAGATGGCATTCAGATAATAGGAGCAATGATGGCAAACTGCGTCATCCTGTAGATAGCCCTTCTTGGAAAAATATTGATTCTAAGTGGCCCGAATTCTCCAAAGAGTTACGAAACTTACGATTGGGACTCGCTACAGATGGAGTTAACCATTATCGTAATTTAAGTTTGCAATATAGTTGTCGGATAAAGGAGGAGAGAGAAGGATAACAGTTCGCCGTACGTCGTATTGGCATAAGGATTACAACTCTTCATATAGTTCTTAGGTTATTGTTCGAGTTAAAATCTCGAATAAGGGACATGCAGTTGTTCAGGAATAAAGTTGGTCTACTTACTATTTTTTAGCTCTACTGTGAGCTATTATTGTTTAACCATTATTCAGGTAGATCCATTGTAGTCTTCGAGGTGCCTCTACATATTTGACGACCTTTCATATTTTTTAAACCTTTGGGAATCTTTCTTTTCTCATTCAACTTATCCATTTCAAGTTGTGAACGATTTCCTTTTATGGCAATTGCTTTGTATCTTAATTAGAAATGTCGACACTTAACTTACATGTAAGCGCAAAGAGTTTTTTTTTAAGTGCCCAAGGTTGAATCCAAAATATTTATTTTGAACCTGTTACTCTTTCTTCTACTTTGAATTGTATTATATGAAAATTTTAATTCGATGAGTGGTGTGAATCTGGAACTGCTTGTTCTCATGTGGCCTAACTCTCTTTACTATTTGGTGTAGGAAGTACCACCTTTGGATGTACCCAAGCTTTTAGCATATTTTGTTAAGCAGACAAGCCCCTTATTTGATCAACTCGGCTTTAAGCGAGATAAAAAGAATAATTTTACCTTAACAAATTTGTGATCCTCTAGGATTTTGCTAGTGCTGCATTAATTTTACTGTATTGGTAGTATTTCATGGGCCTTTATTAGCATATTGTTATTGTAGTTGTAGCTAGAGCTCACGCTCTCTTCATTTTTCACCAATCTAGCAAGTTCAGGAGCTATGTTGTTGGGATCATACCTGCTCGATACGCTTCTTCAAGATTTGAGGGCAAACCACTCATTCAAATTCTTGGAAAACCCATGATTCAGGTACCCTTTTGATGCCTATCTTGACTTTAATTTATTTTTTCCTACCTTTCTTAGTTTCTCATTTACAGAGAACATGGGAAAGATCAAAACTGGCAAGTTCATAGGACCATGTTGGTATGTCTACATACATCTGCTTCATATAGTCATTTATTTATAATATAATCAAAAAAGTGGAACATGATCAAACTAAAAGAAGGAATTATGATATCGTGCGACATCCTAAAATTTATATGCCGCTTAACTAGATTTATGGATAAGGCGTGTCAAAGATAGAGGCCCACAGTCATTGTGTATACAAGATAGACCACCAGATAAGATTCACTTGTTTTAAACCTGGACTACCTCATATTACTGCTAAATGAGCGATTCTTGCATTCATCATATAACTCTCTCGACTTCAATGTCAACTGGGCATTTTCTTTCTTGTTGGCTTAAAAAAATGGCTTTCTCGTCTTTGGCCTCACGAAGTAACGACGTAGAGGGGATGGGCACCCATAGGTATGACAAACTTGATTGGTTTACTTGACACTTAATATGCATTTTCCAGAGCCGATAAGTGGTTCTCTTTCAAATAATTCTGAACTTTCTCCATCTCTTAAATTAATCAGCTTCTCTATCAATTGGAAGTACTTTTTTGGATTTTATGTTATTTGCTACGACAACCGACTCTATGAAATGTTTAAGATCATCGTATTGTCATGTTCACTTTCTTATACTTTTCTTTGACTAGTTCTTTGAAATACACGACTATGTGCAATGCACATGCAAGACCTGTTCATTGTGGAAAGCCAATGCTGAAAGCTACTATACCTTCTCTCTGCTTTGCCCATTTTCAAAAGGCTCATAAACATGTAGCAAGGGCTCTGAAGAAAGCAGGTCTTCGTATACCCTCGTCGAGTAAGCAGGCTCCTAAACAAAGAATGTGTAATGTCCCAGATTTTCAGAGCATATATATTTTTTATTATTAAGTGTTATTATTATTATGCATATATTGTTATTCGTTGAACTTCCGCATATACTCCTACGTGTTACACATTTGCATATTATCCTTTCTATCCATTCCGCATCCATTTATTCCTTTCAGTTAAGTTTCTGGTAGTTAGATTCTTTTTTCGGGTTTTAGGAGTTTCGATGGCCGTCAGGCGTTGGAGGTGGTGTTTAGACCTTGGGAACCCCTGTATGGGTTGGTGACAGTGTTTTATGGTGGTGTGGTGATGTGGATGTGATTTCGGGGAATCGTTGGTTAGCCTTGGATTCCTGTGGTTTTCCACTGATAAATTCCTTTATTTTTCCATTGGATGGATTCCTTTTACCAACTGTTAATTTTTGGACTGCTTATTTATGTTCGGGCATATTTCTGTTATGATTTTTCCCTCTGTTTTTGTTTGAGCATTTGTGTGTTCAGGCGACCAAGTTAGGTCTTTTGAGCTATTCTCGAGCGTCGGATTTTACCTCGTGATGAGTGTTGGCTTCCCCTATATAAACTCTTCATTTCATTTTCAAATCATTTTTTTTCTTTCTCTCCAAACCGACTCCAACTCTTTCTCTCCAAACCGACTCTAAAGAACCCTTCTCCTCCCTTCAATCCTTCTTTTCCTTCACACTTGGTTGGTTTGGAGCTTGAGTTAGCATCCCCTATATCCTGATTTTAGTTCTTCAGAGGTTGAGATTTGTTATTCTAGAGAGAGAAAGAGAGGGTTGCGTTTCCATCGTCGATTCACCAATTTGACTCCGTTCCCTTGCTGGTTATAGTTGTTCCCTCCGTGGAGGAGTAATT
The DNA here is from genome assembly GCA_014058105.1 of Kingdonia uniflora. Lineage (NCBI taxonomy): Eukaryota > Viridiplantae > Streptophyta > Magnoliopsida > Ranunculales > Circaeasteraceae > Kingdonia > Kingdonia uniflora. Next base: position 2,684,356 of record JACGCM010001859.1, on the reverse strand, counting down.
CCCTATTTCCTCCTCCTAATTGTAGATTTGATTCCGGTGTTGGTTTAGGTTATTGATGGGCTGATTTCAGAGTTTATAATTGTGGAGTTTTGGGGTTTATGGAAGTGTATGATTTATTGCAGGTGTTGGGCTGATTTTGAGGTTGTGTTTGATTGGGCGATTTGGGTGTTCAGTAGTGGATTATTGAGTTTCGATGTTGTTTCGAAGAGGGCTGCCTGAACCGGCGATTGTTACCGCTTTGGTTCAGATGTTTGCTTCGCCTAGTTGCTGATTTTATCCGTGAATGTTTAGCGAGCTTTGTAACAAAATTGTTGCCTTTGTTGCTGTTATTCTAGAGGAAGGGTTAGGGTTGTTTTAATGCCCTTTGAACACCGGGTTCATGATTATTAGGCAACTGATTCGGTGGGATTAAAGTGATATATCTTAATGCGCTGTGGGTGATCAGAGTAGCGCAGTGTAGCATGGTGGATTGGGGATTTTACTGCAGTTTGTGGTGCTGATTCGAATGTGGCGCTGATCTGAAATGCAGTTTCGGGCTGGTATCCTTTATTGGAATTTCGATTGGGTTCCGGGCATTGATAGTGGTTGGTGTCGTGGTGTTCCTGGCCCTTTCCATGATTAATTTGGACTTCCAGAAGTTGATTCGCAGAGCACATTTCTATTGGGGTACTGTTTGGACAGTTTTGCCGAGATTACCGTTCCGAGCGTTGTTTTGTCAGGCGAGTTTTATCTTCCTTAATAACTAGACCATTATATGGATTTGTGAGTTATTGTATCACATAGTTTATCATGTTTATTACCATGATTATGTTAGTATATGGGTTAATTGCTTAGGACACATTCACGTGTTATCCGTTTGGCATACCTTAGGCGAGAGTACTTAAGGGTTTGATAAGTTAGTAAAACCTAAGTTAGTTGTAAGTTTAGTTACTAGATAGAACCTGTAGGTTATGTTTAGTCATAGGTAGTTATTCTCAGTTGCCGTCGATGTGACGATAACTCATGAGATTCCTCTTAGACCAATTTCATTTAGGGTGGTTATCACGAATCTTTTCTTCATGGAGGTTGAGAGCAAAGGTATTTCTCAGTGTGTTGTGACGCCTCAGCGTTGCTATATATATATATATATATATATATATATATATATATATATATAATATCTTGAGTGTGGTATTGTTGGTTAGTTATTAGAATGCCCCGCTTGTTTCAGGGCATTAGTAACTTGGTTTGACGATTAGTGGAGATGTATGGACGGCTTGTGGTTTAGCCGTCATTTCTCTGAGATAGTATAGTTCTCACCTTATAGTATAGCAACTTGGTTGTTTAGGTTGCTGGACTTAGTTCTAGGGTAGTCTTGGGGCGACATAGCTTCAGTAAGACATGGTCTTCAATTCGGAGCTCGTCCTCTTGTCTGTTATTGTTTTAATGAGTCTTAGGACTAGTCTAGGTGTGCTCTGTGTGGTATCTCCTGGACAATTAGTTGTTGGTGGTGAGCAGACGGCTTATCCGTGGTGGTTAGTCGTGGATGTTAAACTTCTGATAGTTTTCCTTAGGATTATTTGCTTATCGTTTTGTGACACTTATTGTCCTGATAATTCTTAGAGCTAATAGAGCTTACGCGTAAGCCTTCTTCCCCCGGGATGAGGCTGTTAGGGCTGTATTCCCTTCCGTCATCTAGGAGGCAGCGAGACAGCATGGCTCAGTGAGGTCCGCGGCTGAGCCAGGTGGTTTATGAATTTGTACGTCACTCGAGATGTTGGAATGCGGCTGAAACCTCCTGTTGAATCCGGTTCCTGAACATCCGTGTTGGAGACTTATATACATGATTAGGAGGATTGTGAGGTAGTTCTGTTATTGGGGATTGTTGACTACTTGTTGGATACTTGTAGGTTACCCCATGAGTACTAGTCTGTGTTGGCAGCTAGAGTACTGTTGTGCTTGATTGGTAATCATATTGTTTTGAGGAATCTTAGAGACTGATGTTGTTTAGATGTCGTGACGGTTAAGTTGCTGTTTCATCTAGGTTTAGATGGTGCAACTGAGTCACAGGTGGGCATCTATGTTAGTTTTGGTTGCCACGCTCTCAGGCAGGTGGTTATCCTATTGTGTTCTAGCTGTATTAACAGTAGTTGTGTTCCAGTCTTTAGGATTTTTGCTCACATCCATAGATAATATATTATCTCCTTATCTTACTGTGATTGGATATATAAATAACTCCGCATCGGCTGACCCTCAAGAGGTTCAGGGATTCCTTAAATCAGGCTAAAATAGAAGGTGGGTCCAGGATGGATACTATTATACCTAGTCACCCATTCGGGAGTGTGGGATAGTATGAGACAGTATTTACAATCCGGTACAGGGCTTATCCTGGAGGTTGAATTGCCTCAGAATGTATATATAGTTCGGACGTTGGATCCGTGGGATTTGATAGATTGATGTAATACCCTTATAGTCTGGTTGAGCTAGTGCAGTACATCGTACCCTTGTATTCAACAATATCCGGTAAGGTAAATCCTATTTCAGTAGTTGTCAACCCACTTTAGTCTTGGGGGCTAGCCTTTTGGGTTGACATCGCTAAATCATTATGCATCATCATCATCACCAAGCATATCATTACATCCCTGCATACTTCCAATTCATAGGTTCTTCTGATAAAAATCCTTAACCCTTTCTGTATTACGGTTAATATAGAATCTTCCGCACTTGGGATAATCATAAGATTATCTCTTTCCATCATATCATCATCATAACATATCATTGCATTGGGATAATTATGGGATTATCCTAGTTCATCATATTCTTCTCCTCTTATTTAAATTCCTCTTCTCCTAATTGATTTGCGGTGTAATTAGATTCATCTTCTTTCTGCATACTCCTCTCCTCTCTACATTTATTTTCTCCCTCTTTTGTATATGAGTAATTTATTTGGTTAATTAGTCTGATTGGTTGCTATGAGCTTTAGGCTAGTTTTTGGTTGTGGGCGATCTCGTTTAGCTTATGATAGCTTCGGGGTTGTGCCTGGTTGGGGTTTGGATAACCCGGTTGGATGGTGGTTGGCCGAGGGTTGTTTACCCTCGTGTGTTAGTGTATTCCTGAGGTGGGTTAGTTGCTTGTGGCGCTGAGGGCCACGGTAGTGATTAGAGTATAGTTAGTAGTCCTTGGGACTGGAGTGTAGTTATAGTCTTAACACTCATTTGCTCGAGATATGTATGTATAATTATAGTATAGTTACATATAATCATTAGACTAGTTATATACCTATTAGATACCTATTAGACATCCTTGGTGTTTATATATATATATATATCATTTATCGTTAGATATTATTATATCTTATTATCATCATTTATATCTATCCCATTGGTTAGTGTAATCGTTTAGCTATTCTTGGGAGTTAGTGAGCCCGTTGTTTGCTCACTCTCGCATCCCCCTTTCAGTGGCATATTTCAGGTTTTAGTTGCTGCTGTGGTGATCTTTGGGGAGCTGAGCTGGAGGCTCATTCTCCAGTTACTACTGTTGGGTTTACTGCGTAGAGGTTTGTAGAATCTTACGTTTATATATTATTATCTTAGTCTTCTGCTGTTTTTGTTTTTCCTTATTACTCTGTTGTGATACTATTGCGAATGACTAAGCCAAAATTTGTCTATGACTCGTTTGTTCGTGGGGTAAATCTTTGGATTCCCCGACCTCCACATCCTCGAATATCAGTGATTGGTCTAGCTGCCGATTACTGGATTTTGGGGAGTGACAAAATGAAATTGAGGGAAAAGCTTGATAAATGGGTTAAAGATAAATTGTTGAATTTTTGTGATTTGCTTGATATTCCAGTCGACAATGAAAAATGTTGGTCGATACACTATGTAATCTTTCTCGTATTTGTGATATATTTGTTGTGACAATATTATTTACCAAAATATCCATTCTTTCAGGAAAAACTATCAGTAAAATTATTGGAATTCCTAGAATCTCCACATGCTACCACATGTATTTGTTCTGACAATTTTATATATGTGATTTCTTATATTCTTCTTTAATTTGTAAACATTTATCATAAAAACAGAGTTCCATAGTAAAAAAGAAGCAAAAGAGTGCCTCTAAAATAGAAGATGAAAGGAAAAGCTTCTGGTAAAAAGAATGCCAAGGAAAAGGTCAAAGCTTAGAAGAAAACACCTACAACATCTGTGAAAACCCCTGCAAAATCTACGAAAAGCTCTGCCTCAAAGGAAAGTGTTAAAGTTTCTGGTTCACCTTCTAAAGCTAAGGCTGCAAAGGAAAAGGGTGATGCAAAGAAAAGCCAAGAAAATAAGAGCTCGTCCTCCAAAGACAACTTGTCAAAGCCTACCAGGAAGAAATGAGGTAAAATTACACTCTTTTTCCTTACCTTTTTTTCCCCCTTCTTTTATTTATGTCTTTTCACATATTTTAATTGTTACAGAAAAATATGTCACTCTCTTTTACATTTTTCCATAGTACATGTCTTTAATATATAATTAAATACAACATGAGCATCATGTCTAAAATTATCACTACAACAAATGTAGGCTACGACATCAACTAATCAAAGTCATTTTTTTGAATATTGACATTGATTGCTAAATTCACATTTTTCTCCGTAACTTAAGTGGTTCATTAATGCATCGAAGTCATTTTATTAGAAACGTCAGTTATTTGCTATTTTTTGTATTAAATTACGTCATTTGTATGCTTTGACAGGTTTACAAATTGATCCAGATTAGTATAAATACACAAAGGCACTCAAAGACTGTAAACATTATGGCAGTGAAACATCTAAGACCTTTTTTTATAGTTGTTTTATTAGTTTTTTTGTGCATTGGTTAAGTTTACCAGTGATTTAGCTATTTAATTCAAATAATGAAGTGATTAAGTTTGAACACATTGTATTAAATGAAAGTAATATAATTTAGCCAAATATTTTACCTTTTTTGTAGAATATGGTGGTGGTCTTATAGAGAGGAGGACAGGGCAGTGGATTGATAATATTTTATTTTAAAATTATTTTTTTTGTATTTTTCGAGGTATTAATGACGTTAAAAGAGTTCAACTACATCATTTTTAATGACGTTATTTAGTGACGTCAATAGAATACATTAGCCGGTCGGCCACCGGAATTGGGTATCAATAACGTCATTTTTTGAAACCCCTTATACGTCGCTTAATTAATGGCGTTAGTGCCTAGCTTTCCACGTCACTTATTTAATGACGTCAAATCCCTTTTACATCATTTTTTTAATGACGTAAAAACTTATATTTGTTGTAGTGATATACTAAGCATCTAGAATAACATGTATTATTTATTATTGCATAAATATGATTTTTCTTTGAAAAAATTAAAAGATCTTTTAAGAGAAGTTATAATACATATTCAAACAAATTGTTACGTATTATATAACCATGATAACATTATATCTCAAGGAGGCTTACACATTATACCAATGCAATTAGTTGCTCTGCACTATAAAACAAGCTTTTCTTATTGCCACAAGAAAAATTAAATCATATCACATACAATTATGAATGAAATAACATGATAATATTTTATCTTAATGCGGTTATATATTGCATCAATACAATTAGCTGGTACACTGTAAGAAGGTTTCTTAATTATTCATCGTAAAGTAAGCGTTTCTTATTACCATAAAAGAAATTAAAATACCTGACACGTGCAATTATGAATAGAAACGTAATTAGCTATTACACTTAGTAAAACAAGAAAATTTGGTATTACCATCAAAGAAAATAAAACATGTGACACAAGCAATTATGAATGAAAAAATTAAAATTAATAGATATATATTATGCTATAGATATGTTGTATATAACATTTCTCCCAAATCCCTTTAACAGCATGGTAAACAAAGCAAAAGAAACCCTAGCCGATATGAGAGGAATGTAACAAGAGCATAATATATTACAAGGGTTAAGGGTAATGATCCACAACCTTATTTCATTTTTTTTCATGAATGATCTCCATCAATTGCCCCAACTACTCATAAGCCAATTTGACTTATCGATGATCTACTTCTTTTCTTACTTTATGTATCATGTTATCAATCTTGAAAATGTTATATTATAGGTTGAATTAGGCAATTAATATATCAAATTAGGAAATATTAAAAGGCGATCATTGTCGTTGGTGCTAAGATTTTTGTGAGGTATGCATATATTACATGGGTTAAAGCTACAGATCTGAAACCTTCTTTCAATTTTGATTTTATGAATGATCTCCATTATTTTCCCCAAATAGTTAAACAAGCTGATTTGATTTATCAATGATCTACTTTTTTTCTTCTTTAAGTATCTTGTTATCAATCTTGAGAATATTTTATTATAGGTTGAATTAGGAAAAAAAATATGTTAGATCTGAAAATATTTGAAGGTGATCCATCTTGTAGGTGTTAAGATTCTTGTGAGGTACAAGTAATTTCAATTTGAGGAAGATGAAGTTCATATATTTGTATTTATTGTACATCAACATTAAAATTTATTCCATTTTCATGTTTCATTGTCAATTAGTTTGATTCATATAATTTGATTTCAGTTTATCTTCTGTAACTTATAGAACTATCTATATCTTTCTTTGGATCTTGTATTCAAAAGTTACAAGTTTGACAGGATTTTTTTTTTTACAAAATTAAGCTTGTAATAAGATATGTTTTTATTGGCATAAAGGAGGCTAATGGCGAGTTTTTCTTATTAGTGACCTATTTTCATTTATCTTTTAAAGAATCACTTGGTTTAAAAAGCGAAGATAGTTATATATCTCATGACTGTATGTGGTTGTTGTAGATCACGATGATTAACATTATTCAAGATATAACCTAAGTAACTATTAACATGTGGTATTGTATGCTTAATTGTACAGATGTTTTTATTAGTCAAAGTCTCTTTGCAAATATAATCACCTATGACATATATGAAAGACATTTTTCCCAAATAAGGTATGATATTTATCTCTTATTACAAAATTTAGTAATGTAATGAGAGTTAGTTATGAGCCGTGCGTCCAATCTAGTATTCTGGTAATCCATGAAATGTGCATATTCTCAGCCAACCACATTTTGCTTAAGAATATGTGTTTTGGTGCCCCTCAATTGATGATACATATTTAGTAGCTTTAAAGAGTGGAATACCAATTGTGAGCTGGCACAATATATACTGGCCGATCGCTTATAGTCTTATTGTTAATTCTACCTGAAAAGTTGTTATAAGGCCTTATTCAAGATAAATATTGGTCTTGAAATAAGATAATGTCGGTCTTATGTCCCTTAGATAAGTGGTTATGGGGGGGCTTATTTAAGAATAATGCGAGAATAACTTAATGATATTGTTTCATTTCTAACTTGAATATGTCTCAGGTTCTTTATCATTTGGTGCAAATCTGAATTTTTATTTTCACTTGATTATTCATGGTATGTACATTTGTATCTAATTTTAATTTTGATTATATTTCTTTACAGGGTGAAAGAAGAATATGTTAGATCTCAAAATGTACAAAGTTGACCTCGAAAGATGGATAGTATGGTAAGGTAATATACTTTCTTCATTATGGAGTAGCCATTTCTATATAATAGTTCCTGATTCGTTTAGATTATGCAGTTTGCAATTTGTTTCCATGCTCAACAAAAACAACATAAACTAGTTTTCATTAAAACTGTTTTCCATGAAATTGGCTTCGCACCATTATTTACACCATTGTCATGAAAAACCAACATCATGGAGATATGATTTTCATTTTTTTTTACCATTTTTCACAAATGAAGTTGACATGTTTTATGAACTAAACATAGATATGTGCCCTTTGAAAGTTTATCACATGTTTTGAAAACTAATTGTGAATAGAGGCAATATATATAGTCTTAAGTATATTTACTTCATGATGTCACTCTACGATACACTAAAATATTATTTGATAGTATTTAAATACAGTTAAATTACTTACGGTATGTGATTGCATAAATAATATTTAGAAAAAAAATATCATTTTATCTGTCGAAGCGGTCCATCTTTGTTCATGTGTCTGATGTTTGTGCACTTTTCAATTTTAAAATTAAATAAAGGGCAAACAAAAATAGGATTTCATCACCCGTGTGTGGAACAACACACTTGGACCCGGGAGGTCACGACCCAGTTTAAAAAAATTCAGAGCAGGACATTGATTAAAACAAAACCAAGATTAAGCCATAAAAACATAGATAATCAAAAAGGCTTATAGAGCACTTATCGGGAGTATTAGAAACATGCTTATTAAAGATTTTGATAGCAGCTATGTTTATCTGGAGGAAGTACACTCCCTGGCATAGCTAGTATGGAAAGGTGTTCATAAGCGCCTTGCCCTACCTTCCAGCACAGGTGCTTCTATGAGACTAGAACTACACATGACCAATCGCTAAAGCGAGTAAAAGCAACTCAATGGGTGAACCAATCCATTATCAAGAATAGGAGCAACCAAACCCTAAGACCGGGTTCACAACTTGACTTTAGCTTAAGGCCATCTAAGAAAATTAATGCGATCGATTACCTTATGTAATCGACACCCAATTGACATAGGATTATCGTTCAAGGTGTTCTACAATTTGAAACCCTTTATTGCCAGATGGGGTCATTTAATAGACGGAGGAAGTACCCAACCATTATTGACAGTTGTTGTGTTTATTTTGTATACTTCATTCTAGCTTGATCATCATTATACGCACATCCATATTTGGGAATGAAAGAATAGTTATTAGTGCCTCTTTGTCATCTTGAGAGGCTTCGAGAATCAGATTGGATTGTTATTTCAATCTACTTTTCTCTTGTATGTTGAGAGTAAGTTAGAGACTATTGCTTTCCACATATCTTCGTTAAGACGTAATCTGAGCCAAATTTCCTTGTTTAGTTCATTTGGAGTTCTGCACCAAACATCTACGATAAATAGCAGCAACGCTGCTAATGCCAACAATGATGTTAATGCCAAGGAGATGCCAATGGCAATGAAAACGTTCATGTTCATGTGCGAACTCCACTTAAGGAACGCATGTTCCCAGAAATGACAAATCGGACCCCATACATTTTCTTGCCTTCCACCACGGGGTAATTAAACTCAAAAATGCACTCACCAATTCATTACCATATTTTTGGGAGCGAATGACGAGAATCTATATGCCCATGTGAAAAAAAATTGATCACTAAATGTTCCTTCAAAAGTTTAGTAACGTAAACCTAATAGAGGCAAAGAAAAAATTGCTTTGTTCCCCTTTTCTTTATTGGGGAAAGCTAAGGGCTAGCTTCAAGCTTTATGGTAAAATTTAATCATGAGTTTTTAGTTATATATAGAAGAATTTTACAAAAAAAATTCTCTCTTGAGAAAACTGTGACCCTCAAAAAGTTTATTCCTTGAATTACCAAACTTTGTGGAGAGAATTTAAAGGAATATATAGAAAAATATAAGGGACTACTCCAACAGTTCTCTCATCATGGTATCAACTCTTAGGTCATAACTTGAAATCTTTATGATGGGTTATACGTTAAAACTAAGAAAATCATTTAATTATATTATGTGGGACAATTCACTAGAAAAGACAAGGTAGATATCCCAATTGATAGCATTTAACTCCATTTAAATTACTTAGGGTGCTTTTGATTGCATAGAAAATATTATGAGAAAAATATTAAGTTCAAATGGAAATTAGTTTTGAGACAAAAATTCAGGAAAACCAAATCTAAGTTGTTTGATTTTTTACATTGAAAATAATTGACTTTATTGACTATCTCTATGTAAATGAAGAGACAAGATAGGAGAGAGGAGAGACAGGTCGATTAGTAAGGTGATAGTTTTAGCTTGGTGTCTTAAGGTCATGTGGGCAATCGCTTAACCTCAGTGCTTGAGGTATGAGTTTGAACCAATCAGGAAATGCTAAAAGTTATTGGATGTTTTAGATGATGATACAATTTCAATTGAGCTCTATGTTTAATGATCTACATGAGGCCAAACTAGATAGAATTTGAGTAAGCAAAAGAAAGATCTTAACATAATCTTTTTGTTGATTAAGAATAATATCACTTGTACCCAATTTTACTTTTTCCCCAAACGTTTCCATCAAAACACATACCTTAATATTAAACCCTATGGGAGTTATAATATGTGAGTCCAAGAGCAAAGATATTGAAATTAAAAGAGTATTGCATTGCTAAAGATAAAGGGATCATTGTGCTAAGATCGATGGATCAAAGTTAGCCCCACATGGGAAAAGATATTATCCAATACAATTATATAAGGTGATGCAGACTATTAACTAAAGTGAGGCATATTTGGAATAAAACCTCACATCTAGCCTACTCCAGGTGATATAGGTAGGGATTAATACCGGTGCAATACAGAGGATGGGCTCAGGACCTAAAAATGCTATCATTGTCTATGGTTCGGCTAGGTATATTTAAGCTTATGACATATCTCCTAATTGCAAGAGGTAGAGCTCAGACATGATAGTCAAAATTGACAGCTGCTCTAGCATTGATGTGCGGAGGTGGTGGGGGATTAAAGCCTAATAGTATTTGATCCAAGGTGGACATTATTAAGATTAGTGAATCAAAGTTAGTCACACATTAGGGAAAGATGTTGTCTAACACCTGATATAAAGAGATACAGATAATTAAACTGTACCGAGGCCTTTTAAGATCAAAACCTCAAACCTAACCCCATTCTAGGTGGCTAATATAGGGACAATCTCAAGCCCTACAGTTTGAAGTTTTTGTTCTTTTCATTAAAGAAAAAGATGGGTAGTAAGATATAACGGGAAGGTGGGGAAAAAACCATGAAGGTGCAACTCGGGTAAATCAAGGTGATGAAGAGCTTTTATATGCTTAGAAGATCATTAAACATTACAAACAACTCGAAGAGATGAAAAAGTTGGGATCAAAATAACAATAATTGATGAAGAACTCGATAAGGTACATGAGTTTTTATGGTTGATAAAAATGCAAAGGCCTTCAACAGTTGGTGAAGAGAAGGAGGAAGGGAGACAGGATGTTCGATTTAACCTATATACCTTAAGAATTTAACGCTAGTATCGAGACAAAATTGGTATTTATTGGTCAGTAAGGTTGATAAAATTGTTGATACCTTTGGCAGTAAAACCGTATATGAAAAAATAGAGTTTATAAATATTTGTCTAGATACCTCTCCATCTATTTCAAAATACTCTACTTCACACCGTATCATTCATTAGAAGATGAGTAAGGATATTGAAAATTATACCATTAAGAAATTGCTAATGATTTTTATTGTCATCCCTTACGAAATAATGGTAGACTTCATTATCGATTTCACCAATGATGTCATTTACGGTATTTGTTCTCGTTTTCTAAAAATGGATGCGTTGAGGACCAAAGTTCTATAAAAAAAAGGTGGAGAAATCTCTCATTCTTCTCCTCCCCTCTTTTCTCTTCCTCTCTCCATTAAGTTATATTGGGTTATAACACGTTATCGGCACTTGGATTGCACTAAGGGACACGTTAGGAAGGGATTGATCTTGATTAAGGGGTATAGATTGCAAGGAATCTTCATGGAATCTTCTTCCTCTATCCTACTCTGAGTAAAAATCTCTACTTTTCTTGATTTTTAGACCAAATCGCATGCAAACGTAGTCCCCACATAGGGACCCACATTTTTCTAGGGAAACAAGTTTTTTTTTACCATTTTTTTTAAAGCCCTATAATTTTTGGAAACCAGATTGGTGAGCTTCTCGTCGATGAAACCAAAACCGGAGACACGGCATTAAAACCACGACTCCGACAACCAATATTTTTGCATTTAGTAACACCAAAGACCCCGGTCTAGAGTAAACCACCAAAGCGGATCGAGAAGACACACTAGATACCCTAACGACGCAAACGTCGACAATGTAGATGTTATCTCCCCACAATAAAAAAATGTCGACCAAAAATTGAATTCTACCACAATTGAAAATTTACACTAACCTCACGAGTAAAACCCCAAAGATAAGGGCACATATGTCGATGTCATCTACCCATGACGCTGGTTTCGATCGGTTTTCTTTGTACTGTTTCAAAGATAAGCATAGGGTGTGATCCGGTGCATTGAACCGCATGGGATCATACCCTATATCCCTCACTGCTACCAATCACAAATCAAAACAAAAACAAAATGCTACATGGCATCGACAATTTGACCCAAAATTTCGAAGAAAAAAAAATTCAAAACAAAAGAATAGGTGGCATGAAAATGACCGCACAAGGGCACATATGTGCCCCTTAACATCTGCATGATGTTAGATGTACGTAAAGGCACACTTGAGGATAAAAGGGTCATGTGAAATGATGTGCACATGAGTGAGTTGGCACGTGTACAATGCCTTAAGCCCATGTACACTAAATAACTATCATATGTGTACAATCAATTATTTTTGGCGTGACCAAAAAAAATCAACCATGGTCAACCTGACCTTGAGAAGACTTTGACTTTGACATTAGACCAATCCTGACCAACTCAAGTGGATCTGGAACGAGCCTTTAAGACCACTAGCGATCCACATACGAACAATTTCAGCGAAAACTCATAGAAAATTTACATAAAATGATGTAAAATTATGAAAAATCATAGAAAAATTGTGGAACCTTATACTATACCATAGACTTGACCCCTATTTCTAACAAATTAATTATGTTTAGTCTATGCTTATTTTCAAAATTAGATTATTTATTTTCCAAAATTAAATACGCTATTGTATGTTATATAGTATTAATTATATACAATACGAGCATGTTATGTATCACAAACCCCTTACCTGTGATATAAACCCCAGTTCGGTTATAAACCCCAATTAGGTTATATCGATACTAGACATAACAAAGACCAGTAATCTTTAAATTACTTGACATATTACAAAAATGTCATTCAAGCTTAGGAAAACTATATACCAAAATGGTATGGTGATCAATATTTAGTTATTCAAATCTAGTTTATTATTTCACATACTGCTAAAATAAGTTCTATATACCCCAATAGAGGACTCGTATATCGAACATGAAATTTACCTCATTAAACCTGTTAGGGGACAACTATCTCACATGGATTTTTGATGCCAAGATGCATCTTACTACTAACTCCATGCAGTCAGCCATAGAGAAACCCTAAACTATGGCATTTCTTCCTGAGGATGCTACTAAGGATAAGATCCATGCAACCAAGGAAAATTTTGCCAATAAAGGGCATTGGCAGGCAACAATCAAGGCCAAAGCCATGATTTTCCTTCGACACCACATCTGTGATGGTCTTAAAGCTGAATATGCTTCAAGAAATGATCCATATTACCTCTAGAACGCTATCAAAGATAGGTTCGACACTCAGATTGCTATTCTGCTACCGAAGACCAAATTCTAAAGGCTCAACTTGCGACTCTAAAACTTCAAGTCAATTCTTGATTACAACTTTGAAGTCCACAGGATCAACTCCATAATGAAAATATATGGTGAAAATGTCACTGATAGTGACATGATCGAAAAGACTTTCACCACATCAATGCCTCCAATATTCTACTGCAACAGTAGTATCGAGCACAATTATATAAGCGATGTGCATACCTTATCACTGTTCTTCTCGTCGTTGAGTAGAACAATGATTTTCTTATGCACAACCATGAAAGGTGTATTATTGGCAGTACACCACTGCCAGAAGCAAATGTGGTAGTTACGACTGGTTTTAAACTAGGAAAGGGTAATCTTTCTAGGAGACAGCCCTGCAAAGGGAAACAATGGAACAAGTGGTCAAGGGACACCAAGGGAAAGAATGACAGAGGTGAGATAGGGAAAACTCGCCCAACCATCCATAAAGGAAAGCACAATACAAAGAATAGCAATATGTGCAACAAGCAAGTGTAGACGAGTTGGTCACTGGGTGCGTGATTGCCAATCTTCAAAGGCAACAGTGGAACTTTACCAACGCTCCATGAATAAACGCCTTGAAGCAAATATGTCATATGTGGACAACAATGACACTTCAATGGAAGTTCCTAACTTCTTTGAAGAGCATGACGTGCATGGACCGTCGACCCGCGCCTAACTCTGTTTTAGCACATTGTATTAGTATTTCTGCATAGTAGTTGTGTTGTAAGATAATGGAAGCAAGTGCATGTAAAACCATATTATTATGAATAAAATTTAATTTATCCATTATAAAATATCAACAACAACTATTTGTTTAAGATTATATTAATATATCTTCTGCTTATAGAAAATACTGAGGAATTCTTGTTATTAGTTTCAGTAGTAATCTTATATAGATTATAGATGGATATATATATGCTTTTCATTCTACTACTAAAAATTACGAGGAACCATATGTCTTGTAGAAAGTGGTATTACCCATCTAATACTCCGCATGATTGACCTCAAAAGGTTGTAATATCGACACTATCGTAGGCACAACCAACTTGATAGAGTGATCACATGAAGCTTACAACATGCTCCCTACAGGCACGATATTACACATCGAGAAAGCCATATACTCTAGTAAGTCCACAAGGAACCTACTGAGTTTCAAAAATATATGCCATAATGGATATCATATTGAAACCCACGAGTCAGAAGAAAATGAATTTCTTCATATCACTTCTATTAGCGATGGTCAAAGATGTCCTGGAACGACATATCTTTAACCATCTTAATTACAAGCCTTATCCTACTCAGTTACAAGCCTTATCCTGGATCCATAATGATACACCAAATTGTTAATAACTCAATTAGACACCCACTAAGAGGTCGTAAGATTCATTTGCTTAAAGAAAAGCCATGCATCTCATGTTCTCAAGGCAAACTTGTAACTAGACCATTAGTAACCAAAGTAGGAACAAAATCACTGACTTTCCTTCAACGGATACAAGGTGATATATGTAGACCAATCCACCCAGCAAGTGGACCATTCTGTTACATTATGGTTTTAACTGATGCATCATGTCACTGGTCACACGTATGATTATTATCATCCAGGAATAATGTATTCAAAAGATTACAAGCACAACTAGGGTTGTCAATGGTAAGGACTAAATCTATATCAGTCCGATCTTATCATTAATAAAGGTTTAGGACCAGTTTTTTAAATCCATTAGGAAACTCGGTTCGTTAAGGTCCGGTCCAATAAGCTAATAGATTAGATAAGGATCTACCTTAATCTAATCCATTAAAGATTCAATCCGTTAAGGATACATATTAGGGATGTTAATATTATAATTATCTTCTAGTTAAAAAATGTTAATTTGTCTATATATTCTTTGAAATAGTAACCCACGGCCCAAAATAGAGTATTTTCTTCTCCTCTTAAACCAAAAGGAAATTTTCTTTTCCCTTTTATTTCTTTAAACATCATAATGGCCGAAGAAGAAAATCTTTAAGTGTGAACTTAGGTTTAGGGTTTTGCTTAGAATGAGTGTTCATAAAAAAATTGATTTTCTTGTAATAATTTTTTTAGATTTTACCTCTTTAGAAACGTTATTTTTTGTTAACGGATCGGTTCGGACCGGGTTAGGATTGTCCAAATTACTAACGAACCAAGTTAGGATCTACAGTTTAATGGTCCTATAGGACTCAGATCAGGTTAGGATTTCTTAATGAATTGGACTAGAATTATAGCAGATCCTAGTCCAGTATGGTCCATTGACAACCCTAAGCACAACTAATACGCCTGTGAGCACACTTTCCATATTTCCCTATTAAGTCTATATGATTGGATGGAGCCAGAGAATTCACTTTTCAACATTCAATCAGTATTGTACGTTAATTGGAATTGACCTTGAATATTTCATTCCCCATATACATACACATAATGGTTTAGCAAAGTTATTAATCAAGCGATTACAGATGATTGTCAAGCCTCTGTGGATCAAAACTCAACTACCAGTCTCTGCTTGGGGTCATGCAATTTTGTATGCAACAAACCTCATTCAGCTAAGACCAACAGCTTACCATCAATATTCACCAATGTAACTGGTGACTGGACCTAAACCCAATATCTTCCATTTACACACATTTGGATGTGCATTACATGCTCCTATTGTCCCACCACAAAAAAAAGGAACCCAACTACGCCTAGAAGTATACTTAGATTATGATTCACCATCAATCATTCAATTTTTAGAACCTAGTACGGGTGATACGTTTAATGTGAAGATTGTCACTTTGATGAGACAGTTTTCCCGCCGTTAGGGAGTCTAAGACAAAAGTACGGTGCGATGTTCCAAATTTTGAAATCTCATAGAATACACCACAAATTTCTCATCTAGATTCATTAAATTCCCAAAGTGACAAAGAAGCTTCTGAGCTACTATACATACACATGAGAGCACTTGAACTACTTGATGCGTTCAATGATATATCCAAAGTAACAAAGCTATACATACCTACTAGGAATGTTCTAGCACATGTTGAGATACCAGTAGTGGTATTTGCACCCATTCCCACGAAGGAATCAAAGGTTAAATATGGATGTGATGGACATAGAAAGACCCAGGTGAATATTGATTATATAGTGCCTCTACCCAAGAAGTGATAGAAGTTTTCGACTGGACGTTTATCAAAAATGTGTCAGAGGATCTCAAACTGATGGTGTGGTCAAAGTCGTAGAAGAACTAGAATCATTTACTAGTGTGTAGTAAATGTTAAGAGACAACGTAAAATATCAACAACAAATATTTAGGCACCTGCAGCTACCGAATTAGTTATACCTGCCAAAAATAGACATAAAAAATTAGCTCGAATTGAGGCAAATACATAAGTAGCTAACCAAGAGGTTTCTATATTTTATGTCTCACCATAAGGTGAACAGCTTAATTGAACAAAAGTAGCTATCAACAACTAATTAACATACGTAGTCGCTCTCTCCATTTTGGACAAGGATCCTAATCCAAAAATCGTTACAGAATGTCAGCACCGAAAAAATTGGTCATCTTGGGAATTAGCGATCAGAGTAAAGTTAGATGTTCCCGCAATGCGAGAGGTATTTGGACAAATAGTTCAGTTGGATGATTCCACAAAGCCAGTTGGATATAAATGGGTATTCATATGGAAACGTAATTAATCTAGGAATACAATGAGGTACAAATCTCGTTTAGTAATATAAGAATTCTCCCAAAGACTGGGAATCGATTGCGAGAAGACCTTTAGCCTCGTTATAGACGTGATCAGGTTTTGTTACTTACTCAGTTTATTACTCATAAAAGGACTAGACAAGCGTCTAATAGATGTGATTACAGCATACCTATACAATAAGCCAGATACATGCATTCACATAAAAATACTTGAGGGATATCCATTACTAAAGCATATCAACCCAGGAGATAAGAAAAAGTATGCACTGAAAATTCAAAAATCATTTTACAAACTTAAGCAATTCGGATTCATGTGGCACAATTAGTTAGCTAAGCATTTAAGAAATCATGGAATTACAAATGATTTGATATCCCCATGTGTGTTTATCAAAATGACTAACACAGGATTTGTTATAATCGTAGTATATGTAGGCGACCTAACTCTCATCAGAACTTAGGGGGAGATGAAGGACGTTATCGCCTCCTTAAAAAAGGAGCTTGAGATGAAAGATCTAGGTACAACCGAGTTCTATTTAGGAATACAGATAGATCAACTACCTAGTGGCATGTTGATTCATTAAGCAACGTACACCAAGAAACTTCTACAATGATTTCATATAGATAAAAGTCATCCACTACCAATTCCAATGATTTTGAGGTCTTTAAACAACAAGTCTGTCCCATTTTTGTTCTTTAAATGGGTGTACAAGGCCAGACATTTCCTTTGCAGTAAATCTGTTAGCGCGACATAGTTCTGGCCCTACACAAAGGCATTGGAGCAGTACAAATCATCTATTTTGTTACTTACAAGGAACAATCGACTTGAGACTCTTTTATTCAAAGAAGACAGGCAAATATTTTATCAGGTACCCAAATGCTCACTATCTCTCAGACCTACACAAAGTTAGATCACAGAGAGGATACGTATTCATGATGAACGATGCGGCAATATCATGGAAATCAGTGAAGCAAATGATGGTGGCAATATCTTCTAATCATTTTAAGATCCTAGAACTGCATGAAGTTGGAAGAGAAGTTATCTGGTTTAGAGAACTTATTAACCACATAGACACGGGATATGGATTACAATAAATCGAAAACTCACCTATAACAACCTTTGAAGACAACTCTGCCTGTATCCAACAACTCAGAGGTGGATTCATCAATGGAGATCGCACGAAAGCACATTTTGCATTTTGCCGAAGTTTTTCCATACACACGAGCAACAGGAGACTGGAGTAGTTGACATTCAGCAAGTTTACTTAACGAAAAATCTAGTCGATCTGTTTACCAAGGCATTATTAAGAGGACCTTTCAGAAAGATGATTTATGGCATTGGGATGACAAGACTTAGTAGATTGTAAGCATCAAGGGGAGACTCTCTATCAGGGGGAGATTCTCCATAACACTCGGAGACTAAAGCGTGTTGTATTTTTGTACCCTTCCCAATGGTTTTCGGCCTACTAAAGGTTTTCTCATGCAAGGTTTTTAACGAGGCAACACTAAGCGTATCTCCTATTATCTTGAAAGTATGTTTGCATTTTTTCCTATCCAAGGTTTTCCCTTTGGACTTCCTAGTTAAGTTTTGAATAGAACAAGCTACTTCAAGAATATGTGAATACCCAAAAGGTGGAGTGTAATAACCCAGGTCCAAGCCCAAGTTAGAAGGGTTTGAAAGTCCACATATAGAAGCCCAAGAGACTAGTTAGTTATTAGTAAGGGTAGTTAATTGGCTATAAAAAGACACCCCTTAGGGGTTATAAATATCTAAGAAGGACCCCATTTTGTCCTAACATCTTCACTCTAAATAGAAACTCTCATTCCTCTCCTCCCTTTTTCTCTCACTCTCTCTACTGAGTTACATTGAGCTACAACATTTACTATATTAAATGTCTTTAAAATCTCATCAACACTAATGAGTACCAAGTTTGGCCCATTTCAATGTTTAACTCTTACATTATTTCGTATCCAATCCCAACTTTCTAGTTCTTTCCCTTATTATAAAAGATCTATCTCAAATTTGGTCAACCCCAAGATTTCATTACGACATTGACACCTCTTTATCAAAATTTTGCACCTTCATGGCTCTTCCTACAGCTTCCCCACAATTTTCCTTCAATATTTATACTTAAAAACTCTTCAAAGGAGGACAAGCTTAAAGAAGACTAAAATCTTTCCATCTCATTATTGAAATGTGAAAGTCTTGAAGTTTTATTTTGGAATTTTTTCAGTTTAGTCCCACCTACATTCTGTATATTTGCCTTTCGTCCCCAAGTTGTTGAAAAATACATTTTTTTTGTCACCAAATGACCTCTGACCACAGGTCAACTACAATTTAAGTCTACTTTTTCCCTGAAGTACCTAATCTACCCTTATGTAAATTGCACGTGACTTCAGATAACAGGTAGCAAGTTGTCTTCATGTAATTATTTCCATGTCACACATCACCAATTTACAACGGTCATACACGAGTCTCACACACAAACACACATTCACTCTAT
The DNA here is from genome assembly GCA_014058105.1 of Kingdonia uniflora. NCBI lineage: Eukaryota > Viridiplantae > Streptophyta > Magnoliopsida > Ranunculales > Circaeasteraceae > Kingdonia > Kingdonia uniflora. The sequence goes on along the minus strand of JACGCM010001859.1, from coordinate 2,664,759 downwards.
CTCTCTCAATCATTCTGGAGGGAACATTTATAACTTGAAATACTTATCAAATCACTCTGATTTCTCTAATATCTGATCTTAGATTTTTTATTTTTTTTAAGTTTAGTATATTAATATAGTGGGGCAAAAACACAAATAAGGGGACTCTGTCTACTGATCTAAGAAAGCCTGAGGAGATGAACTAATTTGAGTTTATACAACTGCAAAATAGGCTAACTAATTTTACTACTTGTTAAATCTAAAGTATTTCGTGACTGGGTTCTCTATTTTTGTAAGAATGGTTGGCCTTCCTGGACACCATTCTTTAAAAGGTTCTGCGTATGATGTACCCCTTTTGGCTGTCGTACCTACTAAAAAGTTAGCTTCTCTTCATACTTGAGATATTCTGAATGAGTCTGTTTTATTCGTCTCCATTCTGTGACCAATTCCCATGGAAGTGTACCTCTTGTAAACACTTGTACTATTGCTTGAGAGTCCGAAACCATCCACAATTGCTTATATCCTCTTTTTACTACCTGCTTTGCTCTTTGTATTATTGCTTGAGAGTTCGAAACCATCTACAATTGCTTATATCTCTGTAATATAGTTGTTGGTGTTGCCTATTGCCTTGCTAAAGGTTCCCAGTACCTCCCCTTCCTAATTCCGATATGCAATCCCTATGCCAGCTGGCCTAGGATTTCCTATAGCAGACCCATCACAATATGCCTTTATCTTCCATAGTTTTAGTAGTTCCCACCAACAGCTCTTTATCGTTGTTGCTCTTCTTTGTCGGCACTAAACTTTCAAGGCCTAAATAATTTGTAGGTCTTTTCCATTGCTGTGCATGTTATTCTTTGAGAGTTGGGATGTGTCTGTGATATCTCTCATGATGTCATACTTCAATTGTTGGTTGGTTGTTCTCCTTTTGTCGTACCTGAGACTGTTTTGTGCTTTCCATAATCCATTACAAGTAGCGAATATCGCCAAGGCCCACATGTCTTTCACATAGGCGCTTGAGTTTCTGCTTCTATCAAGATTTATTTTCCATGTATCCTCTTCGTTCACCATTGCCATACCAAAAATTCTTGATATTCAGCTCCAGATTTCCATAGAATATACGCATTCAAAGTAGAAATGCTGCTTGGTTTCTATGTTAATATCTGATCTCTGAATCACCGCCATTGTTAAAATCTTTGATCTCTCTCCCAGTCATAATGTAAGTCTTTCTTCTTTCTCTCTCTGAGTAGTCTCTCTCTAATATCTATTATTTTGGCTTTTTATTTCCCTATTTTTAAAGTTAGAAGGTTTGTATTAGGAATTAAGGTTTATTAAAAAATTAGGGTTTTAACAAGTAATTTGGATTGGAAAATTATTTTGGTTTTATATTATTTGAAAATAGGGTTTATTAAAAAAATGGGGCTTTTATCAGTGGTGTTTTCAAATTAGGTGCTTAGGGTATGTTACCATAATATTTGTCTTAATTATATAGTAATTGGGGTATGCTATAATAACAAGAATGACATAAAAAAATGTTATTATTCATTGGAGAGGTAGATAATTTGAACATGGGGAAACAGGGTACACATATCATCTATACATTGAGGAGGAAATACATATATTTGAAGATGTAGATGGGGATCAATTTTACTATCAAGGCCTGTTGGAGTTTATTCTGTCTGATGTTGTTGGGATAAAAAAAGCTATCTCACCTGGTTCTTGGATATTGTTGAAGACATTATCTACAGGTGAGATAGTGGATGCTTATGGTGATGCAACTTTATATTAGATGTGGCATTACAGTGATGTGGATAGTATGTTAGATGTACATTTCTATGTACCTACAGTACCTATAGAAGTTGTGCCCCCACCTTTAATTGAAAAACTAGATGTAGTTATGATAGAGGATGATGAAGGACCACCAATATGGCCTACTTCTCAAGTTGAGGTTAAGAGAAGATAGTTTGATCCACTACAGTATGAGAGTACATAGTTTGATCAACTACAACATGAGATTTTTATCAGGGGTAGACAAAAGGTAGTTATGATAAAAGCAAAAAAGATAATTGTATTAAATATTAAAAAAACCCAGCTTAAACTAGATAAACAAGTAAGGCAAAAGACAAAACTGTTGAAAAATGGAGAAATAACATAGGAAAAAGAAAAGGCAAGAGTGTACAAAGTGGTAAAGAGAAGACTAAAGGAGATAAAAAACCAAGGACAAGTAAACTACCTGAAGAAGAACTTAACGATTTGCCACATGTGTACTTCAGTGATGATAAGCCTAATATTAAAAATGAGGGTAGAGTTTGATTAGGGTGAGATATTAGACCTAATATTGAAACTGAGGGTGGAGTTGGATTGGGGGAGATGCTAGAGTTAATGTTGAAACTGAGGGTGAAGTTAGATTGGGGGTGAGGCTTTAAATAATGTAGATGAAGTTCATGCTTGGAATTGATGGGCAGAAATTAATCCAGATAGCCAAGGTGCAGAGGAAGGGGGATATTACCCAAATCACTCATCACTTGATAGTGATGATGTTCCAACCCAAGCTGATATAGACAAGTGTGATGATGAGTTCAAAGATTTGGCCAAATAATGTGATAACATATTTGAAACAGAAGAAGCTAAAGTGCATCATATTATGTTATATGTGCATAATCCTGGGTTAGAGGTGGTTATTAGCATGGAATGGCCCACAGTTGATGTTTGTAGAGTTTTTTTAAGGCAATGAGCCATTGTGAACAAACACTAATTCCAACAAAAAAAGAATAACTATATAAGGGTAAGATATATTTGTACTGAGGCTAAAACATTCAACTGTCAATGGATATTCTATGATAAGGTTAGCCCAAATTGTACCACTTTCAGTATGAGGGAAAGTAGTAATTTTATTCACACATATCTTGGCAGGAGTGGCCAATCTAACAAAAATATAAATACCCAGTGGGTGGCACATGAAGCTGAAGAAACAATTAGGGCAGTGAAAACCACTAGCTAATATGTGTGAAGGAGCTAATTTTAAGAAGGTATGGGGTTGATATTTCATATTATACTTCATGGAATGCTTGGACTATATGCATGGAGATGATAGTTGGATCATATGATGAGGGTTATATTCTGCAACCTAAATTTATGAGACAAGTCGCATTGGCTAGCACTGGTTGTTTAGCCAAATGTAGTAAAGATCTTCAAAGTAACCAGTGGAAAAGTTCATTGCTGATGTTCAAGGAAAGTTTTGATAGATAGTTAAGTAGGTGTAGACTTGTACTCGGTTTAGATGGTTATTATCTAAAGGGTAAATATGGGGGGGTTTGTCTATCTGTTATTGCCTTGGATGGCAACAATGGCCTATTCCTTATTACAGTTTACTTATGTAAATCAAAATATAAAGATTCTGTTGGGATAGATACAGATCGAAAGAGATTCAAGATCGAGAACAACAAGTTCCAAGATCGAGAATCAACAATAGCACGATCAAATCCTCCTTATTTGATTTATGTTATTCTCTTATGTAAGTCTACAGAGTATTAATGGTAAACACGATCTAAACAATTCTAAAACAAAGAATAGTAAAGATTACCTACACACACAAGATTTAACGTGGTTCGACAAATTCAATGCCTACGTCCACGGGGTAAAGAGATTTCACTAGAAGAAGAAAGTGACGATTACAACTGATCTCACAGACTCTCTATTCAACCTGTATGATCTCAAAATGATGATGATCAACAGGATTTTCTCCTCTCTAGAACTCTCCAAAAGCGATGCAAGAGTTTCCCAAAGTCTCTCTCTCTTTTCGTCTCTCACACAAAAATCAAGATTCACTTCTCTCTCATTTCAATTCCTTAGTAGGCTCTTCTATTTATAGAAAAGAGTCCTATAGGAGTTACAATTCAATTAGAAATGGTTGTTCCTCTTTCTGCGGCTAAAAAACCTCCAAGCCTTCAATATTGTAACCTCTACCTAAAACCAAGGGAAACCCAACAATTTTCTTCGACGTGGACTTTAACCTCATGAAGAGGGAAGCCCAACAATTTCCCCCTCACTCAAGATGAGTAGGGAAGTCTTCTGACCCAATCAAGTCGATGATTGGTGCACCTCCACCATACCGGCTTTGGCACAACAATAATCGTACTTACCTCTTAGCAAACACTTTGTCATCATATCCGATCCATTCTCGTCGGTATGAACTTTGTCAATGCTTAACAAGTTCAAGTCAAGCACATCTCTTATCCAATGGTAGCGCACATTAATGTGCTTGCTACGTGAATGGAAACTGGCATTCTTACTCAGGTGTATCGTACTCTGGCTATTACTGTACATAACAAACTTGTTATGTGCAATACCGAGCTCCTTGAAGAACTGTTTCATCCACAACATTTCTTTGTAACTTTCAGTGATCGCAATGTACTTCGCTTCAGTAGTCGAGAGGGCTACACACTTCTGTAGCTTAACTTGTCATGCAACTGCTCCCCTAGAAAAAGTAAACAGGTAGCCCGAAGTAGACTTATTTGTATCGGTATTGCCTGCCATGTCTGAATCTGTGTAGCCAAACAGCTTTGGTTTATCACCACCATAATACAAACATAACTTGGACGTACCTCTCAAGTATCTCAAAATCTACTTTGACGCCTTCTCAATGTTCCTTTCCTGGGTTTGACAAGAATATGCTCACTACACCGACTACAAAGGCTATATCCGACCTTGTACAGACCATAGCATACATAAGGCCCCCAACCACTGAGGCATATGGAATCTGACCCATTTCGACCTTCCCTTCTTCGGTCTTCGGACACATCTCCTTTGATAATTTCAATTGGCTCCTGAGTGGACAACTAACCGGCTTGGCCTTATCCATGTTAAACCTCTTCAACACCTTCTCCACATAGGTTTCTTGGGATAACCACAATTTGCCGACCTTTCTATCTCGAATGATCTACATACCAAGGATCTGCTTTGCTCGATCTAAGTCTTTCATTTTGAACGCCTTGCTCAAGTCACCCTTAAGCCCGACAATCTTCTCGACATCTTAACCCACAATCAACATGTCATCAACATACAGCAAGAGAATGATGAAACCACTATCGGCAAATCTGCGCACAAACACACAATGGTCCGACTTAGATTTCTTGTAGTTATGTTGGCTCATGAAGTTCTCGAACTTCTTGTACCACTGTCGAGGTGCTTGTTTCAGCCCGTACAAACTCTTCTTTAGCTTGCACACTCTGTCTTCCTTGCCTTTGACCTCAAACCCTTTTGGCTGGTCCATGTAGATTTCTTCATGCAGATCACCATGAAGAAATGCCGTCTTGACATCCATCTGCTCAAGTTCTAAGTTCATGCTAGCAACTAGCCCTAGAACAACTTGAATGGAAGTCATCTTCACCACAGGTAAAAATATCTCGTCATAGTCAACTCCTTTCCGTTGACCAAAACCTTTCACAACTAGTCGAGCCTTGTATCTTGGCTGCGAGTTGCTATCTCCCTCTTTGATCTTGTATACCCACTTGTTCATGAGAATCTTCATTCCCTTGGGATTCTTAACAAGTTTGAAAGTCCTATTCTTATGCAGCGAATCCATCTCTTCCTGCATAGCCTTCAGCCATTCTTTCTTCTGAGTATCTTCAAGAGCTTCTTTGAAGTGCTCAGGCTCACCGCCATCGGACAGTAACATATACTCGTTTACTGGATATTTGACTGAAGGGTACCGAGCTCTTGTCGACCTTTTCAATTTGACCACTTCATTTTGAGGTAGCTCAACCTGCTGAGATGGCCTGACCTGTGATGACTCGACCTGCGATGGCACATCGACTTGTAGTTTGGGATTACCTCGGTCTCCTGGTGCATCGACCTCATGAACTTCAGGTTCATGATCAACTTCTTTGACCTCTTGGTTCTCGGGAATCTCGACCTTCAGTGCAAAAATCCTATAAGTCGCCAACATAGGATTTCAACTTCTCTCCCTTCTCGAAGTCTTCAATTGTCTGGTCTTCTAGAAACACAACATCTTGGCTTCTGACCATCTTGTTCACAATAGGATCATACAGCTTATAACCCTATTTTTCATTGGCGTAGCCAACAAAGACACACTGTCTTGCCTTGTCATCCAACTTCGATCTCTCATCTTTGGGAATATGCACAAAAGCTCGACATCCAAAAACTCTCAGATGTTCATAATCCACATCTTTGTTGCTCCAAACTTTCTCGGCAACTTCTCCATTCAGCGGCTGTGAAGGAGAACGATTTATAATGTGAACTGTTGTGCTAAGTACTTCACCCCAAAACTTTCTTGGTAATTGAGCTTGAGACAACATGCACCTCACACGCTTAAGTAAAGTCCGATTCATTCTCTCGGCTATACCATTGTGCTAAGGTGTCTTGGGTACTGTCTGCTCATGTCGAATACCATATTTTCTGCAGTACTCGTTGAATGGCCCAATGTACTCTCCCCCGTTATCTGATCACACATACTTCAAAGGCTTGCCGGTCTCTCGTTCCACCTTGTTATGAAAATCCCTAAGTACTCAAGAACCTGATCCTTGGTTTTCAATAAGTAGACCCACACCTTTCTCGAAGTATCGTCAATAAAGGTAATGAAGTAGGAAGAACCACCCATGGTTTTCACTTTCATAGGCCCACACACATCTGTGTGTACTAGCTCGAGAATCTCCAACTTCCGTGCTGGAAGTGGTTTATGAAATGAAGCCCTGGTCTGTTTTCCCATCAAACAATGAGTACACTTCTGCAAGTGCATTCCCGTTAAGCTCGAGAAGGCTTGTTTCTTTCTCAGGACGTCTAGTCCCTTATCGCTCATGTGAGCTAATCTTTGATGCCAAAGCTCGATCGGCATCCCCTTCTCGGCCACATTCAATTCGGCTTGATCAAGCTTAGCTCGACTTTTGTAAAGTGAACAACACTTGGTGCCCTTGGCAATAGCCAAAGAACCCTTGTTGAGCTTCCACTTCCCATTCCTGAACACACTCACGTATCCTTCATCGTCGAGCTTCCCTGTTAACATGAGATTCAATCTCAAGTCTGGTACATGTCTGACTTCTTTGAGCACCAAGGAACAACCTAGCTCGGTCTTCATGTAGACATCACCCATCCCCATAATCTTGGAGACTCCACTGTTCCCCATCTTTACATTGCCGAACTCACAAGTCATGTAAGTGGCAAAAAAACTTCGATGTGGGGTAACATGATATGACGCCCCCGAGTCAATGATCCACTCTATATCTTGACTTGATATATTCAAGTACGAGTCACCACAAGCGGACGCATACAGGAAATCATTTACGGATACAGAGGTAACTGTGTTCTTCGATCTGCCAGTAATCTTGTCTTCATGTATGGTTCTATTCTCTTGATCGGTCTTCAGAGAATAACACTTGTTTCTAAAGTGTCCGTCCACACCACAATAAAAACACTGGGTTTCCTTCCTATCCTTAGGAATGCTGGACTTTCCTTTCGATCTCGGCCTCTCATTACTGCTCGAATGAGAATTCTTCTTATTCTTTGACCTGCCTCTCTTCTCAGCAACAAGGGACTCATTAGTGCTCGGGAGATGAGTGTCACTCGACATCCTTCTCGTCTCCTCGTTCAGCAACGCACTAGTAATTCTTTCAACAGAAACAACTCCATCAACTGAGGAGTTTATGACCGCTACGGATAGCGTAGTATAGCTATCGGGCAGAGAGCCAATGATAAACAGAGCATGCAGTTCATCTCCTAAATTTATCTTCATAAGAGAGAATTGGTTTATCATGTTTTGAACCTCGCTCAGATGCTCGGTCATGGATTTACCATCCTTATATTTCATGTTGACAAATTGCTTTATCAGCAGTGCTTTATTCCCAACGCTCTTCCTTTCATACAGCTTTTCAAGTTTCTTCTAAAACTCGATGACAGTCTTGACTTGAGCAATATGGTGGTAAACAAAATCGTCCACCCACTTCCAAATCTTGCCTATGCACTTTCGATCTAGTGTATTCCAAACACTCGGATCATCCTTCTCTGGCATCACACCATCATTCTCGATGGGTTTTGCCAAATCCTTGCAATAGAGTATATCCTCCATCTTCGATTTCCAAATCGTATAATTCCCACGATTCAGACTGACCATCCTATATGTAAATACTGACTCCATAACTTACACAAGTCACCAGAGTTCTCTTCCAAATCTGAAGAAGAGCCTCTGACTCCAGACCTTAGATCTTAATCACAGACCTTCGTCCCGGCAATATAACCACTTATTGGGATAGATACAGATCGAAACAGATTCAAGATCGTGAACAGCAAGTTCCAAGATCGAGAATCAACAATAGCACGATCAAATCCTCCCTATTCGATTTTTGTTATTCTCTTATGTAAGTCTACAGAGTATTAATGGAAAACACGATCTAAACAATTCTAAAACAAAGAATAGTAAAGATTACCTACACACACAAGATTTAACGTGGTTCGACAAATTCGATGCCTACGTCCACGGGGTAAAGAGATTTCACTAGAAGAAGAAAGTGACCATTACAACTGATCTCACAAACTCTCTATTCAACCTGTATGATCTCAAAACGATGATGATCAACAGGATTTTCTCCTTTCTACAACCCTCCAAAAGCGATGCAAGAGTTTCCCAAAGTCTCTCTCTCTTTTCGTCTCTCACACAAAAATCAAGATTCACTTCTCTCTTATTTTAATTCCTTAGTTGGCTCTTCTATTTATAGAAAAGAGTCCTATAGGAGTTACAATTCAATTAGAAACGGCTGTTCCTCTTTCTGCGGCTAAAAAACCTCCAAGCCTTCAATGTTGTAACCTCTACCTAAAACCAAGGGAAGCCCAACAATTTTTTTCGACGTGGACTTCAACCTCATAAAAAGGGAAGCCCAACAGATTCTTGGACCAACTTCCTTGAAGTTCTTCATCCCTATCTCATTCTACATAGTCAAACGTTAACTTTCATATCAGATACACAGAAGGGATTCATTGATGCTGTGACTACCCTTTTTCCTCATGCAAATCACAGATTCTACTTTAGACATATGTACAAAAATATGAAAAAACTTTACATGGGGACCCAAATAAAGTAGTTAGTGTAAAGTGCAGCAAAGGCATTTAAGCAATTAGAAAATAACAAACACATGGGCCAACTCAAACTGGATAACCCAGCTGCTCATAACTAATTACTTAAGGACCTATTTAAATACTGGGCTAAATCCACTATAAAAAAAATGATTATTAGGGACCAAATATTAGACACAGAGTAAAACATGTCTCTAATAATAAAATATTTGGGATAATTTTGAATCAGTCTCTAATATTTTAGTTTATGAGACGAAAATGATTACTCTGTCCATAATAATATAAGTTTAGGGACTGTTGGATTTGGCCGTCCCTAATTGTATAAGTTTAAGGACTCTTTGATTTGGCTGTCCCTAGTTGTATAAGTTTAGGGACTGCTAGACATGGCCGTCCCTTATAGTTTAAGTTTAGGGGTGGACAAAAACACTACGAAAATAAAAATGCCCAATTTTATGCACACAAGTTAACTCCCATTCCCCGCAATCCTTCCTCCCTCAACTCTTTACTACTGCGTTAAACCCCAATACACGATCACAACCCTAAAATTGAAAACCTAATTCCTTTATTGTTGTTGTTCTTGGTGATTTGCTGAATTGATAGTTTATGATTTGCTTAATTGATAGTTTATGATTTGTTGAATTGCTAGTTTTTACTGATCTTTGGTAACCACATAATAGGTGATTCGGAATTAGTACTTTCTAATGTGCAGTGGAGAAAGAGGGGAATCAAAAGTTTGAAGTGTTGGTGGGTGTTGTTAAACGTATTGGGTTGATAATATGTGTGATTGCTTGTGGAGTTTTCGTGGTTAAATGTTAGAGAGTTTTAGCGATGGAGGTGTTCAATATTCTCGTACCTTTCATTGTCATCTTCTATCTATAGGTAGTCTAGTTATCTAGCACTACAAGAAAAATGGGCAATGGCCACTAATAGCTTTTTAGTTGTTGCCACTGTTTTATCAATGATGGAGTACCACAAGTTTTATCATGGACTAGCCTATTGCAGTAGCCAAAAGATATTGAAGTTAAGGGTCTTTGTTAAAAAAAAATTGTGGCTAAATACACAAATCCGTGGCAAGAAATATTGTTACGAATGTTTTTGTTCCCACTTAGCGAAATCAAAAGATAGAAACCGTTTGTTCTCTCCTCTCTCTTTGCTCGGTATTTTGTAAACAAAAACTTCACCCCATTCACCTCTTTTGTCCTCGATTTGTTACTAATCTTACAAAAACAAAAACTTCACCTCCTTCACCTCTTTTCTCATCGATTTGGTAGACAAAACTTTAATCTCAAATTGGTTATTGCTAGCTTCTAATCAATTTGGTTATTTAGAATTTGATTTTAATCGCTGTGTTGTACTCTAAGTTGTTGATTTCAATTGGTCATTAGCAGCTACCTATCTCTTTTTTTCTCTTTTAAATTTTTGTTTCTATGGTTTCATCTCCATTGCTCATCTGGGTCTCTCTATTTGCTCTAGAGTATGTGATTTGCCAGAAAAATCAGCCACTTTCTATATTAGTTTTAGCCACAGTCACAATAGTAGCTAAATGTTACAAATAAAGCGGTGGCCAAACCCCAAAATTCGTGGCTAAAGACATATACCTATTTAGTTTTCGTGGCACTAATTGTAGTTCATGGTGCGAATAACACTAAAAATTTACAAATTTCAGATGTTCGATTTCCCTCGTTTCTAAACTCTCTCTTCCCACTTTGTAAGTTCTAAGGTTTGAGTTTGAGCAGCAAATTTCTTCCAAAAATCTTCAATCATATCTCTCTCCGAATCTCCTATCTCACGGAGGTAAGTTTTATTTTCTGATTGATCGATGAGAGCTATGATCAATTTCCGATTAGTCATATCTCTTTCTCCGAATCTCCAATCTCTCTGTGGGAGCAGCTACCTAATCCTGGATGCATTAGTTTTTTGATCTCCTGGCATGTGAGAGTAATTAAAGAAGTTGTACCAACACCCACTGAGAAAGCCCTAACATTTTACCCAGCTGATGATGTGAAAAAACTATTGGTGAACAAGGAGAAACACAAACCCACCAAGCTCAGGTTCAATTTTTGAAAGATTTAGTTGTTTTTGATGTTGGGTTGTTTTTGTTTGATTTGATTTTGATGTTTGTGGTTGTTTTTGTGTGAAATTAGGGCAAGTATTACACCTGAGACTGTTTTAATTGTGCTTGCTGGGAGGTTCAAGGGGAAGAGAGTTGTGTTTCTTAGGCAACTTTCATATGGGTTGCTTTTGGTCACTAGTGAGTTGTTGCTCTTATGCTTATGTTACTATTTTTTGTTATTTTGTTAATAAGAGTAGAATTGGATTGTGAAGTATTTATGTTTAGGTTTCCCTACTCGTAGTAGTTGATCGAAATTTGTCGTCCTGATTAAAAATCCATACCGGGTCTTTTCTACTGTGCCAAGTATAGATAGTTGCCAAGACAGACAAGAAGAAGGGGGTTTGGTTGACTTGTGAACCTGTTCTATACATTGTATTTTAACTGGGGTAGATCAACAAGTCGACGGTAAAAAAAAGGGAAAGAAAACTAACGGGTTTTTCTTTACTGCCTTCTTCTCGTTGCTTTTGGCCTACTTTAGAGGATTTGGGCATTTCTACTCTTTTCCATCAATTTCGATACGTTGCATTTCAACTCATCGTTTTAGAGTTTTTCTTTACTGCCAAATTTATTCTTGTCGCTTTTGACCTCCTTATTTCTTTTTTTAGAAGGAGGCCTAACCCAGCCTGCATTAATCCATCTTCAAATGTTTACCAACAGATACAAATGAAGTAAGAAGTGTAGCGATGAGTATCTCTAGGATTTGATCAACGGTTGATATTTAGTTTAACTAAGTGTTGTTGTGTTGTTGCTGAAGGTATGTTGATGATGATGAGGGGATAAAGATATACTTTGCTGCATTTCATTCGCAAAAGGAGTTTCCAGTTGCGTTGTGGTCGATGATTTCGGAGAGTTTTTCGATGACAGGTAATCAACTAATATATCATCTAAGTGTGGCATTGAAACTTGAATAAGAAGGTTATGGTTTTGTAATGGTAAACTCGTACTAGTTTTGGTTAGGACAATAAATTTACGTAACAATGTTTAATTAGTAGGATTTTGAATGACAAATTAAAGTTAAACGAGAATGTTTTTCATGTGACTCAATATTATTTGCATGCATTATATCTAAAAAGACTTGAACCATAATAGTGGCATATGGAGATATAGCCTTTGTGACCCATAAGAGATGGGACAATGGAATAGGGATCATGACAGCCAATATAACTATTGCCGATCGACATAATTTCTTCATTTTGAAAGAGTCCAAGGAGAAAATGGTGTTTTAACTTTCGACCAAACAATGGGATATTTTTTCATTTAGATAAATGCACCTTGACAAATAGTATTTTGGTTTCGTTTGCTTGTGCACCCCTTCTCAGTTTGATTAAGGTTTAAATTAAGGAATGAGAGGCAATGGGCCAGGGGTTCTTAGTAATTCACCTATACATTAGTTTAGGTAGACAAGTAGTCAGTACACGAGTTAGTCTCTCTAAAGGAGTGAAATATGAAAATCATCAAGTTGGTTCACAAGCTGTAAAACTGAGGTCTGAAGTTGTAAACAAGAGTTGGGGTTTGGAATTTTCTCTGATTATAAAAAGAATGTGTTGTAGAGTCAGAATTGACCCATACCTTCTTCAGCCCACATGTGATTCCAATTTAGACATTGCTACATATTGCTTGAAGCTCACGATAGGCCACTGATTAATGAGGTCATTTTCCTGCATACCTCACCAACATGGCCCTTACTGATCTCCAAACAGTCCAACCATAACCCCCATATTAATTAAGGACCCATCACTGTTTGGCATCCAAATTCCAGAAGGAGCAACCTTCTTGCACAACTTGATAAGTTGATATGCATCTGCTTGAACTGAGGTCCGATGCTCCAGTTTTTTGTTTTTTTTTTGAGGAAGAAGTTGAGGTTAGACTAGACCACCACTAGAGTTTTTGTTCAATATGTACCAAATTTACACCCAAATTTACCCTGTTAGTGTAACATCTGTCCTTTCCAATTCCTTTTCATGCACTTGCGTGGTTTATTTTCCTTGTGAACTTATATGCTTATTTGTTTTGAGAACTAACATATGTTTCACTGTGTAATGAACTAGGTAAAACCTTTTTAACTCCGCCAATGGCAAACTTAAGCTTTACATTGCCGGTCCCATGCCCGGATAAATGAGGAGGGAGATGGACTAGTAAAGATCTATGGAGCTGGACTTTGGTACATTACACACACATTTGAAGTTGTGTTGATTTTTTTCTTTTGTAACCATTATGTTCAGGTTAATGGAAAATAGTGTGGTCTATTTTTGTCATTTTATATCTTAGCTCATTTTTTTTTCATTTCTTGTGTTGACTTATCTTTTGCTCAGTTTGGCAATCTCTTCTAGATTGCTCCAGGTTCCATACCCACAGCAGACTATGTTAGGTACTGATGATGCTATGGAAAATATTGCATCGACCACACCACCTGCTGCATCTTCTGATATTGCTAGTGCAACTGATGGAATTACTCAAGTCTTGATTAAAGAAGAGCCTGCTACTTCATCAGTGCAGTCTTATTGTGATGGTTGCTCCACTGTTCCGTCTGCCCAGATTTTGATTTATGTGAGGCATGCTATCAAGTATTATTGAATGCAAATCGTCTTCCTTAGCCACATAGTAGAGAGCACTCCATGTCAGCAATTCCCATTGAAGTTGAATCCATAGGTGGAGATGGTACGGGGGATGTAGGATTAAGTTCTAGTAAGGTGGGAGATTTGAAAAAGAAGAAAAATGAGGATGGAGGTGAGTCTGGTCTGGAGAAGTCTTATCTGGACACGGAACAATCTGTTAATATCTTCAATGACACTGTATTGAGGCAATTTATTGACAATTTTCTACTGGAATGGAAGTCAAATATTGTTCGTGTTGAAGCCAAGTGTGTTCTTTATGGCATCTGACATCACGGTAAACATTCATTTAAGGAGACCATGTTAACTACTCTTTTGCAGGTCTTATCTAGACATCCTGCTATATCTGAGCATGTCATTCTTTCCTGTTTAAGGATTATATCTTAGGCAAGTACTCCTCCAAAATCTGACACACCAGATAAAGATCAAGCTGCTTCTGTTCTTAAGGCAAAGGATGATAATGGCATAAGTCCCATAAATGCCAATGCTAGTGGAGGTAAGTCTGTATTGGGGTTATCAGAAGAAAAACGTGGGATGGTATCCACTAGGCACAGGATATTCAACTAGTTAGCTATTCGGAATGGGAGAAAGGAACTTCATATCTTGATTTTGTTAGGAGGCACTATAAAGTATCTTAGGCATTGATAGGTAAAATGAAAATACTATTTAATTTTGAAGTTTATCTCATGCTTTTCTTTTAGGGTACATATCTCTATTTTGTTTCATTTTCTTCAAAGAGCTCCATTCTGCTCGTACTTTCTAATGCCCTTCAATCTTCAGCTATGATCCTCCTGTCCAGTGAATTAATACTATCTATCGTGTTCATTGTCGATTATGTGCATGGTGACATCATTATTTACTTGCATGAGTCATAACAATATTTGGTTGAAGTCCTACCCGTTTTTCGTGTTTAATTATGTGCATGGTATATTACTTGAGTCATAAGTTTCAAAAAATCTCGTGATAATAATAACTATGAGTTAATTTCTAGTTTGCAAGACTGGTGATATCTAGGTTTCAGGTATTTTTGTTTCGTGAGTATTAGAATATTTTCGTTATAACGTGTAATATAGTAGTCCTATTTTTTGCTCGCTCTCGCTTTGCCTCTAATCAGTTTAATATGCTTGGTTTTGCAGATGGGTTTGAAGTATGGGTGTCGTGTGGAGGATATCATATCTAGTTTAGCGATTCAATATAGAGGCTGGAAATCCGTTTATTACAACCCGGATAGAAGAGCGTTCTTGGGGGTTGCTCCAATAACATTGGATCAATCTCTGGTTCGAAGAACCGCTATGAATTGGTGATATCTTAATATTTAGCATACAATCAGGATTACAAAATGGTAAGTGATATTTAGCCCACATATAATGTATATTGTTAAACGCTGGTATTATTCTAAATTGCAAAATAATATTTGCAAAAGAAAAAGGGGAAAGGAAGGGTGAAAACACAAAGAGAAGATTTCGTGTATATCACAATTTAAGAATAAATAGTGATGTTCTCAAAACCTCCCGTTAAATAGCTAGTTTCAGGCTATTCACGAACTATGCTTATATGTACTTCCAGTATCTCAAAGGGGTGAACTTATTCGAGCAACGTTGGCAACCTTGCATGCTTTCCTTTCGTGGATTCCCTTGGGTTATATTTTTGAGTCGCCACTGGTATGTACATCAACGTCTAATTCTCAATTCAGATTATTAACAAGAAAAATAAGGAAAGATAAGCCTATGTACACCTTTACTTTGTTTAGTAGCAGCATACAAATTGCTTACCATTAATAAGTAATAGCAACTCCTATCTTAATTAGTGACTCTGTTTGGTAATACCTAATTAGCTATGTACATTTTTGCTTTGTTTAGTAGTAACATACAAACTACTTACTATTAATAAGTAATAGCAACTTCTATTTTAATTAGTGAAACTGTTTGGTAATATCTAATTAGCTATATTAGTGAAAAAGAACTCTTAACTTTTTTAGTATTTGCGAGAAAATAAAAAACCAAAACGGCATCGGCATCTCCGATGCCTTTCTTCAATAACACTTTTGCAATGATTCAACACTGAAATGGGCCATTTAAAATCAATTTTCTTACAATTAAAATACAAACAACACTTTAAATGTTGATTTATCTTTTCTGTTTGCTGGAATATTTTAATTCCAAAGGATTTTTAACCAAAATGCGCGGATACCGGATAGGGTTCCTTTTCCCAAGTATTTAGAAGTTAGGGGTATTTTTTGTATTTGATGACGTGCTGTTGTCATTAGTAAATGCATTTATTTCTTCGTGTCCTACAGTAGTCTTGACAAACTTTTCTATGTATTTGGCAGCTGGAAACACTCTTAACTTTCTTTCCGGTTGCATCATTTCGAAATAATACTCTGCAGTGCTTAACCGAGGTAAATAATTTAACTTTTTTTCATGACCGAGATTTTTCTAAGTATGTATATATCTTTTAACCGAGACTTAGCTAAATATGTTATATATCTTATAACCGAGACTTTGCTAAATATGTATATATCTTTT
This sequence comes from Kingdonia uniflora, assembly GCA_014058105.1. NCBI lineage: Eukaryota > Viridiplantae > Streptophyta > Magnoliopsida > Ranunculales > Circaeasteraceae > Kingdonia > Kingdonia uniflora. The sequence goes on along the minus strand of JACGCM010001859.1, from coordinate 2,648,452 downwards.
GCAATATGGCTGTCCTTTTCCCATGTACTTCTTTGAAATGCTGATTCTGCAGTATATCCTGATTCATGTTCACAGGTTGTCGCCTTCAATGTGAAAGCAATTACGTCAATCAGTTTGTTCAACAATTTACCATTTTCATGGGGCTATTACAGGTATTGCTTATCTAAAAGCATTTCATATCTTCACTTTCACCGTATTAATAATATTTTGAATACTGTATTCTGAAAAGAATGATTGCAACTGAAATTCTATACGTAAAACTAACCAATTGCAAATTCCCTGAAATAATTAAAAATGTTGAAAGGATTGACTTTTCACTCACAACTTATTGCACCTGGAAACACTTAAAAACACTCTACCAATGGATTGTGTTTGATGTTAAATGTGCAAGTGTGAACATCATTCCTTTGGCATCTTGGGTTGTTTTTGACGATATTTATGATTTGGTTTTTATTGTTACGAGATTGTCCTTTTCCGGGGTTTTATTCTGATCAACAACCCCTTATTACGTACTTACCGGTTTGAGCATTTACATGTAGTCCATTCTCCCACCTGAAACAAAGATCCTTAATGCTTATGCCAATGGTTCGAGCGAAGAGCAGGTAAACCTATCTCATTTTATGTAGATTTCTTCTAGTTTTATAGGCTTCTTTAATTTTTTTTCATGTGTTCAAGCATTTTCTATCTTTGGTTATATTTTCAGGCATTTATTCAGAATTTGGCACTCTTTGACTTCATTTTACAAGGCAAGTTTCATTCTTTATTTTCTTACATAGGTTGACTTTATTGATACATGTCCTTTTTAGGTGTTACCCTTCATAATATTCTCATGGTAAGTTTTTCAAATACTTGTACTTCAAATTCTCAAAGACCCAGCCAAAAGAAGCCTCTGTTTAGCAAAGCAATAATGGACAACATATTTGAAGTTTAATAGAGAATTTGTTCATATTGAGCAAACACACTAGGAGGTTATCTTCCTACATCTGTTTTTTGAGATGTACTGTTATAGTAACGAAAAAGAGATATTACGTGTCTGTTCAAGATTGCAAAACACAAAATTTTATGGGTGCTAGATTACACATAAGGAACCTAGGTTGGGTATCTCTGGTTGAGGCAAGGTAACATGGCCTTTATTTCCAAAGTAATTAAAAATACGATGTTTCTCCTTTTGAGTTTCTTTATTTGATTTGTTTCCCCTTGTTTCCCCTTAACAGTGCAGTGTACTATATATTAATTGAAGCAAAAAGTATTAATTGCTAATTTTACTTTAACTATGCTGGCTCACATTAAACTTCTTGAATCAACACTCGAGAATAGAATTGCACTTCTAATGGGTCTTGAGTATCTAATTGATATATCATATGTTGATGTCACAGAGGTTTTAAGGTGTGGTTCATTACTTATTTTACTTTCTTTTGTCATGCAGCCCTTTGTAAATGTGAATGGTATATACTCATCTATAATTTTGATTGTGCTCAAGTCTGCTTAGACTATTGGAACTACTTAGTTACGGAGCTCTTTTGAGGCAAACCATACTACTGGAGGGCATCAGGTTTAATTTCTTATAATAATATATGCGTATATGTAGACTAACTATGAAGAAAACATATGATTTATGTCACGAGAAAGTTTTCATAGTAAACTCTTTTATTAAAGAACCTATTTATTCCAATAGGTTTTCTTAGAATCTCACTTACGGATTTGACTCACTCTGAGATATCATGTTTGACTTATTTGATGTGCAACTTAGCGTATTACTTTTTAAGTTTGCTTAACTTTTGATGATACATCATCTGCAGATGCCACTGCTTTCTGGTATGGTTGATGGCCTTGGATCACAAATTGTGAACCGAAGGCAACTTTACTCTGCTCCTATGTCAAAGTTGAGAATGCTAATAATATCTTTTAGTTTGTAATTATTTTTTAATGTTGTGGTCGAGGTTCTAACAATGTGATTTTTGATTTGTTTCAGGTAGTTTCTTAGCAATTATGGGAACGATACAAGCAAGTGTTTATTATACATAGAGATATTGTTCGTGAGTCGATGGTTCCATGTTTAGTGCGTAAGAGGTTGGACAATTAATTTGAATGTTCAAGTTGCATTTAGTGATTGAACAATAATTTTTAATGTTCTAGGTGGATTGACATATTATTTATTTATATGAAATTGGTGTTTGTAGAACCTTATAAATAAATCATTCTCTCTTTAAATTAATTTGTGGTTGATGAATGATTTGTATTATCTAACATGGGCGTAATTTAAATTACAAAAATACTACATTTAGCATTACTTTCTTTCAGAGAAACAAATCCGTCTCAAATGTTATGTATTAAAGACGGATGAAATACTATGTCTCTATTAATATTGGCGCTGGTGGGAAAATTTGGCGCCATACTTTTAGAGACAAACAAATTTGTCTCAAATATTGTGTATTAGAGACAAAATAATCCGTCTCCAATAATATTGGCGCTGGCGGGAAATTTTTTGTGCCATACTATTAGAGACAAACAAATCTGTCTCAAATGTTGTGTATTAGAAACAGAATAATCCGTCTCCAATAATATTGGCGTTGGCGAGAAAATTTGGCACTATACTTTTAGAGACAAACAAATTCGTCTCAAATATTGTGTATTAGAGAAAGAATAATCCGTCCCCAATAATATTGGTGCTGGTGGGAAAATTTGGCACCATACTTTTAGAGACAAATAAATTCGTCTCTAATATTATGTATTAAGGACGGTTGCACTTCGTCCCTAAAAGAGTTGAAAAACAAAGACCTTTAGAGATGAATTTTTGTCGTCTCTAAAGCCGTCCTTAATAGTATTAGAATCGGATGTGTCCGTCCCTAATATATTTGAGACGCCACTCTAAAGGGACAATACTTTGCCGTCACTAAAGACATCCCTAATAGCTGTAGGGATGGATTAATAGCTTTTTGGGATACTTTTTTACCATCCTTAAAGGTCATTTTTCTTATAGTGGTCTCACTTTGATTTCACTACCAAGTGTAAACACATCACAAACAACTTCAGTGAGTCTTTTAACATGTGGATTTTACAGATTAAGGATAGGCCAATCCACAAGTTACTGGAAAAATAGAAAATAATGCTGATGAAACTTATATATGACAGGAGACTCAAATCAAAAGAGTGGGAAGAAGCAGGTAAGCTAAACAAGACCTTTTGTTATTGTGCGAGATCTATTCTTCTTTTCATGAACTACTATGTGACTATATGCATATCTTTTTTGCAAGTTTGGTGTTGGTCCCTAGAGGCAAACCCACATTTATAAGATGATCAAATGTTACGGTAAATATCAGGTTCAAGCACTACTTGAAAATGAACCAAAGGCCACCGTCAAATTTAGCTTTAGCCACAGTTGTGTAAGTGGTAAATTATTACAAACCAGGCCGTGGCTAAAACCAAATATTCGTGGCCAAAAAAGTTCCCACATTAGTTTTCGTGACTTAAAATCAAATTTCATGCCTAACCGTGGCTAAAAAAAATATGGAAACGCGGGATTCTAAAACCCAAAATCAATTTCGCGCTAACATATTTTCATAACTCAATCTCCTCTCGATCTCTCTGTCTCGTCTTTGCTCAAGACTAATCTCTAACTCTCTGAGATAAGCTATGAAAACATCTCTCTCCCTTAAATTCATATCTCTTCAATAATCTATCTTCATTAATGGCGAAACCTAATTTATGTTTTTGTTATAGGATCAGTAGGTTCAACTTTTGAATTTCATTGGGTAAAATTGAAGTACCAAGAACTCGATTGAAGCATGGACATTCTTAATTGAAATTATGGCTTTGAAATCAAGGTGATTTAATTGATCTCTCTTTCTCTTTCTCTCTCACTCACTATATCTATTTTTCTAATTCATTATATGGGGTTAATTATAGTTCTACGAACTCAATTGAAACCTGAACTTTGCTTATCAAATTGAAGATTTGAAATCGAGGTATTTATGATTTGGGTATTTTTTTTTGTTTCCAAACATTCTTGGTATTTAGAAACTGTGATTGTAGTAAGATCTCTAAATTGTCTTCTGATTGTAGTTTGGTTTGTTTATCTGCATGAATCAGTTCAATATTTTGCTGAAATTTTGATTTTTGTTAGCATTTTAGATTGTGTTTTGGTAATGTGGTTCTTGTGCCTTTTTTTTCTTTTTTTCTTTGCTTGCTTGCATAAATTGATGAAAGCGCTTAATTCTGCTAAAAAAATGTTGAAAACTTGTCATGAGGGAAGCAAGATTTTTTTGGCATTTGATGGAGAGATGATTATGGGAAGATTTTACGTCATTTATGATAAGTTGAATCAAGCCTTGGATGGTATGCCTTATGATGAGCTTTAAATTTCAGATGAAGTAAAAGAACAAGTTGAGATAATGTGCGTGCAACTTAGAAGAGCAGCGGGACGAACCGATACTCAAGATATCGAGCTTGCAATGGATATGATGGTTGTATTTTCTAAAAATGATGATCACAATACTAGCAGTGCCATACTGGAGAGACTGGCAAAGAAGCTACAGCTACATACTGTCCTGGACTTGAAGACAGAAACTATTGCTATAGATGGCTCTGTATCAGCGTCCTCATTAACAACTGCATCTTCCTCGTTAGCTTCCTTGGGAGTTTCCACTTCCTCAGCCTCGTCAGCTTCGATTTCCTCATCTACTGTTGCATCAGAGCTGATCTTGAGGCTCGTCTTTACTGAGCTATAGATGCTATTGGCAAATTCCTTGGGGTCGCTAAGCACAAAACCACTCTCCATAAGAGATGTTTGGTACACAAGCTTTGCTGTCTGCTTTACGCTCTCATCCTCAGGGTCACTGATCACTCTCTCCCAAAGCTCCTTAATGATCAGGTGTCTTGGGTTGATCTCAAGAACCCTCTTGCCCCGCATGTATGCCTGCTTGTTTGCATCTAAAAGAGTCTGATTGCATGATCCTCTCCATATTAGCACTCCACCCATACTTTGATGTCACTACAACACAAAGACTTTTGTCTAAACATTTACTAATCTTCATAGAGTTAACATTCTCACTAACAAGAATGTCCTTCCACCATTTCGTCAAGTCCTTGAAGGTATCCTTGACTTCTTTGTCCTTTGAATCCTTTCCAAGTTTCAACCCCTCCTTTGATACGTTCTAGAAATTTCTTGTCTTCATATTCCATAAGGTATTGCATCAGATATTCATCAACTGGATCTGTAAAGAAAATAACCTCGTAATTCTTTTTTGTGAGTCTCTCAAGGAATGGAGATTTCTCCAGTTGCTCCTAGCTGGTTCCGGTTATGTAAAAGATGTCTTTCTGCCCTGCTTTCATTCTTGAGATGTATTGATCCAATGACGGTAGCTTTCCTCCAGATTTTGTACTTTCAAATCTGAGAAGTTTTGCCAAGCAATTGCTGTTAGATGCATCCTCGATAATACCAAGCTTCACAGACTTGCCAAATTCATTCCAGAACTTGGTGTATTGACCCTTCTTTTCATCTTTGTCGCTAGCCTCGACATCAGTCTTTTCTTTGTCACTAGACTCATCAGGATCCTCCTCAACGATCCTGCGGATCATGTCAAGATCCTTCCAGATAAGTTTCTTCTTTATTGTCTTGAGACTGCTGTGTTGTTGAAGCATTTCTTGTGATACATTAAGTGGTAATATGTCAAAATCAACCAGACCCATCAAAAAGTTCAAGTACTTAGGCAGAAGCTCATCAAATTCATCAGAAATGAAAACCCTTCTGACAAACAGCTTCAAGTTGGACTTGTTACTGTTATAGTAACTCTCATAAAGATCATGAGGATTCTTAGGCGGAACAAAAAGAAGAGCCTTGAACTCCACATCACCCTCAGCAGTAAAATGACTCCATGATAAAGGCTTTTCTTCACTAAAATCCTTAGCAAGCGACCGATAGAACTTTGCGTACTCTTCATTCGTCACCTCCTTTGGAGTGCATAGCCATATGGCTTTCACGTCATTCAAAACTTCCCATTCATAGGGAGTTCATTAAGGTTGGAACGCCAAAGAATAAGGAGTGTACGATTTCCGTTCTTCTCGAGTTAGGATTGAACAATTCATCTTTTGTATTTACTGCACTGCAGTATGGTGTTTATGAACATCTGATAGAGGTAGCTAGGCACGAAACTAACAGAGCTCAAGGAAAGCAAACTCTCTTTCAAATCACATGAGTAAATTCGAACACATCCCGTGATATTACAGAGCATCATATTATCACAGTTCTCATCGGTGGCTTAAGCTCCAAGGACCTAGCCGAGGGCACTTTGAAGCAGCAGATCCGGGCATTGCTAGATGCATTCTACTCTATCTATTCATCTATTGCATAAAAGAAATGTTTGAAGTTTTGCAAAATATAGGAAAAATCATCAAGGAAGAAGAAGACTGAAGAAATTATCACAGTGCACTGGACTATTTCTAAAGCAAATAGAATCAAGAGAGATTCTCAATGAGTTGAAGAAGTATCATCTGTAGGACATTAAAGGTCCATCTTCATGGCCATCAAAGATCACAACCTAAAGAAGAACACAAACCTACCCATCTTATGCAACACGTCTCTCCTTTTACTATCCCTTTGCTCATTTGTTTCCCTTTTCCTTGTTTTTTCATCACTTAAAGGTTCCACAAACAACTCTGTCTCCTCTGAAGAGCAGAAAAACCTCCAACATTATTATATAAATGAAGAAAACTCAGTAACCCAGAATTTGTCTCCCTTATGCAATTATTCAAATGGGAGCTGGGTCTACGATCCAAAAGGTAAAGTTACACGATATGACAACACCTGCAAGGATATCTTTAAAGGCTGGAATTGTATTTCCATCAACAAATCTAATGCTTGAGATATAAGTAATTGGCTTTGGAAACCAAATGATTGCAGCCTTCCTTAATTTGACCCTGTTCAGTTTCTCCAACGGTTCCGGAATACCAATATTGGATTTGTTGGAGATTCGTTGAATAGGAATATGTTTGTTTCTCTTGTTTGTACTTAGAAACGAGTATCAAAAGAAGTAAAAAAGTGGAGACCAGCTGGGGCAGATCGCGAATTTACATTTTTTCACTACAACCTTACTGTTGCCTATCATCGGACTAATCTTTTGGCATATTATGGTAGGTTGTCTGCTAGTGTTAATGGGGTGTGCTAGAAGGTCTTGGATATAAAGAAGGTTTCAGAGTGGATCTTGATATTCCAGAAGGCACGTGGGCAGAGGCTCCAAGTTTTCACGATGTACTTATCCTAAATACAGGACACTGGTGGTGGGCACCTTCAAAGTTTGATCCGATTAAATCCCCAATGCTATTCTTCGAGAAGGGTTTGCCTGTGATACATCCCATAGAGCCTGAAATTGGCCTAGATATTGTATTAAAAAACTTGATATTCTATGTGAACAGAAGGATGCGACCAGCTGGCATTAGAATCTTCCGTATACAATCTCCTAGGAATTTTGAAGAAGGTGACTGGGACCAAGGTGGTTCATGTCAACGTGTTCAACCATTGCTTCCAGAGTAGGTTAATCATTTCATTTTTGCTTTGTTGACACAGCTACACTATTCTGCTTCCTAATTTATATTCAATTTTTTCTTACTTGGATTCATTTGACTGAAGGAAACTACTTGATAAACTATCTGGCCATCAGAGGACCTGATCTGCAACCTTTTGTAATCGGATCCTTGATTCAGCTTTTTTATCGAATTACAAAGTTTAGGTGGTTTGACGACGATAGATTCAGGGAGGTTGTGAAAGAGTCTATGAAATTTTTGAGTCAGGTGAGAATATTTGTTTTATTATTTCATGTTTCCTGGCGTTAGCTTTTATTTGTACTTTTCTTTGGTTACACGAGTATCGTTCTACATTCAATACGTAGTTTCATATTCCCTCAACTTTACCATTATATAGTTGTTATAGAGAAATATTTGCATCTCTCTAGAGATGGCCAAACACCAGTTACTCATGTGTTATGGCTGTAGAGTGTCACTGAGATACACATGAACTATGTTCGGAATTTAATGTTGAAGGGTTGCAGATCACAGCATATGTGCATTTTCTTGTCTCCAGAGATGTTTATATATGTTTTTTTTTTTTAACATTGGGTTATGTTGCGTCACTTTTTATTGTTAAGCGTTCTTGGAATCATAAACTTCAGGATACTAACATGAGCTTTGAGATTCAATTGCTAGTCCTGTGCATTATTCTACTCTCTTATTCTAATTTCTAATACTATATTGTTCTTCATTCCTCAAGTAAACAAGTTTGTAATGATTTTGCCTAGGTTTTGCTATAATATTACAGAGTTGTTTGGCTTTGGGTAAAAGGCCTTCCCAAGCTGATAGAGGTACTTGCATCTCTAATGGACATTACTTGATATGTGAGAAGATTTTTCTTATACATATACAATATATGTCTAATTGAGCTCAGATATGTTTGTGCTTAGTACTTATGACTATTATGCTGATCAATATTGAGGAAGCCTGTATCTTCTTTTTAGGCACAAAGGGATGAACTATTTCTGTATGTTGGTATATAGTTTTCACTCGATCCATTTCTTAAGAACAAAGCTGAAATACTGTTGGTGTACATTGGATTAACATAAAATTCCAATTATAAATCTCATTATCTTTAGTTTTTCTTCCAGTTATATTGTATCTTTATTTTATTAGGGACAATAACAAAGAACTATTATATCAGCCTTAAGTTGCCTCTCAACCCTTTTTGTCTTTGTTATTTGTATCAGGCGACGTCAGACCACTATGCCATTGGTTTGAAAATACTAAATTAGCTGGTCTCCGAGATTAACCAGGTAGCTCTTTTGCATGGATACAGTAATTTCAGAATAACCATTATCTGATTAAGGAAACTATGTAATGCTTCTTAATAGTAACTGGCTAGCAGTTCTTGGCTTATTCTTACATGATTACTGTTCTTCTATACTTTGTACGATTCTAACAGAAAATCTATTCGGCTACTATGGCAATATAATTTTTTAATCTATATGTTTTCAACTCTCTAAGGGTGAATGTTAATTTTGTATAAAGCACACAATTCTAGTATATTGATGGTAACTATTGTCTTCTCTTGTCTAATACCTTGAGGGTAACTCTTGTAACTTTATCTGGAATGCAACTGCAAACATATATAAGTTCTGTAAATTGCTTCACTTCATTCCAGCATCTTTTGCTTTGAAAACCTCCACCCACAAACTATTTTTCTCTCTGTCTTTGTCGTGTTTATCTTGGATTTTCTTGTCTCTAAAAAGCAAAACAATCTGCTGGTAGTGTTCATAAACACGACAAACTGTCCTCTCAGTATAAGTACATGCCTTGGGGAGTTTTTCAAATATTTTTCTAGGAGTAAAAGAATTCACACTTATGCTTGCTAAATATTCCTGAGTGTTCCATTACTAGGCTATAATTTGATCATTCCCGTTATTCTGGTTTAGAACACGTGTCTGGCTTTGCAAACTTCAGGTATTTTGATTTCTAAGGTGAACCTTTCACAATCACTTGATTGTTAAAAATTTTGATTTTGTGAAAAATTTTATAGTCTATGGGTAGTAGACCAACCAAGAGTCACTTTGACAGTCTTATCAGTCATCTGGATTAGATATCCAAGAAGAAAAAGACAATCTTCTTTGAGATGACAATCATAGTAAGAGTGTAAAACTGGAGATAATCACAAGTAAACTGGAAATAAGTTTGCGACTGAAGAACTGAACTGCATGATCACAAATATCCACAAGTAATTGTTTAGAGGATGTGCAGCAACCAAAAGAATCCTGTCTCAGGTTTTCTGTTTTTATACGGTGGCAACCTGTCAGCATATTTTCAAAAACGACATATAGGAATGTTGCTCTGATGCAATGTTCACTCTTAGGTGTATCCCACACTAATATTGCAGATGATATAACATGACTTCTTTGGTGCATTTCATTTGGTAGAATATTCCTTTTTTTTTCTCTTAAATGTATAACTGTCCAACTTGTGTTTATTTATGAGTAAGATTTATTTTTGTACTACTAATTAAGTTGTTATTTATCCTTCCACATGGCAATTATGTTATGGTTTAGTTGGTGATAAAGACTAGTGTACATTTTAACCTAATCTTTCGGCCAAGTTTCATATAATCACAGTGTTGATTTTATTATATTTTGAATTTGGAATATCAGCCTAATCCTGGATTGCCTTCAACTCATCATCGAAGGGTCGCCTGCGCTTTCAGGGATCAATCTCTCTTCCAAATTTTCCAGATATTCCTTACTTCTTTAGTTCAACTTAAAAATGATGGTAATTATGTATGATTTTAGCAAAATGTATTTGTAGATACCTCCTCTCTTAAGGGCTTGTTTTGTGACACCCACTTGCATGTTAGTTATATGAGTATCTACCTTATCCCATTAACGACGATAGAACTGAGGACCCCCATGTTTTGGGGTATTTTTCTGTATCACCAGCTAGGAGACATCATAAATGCGTTACTACTTAAGGGGATCTCTCAGTTCTTATGCCAGTCTTTAACTGGATAAGGATGGAACACTTACTATTAAACATGTAGACGGGTATTCCAAAACGTCCACAGAATATACTGGATTACCTTGGTTACACGGGTATTCCAAAATACAGTTGTTTTGCTCATATTTCAACTTTCATGTGATATGCAGTTGTGAGCAGGTTGCAGGAACTGGCACTTTTTTTCTTTACTCAAGTGCCTGTCTTTTGATTTTGTGGGAACATCTTTGGATGAAAGTTTTGAAGAATTTGGTACTATTTAGGTATATTTATATTTGTTGGAAATACTCACTCTCAATCCTTCTACCATCTATCTGGCTTTTTCCACCGTATTGGGGTATACTAGTATACATAATCTAGCTTGTACTGCTGTGAAAAGGGTCTTGCTACTTCCAGCTTCACTTCGATTTTCCTACTATTTATATTATGTTCAGTACAGGAATTGGTGTGCTTAGCATGGCCAAGCAGGCTATTTCGAGGATGACTGGCGACAATAAAGTGACAGGGAACAACCCATTCTGGCTACTCAACAAAGATGTATGATTCCCGTCTTTTAGTCATATTTTGGTGATCGAGGACCATGCAGTATATCATCTGTGATATTTATGTGGATACGTTTTCACTTCATTTATGTGCATAACCTATTCCCTGAGTAGCCTTGTGAAATTCATTTCTCACTTATCCACATAAAGGGAGAATGGTTTATATTAACTACTAGCAACAGGAAATTGGTTATCACATGTTCATGGAAACAATGCGATACTAATTATGGTCTGCTAATGTCTCCAAGAGGATATACCGATTTGAAAGATGAACTCCAATTATACTACAATTTACAATGCATTATTTAAGTTTTGGTTAACTTTGTGCTTGATTGGTTTGGACACAGGGACTTGTCACTAAAGCGAGAAATAATATTGAGCTATCAGCTGCACCTTTTGTGAGAGGCTTTGGTCCAGGAGAGATAGAGGGGCTTGGAGAAGGGGCTAGTCTCCTTGAAGTGGTTAGGCTATTTTAAAAAGAAAATGTATCAAGAAAGTTTCATCCTCTTGTTTTCTCTCTTTTAGTTTGTTTGACAAGATGGTTAAGCTTAGTGGTGGTTGTACTTCTCTACCTAGAGAGAAGTCGTGGGTTCAAAACCTCGTGGGGTTGGAAACTCAGGGTTACGGATCCCTATGTAAAACTGGCTTGCCTTGCAAAAAAAAATAAAAAAATTAGGTGGTCATGAATTGGTCAGAGCACTAAATTTTTGCTTAATTATTTTTTGTGATTCTCATGAACCAATATTTGTAGGTAAAAAAGGTTAAGCCTCACGTGCTTCTAGGTCTGTCTGGAGTTGGCGGTATCTTTACTGAGGAGGTAAGGACAACCCACTTGTGACATATCTATATGATATTTGTCTTTCCTTTGATGCATAACAGATAAGTGACTGATTTTGCCGTTCTCATTTTTATCTTTTATATGGTGTTAAACAGGTACTTAAGGCAATGCAGGAGTCGGATTCTGTTTGGCCTGGAATATTTGCTATGTTAAATCCTACTACAAATGGTTAATCACTTCAAATCCTAACTATTTATAATTGATTTCATATTGACCACTTACCCTTTATTAAACTGTTAAATCTTCTCTGGTACAGGGAGTGCACAGCTGCTGATACCTTCAAACATGCAGGAGAAAACATAGTTTTTGCTAGTGGGAGCTAGGGTTGTACACGGTCCGATTTTGGCCCTAAACCGCGAACCGAACCGGATACCCCCAGTTTTTGGGAACACCAAACCGAAACTGAACCGGCCTCATAAAGAACCAAACCAAAACCGAACCGGTCGATCTGGTTTTGGTTCGGTTTTTCCATTCGGTTTTTAAATATGCAAAATCGTTTGAGTTAAGGTACTGTTGAAATACTACAAAAGTCTAAAACATGTGGGCCAAAAATAATTCAAACCATAAAAGTCCAAGCCAAAAATAATTCAAACCATAAAAGTCCAAATGTCAATGAGAGTGGATATGGACAACTGTGTACAGCATGTGGGCCAAAAGTTTAGTTTAGTTTTTTTTTTTTGGATTTCTCTCAAATTACATTTTTCTGCTAATATTTTACCACAACATATGCTTTACGTATGCCCTAATATTTTGTTGTTGTTCTAATGGTTGTTGCCTTACTCGTCTTTCATGGTGAACAATTCATCTACAGAATTGGGTATGGGTCTGCGTGATCATGATACCATGAAATCAAACGGAAACTGGCCTGCACAACGATTAAAAATCAGAGAGATGCCATAATACATATCTTGTGCAAAATCAAAGAATATACAGTTAGAGCAATAGAATAAAATCAAGGAAGAATGGATTGTGGGACCCTTAACATGTGCCGAGCTAATTTCCAATAAAAGACCCTTTGCCAACTCTTTACACTCGGTGACTTGTTATTGACACCACTCATAACTCCATATGCACAACACTATAACCATGTCTTTGATGCTTTACTCGAGGCACATGAACGGTTGAGAGATTAACTAGTATAAAAGTTACATTTTTACCCTTCACCTTCCTCTCTTTTACTCTTTGTTTGAGCTTTATTTCCGCCACTCGAACTCGTTCACTCAATCAATGCGAATTCAAAACCCTAATTAGAGAACGATCGAAACCTTCTGTTTGCGATATCGAGATGAAGAAAACCCAGTTTCAAATTAGGATTTTGACCTTGTTTTAGCCTCAATTTTACACTATGGTGAATCACAAGGGACTAATGTTGATACACCATTGATGTTAACTTTGAAGAAGAGTTTGAATCTACCAAAATCAGAGAGAAAGAGAGATCGAGTTACCTGCGGTTGTCGAAGTATGGTGGTAAAGAACTAGAGATCATCCCCATAGTATCGAAGACTAGAGAGTAGAGAGACTGACAAAAAGTGGTAGAGACTCCATATTCAGATCTTATGAGAGATAGTAGACAGAATGAGAGATCAATAGAGAATGAGAGAATTATAGATAAGATCATTGACCAAGTATGCCTAATGTTAAGGCATTATTCTTACCAGCTACTACTTAAGTTACTATTATAACTCCGGTTCGGTTTGGTCGGTTAACCAGGGTGGGTAACCAGTAATCGAACCGAGGCAGCCCGGTTCCTCACTTTTCAAACCGATAACCGAACCGGCACTGTTACGAACCGAAAAAAATTGTCGGTTCCGCCCGGTACGGTTCGGTTTCACGGTTTTACTGGTTTTTCTGTACAGCCCTAGTGGGAGCCCCTTTGGAAATGTTAATCTTGGTTAGTTCTCTTATATATATCGGATCCTATTTTATTCGCAAGTAGTATTTCTTAGTATATATCATTGCGCTACCCCCTAGCTAATAATCTGTTGCATAGTTCCAAGTCAAATTTTACATTTCTTCAAGAAAATGTATACTACATAGTTTTTAATGCTTGTTGATATTGAGAGCCTTAATTGTTGCAGTAGTCTTAGCTAGAGCTTTTGCTGCCCACTTTGGACTAAAAAAACCTCGGATTCAAGAACTGTACTGCATTCAACTACGAATGCACTCCCAATACCAATGTTGTGGGAAAAAACTCCTATGCCAGTACCCATATTGTTTCAAGAAATATTGCAACAATACCAGTTATTCTTGAAAACAGCAACAATAACACCTATAATATATATAAAATTGATTTCTTGGGTCTTTTTTTATACCTAATCCTCACCTGAAGCTTTGACGAAATACTTTACTTCACTCGAGATTTATTCATGACTGTTTTGGACATCATTGGACCTATTCTGCTTGCCCAAAAAATGCTTCTCACATTCCCCATGATCTTCATAAGACCAAAAACTGGCACCACAAATCCTTCAGAAAACTGTGACAACAACCTTTTCTTTGTTTTTCTACCTATCTTCAGTGGTTAGGCATAATGACAAACTCTTCTAGTGAAGGCTAGTAGTCCAAGGTGAATACTGACTTTCCAAACCCATTCAGACCAACCAAGGGACCTTAGCCTAGGTCTTCATTTTTTATAAGCCGACTTAATATTAAAAAGACATTGGCTATGTGTTTTCCACACCAATCTATCTTTATCCCCTCATTGTAGCTGATCATATTAAATTAAACCCGAGGTTGTCAAAAAGTTGATACAACATGTGAGATACTTCATCATCATTTACATGATGTCACACACTTTAGAGTTACTGGTTCTCTGAACTGAGGACAGTAAAAGACCCATGGGTCGCTTCAAAGATCCATTTTAAGCCCTTCATTGAAAATGTACTAGCATCAGTTGAAAAACACGTAAAGAGTTTATATAGGCTTGTATTATGGTATGATTCAAATTAATCTGTAGGGGTATGAAATATTATATTTGTGGTAATATATTGGTAATGGGTTATCCCTATGAACTTATTACTATAAGTTGCTTTATTTTATCGTTTCCAAGAATAATAGTTATAACTTGCGATCCATACAGCCTTGCATCGTATATGACAGATGAAGTAATTAACAAAGGAATCCTCTTTCCTTCGATTTCAAGGTAATATTTTGATCTCCATGGTGCAACCTTCTTTTTCAAAGATAAAACAAAAGTCTCTATCCTCTAGATACTTAAATAATTTTATGTTGCCTTGTGTTGTATTCGGTATATTACAAGGGAAGTTGGGGTAGCTGTTGTGCGTGAGGGTGTTGTCGAAGAGCTCGCTAAAGGGCATGGTGACATTAGAACCAAAGAGCTCATGCACATGTCAGAGGTATGAACTATTATGGAAAAAAAGTAGCAGTATCAAAGTATAATATACCTTTAGCTTCAACATCTAACCGTTGCTTCCAATATGAAAATATTTCTCAAAATACAGTAAACAGTATCTTTTACTGATTTAGTTGGAAAATATTGGCACATTTGTTTTGTTTTACTTGCTTGGTTATAGGAGGAAACAAAGGAATATGTAGCACAGAGTATGTGATATTCTCTCTACCATCCCCTTGTACATGAGAAATAATTGAGCATCTATTTTTTACGCGGTTACACTATGTCAATTTGATTGCTACTGCTAATTTTTGTAATTTATCTTTCTTAGGAAATTATGTAATCATGGCTTCTGCCATTTACAACTGTGAAAATGACTAGTCACGGCTAGTTTTGTAGTAAATAGCGAGTATTAGCCACAGATGAAAAAGTGGTAATTAGCGAGTATTAGCCACATATAAAAAAGTGGTAATTAACAAGCATTAGCCACATGGGGGTGATTAACAGGTATTAGCCACGAGACATTTCGTGGGAAAGTTCGTAACCAATGGAGCCATTTGCCATGGTTTATAATGTATCCAATGTGCATTAATAGCCATGGTACTATCTATGGCAATATCTAATTTATTAGCCACGGTCAAGTTCGTGCTTGAGCATTAGCCATACCACCAGTTAACACGACCCTGGGCACGGGTATACCCGTGGCGAATGGTATTAGCCACGGCCAGAGCAGTGGCCATTGACGCTAATTCGAGTAGTGAAGGGACCATATCAGGATCTTTTCTTGCAATTGGGATAAATTGCTAAAGATGGAGAGTGAACACCAACACATATGAATGTGACCATGGACTACCAAGTGTGCATGCAATTAGTCTTATACTCCCCTATGGGTGGCCATGGATTAAGTAAGTACTTTTTGTTAATAACCTAAATTTTCACAAAGTTGTGTCTCTAATTTTTTAAACCCTAACTTTTTTATGGATGGCTAACAATCATGTTTCTCATTTTCACAAAGTTGCTTCATTTGTCCAAGCATATAAAAATGTCATATATCCTGTAATTGATGGATCAAAATGGGAGAAGGAATATATTTTAACACAGGTGTATTTGAATCTTTTTTCCATATGTATGCTTATTTTGTATTATATGTAGCCTACAAACCATTTTCTACCCCCCCCCCCCCCCCCCCCCCCCCCCATTGGTAAGAGGATCTAGGAGACCTAGAAAGCAAAGAATCCTTAATCTAGATTAAAAAAAGAGGCAGAAGAGATGTGGAAAATGTGGGGGATATAGTCACAACAAGAAAACTTGTAAGGGTGCACCTACAATGCCAAGGCCAAGAGTAGAAAAAGCACTTAAGAGGGTAGATACAAATGTTAGCATGACAAGACATATGAGCAGTGCTGGCTTACCACATGCAATACCAAATATGAAAGGGAGGGGAAGTGGTGGTACAGATGGTGGTGGTCGGAGATCTTCTAGGGGTACAAGGCAAACTCAAAGGCAAACTCAAGCTACTCAAGGCCTGAGGCAAACTTAATCAAGGCAAAATCAAAGGCAAACTCAAGCTACTCAAGTTACTCAAGGCCTAAGGCAAACTCAAAGGCAAACTCATGCTACTCAAGTCTTAAGGAAAACTTAAGCAAGGCAAGCCCAAAGGTAAACTCAAGCTACTCAAGCCCTAAGGCAAACTCAAGCTACTCAAGCCTAAAGGTAGTCTCAAGAAAGACAAGCCCCAAGGAAAACTTAAGCAAATCAAGCCCAAAGGCAGTCTCAAGTAAGTCAATGCCCAAGGCAAGCTCAAGCAAGTCAAACCCAAAGGCAGTCTTAAGCATCCACTAAGTAAGCTCAATCTGAAAGGCAATCTAGGGCATCAACACAGGTGTCACAAAGTTTAAGCTCTAACCCTTACAAGAAATTTTTTTAACCTCATGGCAGGATTTGGAAAGTGTAACTCAATTTAGTGATTTAACTTCTTCTTTTTTGGCTATGTAGTGATCTGGTGATCACAATTATGATATCAGTCTTTTGACTGCATGTTAACAAGTACATATCGTAACTTAATGCCAAAAGTTTTTGTAGTATTTTGAATGAATGTTTGTTGTGTGATTGAAATGTTAGTGTGACTGAAATGTTAGTGTAACTAAAGTGTTAGTGTCACTGATTTTAGTGCTCTATTACATCTCTGTGCTTGTTGTTTGTTGTTGTTCTTATATTTGTTAGACTAAAAATTTATAGGTCTAAAATGTGCAGGTACTCACACTGGTATAGGCAGGAGGAGGCTACTCAAGCTGGTATTAGTACTAAAACTGGAAGCTACTCAAATTGGTCTAACGTAATTATACTGCCTTTTTTTCCCAAGTTTTCATTGTTTTAAGAATTTATAGACACTAATAGATATAAGATAGATAGAAAATACAAGTTCCATTGATTCACAAAACTTAAAAACAACACAACACCAGCCACAAACACACCAATGCCACAAAGCGAAACCCCCCCCCCCCCCCTACAAACATCACCACATCAACATCAAAAACACTATAGTAACAACAACAACTCCACCAACATCTAAAATCAATACCCATAGATAAACAAAGCTTTCTTGGGTCTATTCTACTCCTTTTTTTTCTTCAATCTCTTCATATGTCTCTTCATTTGTTTCTTCTTCTTCTTCTTCTTCTTCTTCTTCTTCTCCTCCTTCTTCTACTTCTTTTTCAATTTCTTCATCATATTCTACATCACTTTCCTTAGCCTCTTCTTCACCGTCTGTCCACCCATACTCCCATTGCATCAGCTCCCTCTTCTCAATGGATAAGTCCTCCATTCAGCTAGCCTCACTATTTTCTGATTCATAGCATGCAGCAAATCTAATGTACTCATCTTCAAAAGAAGTCTCACTCTCAGTTGCAGAGAAAAGAGGCATTTCTGAGGCAATAAGAAAAGAAGAAATACTTGTGGTTTTGAAAATGAAGAAGATCTTGGTTTTAGACAAAATGCATTTAATGGGTTTCTTGAAAAAAAAATAGTTTCAAAATCAGCACTAAATGTTCAAGTTTTCCAATGTTGGTAGTTGGGGAGATAATAGTTAGAAGTTTGGGGTTATATTAAGTATGTGTAGTGTGTACACACAAGATCACCAATGACTAAAACTTTAAACATGATAAACTTGTATAAGAAGAATTGAACATAACTCGTATCAATTTAAACTTCAAAAATAATATAATATTTTAATTAATATGGTAAACTATGTAACATAAGATAAGATTTATCCTCTCACATAATAACCATCTCTAACTACTATACTTATAATCTCATCCCATTGAGGATTTGTCTTTAAACTCTTTGCAAAATTCATCCAATCCCATAGTCACACTTACCTTGACATTTAAATTAGTCATAGTCTCAAATTATGTATTTTATTTTTCTTCTTAATGCATATAGTTCTTTAGCCACATAAAGTTCTTACATTCAACATTTTCACAAATTAAGAATTTCTTACCCTTGCTTCTCTCAGTAGTAGATTTACACAATTTCATGACACCATAACCACCTTTTGGGTATCTACAGTCCTCCAAGGACATTCTCTTCACCAGTGCCCAATTT
Source organism: Kingdonia uniflora (assembly GCA_014058105.1). Classification (NCBI taxonomy): domain Eukaryota; kingdom Viridiplantae; phylum Streptophyta; class Magnoliopsida; order Ranunculales; family Circaeasteraceae; genus Kingdonia; species Kingdonia uniflora. The sequence continues at coordinate 2,629,596 of JACGCM010001859.1, read as the reverse complement.
CCTCACAACCAAAGTAACTACCTTTGAAAGAGGGGCTACTCATAGTTGGCAAATTTGAAGATTGCCCAATGACCTCACTTAACTATTGGAAAGCACCGCATGTAGGGAATTGGCATATTAAGTACTTTATACCCGGGTTCTCTATTGATTTAGAAAATGGAATTACATTATTCCACTGCAATTTAGCTTTTTGCCTATATAACCATAGACAATCCCCAATACCATAAAATGCTTGATCTCAGATATGAAACAAATCATCCTACAACAAAAGTTATAAAATCATCAATAAGTTAGTCTTTAGTCATAATTTATTTCCCTGTAATTTGTATTTAGTCCACATTTCTTACTTTTAAGTTTTAATGGTGATTTCACAAATTTCATATAAAATACCTATTTAATGAAATAGACAAAGAAAAATGAAGTGATTTTACCTTCACAACACCTTTACCCACGTCCACCTCCCATAGATAGAGAGAAACTAATACCAAAATAGAGAGAGAGAAAGTAAGAGAGAGAGAGAGAGAGTTTAAATAGAGGTTTTAGGAGGACAAAGAAAGTGAAGAAAGTAAAGAGAGAAAAAAAAATTGGGAAGGAGATGACCGTTGTGAATTGGTGACATGGATAGGTAACGTGGTGGTGCCGACGTGGTAATAATTACCTAAAAATAACTTGTTACCTGTTATCTGAAATCACGTGTAACTCGCGTGAGGGTAGATTAGGTACTTCAGAGCAAAAGTATACTTCAACTAAAATTAACCTGTGGTCAGAGGCCATTTAGGGACCAAAAGTATATTTTTTAACAAATTGGGGATTAAAGGCAAATATCCAGAATGTAGGTGGGACTAAACTCAAAAAGATCCCTTTTATTTTTTAGCTCAAAAGAGTACAAAGAGGGGGGAAAAGAGAGATAAATTTGGTAAAGGCCAAGGTAAATATGGAAAGTAGAGATATTGTGGCAGTTTTGATGGAAGTGTTTAACGAAGTTAGTGACTGGTTGCTAGAGAATGAGATACAATGAGATGAAGTCTCAGAGTATTTGAACCCATACCAAAATTTTATTTATTTGAGGTTATTTATGTTGAATCGCGTCGTGGAAGCCGACTACCGATTCGATCCGATTAGCTATAAACAATCTAAAGGAATATACACAATCAAAGGACAACACACATTTACCGTGGTTCGACGAATTGCCTACGTCCACACAAGATAGAGAGAGTTTATTCAATGATCCCCGGTTATAATCACAAACCAATTTAAGGTCTCTCAAGGTTTTTGTCTCCAAGGATTCCTAAAAAATAGATCTCACCAAAAGGTTGCTAAGAAATACCTTAGTCTCCCTTATATAATTGGGAGACTTATTACATTAACATGAATCAAGGGGCAAAACTAATGGTCAGAATAACCTCTAATTATTTGCATCCGGATACAAATCTGGATTATAAGGCCATCCGGATTACATCCGGATCTTACTGGCCTATTTTCAACAAGGTCAGGATTATAAGTTTATCACCCGACTTCTATCCTATCACTCGACTTCCATCCGGATTCCTCCTTTACCCGATAATTTTCCACCTCGTGAAGATTTCCTCAAGTCTGAGCCGAACTTCTCCAACCCACCAAATTGAACCCAAACCAAAAAGCTCTCTTACCAAATGTCCCCAAAAACCCAAACAAATAAACGGCCCAAGAAACCCAACCAAATAAGCGTCCCGAAGGGCCAAATTGATCAAATGTCCCAAGGAACCTAAATAAACAAACGTCCCGAAGGACTCAAACAAACAAAATTCCCGAAGGACCCCAGCCAACTAAATGCCCCAAAGTACTAAATCGAGCAAACATCCGAAAGGACTCAATCGACCAAATGTCCTAAAGGACCCAAACCAACCAAACATCCCAAAAGACCAAATCGAGCAAACATCACAAAAGACCCAAACCAACCAAACGTCCCAAAAGACCAAATTAAACAAATGTCCCAAAGGACCAAATTGAACAAACAACCCAAAGGACCCAAAATCGAACAAATGTCCCAAATGACCCAAACTAACCAAACGTCCCAAAGGACCAACTCAAACAAAGATCCCAAATGACCCAATCGACTATACCAAATCAATGGTTACCTACGTGTTGTACAGAATTATCTGGATCATGTGAAGATGTATCAATCTTCACCTGCTACAAAATCTCGTTTGTCGTTTTCTCTTTATGCTCAAAGACATACGACTTCATCATAGAAGTCTTACCAAAAGTGACATCCCTGCTTAGAATAATCTTCCAGTTTCTCGTATCCCATAACTTGTAGCCTTTCATACCCTTTGTCTTACCCAGAAAAATGGTCTTCCTTGCTCGAGGATCCAACTTACCATCGTATGTCGGTCACCCAAAAATACGAAGAGTATCATAATCTGTAGCAGGTTCTCCCGGCCAAGCTTCCATTGATGTTGTACCCTCAATTACAGCTGAAGGCAACCTATTAACAAAGTAACATGCATGTGTTAAAGACTCAGCCCAGAACGCTTTGCCCAACCCATAATTGGACAACATACATCACACATTCTTCAGTAAAGTACGAATCATGCACTCCGCTACCCCATTTTATTACAGTATCTCTCTACCGGTAAAATGTTAAACTATCCCCTCATCCTGACATACTTGTAAAAATGGATTACTTGTATACTCCATACTATTATCTAAAGGGAGCAACTTGATCTTTCTGCCAGTCAGAGTTTCTATCAACTTCTTCCACCTCATGAAAATTTCTAGGATTTCATCCTTCCTCCTCATAGTATATACCCACACACGCCTAGAAAAGTCATCCACAAAAGACACAAAATAATGTTTACCCCCAAGTGATGTATTCCTGGAGGGTTCCCAAATATCTAAATAAGCATAGTCAAGGATTCCACGAGTACGATGGATAGCCGTGCCAAACTTTACCCTTGTCTGCTTGCCCAGACACAATGTTCATAAAAATATAACTTGCACGCCTTAGAACCTTTCAATAGCCCTAGGTTTGTAAAAACTCTCAAGGACTTCTCCCCCGCATGCGACAAATGTATATGCCATAGTCTAGTGGTATATTTAGAAGTAGTCTTCTCACTTCCCGCAGTAGCAACCTCTCCAAGAATAATCGTACCATCCAAATAGTACAAATTGTTACTTGTTCTTTTTAACCCTTCAACACAACCATGGCTCCCTTAAGAACCTTCTTCACGTAATTCTCATACATGACTTTGTAGCCTTTCGCTTCAAATAAGCCCGTTGAGATAATTTCTTCTTTATCGTCAGAATATACCAAACCTCTTCAATTTCATTAACCAACCCATTGTACAAATTTAAATGAATGGTACCAATCCCCATTATGTGATAGGAATCATCATTTCACATCAATACAGCTCCACCTTCTAGCTTTTTCAAACTAGAAAAATAACCTCTTTCAGAACAAATATGATAAGTGATCGAGGAGAATCTGAGTTTTTTTTTACTTTTTATAAAGTCTATTCGAACTAACTTTTTAGTCTGTTTGAATACACCATTTTGTATTTGAATAGAGTCTTTTCCTATTCGAATACATTTCTGCCTGATCGGTTTTATTTGAATAAATTTTTGTTTATTCGAATACATCTATGTTTATTCGAACAGAAACTTATTTTGTTCGAACAGATGCGTGATTCAACCTTTCTCTTTAGGTGTTAAAGGGCATACTTGTCCTATTTGGACAAGGAACTTGTAATGCAAGTCCTATTGGACTAGGAACTTGTAACCTAGTCTTATTGGAACTAAGAACTTGTAATCCTTATAAAAAGGGGCAAGGCTAGGCATTATTTTCTAAGTAAGTTTTTTTATGCTAGATCTGAAAAGAGTTCTGAGAGAAGCCTAGGGTTTTGGAGTGATTCATTGTAATCTACTTCATTTTTTTAAGCAATTGAAGCTTTATTTTTCTCAATTTTGGTGTTCTTCGTACCTTTCAGCTAACTAGAGCTTCTTCATCGTATTGTGGATTAAGGGTATCAATATTTCAGTTACAATCTTCGGGGGTTGATTGTTGTTTATGGTTTTTAGACCCGACCATCTCAAGCAAACGAAGGAGAAGCGAGTAAGTCCGTTGAAGATTCATCGCAAACCTAATTCGAAGAAGAAGGACAATTTGGAGATGGGCAATCCCAACGAGAGACTCACAATTTTGGAAATGACAGTTTCCACTCTAACTTCTACTGCAGGGGAGTTAGTGGAGCAGTTACGTCTCACGAACCTCGCTAAGGCTTTCACTTTGGTGAAACGGCGAGGTCGTTCGAAGAAGAAAGGGGTTATGGAGGTGGATGGTGACGAGGACGTTCCGGTTTTTGATAATTCTAGTGCAGCCGAATCCGACGAGGAGCGATCGCTTATTGGTAAGTCCACGAATTTTTTGTGTAATCTTCGTATTGGTTTTAAGATTGAAATTCTGGTATTCGACGGTTCAATCGATGCCGAGTTATTAGATAATTAGTTGGATAGGTTAGAAACCTATTTTTCTGTTTACAAATACTTCAATGCTCAACAAATTTGCTTTGTTACTTTGAAATTCACAAGTTATGCATTTACGTGGTGGAAATCTTATCAGAAACGCCACGACATAGGAGATTTGGGTTGAAAAGAATTCGAGATTTTAGTGCGAAAGCAGTTTTATCTGATTGGGTATGAGTAAAAGAGATGGTATAAATGGTACAATTTGTGCCAAAAGTTTGAGCAATCTGTACAGGAGTACATTACGGCGTTCCATAACCAAGCTTTTGTTTTGGACATTGATGTGGACAAGTATGAGGTGTTCATGAAGTACACGTGGGGTTTGTCAAAGTCCATTAGGAGGGAGTAGAAGCTCTTTACTGTGGCCAATATCGAAAATGCTACCGTGAAGGCAATTTCCATTTAAGGCAAATACTTGAAGAGTGACAAAGAAGACGACAAGATCAAGTCGAGGTACAAGTCTAGTTGGAAAAACGAGCATAAGGGAGAGGCCAAAGGAGAGGGGTCTCCATCCAAGGAATTTCATTGCAATCATTATAAGGCGAGTAGGCATCTTTCTTATTATTGTTGGAAGCTTTACCCAGAACTTAGGCCAAAGGAGGAGAAGCGCAATAAAGAGAAATATGCACTAGCCACAGAGGCTGTTGACCTTTCGAATGTCGTTCAACCAAATCCTAAGCTTACACTAATATTTCAGCGGGCATTAGCTGCCGGGGAAGAGAGTCGGGAAGTGTTTTTTCATATCAGTATTCAGGTCAAGCAGAGTATAGTCAAGGCCATTATGGATCCGGGTAGTTAGAAAAATTTAATTTTTGAGACGTTGGTGAAGAAGCTAGGTTTGACGACTACAGCTTATCCTAAGTAGTATAGTTTGGGGTGGTTTCAGAAAGATGCGGATGTGATGGTCACGAAGCAGTGTACATTCAAGTTTGCAATTTCTGAGAAGTTTATTGACGAGGTAACATGTGAAGTGGTTCATTTGGATATGTGTCAGGTCATCTTGGGTAGCCCTTATCTTTGGGACCGAGATACGATTCATTACCGTAGAGCTCGCAAGTATCGTCTTGTGAGGGAGGGAAAGGAGTTCCATATCAATGCTTGTAAGGAGCATGCCACTACGTCAAATTTGGTAATGGCGACTCAGGTGAAGTGGTTGGTTAATGCGAGCGACAAGTTTGTATTATTAATACGATCGGTTCAGGAGGTTACGTTGGCTCGAGTGTTGTCTCCTATGACAACGTTTTATAGGTAACAAACCGATATGGGGAAGTTACAAGAGGAGGTTGTGGTACATACTGATCACAAACTATTCCAGTTTTTCACTATACAGTCCAAGCTACAGCAAGCTCACCATATGAAGGGGAGGTTGTTTCTCCAAAAATTGCCCTTAATTATACAGTATAAGAAGGGAGTGGATAACAAATTGGCTGATAGGTTATCTTGACCCCCATTACCAACTATATCCGCTATGTTGGTTTCTATGCAGATACAGCCTTTTGTTAAGTCAGGTTATGTTGTGGGATATGATGGTCCTAAGGGGCGCAGTGGTTTTCGCCAAAAGTTGCTGCCTGACAGGACATGTGTTCATTTTGATTCGTTTCAAGTTGGGAAGAAGGGTCAGCTACCTAGTATGCCGAAGTGGTATCATAGGGTAATGGGCAGCGCGACATTCCCACCTTTTCAGTTCCAGCTTGAGCAGGAGCTCAAGGCTCCTAAAGGGGGGAGCCATGATCCAGGAGGATATGAGTTTTTTTTACTTTTTAAGAAGTCTATTCGAACAGACTTTTAGTCTGTTTGAATACACCCTTTTGTATTCGAATAGAGTCTTTTCCTATTCGAATATATTTCTGCCTGATGGGTTTTATTCGAATAGATTTTTGTCTATTCGAATACATCTTTGTTTATTCGAACAAAAACTTATTCTGTTCGAACAGAGGCTTGATTCAGCCTTTCTCTTTAGGTGTTTAAGGGCATGCTTGTCCTATTGGGACTAGGAACTTGTAACGCAAGTCCTATTGGACTACGAACTTGTAACCTAGTCCTATTGGAACTAAGAACTTGTAACCCTTATAAAAAGGGGCAAGGTTAGGCATTATTTTATAAGTAAGTTTTTTTATGTTAGATCTGAAAAGAGTTCTGAGAGAAAGCGAAGGTTTTAGAGTGATTGATTGTAATCTACTTCATTTTTTTAAGCAATTAAAGTTTTATTTTTCCCAATTTTGATGTTCTTCGTATCTTTCAACTAACTAGAGCTTCTTCATCGTATTATGGATTAATAAGTAGCACCCGGATCCAAGATCTACTCATTTGAATCAACAATACATGCACTAGATAATACTGCTAAAGAAAAGTCAAAATCATTACCTCCATTTACCGTGTCTTGAGCAACATTTACTAAAGAGCCAACTTTCCCACCTTTCTTCTTCTTTAGAAGCGCAAGACACTCATTCTTCCAATGATTTGTCTCTTTACAAAATGTACATTGGTCTTCTTTTAACTTCAATAGAGAGTTGTTACCATTAGAATTCTTTTTGTCCGAAGACCTCCCTCTTGCCATCAACACCTTAGACGCTGACTTATCGGACTCACGTTTATCCTTCCTCCAGTACTCATGGTTCACCGCCGCAATAGTCACATCCGAGTATTACAAATAACTCTTTACGTTATCATCGTAATAAAGTGCTTGTATTCTTCTGGAAGCAAGTTCAAGAACAAAAGTGCATTGTCCTCATCGCCAACAATCTCTTTTAGATTTGCCAAGTCGGCTAGTAACTTGGTAAAATCATTCAATTACTCCAACATAGAAATCCCTTGTCTCATTGTGAAGTGGTAAAGTTTCCTCTCCAAATAGAGTCAATTTTGGATGCTTTTCACCGAATACTTCTCCATAAGAATCCTCCAAATTTTCTTTGCTGAGATTTCATTCATTACAAGGTACTTAACGTCTTGAGCAAGGTATGAGCGAATATGACCATAAGCCTTCTTATTCATCTTCTTCTAAATACTCTCCTCTACCTCCTCTGGTTTGTCTTACGACACCTATAGGAGCACGTTCCCGCTAACCACGAGGCTTGTAGGTCGTTAAACAACTTCCCCACCAAAAGGCGAGCATATCGAAGGGGAATCTCTCTTAACGACCATCGAACCACGATAAAAGCAGTAGTAGGAGCACGTTCCCGCTAACCACGAGGCTTGTAGGTCGTTAGACGACCTCCCCACCAATAAATAAGTACATCTTAGGGGAAACTCTTTTAACGACCCTCAAGCCACGACAAAAGCAACCGATACCGACGAACACTTTATGCCAAATCTACTAGAAAAGGTAAAACCTAATATCCTTGAGCACTATTAGGTCAAAGACTCCCCCTATAAATAGGAAGGAGATGTGACCTAGGAAGATAAATTATTTTGGAGAACCTCTTCCTCCATCCAAGAAAACCTAATAGCTTAAGAGGAAGAAGAGACCCAGAGAGAGTTGAGTAGTGTCCTCCTCTAGTGAGACGTGTCAAGCCCATAACTATTAATTACGCATTGTCCTCCCTGATAGAACTTTAAAGACTAAAATTGGCATCATCTGCATTCACGCGACTAAACTTCTACTCAGCCGTGCGAAGATGGTGGCTTCCACGTGAAACCATACCTAGGAGCAAGTGATGGCAGAGATGCGCGTTGTACTCCTATAATTGCAAGAACAGATGCTTATAAAGGAAGATCAGATACAAAAGTTTCAGGTGGCGAATGATAAGATGAGAGAAAATCTCATTACTAAACAACAAGCGCCGGTTGCAGTCCCGGCCATATCCGAAACCATTAAAGATTTTACACCACATGAGGAGGCACTCAACGGTCAAAACATAGAAACTCATCTCCATTTACCACCGCTGTGCGGGCCTGTCTACGAGCCCCAACCCACCCCAGTTTACAGCCCATACCCATTACCTCGAGGGACGGCAATACAACTCGTAGTCCAAAGACCTCTACCACCAAGGGCACCTACAACGTTGGCGGACCACAACCATCACTACCGCGACTAACCCACCAGTTTAGCCAAATTGGCCCACCCCCACCTGGTCGGTATACCCCACAGTATTACAGTCTCCCCCCCCCCCCCGTGTCCACAACATAGTCAGGGACCTCGTACGATAATTATCATGATAACCCTTAATGGCATCAGCAATACAGTCCAAACGACCCATCCTACCTACTTGGCTATGGTCATAGAAAGTACCAAGAAGGAAACCTCACTTATAACGACTGATTTAACAAACAATACCAAGGAACGCCTCAGTTTATATAACCATATGATCAATACGAAGACAACTACTATGATGAGTCATCCATCCACGGCGGATGAGGTTTACAAAGGAACGTAGGCAAAAGCGACCACCTATCTCTAATGGCCACTTACGTGGAGGCGTTAATCAGAAATATGCAAAACAATGACCCAGCTAAGAGGTTAACAAAGGAGACTCTACGCCAGGTGCATAATACCCCATTTACAGAGACTACCAGGAATTATGTACTGGGGCAGAGCTATTCCAGGCTAAAGATAGACCCCTTTCCCGTGAGCCAAGACCCATGCCAATACATCTCCAAGTTCCAGTATATTATTGACCTGCAATACCAGACAGACAAGAACATGTGTCGACTGTTCCCTTCGATCTTGTCAGATAGGACCCTGGCCTGGTTTCAAAGCCTTGAACCCAACTTGATATCCACTTTCGAGCAGCTTTCTCTGGCATTCCTTAAAAAGTACCTGCACAACCAACAATCCAAGAAGCAACTCGCAAAGTTATTTTCTCTTAAGAAGCAGGTCAAAGAAATAATTAATTCCTTCCTGACAAGATTTAAGAATGGGTTGATACTCATTGAAAGGGTAAATGCCCTGATAACCTGCTTAGCTTTCATGGGGGCTTGCCTACCCGGTTCAAAGCAACGCGAAGCCTTATATATGAAATGACCAGAGATGCTGGAAAGTCAGTATGAAAAGGTCCAAAAATATCAAAATGAGGAAGCAGATAACCGAGCATCTGCCTCTCAAATAGCTACTTTTCTCAGTACTTCCTCCACCATATTGCCAGTCGCGCGTCCAGGAATGCCCAGACACCCAAGAGACATGCCTGAGAGACAACGCGGGTATGACAAGGGAAGAAACAAAAGGAGAGTAAACAAGGACCCCCATGGTAAAGTTGAACCGCCACCCCTCCAAGACGGTAAGCCAAAGGTCAAACATTGGGAACGATACTCACCCAGCGAACTCACTATTATACAAGCGGACCTTCTCGTTATTGCCAAGAAAGATTCGGACTACAGAAAGCCATACCCGAAGGTCGACCAAACCGGACGACCATATTATGTTTGTCACGAAGTCCATAACCATAAAACTGAGGCGTGTTATAACCTAATCAATATGACTGAGACATGGTTCAGGAAATGACGCTATACTCAATACTTAAAATGACCAATCCCATCAACAGATATCCTCCCTTACAGGGTGCTAGCTGAACCTGCAGCCACTGTGGAAGTACAAGGATATGTGGTAGTCTGTGAGATGATCCTAAGAGACATCAATGGGGCACAATCCCATAAGGCCATCTCCAACTCTATGAGACAGTATTACCGGTTAAGTGAGAGTCAAAGAATAGCTCACGGAGTTATGACAACTCTGGAGACACATCAAGGGCAAGCCATCTACTTCATAGACAATGACATGGGGTCAGTATCCCATCCATAGGACGACACCCTAGTCATTTGGATCATGATCGGAGGAGTCTTGGTCAAATGCATGTTTGTTAAATTGGGAAACAGAGCAAACATCCTATATCACGACGCTCTTAAAAATATGAACATGCAAGATTGTATGACACCATCCAAAACTTAAATATTGGGCTTCAACAGGTCTACCGAACGAGCTGTAGGAGAACATGTTACTCAGGTACAAGCTAGACTAGTTGTAATATCGACAACCTTTGTCATCGTCAATAGCCCCGTCCACTACAACGACATCCTCAGACGAGAGTAGATTCATGCAATGAGAGTTATCCCATCTTCCTACCACTGATAATATGTTTCCCAGCAAAATTTAGAACACACCACATACGAGGCTATCAGGTGCCGCCCGCATTTATTACGCCAATTCTTTAAAAAACTTGGTCGTTCTTGAGAATTCACGAAAGAAGGGGAAAACTTTGCAAATAGGGGCATAACAGCGAACAGGGAACGATCCCATGGCAGTGAACTCGTCCCCCATTTCTGCCCACCCAAGCAGCATATAAATTGATACAAAATACACATCTGACCAAAGCGATGTAATTATAAGCACGTTTAGCAGAGAATAGACACTACCACTCGTAGAGTCGGTCGATAAGATTAGCCTCAACGGCCCTAAGAGAACTACGTTTATTAGCTTATAGTTGACAGGAAAAGAACGTTTGGACCTGGTAACCCTCCTCCAACGATACAAGGATGTCCTCGCTTGGTCGTTTGGCGAAATGCTCAACATCGATACTAGCATTGCCTGTCACCACTTGTACGTTAACACGAAGGCAACCCACTTTTAACAAAAGTCATGACAAACAGCCCCACGACTCCGAGCATAAATAAATGATAAGATCCAAAAGTTATTCAAAGCAGGGTTTATCAGACCCATAAATTGTTCCCGCTGGGTAGCAAATATAGTGGCGATCCCAAAGAAGAATGGTAAAACACTAGTCTGCATCAATTTCCCCGACTGATAAAGCCGTATCAAATTGGGTCGTGAAATATAGAGGTTTCAGGTTTTGTCATTCACTAGGCCAAGCAATCGTTAGATAATGTTTTCAAATTAAACTACTAAACTAATAAATAAAAGAACTAAAGAAAATTTCAAGAGATTTTTGGGTGACAAATAGATTAAAGACTAGGATAAATGGGGGTTCACTGTAAATATATAATCAACGTAAATACAAACATAAATTGCTCTTGGAAGAAATAATGATTTTGACCAAATGTCTATTTACCATCTCTTAAGAAGCAAATTTATCAAAATATATTAGATGAGAAATCATATGTGAAAATACGAAACGTTAAAGCAAGCTAAATATGTTTCGTTAATCACAATCCAATGTTAATAATAATTGTGCAACTAAAATCAACTATATTAACATTCATAAAACTTGATTCATATTAATTTGATCATGAACCAATAATAAAATTGTTAACATAAAGATGGTTTGACGTTAAAACAAAATAAGCAATTTACGTTTAGTTGATCACATTAAGTATATATTGAATACGACTTCATCCCCTCCCCTAGAAGATGGTTTAGCTTGACATGAATCCTAAAATATAACATACTAGTAAAAAGAAAGACATGATGATAATGAAAAAAAAACACTAACTTTGAACTAGAACTTACAAAATAAAGATGCTCCAAGATTACAAGCGATTCTAAGAACTTTAATCTATTTGCTCCCTAAGCAATGCTCTCAAGCTCTCTAAGCAATGCTTTCAAGCTCTCAAAATTAGATGATTATTCATGGTCAAGATCTCTCCTTTTATAGATGGAGAGGGTTACATATTTAGTAAGAGAGTATTTTCGTCAAATCAAATATAATCGAATTTTAAAATTTATTCAGAAATATATACTCAGTATAAAAATATGAAAAAGTTCCATAAAATATCTTCACATATTGGCAACTTTTCCAAAAAGGTTTAGAATTTTCGGACGAATATAAACCTGCATGCTTGTCACATCTCCACAGCTGCTATTTTCTTGAAGATTCTACTTTCAGTGAAATATTCATTATACTCAATAAAATCTTCCTAGTCATAATAAAATATCCTTAATATGTCAAATATTCTTTTGATTTGCTCTTGAGTTTTGTTTTCTATTGGAGATGCTCTGAGTTATAGCTTAGATAGGTAGTCTTCTCCAACAGTTGTAACTTTAGCACTCAAATTCAGCTTTTTGTACACTCTTATCTAACATAACCTAAAATAATAATAAATTAATAATAAATATTTTTAGCAATAAAATGAAGTCTAGAACCCTTAAATAAGTAGGGTAAAATGGGCATTTTTACATGCCCGTCAGCGACCTAAACAAAAACTGCCTGGAAGACAGTTCCTTATGCCCCTCATAATAAGATTAGTAGAATCTACAGCCGCCCATGAGTACATGTCCTTTATGGACGGTTATTCAGGGTACAACCAAATTTCTTTGGCCGTCAAAGACCAAGAATGTGCTTCCTTCACCACAGAGTAGAGTCTGTATTACTATACCGTGATGCCTTTCAACCTAAAGAATGCTGGATCCACATACCAGCATCTAGTCACAATAATGTTTGAAGAATAATTGGGTAAAATTGTGGAAGCCTACATCGATGACATCCTCGTTAAAAGCAAGTTACATAACAACCGTCTAGCCGATACTCCCAGCATTGGGGGGAGATATGACAATCAATGCAGAAGATGTTTCCAAGATTAGTTGGAAAATACAATTGTTGTCTCATCTAGATCTCATGACCAACTAGGGTGATAAAGAGGTACAACAAATTCTACACTTGCAACAGATCACAAACAAAATGTCAAATGCATTCAACGGTGCTGCAAAAATAACCAAGGTGTACATGCCTGCAAGTAATCCACATGATGCTCAGGGAACTAGTGTGCGCCCTGGAAATGAATCTTAGTCGCGCGTATCAAGGGGATACCCTGTTATAAAGGGGGGGGGGGGCGCTGAGCCGGGGGCTAAGAAGTTGCGTACAAAAAAACTAATGGTGCAGTTTGTTCATCGAGGATGGAATCTCCTATTAACAGAGCTATAGTAGTTACATGTCCACATGATACATTACGAGACATGCCCGTCGTACATGATGATAATCGAGAGATCTCAATTAACTTTATTTCCAATTGCACCACGTAGGATTGTGCAGAAGTAGTTATCAACAACATATTCACCTTTGCTGTTGGGCATGCCATCGAGGATGATGATCATGAGCCACTCACTGTAGATGAATGTAGAATTCGTACAGATTGGTTAGAGTGGGAGTCTGCGATAAATATTGAGCTCATTTGGCTAGCTAAACGCGAGGTGTTTGGACCAATAGTCTGTAGGCATGATGTCATTAAGTCTGCCGAGTACAAATGGGTATTCAGACAGAAGCGTAATGAACACAAAGACATTGTTAATTACAAAGCAAGACTAGTTGTTGAGGGCTTTTTTTAGATATCTGGTATCGAGTACGATGAAGCCCACTCTTCGATCATAGACGTTATAATGTTTTGTTACTTGATCAGTCTACCAGTCGTTGCGAACGAGCTAGGCACACGTCTTATGGATATAGTTACTACATCTCTATATGGGAAATAAAATATGGAAATCTATATGAAGCTACCCGAGGGGCTTAAGCCTTCGGAAGCAACGAAGCCCGGCGCATAGGGTGCTTAAGTAATAAAACAAGATAAGTTATTGTATGGTTTGAAATAGTCAGAGCTCATGTGGCACAATAGATTGACCTAATATTTTAAGGCGGAGGGCTTTGCAAATAGCCCTATATGTCCATGCGTTTTCATAAAAATAAAATAAAAAATAGATACTGGTTTCCCTATTATTGCAGAGTGGAAATGAATTGAATATCCATTGGAACTCTGGGGGTGATCGTGAGAGCTGCCGAATTCCTTGGGAAGGAATTTGAAATGGAAGACCTTGGGAGGACCAAGTTTTATCTCAATTTGTAAATCAAACATCTTGAAAGTGGCATACTCATATACCAGGCGGCATATACTAAAAGAATCATTAAACATTTCATTATGAATATAACACATAGTGCCAAAATGCCTATGTTTGTTAGTTTATTAGATGTGAACAAAAACATCATTCGACCTTCTGACGAGGGGGAGAAACTCTAGGGCCCGAGGTGCCATATCTAGGAGCTATTGGTGCTTTACTATACTTAATAGGATATACGAGACTCGGCATCTCATTTGAAATAAACTGTTGGGCTCGCCATAGTTATGCACCAACCCAAAGGTACTGGGATGGGATCAATCACGTTCTCCAATAACTGATCGGTATGAAAGACTGGGCATGTTCTACCCAAAAAATGGCAAACGTAAAATTATAGGGTACGCCGGTACAGGATATTTGTTAGATCCACATAAAGGTCGTTCACAGTCGAGATACGTCTTTTTGTATAGAAATTTCATAGAGATCAATGAAGTAGAGGATAGTTACTAAATTCTCGAACCACGTGGAGATTCTTGACTTCATGAAGCTAGCAGAGAATGTTTTTGTTTGCACTCAATCATTAAAAATATCTACGAAAAGTTATGGTTTGAGTTTTATCCAAGGTAAACCAACTCTTTATGCAAGCAACATGGCTTACATCATTCAAGTCAGAGGTAGATTTATCAAAGGTGCCAGAACGAAGCACATTTCATCTAAATTCTTCCATATACATGAGTTACAGAAGCATAATGAGATTGAAGTCATTCAAGTCCCTTCATAAGGCAACTTAATAGACCTATTCACTAAAGCTTTTGTACCTCCTACGTTTATGAAGTTGGTACTTGCAATCGGCATGCGAAGTTTACATCAATTGATATCTCAGGGAGATAGATATCAAGGAAATCGACGTCAGGAGGAGAAATTTCATCCTGACGTGGACACATGCGTATTTTACTCTTAACCTGATAGTGTAGTATTTATCCCCAGGGGTTTTATCGACTAAAGATTTTGATGAGCAATGCATACGCGTCCACAACCTATACAAGACATATGATTGTATAATTTCCTTGCAAAACTTTTTCCCCAATGGGGTTTTACTAAGCAGAGGTTTTGACGATGTAAGTCGTCTTGGTATGGAAAACCCCAAGGGGGTATGTTAGGAGTGGTTCGGCCGAGGTGGGACCCGAACAGACTTAGGGTGTCCCCGCCATCTCCTAACTTGGCCAACAAGTTAGGTCTTGCTGGAGAGAAAGTTTTAGCAAGAGCTATTTATATACCACTAGGGTTTTACCCTTGTACACTAAGTTCTTGATCATAATAGAAGCTCTTCTTCTCTCTCATATTGTTACCCTTATATATGTGCGTGTGTGTATATGATTGATTGCATGCTAAAAAGATTTAAACTTAACATTAATAATATATTTTTCTTAAGTATGTTCGCAATTAACATGTCATAGTTGTTGAGAATTGAGGTAGCTACTCTCTCTTCTCTGACAAGAACGATACGCATAATAAACCCTAATAGAAGAAACAATCAAGCGAGAGCAATAAGGACACAAGAATTCTCATAGGAAGGAAGTGGAAAACCATTGCGGATAAAAAACCACTCCCCGAACAATCCACTATGATAATCAAACAGGTTACAACGATCTCTCCAAGTTTCTCAAGCTTTAATGAAGTCTCGCAAATTCTAAGTCTCTAGAATTAAACTCACTCAAAACGATAGCATAAACAAATAAACTAAGTCCCATTTATATACTAAGGAACTAAAATACAAGTATAACGGATCTCGAGGCAAACCCAACTTCTCATAATAACATCCAAGACAAACCTACGCAAAGGTCGTTCGAACGATTTTAACGATAATTGGTCTCCAGCCCTAGAAACATGTAACTCGTTCAAACGACTTTGACGAACAAAGTTCCAAACCGCAAAAAAGATAATCTCATTCAAACGACTTTGAAGCTCGTTCGAACGACTTCTTTTTTCGTAGACTTTGGGGTATTAAGGGAGACTTTGATAATATGAATCAGGGGTAGACAGAGCTTGTTCTTCTTTAACATACCCCCTCATGCTCTGTCTACAACTGGTGTAGGGCCATCAGAAGATAATATGAATCAGAACCACAACTGGGCTGGCCCTGAATCTATGAGTTTTTTATATTATTTTGTGCGTAATACGACTTTGAGGTCGTTCCAAATCGGGGCCTTGTGCGGTAGGGCATGTCAGGCACCCTCGCGATATCTGCTACAGCACAGGCCCTGGATTTTACAAGGGAGCCAAATAGTACATGAAAAAAATGAAAAACTGTTATGAACAAGACTACAGTGAGCATAAGTTTTTTTTGGGTCTAGGCCATGTAGAGCCCAAAGAATGTCAGCAAGGAATTATGTTAGCACTTCCAGGTCCAGGAGGAATGGAATAGGAAAGATAGATAGTGGAGTGAGGACTAAATAGAAGCATGTTGAGGCTCCTCAATCTTGTATTGAATACCCACAGAGAATACAAAATGTTGGTGTTCAATATGAGACTGGCAACCTTACACCAATGCCAAATATATCAGATATGGAGGAGGGGCCACCACAGAGACTACTTCATCTTGGGCAAAATTGGTTGGAGCTCCTTCTCGAGTTAGGGGTAAGTCTGCACTTACTTATACTCCTCCTTGCATTATTGATGGCAATGTAGTATCAAAATTAACTCTCTAAATTTTAAAGAAGAGACTGAAGAATGTCTAGTTATGCTTGTAGGCCACTTTGTTGGAAGAAGGTTGGGGTATTGGTTTGTGAAAGAGACTTTGGGGTATTAAGGGAGACTTTGATATGTCAATCAGGGGTAGACAGAGCTTGTTCTTCTTTAAGTTTTATTGTGATGAGGATAAGGAAACTGCACTTGAAATATGGCTCTCATCATATTGCAAGTAGGTTGTTTGTCATCAGACCTTGTAGAACATTCATTGAGCATGAACCAATAGAGAAAAAGATAGTTCCATTATGGGATATCTTTATAGATATTTCAGACCAGTTCAGGAACCCAGGATTTGGACTGATAAGTTATGCAGTGAGTAAACCCTTATTTTTAGATAAGGCTACTGAAGATAACAAAAGAGACCTTTTGCAGGAGTATATGTGTGGATAATCCCCTCCCTGAAAGTCTCTCAATCTTCGTAGATGATAACTTTACCATTGATGCAGTAGCTGAATATAATTGGATTCCTCCCCAAGTGTATGCACTGTAGTGTTTGGGCATGATGATCATTGTTGCCCTGAGCAGGAGGTTGTAGAATTGGAGATTATTGAACCTAGATCAAAGGGAACGGATAGACAAACACAACAAAAGCAGCAACAGAATTTGGGGACTTGGCCAAACATGGGGCTGGTAAGTGGAGAGAACTACCACAAAGGTGAAACCAGTGTACTAAGAAGGATGATCAATGCTAACCCCTCACCCTAAAAAAACTGTGAAGTACATCACTGAGTACCAGTTGATAGTAGTATCTCTAAGAGTAGAGCTCAAAAGGAGAAGGTAGATACAACTGAGGAAGGTGAGATTATTGAACACCAGAAGGGTGAACCATTACAAACTGTAAACAGTGGATCTAACAAGGAGGAGGAAATTGCTAATAGATCCGGTGGCCACTCTAAAAGCATTGCAAAGAATAAAGGTAAGAGAGAAAAAGAAGAAAGCAAAGAAAATTATGGATGAAAAAAGTTCAGAAAAGAGTTAGCTGCCTTCTGCAAAAAAGAGAAATATATCACAAGATAAAGACATTTATGATAGCAAAGTGGTTGAGGGAAGCAAAAAGAAATTTACCTATGCAGACTGAATATCCAAATTTGTGGGAGCTGTTTAAATTTGCTTTTATAAGGAACTCCTAAGAACAGCTTTCTAGTGGTGAAAATATCTGAGTGATGGTGAGTTGTAAGGGAATTTGACATGATCTGGTGACATGAGCTGGTGACTCTGAGGTTCTTAGAGGTGATCTTGTGGTTTGCTACCAAACATAAGACAGCTCCTAAGAAACTTGGTGATCTGCCTCATGATAATACCCGTGAGAGAGAGTGTTTTGTTCTTATAGTTGCTTTACATTGTGCAGGTGATGGGATGCTGGAGACTTTTGAAGCTCATTTAGCTTTAATCTCCATAAAACGGTTTTCTGGGGATGCCAGAGTGGGGGAAGTGAAGTTTTTGGACAGCCAGCTAGACTATAGGGGGAAAGGTAATGTTAGTTCAGGACCTAGCTTGCTCTATATCCTTTACTAGCAATACCCCAACCAACTCTAGTTCTAAACTTAGATAGAGAGTGTTTTGTTACTTATAACTGTTAAGTGTGTGCAGGATATATTGTTACTGGGGGCTGCTATTCAGATGTATTGTTACTCCTTGAACAATTTTCAAGTGGTCCAAGAGTGAGATTAGTGAGACTGTTAGAGAGCCAACTATGATAGAACTAATAAGATCAGAGAAGGAGAGAAAAGTAGAAGAACTATAAAGACTACATTGTGATAGAATTAGTTAGGTTACAACCTAGAAACTGAAGGGAACATACTATACTACCCTTAGACAGACTACATTGTGATAGAATTAGTTAGGTTACAACCTAGAAACTGAAGGGAACATACTATACTACCCTTAGACAGACTACTATCACTAATCACCCACCCCCCCCCCCCCCCCCCCGTCAAACTCAAGATGGTACTCAAGTTCATCAAGAGTTTGCATATTGTAAAACATAATCACTATACTGAAGCTTTACTTAACCTCCGAAAATAAGATTTTGACCCTCAATAACAAAAGCTAAAACCCATAAATATCTCATATGCTTAACCCTCCAAATCCGATGCAAAGCTAAGAACATGTAACTAAACAGATGCGACTAACTGTCGCCAGAACCTAAACAGATACAAAGTAACCGCCAGACCCTACACAGATGCGAACTAACCGCCCGACTTCTAACCAAATGTGAACTATGCACCACCAAATTAATGCCAGAAGCGTACTAACCGCTGGCGCGCTAGTAATTTCTTCAATTCCTAACTTACTTGAAATATCCATATCACAAGTAACCCAACTCGATTCGCGATCTTTGCTAATTTCATCAACCATTATCAAAACTTTGAGATCCCAATCACAAGCTTGACATCATATTCATATCAGCATCTGGAAGTTTATGCCAGCAACGCCAGATTCACCACAACCCATAAATTAGTAAACGACACCTTAAAAAATCAGTAAATAACACTCCAGAAGCAGTATTGGATCTCGAGAAGTTAGCTTAACAGCCTAAAAATTAGATTTAACATCGCACACTCTGCTATCAAATTTCATTCCTCTCCTCCATCTTCTCCCAAATTTAATCAACAGTAGAGTGAAAACATTAGAAATTGCAAGCCTAGAAGTTCAAACCATTCGCCCTTCAATCGAACCCAATTAACCAACTATTCATCGTTTACAGCCATAAATCATTTATCACCACCCAAAAATTAGAGACAACACCCAAAATTTGTTTCAACACTACCCAATCGGTTTCACCACCCTAAAACTAGTAAACACTTCTTCCAAAATGCAATCAGCAACCTAGAAAACCCATAAACTCTTAAACAACACTAGAAAATTATTAATCATAATTCAAAAATTACCTGTAGCACATCAAAATTAGTAAGCATTACTCCTTGCATAAGTACAATGACCCCAGAAACTGGTTTCAGCCCCAATTACAAAGTTACAGCAACAACCCAATATTTCAAACCATTTAGAATTAAAATACCAAAAATTTAGAGTATGAAACAACCCCTAAATTTAATTGAACATGTTCATCTCCAAAACTCATCATCCTCTTTAACAGAATCAAATCTAACAACTGTGATTTTGAACCCAAGTAACCATAACCAATATTAGCTTTAATCATTGTCATAAACGAACTAACAGATAAAAATCAAATCAAATTTGATTCGGTATAAGGAACCCTAGAAACCAAAATGAGATTGTAGAGAGGGAGAAAAAGCAAACCAAATTGCAAGATAATGAAGTAATACTAAAACGAAATCAATTTACAGCATAACAAGAATCGCAGATGAAGAATTGAACCAACTCTGATACCATGATAAAACTAAAAAGATCATAAAATGGGAGAAAAGTAGAAAAACTATAAAGACTACAGCCTATAATAAAAGGGAAAAGACTATACTGCCCTTAGACAGACTACTAATACTAATCTATAATACTAAAGGAATAATTATGCTACCCTACCCTACACATGTTGAGTAAAATATATTGTTTAGTTTATAATACAACCGTTAGATCACGAGGATTATTTTGTCTATTATCACAATTTATTTAATACTAAAATGCCCCCATTTCGTATATACCAAATCCATGAAGGCATCTCATTCGTAATTACTTGATGAAATAATGGGTATTTTTAGAAGTCTAGCCCATAACTTTTAGTATTTACAAAATAAGGGGTATTTTAGGAAGTCTAACTACAAATTCAAGGGAATTTATATAAATCTTTCTCAGACATTTCGTCTCAGCCAAACATTAATTCCTTCTCTTCCAAAGCCTACCAAACTCCTCTATTCCAAACCCAAACAAAACCATTTTTGTGCAAGGAAGAAAGCTTGATGCTATTAACCAGCAAACAAAATCAGAGTGTAAGATCGTCTAAAGTATTAACATCCATACTTAGTCACTGAGACCAACATTTCCCTATTGTCAAAATATCCTAAAGCAAAGCGAGATGGTGCACAGGTTCTTCCAACTTCTTCCCCAAAGGTAATCTCTCTCTCTCTCTCTATCTATCTAGATTCCATCTTTGTGTGTTCGATCTATCGAAATAGACCTTGTTTTTGCCCCAATTTGGTGTCTTTCGATCAATCTTTTTTGTGTTGATTCATTGATTATGTGTTTTGATGAGAAAGACTTGTAGATTGTGATGCTTTTTTGATGGAAATTGAGATGGGTTTCTATTGGTGGTTGTTGTTTTTGCCCAATTTTTTTTTCTTCACAATTTTTTTGGGAAATGTTTCTTATGCTTGATTGGAGAACTATACCAATGCCCTCTACTGCACCAAAGTTCGCCCCTGCAATACCATTGGTCACTTTGCCACCACCTAATGAAGACCACACGGTGTTAGAGAAATCAACATGGAGCCACAGGGCACAAAGAGGTGGTACTAAAAAGATTGGCAGTATTCTGAGGCAAAGCGTCCAGAAGAAGGTGTGCATAAAATCCCCAATGCAACAGCATATGAGAAGGGGTGGTGTTGGCATGGATAAAATGAGAGTTTCTATTGGAGGTAGAGGTAGACTGACAAAATTGTGTTACTCAGCAATGCCACCAAAGGTCCCAAGGAAATTCAGCAACAAAAGTTTAACCAAAAGGATAAGGAGAGGCTTTGGAATTTCTAAACTTGAATATTCCATATTTGTACAAAAATTTACTGACAAGTGCCGGTCTCATTGACAAGTGCCAGTCTCATTACACTAATTATGTACACATGTAGAAATGTTCTTCCAGTGTTACGTGTATGAGCGTCATGAAGGAAGTCAAGTCTGTCCACAATGCAAAAATAGGTTTAAATGTTTGAAAGGTGATAATTCTTTCTTCTCTTGTAATCTATAGTTAATGAATGTTATGGGTTTTGGGGGGATTTTGATTTAGAGAGGATGTTGCATTGATATGCAGGGTATACAAGAGTTGAAGGAAACGATGATAAAGATGAAATCGACGATCTACATATTTTCCTCTTAGGAGAGGTGGGAAAGTCACCCTTTATCAAGATGCGCATGTTCCAGATAGTTGTCTTCCAGCTTTGACGCTCGATAATGGGATGCACTATACCCATGGGCAGTGTTGGCGTGACATAATGGATGCAATTAGTCAAGCCCTTCGCTTAATTTACATCACTGAATGGTCATTTTACCACAAAGTTAGATTAGTTCGAGATGCCGGTTATGCGTCAGACTGTACATTAGGGGACCTTCTTAAGTCTAAGTCGTAGGAAGATGTGAGGGTGCTTCTCCTTGTATGGGATGATCCTACTTCAAGGAACATCTTGGGTTATAACACGGTAAAGCAATCAATCTACATGTAGATTATTGACATTTCCTATGGTATTTCGTAGCGTCTTTCATGCATGTTCTTAAGGGTTATGTAAGCTATTTTTTAAATAATTTTATTATCAAATTTTTATGTTGTGTAGGATGGACTCATGGCCACCCATGACGAGGAGACTCGGCTTTTTTTAAGCACTCTTTTATTCATCAAGTTTTACTTTGTCCTCGTGTAGCTGGTAAAAGACATAGCTGGATGAAACAACAAGTTATAATAGGGCTATCTTATATGTAGTTTTTTGCCATGATACAAACAATTTTTAAGTAATTAAATTGACATAACAGGCATATCTTGGTTATATCTTATTCAAGTATTTTAATATTTCTTGATAAGCCTGACTATAATGTTTTTCTAGCTCCTTCAAAACAAAGAACAAGAAATATGTAACAAAGAAGAAGAAATATGTACTATCTTAAAATATGGTATATTGTGTTCTTTCTAGCTCCTTCATCATATAAATTTAATAATATTTTGATAAACCTCCATTCCAGAATGTGTAGGCGTTGGAATAACTTAAATTTTCCATAAAGAGTGTTAATCACTTTAGGGTTAGATCTTCGCATGTTTGTTGGAGAGATCTTCTAGGTGTCTAGATTTGGAAGTTATTGTAATATAGATGCTTACATAAGTGTTTATAAGTTGTTCTATGTGAACAAACGTTATATGTATTATTTTTATTTTCTGTATATGATGTATTTATGTGTTTCTTTATCGGATTAACTACCTTCATTTTTTCATGATTTTTTTGGTTATCAGGAAATTGGCAAGATATACGCGCATCATAGAAAAAGGTGATTGTGGATGCTGATGCTGGTAGTAATAAAAGAAAAATCATATCTTTTGTTGGAGAACTTGATTTATGTGATGGGAGATATGATACTCCAAAACATCAATTATTTAAAACATTACAGACGCTCCATAAAGATGACTTTCATAACCCCACTTTTGCGGTAATGTTTAAATTCTCTTTCTTCTATACCACTGCATTTTCTTCAAATATTTTTGTAGACCTCAATAACTACTTGCCATTTCCTCCAGTAAAGTTCTTTATGTGTAGGACCAAAATGTGACAATTTAATCTACACTATCAGTTGCTTTGTTATTGTCATCACTTTTTTGTAAAAGTACCAAGTTAGCAAAAAATAGTTAGTGTGACTTCTGGAAGGAGGTAATAGTTGTTAAAACTTGCATTCAAAATATGAGATGGATTCTAAGGCATATAAAGACAAAGTTACTTTGAATTAAAATGACAATGTTAAACTGTGCAACATTCTTACTGGATAGTGGATTTTCTGTTGACCAAAAAGAGTTGTATGCAACACGTATAGTTCTATAATGAAAATTTGATTGAAGAGGAAATTAGTATTATTTTTTATTGGAAATGTTCGTGACGCATCCAAGTGCAAGAAAAAACAAGATTATAAATGCTACATATAATAAATTCAATTATGATGTTTTACACTCCAATACTAGGGATAATTTGTAAGATGTTGTCGGTGAAACCTCTTTTAAGATGTTAAACATAAACCTGCAAATATGTATAGAAGTACTATCATTCCTATAGTGAGCTTTTCACACGAACGTGTCTTATGTCTATGTTTTCCTAAACAGGCTCTAGTTGATGGTTGTCCAAGAGAACCTTGGCACGATCTATACTCCAGAATCGATGGCCCAGCAGCATATGACATTCTCACCAACTTTGAGGAGCGCTGGTTAAAGGGCATCAAAACGCCATGGGATCAAAAAGTTGAAAAGGTCGAATGATGACGCTCTGCTTAGAATAGAAAGAATTCCTAACATAGTTGGGATGCTTGAAGCTCAATCCATTAATGAGAGTGATCTGGATTGGTATGTTCAGGTAAATACTATGAACTTAATTGCCTGGATTCATTTTCGAAATGTATATGTTTGTGTTTTGACAACTTTGTACTCTTTTTTATGGATTGCTTAAACAACTGAAGGTTTTTTGTTTAATTGATTTTAATTCCATGAAAGGCTTTCCGAAGGATCCAAAAGATGCCACAATTAAGGTGAGTTGAAACTAGTTTTAGCTAACCTTATGTTAATTTGTTTTGAAGTATTTTTCGTGTGTGGTCATTAGCTAATTAATGTTTTATAAAACAGAATTTGGTTTGTGGGAAGAATGTGCTAATTGATATAAGGATACATACAACGTATGTAAAGGCCGTACGATCTTCCCAACATTTCATTTACATTGAGAACCGGTACTTCCTTGGATCATCATATAATTGGACTCAATGCAAATACCTAGGTGAATGAATAACCTTCAACATTTAACAATAGTTATATCTATAACCCCGTTATACCAGGTTTTACTATCTTCTAAGTTTCTTTTACCAAAAACATAATCATAATCATGTTTTCATTTATAGGTGCAAACAACTTAATACCGATGGAAATAACTCTCAAGATTGCTAGTAAGATCAGAGCAAATGAGAGGTTTTCTATGTACGTAGTCGTCCCAATGTGGCCAGAGGATGTTCCAACTGGTATAGCTACATAAATTATTCTTTTTTGGCAGGTAACTATCCCTTGAACTTTTATTTTCTTGTCAACATTCGACAATTAATTTGGGAATCACAACTATTTTCAAAAGCTTTTACATGTATTTATCAAGTATTAGTACTAATTTTGCAGAACAAGATAATGCAAATGATGTACGAGACAATATACAAGGCTTTGGAAGAGGTTAGACTTGAGAATATATCTGCTAAAAGACTATTTGAACTTCTTTTGTCTTGGAAATCGTGAGGCTTCAGATGGCACCAAGCTTTCTTTTGGAGGAAGTCATACTGCATCAAACACTCCTCACATATCTCCTTTTATCCCTCACCCTAACGTTATCCTTTTCAGAATATAATTTCATAATACTTTCCACATTTTTTAGTTAGTTATCACATCTTAATTTTTTTTTCTATAAATTAAATTTGTTGTAAATCTACACAAGTTTTTTTTTTCTTCTTCTTAAAGCGAAGTGGATTGTCTCGCAGTTTTTATCAAATTTATTAGTCTTATTAGTTAATGAAATGTTCTACATATTTGGTAATGTAGGTATTGACAAAGAAGAATCGACGCTTCATGATTTACGTACATTCAAAAGGCATGATAGTAGATGATGAATATGTGATAATAGGCTTCGCGAACATTAATCAGCGATGCATGGAAGGTACGAGAGATACTGAGATAGCAATGGGTGCTTATCAACCGCAACATACATGATCAAGAAAACTCCCTAATCCGCGTGGACAAGTAAAAGCTTCTATCCATTAATATGTTTGCATCTCTCGTATTCACTTGTTAAGTATATCTAAATATCTTACTGACAGTAATCTTATTTCCATTTTCCACCTATGTATGAACATATATATGGTTATAGGATGTCACTGTGGGTAGAATACATGAGATTTCTCGAAGATATTTTTACAGTACCAGGAAGCTTAGAGTGTGTGAGAAAACTCTCTAATCCCCAGCATACATGGTCAAGAAAACTCTCTAATCTGCGTGGACAAGTAAAAGCTTCTATCCATTAATATGTTTGCATCTCTCATATGTTTGCATCAACCGCAGCATACATGGTCAAGAAAACTCTATAATCCACGTGGACAAGTAAAAGCTTTTATCCATTAATATGTTTGCATCTCTCATATTCACCATTGTTAAGTATATCTAAATATCTTACTGACAGTAATCTTATTTCCATTTTCCATCTATGTATGCACATATATATGGTTATAGGATGTCACTGTGGGTAGAACACATGAGATTTCTCGAAGATATTTTTACAGTACCAGGAAGCTTAGAGTGTGTGAGAAGGGTTAGGTCGTTGGGGGAGTCAAATTGGAGACAATTTGCAGCGGAAAACGTGTTGGAGATGAGGGGACACCTTCTGAAATACCCTGAGGAAGTTGATCCAAGGGGTAAGGTGAAGCCAATTCCTGGCTGTGAATCATTTCTAGATGTTGATTGTTGGTATATTTTCTGGTCTTCAAGAAAACCTTACAATTTAACCAAAATACCCATTTTGGTGTGGTTTTGAATGTGGGATTGGTTGGTGTAGAGAATATCAGGCCAGCTAGAGCTATAATGAATTGTGTAGATTAGTTATAAGTTTTTGCACGTAATTAGAAACCAATAATTATGTGGACTCGTCCTTTCATTTTATTTGTACATAAGCTCCATGATTGTGCCAGGGATTTACTTGTTTATAGCTGATTAGCATGTTGTAATAATCATAGATACAGTGTCTTGTTTACACTAACTTAGATAAAATAATATACAGTTTCTTTAGCAGTCAGCAAGATTTGAAGTGCTCTTACAAGATGATATAATAAGTCATATGTTCTTTGAGTTACATGAATCTTTGGTGACTGAAAATTTGATTCTTCCTTTGAATTCAATCTAAGTATTTCTAGGCCAAAGTGGGGGACTTGACACTGATGGAAATCAATTACCACATCTAGTGTATGTCTCTAGGGAGAAGAGGCCTGGACACAATCATCATAAGAAGGTTGGTGCCATGAATGCTCTAGTAAGTAGACAATTTACAAGTCAATGTTTTGGTTTCTTGCAGTTTGTTATATTTGGAAGTTTTTGTTTCTAATTTTCTACTTGATATGTATGAAAAATAGATAAGAATCTCTGTTGTGCTAACAAATGTACCCTATCTACTGAACTTGGATTGTAATCATTGCATCAACAACATTAAGGCTCTCAAGGAGGGAATATTTTTTATGATGGATCCATTGCTGGGGAAAAAGTATGATATGTGCAGTTTCCACAGAGGTTTGACGGTATTGATCGAAATGATCAATATACTAGCAGGAATATTGTATTCCCTGGTGCAAGTACCAAATCCTATATATGTGAAATTAATGGCTAATCTTTTCTCCAGATTAACATGAAAGGTTTGGACGGCTTTCAAGGACACATTTATGTCGGGACGGAATGCGTTTTCCGAAGGCAAGTTCTCCATGGGTTTGATGTACCAAAGACAAAGAAGCCACATTTGTTGAAGACTTGCAATTGCTTGCCAAAGTGGGCGTACTGTGGATACTGTTGTTCTGGAAAGAAGAAGAAAAAGGGTACAAAGGCCAAGTCAATACTTATTCCCTTTCCCAGCGCAAAGTGGCTAAAAGAGACAAGAGACGTGTGGCTGGATTAAATCTTTTGCAATAAAAGAGCACTAAATAATCTCAAAATTCTAAAGGTCAATCACAAAGTTTATTACGACCTAGAAGGAAGCATGTCGGGTGCATCCTGTTGTAGAGGTATTATTTCTTTAGGGCCTGCATTTATTACCTCTAAATTGTCAAAGACATCATGCTGTTATTGAAGACTCCTTTATTTTACTTATAGATTTTGGATCAGATGCTTCTTTTCAACAATTCTAAAGAATAAAAGGGAAATCAAGTCTTTTTCGACCGATTTCTGAGTAGAAAGAAATTATTGTCTTTATTTTCAATATTTTCTGTTTATTGGTTTACTAAATATCGCGGTAAGTTGATCTTTTAATTTCCCTCTGCATTGTAGTATAATGCATAATGGGGATTAATTAGTACATCTTCTATAAATCTTTGTATATCATTTCCCCCTCGCCTGGCCCTCCCTGAGATCTGATGTTTTCTTCATGTATAAACATTTTTCATCTGAAAAAAAGGATAATGAGGAATATATGTTAATTCAAGGTATATCTGCATTGATATTTGTTTGAGGTTTTTTTTTCATTGTAAATAGAGTGCATTAAATTAGGGATGTGGGATGGCCTTTACGATGCTTGTCATTCTGTTGACCAACATATATGCACATCTCTACCTTTATCTTCTGCTGAACTCGAGATAATTGAAATTGAGCCTCCCTGTAAAAGAGATGCATTACAACAGTCTTCTTTACATAAATTAAATGTATCAGGTTTGCTAAATGTTCATGTTCACTAGACTTTTTGTCTGTCCTCTTTTTATAGTAAATAGGGTTGGCCTTACTTTCGATTTCCACGGGGAAATGGCAAAATGTTGATTTTCTTCTTATGCTATAAACTACACTCCTCAGATATTACTGTTGTTGATATTGGCAAGAGTATCGCTACATATTTTGAACATGAAACATCAATTACAAGGGAGGCCAAATCACCGTTCAAGACACCACTTTCATGCTGGAAGAAGTTACATGATTGTGAGTTATGGTTAACAAAGAAATTTTCAGTCAATAATTTTGATTCACTGGATATGGAAAGTTCTTATAATGATAGACATGTATTTGTTATTTGATTACAATGCATTTTCATGTTCATGACTACAGTTGAAGAAGTATTTTTAACCTAAAAAAAATCATTGAATCGTATTTGTGACTCTTGAAGGAGAGGAGATAAGGTTTCTCTATATAGAGTAGGAGCAAGCTTAACATTTTTAAGAATGGTGGTGGAGTTCCAGTGATGTTGGAACTCGAAATTCGAACACGAGGAAATGTGGTAGGGAAGTTAGTGAGCACAAAAGGTACATTACTTGCCCTATAGTCGTAGTGGGTGTTGACTCCGCAACCTCCAAACCTATCAAGCTCAAACAAGATTCATGTGCATATCATTGAGTTCATAAAGGCTTTGCGCCTATACTTTTATCTGGTTTCCCTCGTATTAAGTTATATTGTAAAATTTGAGGTAATTTGAGGCATACCGGTCTTTTCATTGATGGGCCAGCTCAATCCCTTGCATCTAAACCTTGTATTTAGAAATTCCATGGATTATACCCAAGTTATATGCAGCTTGATTGGCTTCTCTGCTTCAGTTTTTCTCTATTTGCCAAACTTGAAGAAATAGTAAAGGTAGTGTACAGTTCGGGATAAATTGAGAATCATAAGCAAGACTTTGGAACGTGTAGAGGAAAGAGTTATTAGATTTCAAGAAAAACATGATTAGTTGTTCAACCAGATTTTTTTGTATTAGCCACCAGGAGCTTGAACAATCCTTATTGGGTGCATGCAAAGCCATGAATGAATATCATGTATGTCCTTACTCTATGAGAAATGCAGATGAAGATGATGCGCTCTTACCCAGATGAGATTCCTGCTATCTTCATGTTAGATAGTTCTCATGAAAGGGCATGTCAATCAAGAAATGCTTAAATTTTCCTATGCTTGTATACTGGATTGCGGAAATATTTATAAGTTCTTTTAGGCTAAAATAATGTAATGTTTACTAAAATTGCAGAACATTAGTTTTGTGAGAGGGAGCTATTTTTAGCTGCACCGAGATTATATGTTATATTGTAAAACTCTCTGTGTTAGAGTTGTGAATGGGGTTTTCATTACATGTATATGTCATATATTCTGTAAAACACTACTGTTAATATTTGTAGATGTATTGATATGTTGTTGTTATCTCACCACAATCTTCTCCACTATAAGTTAATGATATAGGGGTGATGCTTAAATTCTAGTAATTTCAGTGCTATTTAATAATATCGTGTCGTTTCAGTGCTATTTATTAATCCTGCATTTATATCAAGAACAACGTTAAGTTTAACATTTCAAGCTATACTAAAGAGGGCTCCTTTTCAAAGTCGGGGCATTAGGCTTATGTCTAAAAAAAACCCTACTATTGAAGACAATATAAATACAAGTTTTCTCATATTCATACATAAAATTGTTTTACAGTTTGATAATAATCTAATTATAAAAAAAAAACCTTCTAAACAACATTGACTGTGTGAGGGTGTGATCCCTAATTCAAAACATTGATCCGCCTTGTTCTTTTTGCCGTTATACTATTATCACTTTGGACCACCAAATATGGTTGGACTATGTTTTTCCTATGAGGGTCTTTGACCAAGACTGACGTCTTGTACTCATGTCATTACTAAGTACTAAGATTTCTGTTCAAACCAAAGTAAAGCGATTTACAAATAACCAAATTAACATCATATTTTTTTATTTTTTTTATTTTGGAAGGTAAGCCGGTTTTAGGGATCCGTAACCACAGAGTAACCAAGCCCTGAAGGGCATCCAAATCCCGAAGGCAACCACAAGCCTCCAAAGAGGTACAATGCCCAAAGGCCCACAAGACAACCCAAAGGATGTCCACAATTCTCACCCCATAGGGGTTCGAACTCATGACCTCTCATGGGGTAGAAGGTCACACAGCCACTGAGCCAATGGCTCAATGGTTAAATCAACATCATATTGAAAGCTTGTAAGTCATCCGTTTGTCCAGTATCTTATGCATGATCAACTATTTCCAGTTACGTTTGAGAATTGTGAAGAATAATATTACCCTAGACCAAGCCACGGTAAAATCTTGATGGCACTATCTACAGTACCGGACAAGTGCCTTCAGCACTTTAACAATACAAAGACATGTCTTCAGCACTAAAAAAATAAAAAAAATGCCTTCGACAATGGATCACCAACATTACAAAAGTCATTAAAAATTAAGCATATAAAAATTTATTTAATAGTTTTTAATTCTCTAAAAATTTTAAAAATTATTGTAGGCACACGCGATACTGCTAGTCTACTTCTAACGAGCTAGACTATTGAAAGGATAAGGTTATGTTGATTTCGGACCTAGTTAGATCTAGTTCTTTAACCAATAATACCCCAACTAACAGTAGTCCACAAGAAAAGGAGGGCTTTGTTCCATATCAATCTTTTGTGTATGCAAGTTTTAAGCATGGGGAGATGAGCTTGAAGAACAATAAAAACTATCTTGAGTATGAATTATGGATTAAATTGTTGAGGGCTCTGTCAACATTAATCTAACGACAAGTTCAATCAGACCTTTACATCAAATAAGGGTAGTATCTTCTTAGTTATAAGGGAACAGACACAAGATCATTTTTATTATGGCATAAGGCAGAGTGTAATTGCTACTCAACAGTGGTCCTACTGCTTTAAAGGGTACAAATTGGGGAGAATATACAACACATATGATGGATAGTGTTATTATCTGGAGCATAATTGAGACCACTTAAAACAAAGGGAAGTACAAAAGATGATAAGCATGCATAAAACATCTTTTATAGGTGTGACTGAGACTAAGCTCAAGGGGCTATTTGGATACTATGTTAAACCAGTCTAGTCCAGTTTAAAACTAAACTAAAGTTAAAAATACATGTTTGGCAAACTATAGGCCATACTAATCAGGTTTCCTTTTGAACCAGTCTGCTCTATATTTTGAAGAAAGCTGGTTTTTTTATTGGAACGAATAATACTTGTTTCGCAATAGAGTGAGTTTCAAAATCTAATTAAAATTGTGATAAAATAATAGAGAGTTCACATACTTATCGAAAAAAGAGAAAAAACTCTACGAAGAGAACAACTATGTACTTCCTCTCACTTCCTCATTAATATACACATCCACCATTAATGATCTCGCCCAAACTAAACCTATGTATATAAAGTAAAGCAAAACCATATTTTGGTTTGATTTTTGAGAAGATGAAGAATTCAAAGTGTTTTAATCCAACAGAGATGAAGATTTACAAGTCTTCCTCTCTAACAGAGATGAAGAAATCTAAGATTTCAACTCTAACATAGGCGAAGACGAAGGATTCCAATTGTTTTAAATCAAAGATCTCCAAGTCTGAGACGAATCTCCTCCTCATCGGTCATTTGTTTCCAAATCAAATCTGTCATCTACAACAAAGATTAGGAATTGGTAAATCTCCAACTTTACGTGTGCATCTGTTTCTGCTGTTGTTGCTATTGTTATTTTGATTGTTGTATTTGTTTTTGGACAATTTAGGTTGAGAAGTTGGTTACAAATTTTTGGTAAAGAGATGGAAACTGGTAAAAGTTTTGTTAGGAGAGATAAGTTGCTTGAGATTAAGGCAAAAGTTAGAGTTAGTTGGGAAAAATTCGGTGTGTTTAAAGCTGAGTTAAACGTAACTCGGCCGGAACCGGGAGAAAAATTCGTTGGTAGCTTCCCCTTTCCTTACATGAACGGTGTACTTCACCTAGGCCATGCCTTTTCCTTGTCAAAGCTTGAATTTGCTTCGGCTTATCATAGATTAAGGGGTGCTAATGTGTTGTTGCCTTTTGCTTTTCACTGTACTGAGATGCCCATTAAGGCTAGCACCGATAAACTTGCTTGAGAAGTTCACAGATTTGGGGACCCTCCTGTTTTTCCAACTTTAATGGAGGAGGATGAAATTAGTATTTTAGAGATGAATGGGGAGGAACAACAAACTTTATTTGATAAGTTTAAGAGTAAAAAATCAAAAGTTGTGGCTAAATCGTCTGGGAATAAGTTCCAGTGGGAGATTATGAAGAGTTTTGGGTTGTCGAATATTGAGATTTCTAAGTTCCAAGATCCTTACCACTGGCTTATGAATTTTCCTCCTTTGGCTGTAAAAGACTTCAAGGCATTTGGGTTTGGTTGTGATAGGAGACGCACCTTTATAACTACGGATATAAACCCTTTCTACAATTCGTTTGTTAGATGGCAAATGAGAAAGTTGAAGGATATGGGGAAGATTGTTAAGGATTTGAGATACGCAGTTTACTCTCCTTTAGATGGTCAGCCGTATGCCGATCATGACAGGGCCTCTGGTGAAGGTATGCAACCTCAAGATTACACCTTGATTAAGATGGAGGTGGCACCGCCTTTTCCCCCCAAGCTAAGACCTTTGGAAGGGAAACATGTGTTTTTGGCTGCCTCAGCACTAAAACCTGAAACCATGTATGGGAAGACCAATTCGTGGGTGTTACCCGATGGGAAGTATGGAGGTTTTAAAATCAATGAAACTGATGTCTTCATCATTGCTGAGAGAGCAGCTCTTAATCTCGTTTATCAGAAATTGTCTAAGATTCCCGAGAAGCCAACTTGCTTGATTACAGTAACTGGACATGATTTGATTGGTTTACCATTGAAGTCTCATCTGTCGTTCAATGAGATCATATACTCACTTCCCATGCTCACAATCCTCACAGACAAGGGTACTTGACTAGTGTGCCTAGTGATTCCCAGGATGACTACATGGCTTTACTTGATTTGAAATCTAAACCAGCTTTGAGGGCCAAGTTTGGAGTAAAATATGAGTGGGTCTTACCATTTGAGGTCATACATATTATAAACATCCCTGAATTTGGTGATAAAGCAGCTGAGAAGGTCTACATAGATTTGAAAATCATGAGCCAGAACGGGAAAGACAAGCTTGTGGAAGCGAAATGGTTAACCTATTTGAAAGGATTCACTGAAGGGACAATGCTTGTTGGTGAATACACTGGGATAAAAGTGCAAGAGGCTAAGCCATTGATAAATACAAAGCTTCTAGAGCTTGGACATGGGGTTATTTATAGTGAACCTGAGAAAAAATTCATGTCTAGTTCAGGTGATGAATGTGTAGTAGTTCTCACAGATCAGTGGTACATCATATATGGGGAAACTGAATGGAGGAAACAAGCTGAAGAATGTTTATCAAACATGAAACTTTATTGTTACTGTTGCAGCTCCTAGGTCAGCTTAATTATTTTTGCTCATATATACATTCTATTTATTGACTCGCCACAGAAGCGATAGATTGTTGTAAATTTATCCAAGTTTCAGAGACCAAAAGAGGTCGTCAGAGCTTACGAGTAGAATGCTAGCACTGCTTGGTTAGTATTATCCGATGTACATCATGGGTGATCTGGTCTATCTAGACGATCTGTATATTGATTTGTTTCTTGCAGTATTGTTGTACTTGTTTCTTGCATTGTTTGCAGTATTGTTGTACTTTTTATATGTTGGTTTTTCTTACCTATTTTTCCACTTGGAGCTTTTATGGTGGAAGTGCTCGCTCAAAATAAGTTAATATCTGAGATGGTTATAGTTTATCTTCGTGTAATGATTACCACATCTACAATCTTGAATCCAGTATTTATGATTATTGGGTTTGATTCTTTTGTTCTGGCCGGCATTACGTTAATGCTCTTTGCTAGCACCGTCTGGTTGAAGTTGATGTCATGCACACACGAGTTATGATAAGTATTTTGCTATAATTTTGAGTACATGTATTGATGTTTTTAACAAAGTTAATTTGAGTATTTTATTAGAAAAAGTTAAAAATAATTATAAGAACTGGTTTACGATACAAGTATCCAAACAACATACAAGTCAGAACCAGGATAACAAGTAAAAATGACCAAACAACATATTAAACTGAACTAGTTCTGGTTTATACATATCCAGGATAGGCCAACTAGGTTTATCCTTGGCTGGCCCAAAAAATTTAAGTATCCAAACAACCCCTAATAGACTGAATGAAGTTAACACTGTTAGCATAATATCCCCCTTGTGGAAGTATATTAGTATGTTAGTGATACTAACACTGTAAGGATTTTAGTATGTTGGGACCCTTATAAGTGTGATATCACAATTATTGAGGTATGTACACAAGCAATACATTGTATTGTTGATACAATGGGAAAGGGTATACTGATTTCTATGGTGAATGGATCTAATTACATTGTGGGTAGAGAGGTTATGTGGAAAGATTTATTCTATACTGATAAATTCCTTGAGTTACCTTGGTTGAATGTAGGTGATTTTAACTCTGCCTTTTCAGTAATGATAAGTAGGGGGAGACCAACTGCAACAGCTATTCTTACAAAAGTTATCTGTGTAATCTTAACCTGCTGGACATGAGTCACTTATGGCACAAGTTCACTTGGTCTAACAGGCAGTGCACAAAGGATAGAATAATGACTGAGATAGACAAAACCTTAGTGAATGATGTGTGGGTGAAAGCTTAACCTGATGCAACTACAGATTTTATGGCTACAGGGATCTCAGACCATAGTGCTATGGTAGTGAGGCTTACTATGAGCCAAAGAAACTACGAAATTTCCTTTAAATATTTTAACCTATGGGCTGATATAAGTGGATGCAACAAAGTCATAGAAGCTAGCTGGAGAGAGAAGGTTTTTGGAAACCCAATGTTTGTGCTACAGAAAAAGCTTAAAGGCTTGAAAAAGGTGAAACATCCATATTTAGAGTTTATTTCATTCCGTATCTAGTTTAAATGTCAGCGCTATCTCGTGGTTATCCATCGTCAGAGAGTGCACATGGAGCGACTACAGTTGGACTGACACTGAATAGGTAAGTGGGTTTCTAACTCCTTGTTCTAAAATATTAAGCCCATCGTATTTTACATATTATGGAAAAGGAATTAAGTATGTCTTTTTAAGAAAGCAAATATTTATTTAAACATGACTATCTGAACATTTTCCCTCAGTATTTCTTTTACTCGAATAGATTTTATTTCTATTCGAATAATTCTGGGAACATGTCTATTCGAATAGATTTATGTTGTCCGAATAAAATACCTCAGGCTCTTATTTATTCGAATAGATTTCATTTTTATTCGAATAAAAAGGCTCAGCCTTTTATTTATTCAAATAGATTTCTTTTTTATTCGAATAAAAAGGCTCAGCCTTTTATTTATTCGAATAGATTTACTTATATTCAAACAGAGGACGTGTTTTTTGTTTTTCTATTTAAGACATCCTTTCTTTTTTCATAACTCACGTCTTCCAAAACCTATTTTTTGAGGGATTGAACTTTTAGATAAAGGAGAGATTTTTTTTGAGAGATTTAAGAGAGAACTAACAACTCAAACTTGAATCAATCATTAAATCACAAACCCAATTCATAATTTGAAGAACTTGTGAGATTCAAGATTGAAAGCTTTGGCGAGAGATTAAAGCGAGGTGTTACAAGAATGAAGAGGCATTGTGAGAATGTGGAATTGATTGTGAGGAGTTCAATTAAAAGAGAAGTACCCACGAGATGTATTTATCGAGTCTGTAAGTAATTGAATACTTGTAATTTCTTTACAATAGTAGATTGTTTAGCTGTCAGGTGATTCGACAGTGACATATAGGTTTTTCTCCTGTGAAAGGTTTCCCACAGGGCTAAAATCTTTGGTCTTGTGTTTATTTTCTAATTACTTATTAACACTAGTTAATCGAATCAATTTAAACTTGATTAACGTTAGAACATTAATTCAAAGGAATTCGGACCTATTGATTTTGACCTAAATTAATTGAAATTAGTTAATCTCAAGTGATTAGAAATTTCAATTGGTATCAGAGCAGTCATGCTTCGAGGATTAAGAACCTTAGCGTGGATCCCGGCTTAATTGCTTGGGAATAATGGATTCTAAAAGATTTTAGAGGTCCCATAAATCATCCGCCCCTCTTTGATGACAAAAACTATCCTTATTGGAAGGTCTGAATGGTTGCATTCTTATAATCACTTTGAGAAGATGTCTGGATTGCAATCGAGGATGGATGGATATACCCTACCATGATGAAGGGAATGGGTAATGAATCAGAAGTGGCCTTTAAGCCTAGGAATCAATGGTCTAAGGATGAAAAGGAAGTTGTTGGTTATAATAATAAGGGTCGCAATACTATCTTTATGGCTGTGAGCTCAAGTAAGTTTTAACACATATCTGTTTGTACCACTTCAAAAGAAGCTTGGGACATATTAGTTTGAACTCA
The DNA here is from genome assembly GCA_014058105.1 of Kingdonia uniflora. Taxonomy (NCBI): domain Eukaryota; kingdom Viridiplantae; phylum Streptophyta; class Magnoliopsida; order Ranunculales; family Circaeasteraceae; genus Kingdonia; species Kingdonia uniflora. The sequence goes on along the minus strand of JACGCM010001859.1, from coordinate 2,592,772 downwards.
CGAAGGTGATGATACAGTTAAGGAAAGCAAATTGTAAATGCTCACCTCACAATTCAAGAATATTCGAATGGATGAGAATGAACCCTTTGATGAGTTCTATACGAGACTAAGTGACATTGTTAACACTAATGCCGCATTATATGCAGCTTACTCAGATGTTCAAATTGGTCACAAAGTTGTAAGATCTCTTCCTAAGAGCTTTAGATCCAAACGTGATGTTATCAAGGAAGCTCAGGATCTTAAGAAAATAAAACCAGATACATTAGATGGAAAATTGTAAACTTTTAAACTAGAGACAAAAATGAAAAATCCTGAGAAGAACCAGAATATTTCTTTTAAATGTTCATCTTATTCTTCTTCCTCTAAGGGTACCAAAGAAGCTGATAACTCATCGTATTCAGATAATGATGATGGGTCTGATTTGGATTCACAGCTATAAGCAATCAGCTGAAAAACCTTGTGAAAAACTATTAATTTCAAAAGCAAGGGCAATCAGTGAATTACAAGTCATGAACTCATGATCATCTTAAATCGAATAACCGGCAAACCAACCTTGACACTGACCTGAGTCAAGTTGAATGTTATAAGTATCACAAGTTTGGTCATTATGCTCATAGTTATCTTAATAATAAATCTGGAACCAATCACAAAGCTATGAATATCAGTATTACTTAGGATGACAGTGATGATGAGAATGATAATAATATGAGAAATTCCCAAGTAGTTGATAAGGGACAATATTGTGTATATCCTGCTTTTCTAAATTGTGGTAATGATAACTCTGACACTTTTGAACTTGAAAATTCTAGTGAAAATTAGTGTGGTCATGAACAAAATGAGTTTGAGGACCTAAATCTTGAAGTATTGTATGCACAGACTTTTGCAAAGTGTATTACACATGGTAAACTTAACAAAGTCTTGAAAGACCAAGTTAATATACTCATGCGTGAACTTTAAGAAAAAACTGAGAATACAAGTCAAGAGATAGAAATGCTTGAAGATGAGAAACAATACCTCCATGAAAAGGTTGTGATTTTAGATAAAGAAGTTCATGATGCGAAGGAGAAAATGAAATTAACTTTGGACGAACTTTATTCGGCCAAGCTTGATGTAGTTTTATCTCAGCAAAAACTTGAAATTTTTTGCCATAGGGCTAAGAACATTGATAAGATGTTATGTATGGGAAAGACATATTCTGGCAAAAGGGGTCTAGGATATGAGAAACATCTCTCTAATGCCGAGACTCCTCAAGTCATAAAATTTATGAAAGCAACTACTACTACATCGCTGCCCAAACATAATATAATATCTTCCACTCATAATAAAGCCAAAAGGTTCTCGAACTCTCATATTTATTATTGTAGAATATGTGGTTGAAAGGGTCATATTGCCTCTTTTGTAGATTTGTTGGATCCTATCAACCATATGTTCGCCCTTTCAATGAACAAAGATATAAGTCTAATGTGATTGATTTCTACTAATGTAAAAAGTGAGAATGTGCCTAGATGGTTTGCATGGGAAACCTCAGCTCGAAGGAATCTTCGAAGCATTTGGGTATGAAAGATTGATTTAGCACCACAGATAAGGTACAATGTTCTTTTGATAAGGTAATAAATATCAACTGAGACGAGTTATTAGTATGCTTCATTGATTAGGTACGCTTCTTACCCTATCTCAGTTTGTTTTTATTTTTTTTATTTTTATTTTTAGGACAGTAGGGAACTGTTTTGATTTTATTTACACTTTGCACTTTAGGAGCTTTTGTATGTGGAATATTCTTGTAAGACTTGGACCTTGCTTTGCATTATATTCATTCATGAGATAATTATTTGGTAAAATCACAGTTCACAATAATCATTGATCTTCTTGTTTAAACTAAAAGCTCATTGTGATTAGAACCACGTGAGGATAACTGTAGAAACTTCATACCTAATGCTATGTGAGGATCTAGCCCTTTACAATCTTTGAGTGTTATTTCATAAATTCTTTCCAGATTCAGCATCTTTTCTGATCCCATTTTTTATAATCAATTGTCGATGGTAACTTCAAGTTCAAGTTAGTCTAATAGGACATTCTTTATACTTGATTCGAGATGAAAAAGATACTATGTAAGACCGAAGATATCATAATAGGCATTTTATTGTTACACCTTTTTGGCCTTCGTCTATGCTTACCCAAAATATTATCCGCTTGCAGTCTTTTGTGCCTTAAAATATGTCATTCATTTTTCTACTAAAATTCTTTACTAGTTTACCAGTTTGTTCTTAGACTTTTCAGTAAAAAAAGGGGGAAGAAAAAAAAAGGGGGGGGGAGAAGTGATTTTTAGGGGAAGATGAATATGAGAATAGAGTTTGTATCCCCAATGTGGTTTTAGTGGTGGAGATGGATATAAGAAGTGAGTTTTTCCAATATTTTTATGGTACATCATAGTCTATTTGTACTCATTACATGAAATTAATAAAGGGAGGTAAACTCAAAATAAAGGAGTAGTATGAGTTATTGTTACTCACTAAAGAAAATAGTAAAAGAATGTGAGCTCAAAATGAAGGAGGGGAAGAAGTGTTCTATTTCATGTGTGTTTAATAAGAAAATAGAATAACAGAAGGTGGACTCAAATTGTGGAAAGATGGGGAGTTAGTATAACTGCTAGTCTCAGAATACCAGTAAAATACCCAATCCGTCATATCCCTTCCCTTGCCTACATTATAACTTTTTTAAGACCTGTTTGATCTTAAGTTTAGCATAGTCAGTTTAGTGGAGATGAGAGATAAGGATTATATGTCAATTCACTCAACACCATATATGACAATTGATTTCCTGTCTATGAGATCTTCAATAAATAGTGCGCAGTTTATTTGATGAAATTTGAATTTTTCTATTTACATACTCATATTCATATTTCATACAGAGTGTTTACTAGGAAATTCTCATTGATTTTTGATTGACCACCCTAGTGAGGCATAAGTTGAAACAACTTTCCAATAAAGTATTCTAACTGCAGCTGAGTAATACTTGAAAACTGGGTATCTATCTGAATATGCACACACGCGTACCAAGTAATTCGTTTAGTGATTGTTTTATAATACATGGGCGATGTTTTGGTCTTTATAGAATATTTTAGATTCATTGTCTTTATATCATGCATTGTGTTAGGGGGAGTGTTGTCTTCTTATGCTTGCTTATTTCAAAGACACTCCTCGCATATGTTTTCCTTTTATTTTATTTTTAGGAGGTTACCATTATTTTAAGGGGGAGATGCATATTATTTTGGGGTATTGGTTTTGATTTTTTTAGTATCCTAATAGTCTCTCTTTTCAGAATACTTGATTCCACCCTTTGTTTGCTTCTCCTTTTATTGGCTATTTACCCTTTGTTCATCTATGCCAAAAAGGGGAAGAGATGATCATGACAGGTAAGTCATGTAAGTTATGTTCTTTTTTTTAGATTTCTTATTTTAAATGAACGGTTACGTGATGTATCTTGTTTAGTGTGTAGGGATTCCAGAGTATATGATATATAAGATGAAAGTGGAACTTTGAGTATGGATGTTCAGTGATTAAGTCAGTCCATCGAGTTATATTTTTATTTCTTATAGTTCTAGTTTTGACATGAAATGAACCAAAGTGGGAGATTAAAACATCCATATTTGGAGTTTGTTTCATTCCGTGTCAAGTTCAAATGTCAACACTATCTCGTGGTTATCCGTCGTCAGAGAGTGCACATGGAGCGACTACAGCTGGACTGACATTGAACAGGTAAGTGGGTTTCTAACTCCTTGTTCTAGAATATCAAGCCCATCGTATTTTACAGATTATAGAAAAGGAATTAAGTATATATTTTTAAGAAAACAGATAGTTATTCGAACAGGACTATTCGAACAATTTCCCACAACATTTTTTTTATTCGAATAGATTCATTTTTTATTCGAATATTTCTGGGAACATGTCTATTCGAATAGATTGTATGTTGTTCAAATAAAATACTTCAGGCTATTATTTATTCCAATAGATTTCTTCTTTATTCGAATAAAAAGGCTCAACTTTTTATTTATTCAAATAGATTTATTTTTATTCAAATAGAGGATGTGTTTTCTGTTTTTCTATTTAAGACATCCTTTCTTTTTTCATAACTCACATCTTCCAAAACCTATTTTTTGAGGGCTTAAACTTTTAGAGAGATGAGAGATTTCTTTGAGAGATTCAAGAGAGAACTAACAACTCAAACTTGAATCAATCATTGAATCACAAACCCAATTCATTATTTGAAGAACTTGTGAGATTTAAGACTGAAAGGTTTGACAAGAGATTGAAGCGAGGCGTTGCGAGAATGAAGAGGCGTTGTGAGAATACAAAATTAATTGTAAGAAGTTCAATTAGAAGAGAGGTAACCACAGGATATGTTTATCGAGTCTGTAAGTAATTGAATACTTGTAATTTCTTTTCAATAGTAGAATGTTTAGTTGTCGGGTGATTCGACAACAACCTGTGGGTTTTTTTCCTGACAAAGGTTTCCCACAGGGTTAAAAAAAATTAGTATTGTGTTTATTTTCCAATTGCTTGTTAACACTAGTTAATCAAATCAATTTAAACTAGGTTAAGGCTAGAACATTAATTCAAAGGAATTCGGACCTACTGATTTTGACCTAAATTAATTGAAATCGGTTAATCTGAAGTGATTAGAAATTTCAAAAGGTACTTTTTAAGTGGAGAAAAGAAAATGTAGGGAATACAAGAGCTCTAACTGAAGATGCAAAGAGGCAACTCATAGAAATCCAAGATGTTATTCAGAATGATCCTAGTGACATTAGCCTTTATAATGCAAAAGCTCTTACAACCAGCAACTTCGCAGCGCTTGCTAGGAATAAAGAATCAAGGGTCAATTGGCTGCAATTGGGTGATTTTAATTCCTCTTTCTTTCATAAAGTAGTTATAGCTAGGTGGAATGATAATTCTATTAATGCATGCCATCAGAGATAATGACAATAATTTGATCATTGATCATGACACAATTACTGTTACTGCAGTTGATTGTTTCAAGAACATGATGGGTGACCAATTTATGCCTATTAACTATGAACACATAAAGAATCTTAAGTATAAAGATAGAGTCCCTCTTAGTGAACTTGTTGAAGATATAAATGATGAAGATATTTATGTTGTCTTATTCTATATTGATAATAATAAAGCACCTAGGCCAGATAATTTTAATGCCCACTTCTTGAAAACCTTCTCGGAGATTGTGAAAAAAATAAATTCTCAAGGCCATTAGGAATTTCTTTAGAAGAAAAAACTTTTATCCCAAGTTAACTCCACTATAATAGTCTTTGTCCCTAATGTCAAGAACCTTTCTAACTTTAGAGATTTTTAGGCCTATATCTTATTGTAATGTCATTCATAAGGTCATAACTAAGATTTTGACTTTCAGGATGAAGAGAGTGTTATTGATGTGACACATCCCGCATAGGGTCGTTTACCTCCGTATGACCTATGTTTATTTGATGTTTTAGGTTTTATGTTTTAGGTTAAGCTCTGTTGGAGAGGTCCAATGTGGGCTATTAGCAGTTTCCCAATTTAAGTAGAATTATATTTCAATTAGAATTAGGGTTTCTAATTCTAACCCCCCCCCCCCCCCCCCCCCCTTGTGTTCTAAAAAGTGGAGGCCTAGGTTATTTGTTTCTCAGTCGTTATTGAATAAAGCTTCAGGTTTAGCCCTAATTTAGTTTTTATTGAGTTTTGAGTTTTGAGTTTAGTAGAGAAAACCCTAATTTCAATTAGGTTTTCGTAATCTTCAAGTTTTCGCTTTCTCGACTTGATTTTGTGTCAGTTATCTCCTCTTATTTGCTCAGAAATTACCATAGGCAGAGGACTATTACCCCCAAATGTATTACCAAAATTGACTTAAGCCTATGACATGGTACAATGGAAAATTGTTATCTCTACCCTGGAAGCCCTTGCTTTTCCTAGTTTATTTGTTTAGTTGATTGCAGAGTGTATTACTGCACCCACTTATTATGTGTCTATTAATGGAGTTGTTGAAGGGTTCTTTAGAGGGAAAAGAGGGTTGAGACAAGGAGATCTTATTTCCCCTTACCTTTTTGTGCTTGTCATGGAGTCTTTAGGCATTCTTTTTTACTCTGAAGTTGAAAAAGGTACCCCTAGCCTGCGTTATAGATGTAAGAAGACTAAGCTTGCTCATCTTGCTTTTGTAGATGACTTGTTAGTGTTCTGTAAAGGGGATGTTCTCTCAGCTAAAGCCATAAAAGACTGTCTTACTATGTTCAAGGGCATTACAGGTCTGGAGGTGAATAAGGACAAGTCCACCCTTTATTTCTCTGGAGTGGACCAGAGCACTAAGGATATTGTGTGCAGAATCCTTGAGTTTGAAGAGGGAATCACACCTGTTAGATACCTGGGTATACCCCCTTATATCCACCAAACTTAGAGCTAAGGATTGTTATCCCCTTATTGATAAAATGACTAGTAGGGTAATGTCATGGAAACATAAATTCTTGTCATATGCTGGTAAATTACAATTGCTGCATTCAGTCATCTTCAGCTTTAATGTTTACTGGATAAATATTTTAATGGTGCCTCAATTTGTGATTGATAAGATTAATGCTTTATATTCGAGATTCCTTTGGTTAGGTCATGAAACGGAAAGGAAAGTCACTCCTATTGCTTGGAATAGTGTTTGCACTCCAAAACAAGTACTACACACCTCATTGGTAATGGCAAGAATACTTCACTCTAGTATGACCCTTGGCATAGGCTAGGCGTTTTTAAAGACAAGTTTATACACCACTGCAGATATAATCCTATCTTGGCCCTAATGCTACTGTGAGTAATTTTATTTCAGATAACTGCTGGATAGTGCCTCCTCGTATTAATGATACTATACCTGAGATTACTAACTTTTTGCATATTTTTTATTTATTTTTTATTTTTGATGTCCAGAAGTTTGTTGGGTTCATCATATTTCACCATTCTCCTAACTAATCTCCCGGGGATCGCCTAACTCCTTGCATGTGATATATGAACACCCAGGAGTTAGTGATAAGCTTATTTGGACCTCTTCAGTTCATGGCAATTTTACAGTAGCTTCTGTTGTGGATAATTGTAGGCAGCACAAGCCATTCGTAGAGTGGAAAGAGATTATGCGGGACTCTATTGTTATCCCTAGGCATGGGTTTATTTGTTAGATGATGATAAATGATTGCTTTCACACAAGATAAGTTGGTGCATATGTTGAACACATCAGTTTGCCAGGTGTGTAAAACTGCAACTGAGAGTTGTGATCATCTACTCATGGGCTGCATTGTAGCTAGACATATATGGGGTAGAATTTTCACTAAAAGTGGCTTTACTAGGCAAATCCCAGACTTAAATAATGAAATAACTTTCTGATGGGAACCTCCAGTGGAGGGTGTTGTGCTCCTGAATACACATATGGGTCAGTGCAAAGGGATAGAGGTGGTGGCTATGGAGGGATAGCGGCCAGGGTGACTAATGGAGACTGTATATTATGCTACAGTGGGAGAGGCCCTCCAGTTTCAGTGGTGTATCAAGAGATGAAGTCTACCAAGAGAGACCTGCAGCTGTGTATTGAAAGAGGGGTGAAATACATTCAAGTTACTACTGATTCAGAGCTTATAATAGCATATATTAAAAGACTCAAGAAGCCTCCTTAGAACTGCTTTCATCTGCTTCAGTCCATCCATCATAGTAGGGCAGCTTGACAGTTTTTCTATAGTGCACAAGTATAAAGATCCTAATAGATGTGCGGATTTGCTTGCCGATTTTTGTGCCATAGATGGTGAATTAATATTGACTCCCAGCACTTGGCCTATTAAGCTTGTTGTTTTTATGGATGAAGACGCTGGAAGAAACAATATGCTAGAATGTAATTATTTTTGGTTATTTGTATAGATGGTCCATGGGGAACCCACCCCAGTTTGCCTTACAAGATATATATATGTTTGATTTTATATAAGAACTAAGTAGGCATACTATTTATCTTCTTTTCTTTCGACAAACATATTTCATAGTACGTCTGATCTGGAGATGAAGGTATGGGATGTCACCCAAGTCGCGTATGGCGTGGTTGTCCTGAAAGTGGACTTTTCGCCAGTAAATCGCTGACAGACGTGTACTTGACACTTTGAATTAGATTTTATTGCTTAGGCATATTTATCAAGGAAGATGATAAAAAGTAATAATATCGACGTCCTTATATGACATTTCCATATCTATATGATCCATCTTTCACATATAGAAGAAATAAATAGGTCTCATGAAGACCAATCATCTGTAAAAAAACTCAGAATTAGTTGGGTTTGAACAAACTCACCGACTGAATCAATGGAGTATACCATCTATCAAGTCCAAATTAATTTACAAAAAAGGTATGTTTGACTTTATCAGTCAATATAATATCAAAATAATGGAGCAGTCAATAGCTCTTGACAGTGAATGTCATACCTTGAAATTACATAACCTTACAGATGTGGAAATGTATTTAAAAAAATATAATTATCTGCATATTGGATGTATCCAAGTTGCATTCAAACTTTTAACTCTCCTAGGAATTAATTCTAGTATTTTTGCATACCTGAGGAATAAGAGAAGTAGAGAGTTCAAATCATCTCTTATAGGAATTGTTCAAACTAGTCTATGTCATGGGCCAATTTATTTTGATGTTTATCCCAATTTAACTTTTTCCTTCACGGATAAGTCTATGTTTGATGGTGTGAGTCTACGAATTCAAGCACAGGGATGCGATTTTACCCCTGGAGCAAAAATTATAACAGTTATTTATCGGATTCACTATAAAGTTATGAATACTTTATGTCTTAGAGCTATCCTCAAAAGTAAACCAGGTAAAATTGTAGATGTACACAGTAACTATTTAACGACTAATATTGATGTCAACAGGCTTATAAATAGGGATGAGTTTACTATCCCAACAGAATGGACACTGTCTAAGGCAGTGGTTCAACGACCTAGGTTTAACAACCAGGCTAGTCAAATCACCCAAACTCCTGATGGAGATGTTGAAGTAATATTTGCTTCTACTCCAATCAAACTCTCTCTTGATAGGAGTATGTCTTACAGAATGGCAAGAGAAGGAAATATTCCTTACCAGGTTTATTGTCCTTCTTCTCGGCCCTCTGTGTCTAGGAACTCCACATCTGAACCTATCCTTAAAAGTATTAAGGTGTCTGATCAACAGATTCCCCATGGAGTCTATACTGATCACTTCACCAGTACAAGGCTTGAAGTAGAAAGAGAAAGACCTACTTCTCTTGCATCTGAGGCGAGCTTTTATGTATTTATGGATTTAAGCCCTAATTCATTTATTTGCCAGCTTATAAGTAGGGAATTCATGTCTTCCAGCCATGAAGAGTTTAGGACATGGTATTTCCAAACATTTAGTAGGGAAGAATTGGCTTTAATCAAGGAATTATACTACCTTGAGATTAAGAAAAGCCAAAAGGTAATATTATTTTGTGAAAAGTTCACAAGATGGTACCCTCACCAACAGTACCTAATCAGTAATATGAAAGATTTTACTAAGAAATGGGTAAAAGCAGATGGTACAAAAATCCAATCTGTTCATCCTCCCCCTGAATCTCTCCAGTTAGGCAAATGGAACCCTGGATCCAAGGCTTTGGAGGCCAATGCCTTTACTCATCCTAACAACCAGATAACTGATGTTAATCCAGTTATCAAACATAATAATTGGACAAATTTGAGTCTTCAAACGATTGGTAATCAGTTAAATCGTATCGAAGACCAGGTTCAAAGAAATAGTAGTCAAAATTCTTCAAACAATATACCAAGTACATCCTCTAGCATGTATAAAGTTGATATTCAACCAACCCTTTTTGTCAATGAACTTAAGCTTTTCGATTCTCAAGATTCTGAATTTGTTGACCTTCTTGTTGAACATCTCAAAAAGCTTAGTATCAACACTCTGGATAAGAACTCCACATAAGAAAACACCTCTGAGTTCTTTAATATCGAATCAGAAAATCAAATCCAAGCCATTGAGGCTAGCCTTCATAAGATAGAATATGAACCATCCCAATTAAAAACTTATTATAAAAGACCTACCCCTCAGGATCTTTTATTTGAAGAAAATTCATTCCTGAATCAAAATTCCTATAACGGAAGAATTATCTATGAATAAAATATAGATAGATTATCTGAATATTAAATTTATGAAGTTATCCATAAAATGCTTATTTATGCCTCTATTTGTAAGGCTGTTGGTAATGATGATGACAACGTGGCAAAATTTATTGTCAACGGTTTTACAGGAAGTCTTAAAGGCTGGTGGGATAATGTTATCACTTCTTATCAAAAATAAGAGATCCTTTCAGCAGTTAAAATTGAAGGAACTAGTAATACTCCTATTAAGGATGTTATCTACACTCTTGTTCAAACCATAATTATACACTTTGTAGGGTTCTCACCCCCGAGACAAGTGAAAAGTAGAAAACTTTTACAGAATCTTAGATGTCCTTCTCTAGCCCAATTTAGATGGTACAAGGATGTTTATATTTGCAAAGTGATACAGAGGAGCGACGCCAATATTGCCAAATTCATTGATGGTCTTTCACCTTTATTTACCGAAAATGTTTGTCAAAAGCTTAAAGACCAACATGATGGCAATTTTATGCCCTACCATGAGCATACTTACGGAAATCTTATCAGTATTTGTACTCAGGTTAGTCTTAGTATTTGTAATAATATGAAATTATAGTTCCAACTTAAAAAATTGAATTTAACAGGTAAAAAGGAGATTGGCGAGTTTTGTCACCAGTTTTCTTGCGACCTTCCTGCCACTTATCCTAAAAAGCATAAGAAGAGTACAAAATATTCTTCTCACTTCCAAAAAAGAAGTAAAAAGAGATAAAGATCCAGATGATTCTTATTATTAACATAGAAAAAAAAACATATGAGAGATAAATCTCATATCAGTTCTTCCAAAAAATTTGAAACCCGCACCTGCTATAAGTAAGATAAAAAGGGGCACTTGGCAAACAAGTGTTTCATTAAGAGGAAGTTGTGAGAACTCTAACTGGATGAAGGACTAAAACTTCACCACTTCTGAAGAAAGTTCTTCTGACAGTAACGAGGATGTCAATGAAATTGACCAAAGTGACCCCTCCTCTACTGGAAAAGGAACTCCTTGCAACAAGTTTGAAGACTCAAATTTGTCCAAAGCCTTGGATCCAGGGTTCCATTTGCCTAACTGGAGAGATTCAGGGGGAGGATGAACAGATTGGATTTTTGTACCATCTGCTTTTACCCATTTCTTAGTAAAATCTTTCATATTACTGATTAGGTACTGTTGGTGAGGGTACCATCTTGTGAACTATTCACAAAATAATATTACCTTTTGGCTTTTCTTAATCTCAAGGTAGTATAATTCCTTGATTAAAACCAATTCTTCCCTACTAAATGTTTGGAAATACCATGTCCTAAACTCTTCATGACTGGAAGACATGAATTTCCTACTTATAAGCTGGCAAATAAAAGAATTAGGGCTTAAATCCATAAATACATAAAAGCTCGCCTCAGATGCAGGAGAAGTAGGTCTTTCTCTTTTTACTTCAAGCCTTGTACTGGTGGAGTGATCAGTATAGACTCCATGGGGAATCTGCTGATCAGACACCTTAATACCTTTAAGGATAGGTTCAGATGTGGAGTTCCTAGACACAGAGGGCCGAGAAGAAGGACAATAAACCTAGTAAGGAATATTTCCTTCTCTTGCCATTCTGTAAGACATACTCCTATCAAGAGAGAGTTTGATTGGAGTAGAAGCAAATATTACTTCAACATCTCCATCAGGAGTTTGGGTGATTTGACTAGCCTGGTTGTTAAACCTAGGTCGTTGAACCACTGCCTTAGACAGTGTCCATTCTGTTGGGATAGTAAGCTCATCCCTATTTATAAGCCTGTTGACATCAATATTAGTCGTTAAATAGTTACTGTGTACATCTACAATTTTACCTGGTTTACTTTTGAGGATAGCTCTAAGGCATAAAGTATTCATAACATTATAGTGAATCCGATAAATAACTGTTATAATTTCTGCTCCAGGGGTAAAATCGCATCCCTGTATTTGAATTCGTAGACTCACACCATCAAACATAGACTTATCCGTGAAGGAAAAAGTTAAATTGGGATAAACATCAAAATAAATTGGTCCATGACATAGACTAGTTTGAACAATTCCTATAAGAGATGATTTGAACTCTCTACTTCTCTTATCCTTCTGGTCTGCAAGAATACTAGAATTAATTTCTAGGAGAGTTAAAGGTTTGAATGCAACTTGGATACATCCAATATGCAGATAATTTTATTTTTTAAAATACATTTCCACATCTGCAAGGTTAAGTAATTTCAAGGTATGATATTCACTGTCAAGAGCTATTGACTGCTCGATAATTTTGATATTATCTTGACTGATAAAGTCAAACATACTTTTTTGTAAATTAATTTGGACTTGATAGATGGTATACTCCATTGATTCAGTCGGTGAGTTTGTTCAAACCCAACTAATTCTGAGTTTTTTACAGATGATTGGTCTTCATGAGACCTAATCATTTCTTTCATATGTGAAAGATGGATCATATAGATATGGAAATGTCATATAAGGACGTCGATATTATTATTTTTTATCATCTTCCTTGATAAATATGCCTAAGCAATAAAATCTGATTCAAAGTGTCAGGTACACATCTTTCAACGATTTACCGACAAAAAATTTCACTTTCAGGACAACCACGCCATTCGCGACTTGGGTGACGTCCCATACCTTCATCTCCAGATCAGACATACTGTGAAACCTGTTTGTAAAAAGAAGAAGATAAACAGTATGCCTACTTAGTTCTTATATAAAATCAAACATACCTATGTGACCTAAATGTTTAGCCACACATGGCTCTAATATATATATATATATTTTTTTTTTTTTTTTTTTTTTTTTTTTGCGCAAGAACTTTTATAAGAACTTGAAGAACACGTGAACTTACAGACTTTTACAGACTCAATTTCTTTTTTCTCTCCCTCTCTACTTCTCTTCCCTCTAAACTCTATGCATGACTGCCTTATATAGGGAAATGACTCCGGACTTCAACTTGTTTCAAATCCGCAAAGTTTTCTCAGATGCCCATTGGGTCCCATCGACTGAAAACTATTAAAAATAAAACAAAGTAAATGACTCACACAAGATGCTCATTGCACATAGGCGGCAACATTTGTGGGGTATCCCGAGCATCAGACAAAAACACGTTGAAAGTAATATAATGACTCATGACCACTAATGGTCCCACTTACATTATTAACATTATTATAACTCAGTAGTTTATCCTTGTTGTTTATCTTAATACGCCATGGATGACGTATTTAGTCTCTCATTGTTTCCCAATCAATGTCGTCTATTTCATCGTTTTGACTTTCTCCAGGAAGGCAATCCATGGTGAACTGGTCTTGGATTGTTTCTAACTCTTGCGTTATGCTGATTTCTTTAGGGGAAATGTCAATGGTGACATATGGCATGATTTTTCTGCGATCACGTCATAACCGTAATAGCGAGCAGTTCTTGTTTGTGCAATAAGTTTGAAATGATTCTTTGCTTCCATAATTTTTTGAGTTAGATGGATTCTCTAGTTTTGATAGTGTTGTTCAGTAACTTGTTCAGTTTCTTCAATCATTTGGTACCAGGAGAGCCAATAGTTGTCGATGAAGAAATTATGTTGAGCAGGGGAAAACTGAGCATCACTAATCCATGCTGGAGGAACTGTTACTACGTTAACTTGAACAGTAGTTTCAGGAGTGAGAACAAAATGATTTGTGGTTCAGACTAAAAAATGTTCTTCTCCTAGGGCTTGTTTTAAGTTATTATGTCTTTTTATCCCTTTGAAACGAAAACTTTTGATAAATCCAAAGTCTAAGAGTATACCAAAAGTTAAACCAAAGTTTTTAAGGAACCAATAACTTGAATCAGGAAAACGGTTTATTTTGAACATGTCAAGGTCCAAGTGAAGAAGACAGATTGAATGGTTAAAAGGACAGTTTAGATGAGGACAAGGGTTATGGCGAGGGTTTAGACATTCCAAAGTTATAATTCTTTCAAAACCTGGTTGTTCGATTGTTTGAATTAATCTTGCAACTTCTAACCAAACAGAGAATTCTTGTTGGTTTTTCTTCTCAAGAATGATGGTTTGGACTTCCTCTGAAATAATGGTTTTCATGATCTTTATGGTTTCTTTCTGAAGTTTAGGAGAAAAAGGAATGAGTTTAGGAGAGAATGAAAAGGCCGAAGAGTGCCCAATATTTTTAATTGTATGCGAACTATGTTTCTTCTGAAAGTTTAGGACTTGTTTTCCTTTTGTTTCGCGGGCCTGTTTTCTTTCCGCTTCTAAATCCTTAAGAGTCGTATCATACTTATGTTTTAGAGTTTGAAAATGTTTCATAAGCACTTCATTTTCCTTTTTTTGAAGTTCTTCGCCATCTTTGTTTGTTTCTAATCTTAAATGTTTGTTTAAATCATTGGTAGCGATAGAGTTATTAAACAATTTTTCAAAATGATTTGCTTTTCCTTCAAAATAACTAGCTTTTTCTTCAAAATGGCTGGTTTTTTCTTCGAGATGTTTTAGCCATAAATTTAAAGCAGTTATGGAGTAAAAGAAAACTCCAGGTACTTTCTGATTTTTGAAAATGTTGTTTGTAACTAAATATGTTATGTAACAAAATAGAACTTTGAGGACAAAGGTTTCCTTTAATAGTATTAAATCTCAAGTTTTCTGCGTAAGGAGCAGTTATCCTTATGTTATCAAACATTATAGTTTTTGTTGTCTTGAAGTTTGGAAAATTGTTTTGTTTATTACTACTGTTTGAATTTGGGGATGAAGAAGACGATGATCCAGTAAACATGTTTCTTTCCTGCATTGTTGTAAAGTAAAAATTATACAAAAAGTTTTCTACTTAGAAAATCAGCAAGTAAATTATATTTTCCCCTTATATGCACTATTTTTGGTTTTAATTCTCTATTTATAAAGCAATCAATAAAATTTGTCCATCTTCTATTATTTGAAGTCGCTGCAATTTTTGTTTCAAAAGCCTTTTTAATATTATTGGCATCTGTTCTTAAATCAAAAATTTTGTTTGTTAAAAATAGTTCAAAGGAATTTATAGTATTAATTATTCCTAATATTTCTAAATCAGTTGATGATAGTTTCTTTTGTGCTTCGTTAAAGTTACCAGTGCAGTATCTACATAGTTTTTCATCTTCCTAACTATTTCAATTTTTTGCTTTTAATATTCCTCCCCAACCTTCTTTTGAGGCGTCAGTCTCAACAATTTTATAGTCTGATTCGAATGGTAGATTTAATGGTTATAAAGTTTAAACTACTTGTTTTCTTTACTTGTTCTATATCTTCTTGATTGAAATATTTATTACCCTTAGTACTAGTTTTACTATATAAAGGTCCGACAAGTTTTGCAAAGTTAGGAATAAAGTTTCTTGCATAATTTAATATTCCAAGAAAAGCTTGAAGTTTCTTAGTTTCTTCTATTTTATCAAGAAATTCTAAAATCTTTTTAACTATATGTTCTTGTAATTCAATTTTTCCTTCTTTTATGTATAGGCCTAAATATTCTATGTCTGGTTTACATAGTTCCATTTTCTTTGTACTAATTGTTATACCATTATTAATTAATGCAGTTAAAATAAGTTATAAATGTTTTTTATGATTTTCTAAAGAATCAGAGAAAACTAGTATATCATCTATGTATACTAAACAGAAATCATAATATGTTTTGAAAATATTATCCATTTTTCGTTGAAAGATTTGTGGAGCGTTTTTAAGTCCAAAGGGCATTACTAACCATTCATAATGACCTTCAGGACAAGTAAAAGTTGTCCAAGGTATACTTATTTCTAACATTTTTAATTGCCAAAATCCACTTTTGCAATTGAATTTTGAAAATAGAGTTTTATCTTGAATGTTGTTTATTAACATGTCTTTATTAGGGATTTTGTATCCGTCATCTATAGTATTGTCATTTAATCATTTATAGCTTATTACCATTCTAGTTTTTCCTCGTTTTATTTCACTATTGTTTCTTACCATAAAAGAGGCTGATCTATGAAGGCTGTTTGATTTTCTTATTAATTTCATTGTTAATAATTCTTCTATTTGTATTTTAAACTATTTCTGATCTTCTATATTATATGCTAGATCTTTGGTTCTTATGGTTAGGTTGTCATTATTGAGTTTAATTTCTGCATAAATTTTATTTATATCCCAATGTTGTAAAGGGTTTGGATTTACTAAAAACAATTCACTTGTTTCTGCTAATTGAATGATTTTCTGTATTTCTAAATCATCCTCTAACGTTAGTGGTAGTTTAATTATTTCAATATTATTTGTTAAACTATTAATTATATCTTCTATATTTCCTTCTTCCTCTTCAAACTTACTTTGTTTATTTATTTCATCTTGTTTTTCTAGAGACTGTGTTATTAATGAATCAAAATTGTAAGGGTTTACTGAAAAATTTACATTAGATGCTTTGGATATGAAAGTTATTGTTTGTGGAGTTAATTGTATCATAGCAAATGTATTAATAAAATTTAAACCTAAAATCAAATCATGTTGAGTATTGAATTCGTTTTGATTTACAAGATAAGTCATGGGTAAAGTATATCTTGTTTTGTTTAAATATATAGGTACATTTGTTATATATTTATCTAATGTTTTATAAGAATTATCAGCTAAGCTGACTCTATTCTTTTCGTCATTTTTTACTATGTTTGGTGGTACTACATTTTTTATCATGCATTTTGATGCACCAGTATCAAAGAGTGCTTTAAAAGGTAATCTCTTAGTGCTTTCAAATTCTAATTCTACTACTATTAATAACATATTTAAATCTTGTATTATGCAACATCTTTCTATTGTCTCAATCATGTTACATTGTTCCGAAATTTTGATTTTACTCGAGGTTTCTGGTTTTTCATCCATCCCGTTTAAAATAAAAATTTATAGTTCTATTTAAAATTTTTCTTGCTCTAATTGTTCTAATTTATCTTTTAATTGTAAAATTTTGCTATGTTTATCTTCACAGTATAATTTTATTCTTTTATACATAAAACAATTAAAACAACAAATGTTACGACAGTTTTTACAGTTTATCATATTTTCTTGATACGTATTACAATGTTTACAATATTCTTTTTTATTTTGTTTTGTATAAACATTACAAAGTTTTACTTCTTCTTTAACTTCTATTATTGAGTATATATAATATGTTTCTGATTCAGAATCGGTTGTATCTATTTCTAAATTTATGAATTTTTCATTTATTTCTATATCACTGTCAGTTTGGATGCTATACACACTTGAGTTACTATCATCACAATCAGAATTTAGACAATATATATGATCATTGTAATCTAAATCTAAAATTTCAATTATTTGTTTTGCTTTTTGTTTGTCTTTTTCAGGACATTTATATATATTATGACCTGGTTGTCCACATATATAACATGTATAGCCTTTCTTTGGTCTGTTTTTAAAGTCGTTATTATTATTTTTCTTAAAATTAAAACGTTTGAATTTTCTTTTATGAAATCCTTTAGGTTCTTTAGATTTATAGATTTTATAGTTTTTATATCTTTTACGTAAATGTTTAGGGTATTTCTTACTTCTTTTATTTCTTTCTTTATGTATATTTTTTGATCCAAAATATGTTGGTGGCATTATTGTTTTACAAAAATTATAATTACTTATTTTCCTCATTTTTATTGATCTTTGATATTCTTTGTATTCTTTATGTTTTAAACATTAAAGTTTTAATTATTGTATGACAAAATTTATTCTATCTTCTATAGTTTTATTAATATTGTTTTCCTCTTCATTTTTCTATTTTTCATATATTCATTTTCCTATAGTTCCAGGTATTTTGGTTAAATATAAATCAAAATAATGCGAGTTATTAAAATCTTCAGTTTTTATTAAATTTTCTACAAATTTTGTATTGTAATCATGAATATATATTAAATCTTCTAAATATAGATTATTTAAAGTTCTTACTGTTTCTAATTTTTGTTCTTCTTATTGTTTATCATTTTTTACTCCTAAAAATTGCGTTGACAAAAAGTTTATAAAGTCATGTGCACTTCCTGTTAATAACAAATTATATTGTTGTTCGTCGGTGTCTCTAAATTTTAAAATTTGTTGTTTACACCATTTGTTTGTAAAACCATTAGTTGTTGAAACATAGTATTCTAATCTACTTTCATTGTTTGCAAAATCAATTTTATATGTTGTTCGTATTAAATCATTTTCCCATAATTCTATTAATTTTGACCATTGATTTTGAGGTTTGTCATCTAAATTTAATCTAGAACCATTAGAAGGTAAAGATTCTAATTATATTGTAGGGTAATCCTTTTTTCTATTAAATTTTCTTTTATATCCATAAGTTGTTTCTGGAAGAATATTTGTTTCATTGTTTATAGCATAAGCTTGATAATTTTTATCTTCTGAATAGTTTTCAGGTTTTTCAATTTCTTCTATGAATTGTTTTGTCAACCAAGGTTTTATTTTTTCATAAGATATGTTTTTACATATTTATATTTCATTTATAGATTCTCCAAAATATCTATCAGAGTCTAGAATTGTTTCAAATAATTATTTATTTGTTTCTACATCATCTAAATATTGTTCTGCAAGTTTTGCTATATGTTTACTAAATTGTTTATTATCTAATTTTTCTATCCATTTTATGTGTTTGTCTATTTCAGTTATTACACTAAATTGATCTATTTTGTCTGTTAATTCTTCTATGTCATCATCATTGTTTTCAACTATGTTTGTTATAGGTTTATAATCAGTATATCTTATACTGCACCTTGCTTCTTCAAAAAAATAATTTGAACTATTTTCGTGTACTCCTAAATTTTTTGTTAAAAGATTATCAAGTTTCTAGATTGTCCCAGCGTGTTTTTAATTATCTTCTCTATGAGGTAGAATCATTCTCGTATAGTTTGAAGCTAAACTTTGTACCATTTTTTCAAACTTTGAATCTTTTATTATGGCGTTTGAAACTTTTCCAATAAAGTATATTTCTACCCATAAGTTATTTGTATTTTTTAACATATTATATCATTTTGTTTGTACTAATATTTTTATCTTTTCTAAAAATTTGTTTATTGTTACTGTATAGTTTGGGTTACAGGCTATCATGCGTTTTGTTTCTGACATATCTAATTCTGCATTTGCTATAATTATTTTTTGAAAATCTGTATGTCTTTCATCAATTATTGTTGCATGTGCCTTAGCACTAGTTCCTACTTTTATCTTATTTGTAACAGATATTACTATGAGTCCTAAATGTATTTGTGAGAAGTTCTTTTTAAGAAGTTTTTCTTTTGACTCTCTGGTTATTAAATCATTATCTTCTAATACACTACAATCATGTAAAGATTTAAACATGTAAGTAGCTTCTCTACAGTTGAAGAATGTTGTATTTTTACCATATAGTAATTTTGGTTTAAGTTGTTGAAGACTTTGTTCAAAGTTTTTATCAGATAACAGTTGTTCTAATCTAGCTGTAGACGGTTCACTTTTAAATTTAAAGAGTTGTTTTCCTCTATTTAATCTTTCCATTTAAAATTTAAAATTATGATTATTACTAGGTATATTTTGAAATATTTGTTTTGTTTTGGATGAAGAACTAGTTATAATAGGTTGTTTTGATTCTAAGTGAAATAGATTTGATTCAATGTTTTGAATGTTATATTGTAATTTAATTTGGTTCTCGTTCCACTGGCTAAGGTATATTTCTATTTGTTTGAGATTGTTTTCAATGTATTCGAAATTTCTATTCCAATAATCAGAAAAATTATTTAAATAATTTTTTAGTTTTATAAAATTTTCTTCAAAATTTTGAAAACCAATATTCCAAGTTTCAAATGTTTTTTCAAATTTTTTAAATTTATTATTCCAATCTTTAAAACCTATTTCCCACTATTTAAGTTCTATATTTATTCGGTTTTCTACTTGTATTATAGGTTCTAAACCTTGTTTTTTAATTTCAGATATTTTGTTTGCTAAAGCTTGATTTTGATTATAAATTAAATTTGTGTTTCTTAATATTTTTTCCAATAAAATTATTAAAAAATTATATTTTTTGCTAGAAAGTCCGTAGTCTGTTAAAGGATTTATATTATTATCAATGAGTTGATTATATATAAGTCTGGCTTGAGCATACGATGGATTATTACTTTCTAAAAAAATTTGTAGGTTGGATTCGTTTACGACTATTCTGCTAAAATCAAGTTCGTTATTACTTACCATACAAAATTTTCATTAAATGTTTATTTGTTTTTGATAATTCAGTTTCTATCTTTTCAATAGTTTTTTCTAAAGTTTTTATTTCGTTATTTTCTTTAAACTATTTTCTTTTATTGTCTTAAATATATCTTCTAATAGTTCATTAGTGTAACTTAGGTTTTTACTTATTTGAGTATTATTAGATTGTTAGATTAATCTGTTAAGTTTTTTTAAGTTTATTTTCGTGTTTTGTGATAAATTACAAATTAAATCAACTATGATGTTTAGTTGGAGGGAAGATGCACGTGAGAAGATGCACGTGAGAGTTGAGACCGAGAAGGCGAGATCTTAGGAGAGAAATAAGCTTCAGTTGTTACAGATAGAACACCGTCATAGATTCGTATATAGAATATATATGATGCAAAAGTGGGGTTGTTATTACTCTCCGTAACTTCTTCGTTCTTCTGGTAGTAGGTGTAGAAGAGCTTCGGTGTCTTTGCACTTGATTTGTTCTCCTTCTACGAATCCACATCAGAGTTTGGTAGTACAAGTCGAATAGTCTTCACATGTTGAATATTCGGTAAGCTAGCAACATAATGAAAATATACAGTGAAACCTGTCTTATTAACCTTATATAAATGCACTACCTCTCTAAATACACAAAAAACTCTGGCCGGAAATCCAAATTATTTCTAATTGTCACCTATATAATTGTACAACATCTATATTTGCACATTTTTTGGCAGTCCCAAGGGTGCATTTATCTAAGTTTCACTATAAGTATGTCGTGGATTCAAGCCAATGTATTGCATTGTGATTGTTGAGACTGAACTATACAATGTGTATCATAGCCTATTAATATCAAATGCTTCCAAGTTTGAATAGTTTTGTAGCTTTTTGAAAAATATTCATTTATATACTTGGGTTAGGAGCCATCAGGACTTATTCTATTTGATAATATATTCCCAAACGTGGTTCTAGAAATAAAAGAACTAATACCCATTTCTTCAAGTAGACTTTGTATGAATTTGACCCTTCCATGTTGACTTTGCGATTTGCCTAAAGAAGACCTCATTGGCATATAAAAGCAGCCATAGCTCTCTCCTTTGTACTTCGTCTCAAATAAGCTTGTGTTCCTTATCATCTTATAGAGAAAGACTTAGAGAGTTGAGAGAGAGTAATGTCGATCGGAATACTGGAAGTGCTGCTAGTTGATGCAGGAAAACTGAGAAACAGAGATTTCTTTGGTAAGATGGATCCATACGTGTTGATTCAATATGGAAATCAAGAGTTTAAAAGCAATGTTGCCCGAGGTAAGCTTATTCAAATCTATGAATACGCTATGAATCTATGAGAAAGCTATCGATTTGAAAATATATAAACTTGTGATGGATATTTGTGATGCAGGTCAAGGAAAGAATCCAGTATGGAATGAGAAATTTAGGTTCAAGGCTGAATATCCAGAGGGCACTCGTAATAACCAACACAAGATAACTTTCCGAATCATGGACATGGACACCTTCTCTTCGGATGACTTTGTTGGTGAATCAGCGTAAGTTTATAATTATTTCACTCAATAATATAATTGTTCAATGTAAAATAGTTTGTTTATAATTGTTTCGCGCAATAATATAGTTGTTCAATGTAAAATAGTTTGTTCACAACTCAACTCCGGTGCCAATTCCTGGGAGTCCTCGGCTTCCTAGGGCTGGGCATTCCAGTGCCTTGCTCAAATGGTACCCTATGAGTCTTGGGGATGAGCTAACTCGGAATTCTCGAGAATGGTCCTTGGTACTTTGAAACGTTTTGTGTGAATAAATATGATTCTCAAATTGCTAAAACGGAATAAGATGCTAAAAGTATTTCTCAGGTGACAGTATTAGTATTTTACGATTACATGAAAGTACAATATATCGATGCGTAGTGGAGAATATCATAATAAACTAGGGGAAAAAAAGACTTTAGCGGGTGACACCGAACTCTGGACCTGAACTGCTCCAATATATCTTCTGGAACTTGAATCTAACATGAATAATTTTTCCGATGCAGGATCTATGTAAAGGATGTTATATCTTTAGGCATGCAAAATGGAATGGCAGAATTACCATCTCAGAAGTATAGCGTTGTTCTTGCTGACAAAACCTACTATGGGGAAATTCGTATTGCAGTAACCTTCAGCTCTAAGTGACCGTTGGCTGATTGTACAAACCTTATGCCTTGTCTAATTACTTAAAAACCGACCTTTTTCTTTTAATTTTTTGTTAAATTTATTTTAGTTTTGGTTGAAGGCATTGTAATACTATTAATCAATCAAATTGGCTTAAGAATATAACTATTTTGATGAATCATATCTTTTTGAAACTCCGTGAGAGACGATGACCTTTTCTCTCTCTTCTTTTTTCTCTTGCAAGTTGGTACAAATGAAACACATGATCTAGATTATGAGTGAAAACATTAGCACCAAAGTCAGCAATATGACAATATTTCCAAGACTAAGGATGAAACTAAGAAGATAGTCATTTACATCATGGGAGCGGATTTAGACACTCAAGTCTCAAACACTCAAGTGTCACTCAACCACAACCACTCATCTAATAGAGATGAGTGGCTCTCAAAATTTGGGATTTCCTATAAGGGAAATGAGGTGGAAAATTAGGGGGTCCTACCTGCCCCACTCTCTCTAGCCGTCACTCGCATTTCCCTCTCTTTTCAAACCCAGTCGTCACTCACATTTGAAATTCTGTCTCTCACTCTCTCTCTCTCTCTCACTCTTTCTCTCACTCTCTCTCCAAACAAACCAAATTTCCCTTCAATCACTCTCTCACTCTCACTCTCGCGAACAGTTCGAGTATCTCTCACACTATGTCTCCCTCACTCACTCTCTCTCTCTCTCTCCCTCACTCTCACTCTCTCTCTCTCACTCTCTCGTCATTAGAGACTGAGACTGTCGTTCAAAGAGAAAGTGCCCATTGAATTCGACCCTTCGAAGACATTATCCATTCTTTTTGGAGTAGCAGAGGTTGGGAGCGGTTTGATTGGGGAATTCGACAACTTCATGGTAAATCTCATTATCATGTCAAATTGCTATTTATTCTTCGTCTACCCCTTTGTGTAATACAATTTGGTATTGAAACTGTCAAATATTGTCGAAATCGTCAATATTTGACCTAAATAACTAAAATTAGACTTTAAATTTGAGTTATTAACATCTAGGATTGTCGATTTCGTAAATATTTGACCTAGGTAACCTAAAGTACATTGAAGAATTGTCTAAATTGGGAATATTGAAGTGAGATTGAGTAAGGCACATTTAGTATTGTCAAATTCGACAATTTAGCAGTGTAAATGTTGTTATGGTTACATAATATTGTCGAATTCGACAATATTGAATTCACATGGTTCACAACATTTTTTTATTATACTTGTTTATAAGTCTAAATTGTCGAATTCGACAATAGTTACATATAACTTGTAGCTATTGAAATAGAGTATTGTCGAATTCTATAATTTACCAAATACAATTGGACTTATATTTACATAATATTATCGAACTCGTCAATTACCAAGTGCAATTATACTAATCATTTGAGTAATAAATTCTGTGCAGGTACACAATGAATGAGAAAGTACCTCCGACCGCTTCCAATAGAAGAAAAAGAGAGTTGGCTAGAGAAGGAGATCTAGTTATATATAAGAAAAAGAGAATGACTATTGACCCGAGCACAGTCGCTCCTCCAAACACTGTTGACAGTGCAAATGAGGGTGTTAGTAAAGGTGTGAATATTCCAACTGAGTCTGCCGAAGGTGTGAATATTCTTCAGGGTTCAGAATTTGAGACTGAGTCTGCTCAAGCTGGTTTGGGAGCTCAACCACCGCTCCTAAATGTTTGCCCTGATTTTGATGAAAATATTCCTATTTTTAAGGGGTATTCTGAAGGTGAGGGGGCTACAAGCAACGACGACGTAGGCCCTAGTGATAAAAGCCTACTGAAGAGCTTCAGGTTCCATAGAGTGAGGTCGATCGCGCTAGGGCAGGTATATTATTTAATGGAATCTCTTCTTTAATTATGTTATGTTATTCCTGCTATTTATAGTTACATTTTGTTGACATAATCACTATTATTGTTCAGGAAAAGCTTCCCATTCGTGTTCATCGTCACCAGTCTACGTGGGACCTTAGAAAGGAACCACAAGTGGTCCAAGATTTCATAAAGTTGAAGGGTTTGGATAGGATTAGGGCCATATCCTATAATTATTGCAACTTTGCCCTCATTTCTGCTTTTGTCGAGCATTGGCAGCCGGAAACTAATACTTTCCACTTCAAATGGGGCGAGATGACTCCAACTCTTGATGATGTGAAGTAATTAGTTGGGTTACCTGCAGATGGTGATGCCACGGTCATTGGTTGCACCTGGGGATTCCTGGCGATTCTTGAGGTTTTCGAGAACAACCTTCTGCAGGATTTAAAAGCTTTCAAATCTTTGAAAGCTGGGGGTGCTGGGAATTCATTATCACTGAAGAAACTTAAGTCTCACTATGCATACAAGTTAGAGAAGATTCTCAGTGACGGTACCGCTGCAGCTGCCAAGAAGAAGGGCTAACAGCGAGGTCTGTTGCCCGTGCATATATGATGTATTTCCTTGGGTCTTTCCTATTTCCCACGAAAAAGGGAATAAACGTCAGCGCACGCTATCTTGTCTTGTTTGCCAAGGACAAGGTGGCAAAGAAGTGGTCATGGGGATCAGCAGTTCTGGCCCACATGTATTACAATCTAGGTGCAGCATCTTGAGATGATGCGAGACAATTCGCATGTTGTACCACGCTACTCGAGGTGATTCTGAACTCATTTATGTAACTATTTTATATATATGGCTTCAACCTCTACTAATTTTATTTTGTTTATCTATATACATGTAGTCATGGATATTTGCACATTTCCCAAAGCTTGGTGGGATTCCCAAGGAGATGGACTCTGATACATACGAGCACTGTACTTGTTAGAAATGGGACGTATCTGTTACGGACAGATATGGTGGTACAACTTTGCTCAATTTTAGGGAGGCATTGGGCAACTACAAACTTGAGGATGTAAGTTCATTACCCTTCTACACTGCTTCAAAATTGTCGAATTCGAAAAAATTGATTAAGTATATCTACTAAGTAAATCAAATATTGTCAAATTCGACAATTATTCAATTTCCTTTGAAAGTGAATATAAAACATTGTCGAAATCGACAATATTGATTAAGTATATTTATTAAGTACATCTAATATTGTCAATTTCTACAATTATTCAAATTCCTTTGAAAGTGAATATACAACATTGTCAAAATGAACATGGGAAATTGTCAATTTCGACAATATTCCATCTCAAGATTATCTGGTCCACACATACAGAGATAATGGTGCAAAATAAATTTGATTTATTTTCCATGTAGGTTGTATGGGACCCATACAGAGATAAAAGGGATTCCCCACATGCATTCAAGGAGGTCAACTTTTTTTATAGAACATTAGCAAGTCTAGATTATGTTCAGCTCTACTACCCAAATAGGGTTGTGCGGCAGTTCAATCGGGAACAAGGCATCCCCACAAAGTGACTATTGACAGAGGTTTTCGACCTATGGAACACAAAAGTGGCGAGGAAATTCAGCCCTAAGTATAAGTGGGTTGATTGCTTCTCAAGCTAAAAGTGGAAGGAGTTCGTTTTGAAGAAAGCTGATAGGGGGCGGAGTGTACGTGAGAGACCTCTAGTATGTACGGAAGCATACTTGGAGTGGTTTGCCTCTGTCTCGTGGACTACGATCTGCCCGATTACTGTTGACCTGGCTGCAGATGATTCTAAAATTTATCAAAGGAAGTCTGCTAGTGTCAATGTGCATGGTGACACCCCCGTGCATCGGTTAGTACATGTTAATACTATTTTTATCTCGTTTCCCTTATATTATTTGTACTTCAAATTTTTTAGTGTCTAATATTTTGTTTACATGAATTACCATTTTTGTAGCATCATGAGCATTTTAGTCGGTCTCCAAATATAAACCTAAATGACCAGTAAATCACAACACTAAATGACTAGCTTCAGAAGCTCAATGAGGATAAAGAGAAGGAGTTTGAAGCCAATATAAATCTAAGAAAGACCCTCAAAGAGAAGGTTAGTCAAACATATCTTTAGTTGTGCATAATGTTAGTTTTTATCTATATTTATTAGTATAAGTAATTGTCGAGTTCGACAACTACTACAGTGTATGTGTAAGTGAACAAATGTAAATTGTCGAATTCGACAATTTTTTGATAATTTTCACAGTTATTCTGAAAACTGTCATATATGTATTATTGTCGAACTCGACAATTACATAATATTATTGTCGATTTCGACAAAAACACATAAACTAATCTAAATGTTTTATGTCAATTTAACCTCAGACAAGTGAATGTGATCTGCTTAAATAAACTATTGAACAAATGAAGGCGGAGATTGAACTAAAGTGTGTAGTTGACAAGCAATGTGCACTAGAGTTCGCAGATCTTCCAAGGCAGTTAGATGCGAAGGTAAGGTCTTAGGCAGATGTCATTATCGCATCCATTGTTTGTTTTTGTCAAAATCCTGATTTTCCTTGTCAAATTTATGTTTGTAGATATTGGAGTACAAAAATTTGAAGGAAAAAATACAAGTTTGGAGGCAGAGCTAAGACAAAAATCTGGCCTTGAAGACTGTAATCAAAGCTTATTTGTTGAGTTGAATAAAAAGGTAATGAGTTTAATACAAAGATAATAGTGTTGAGTGACTCTAACCCCTAATTAATTATAGTCTTCTATTAATCATTCTTGCATCTGGCGTAATTATTTTGTCCCCAATGTGTACAGTGTAAAGAGATCGAGACACTAAAACGGTAAATGCGCTTTTAATGGAGCAGATAGACTTTCAACTTCCTCCAGCTACACCTGTGAGTTTACCAAAATTCAATAATGTTTAATTATTTGTCACTTATTTGTAAGTCTGGTAACATTGTTCTTGTGCTCATATTTTAAATAGCTTGTTGTGCAACAATCACATTAGCCTATGCCAGACACAACCCTAGGAAAGAAGTATGAGGACTTGTTGGTTGCACATGAGGATATTAAGAAGAAGTTGATTGTGAAAGAAGATTTTGTAAGTCATTCAAAATGAATAAAATTAATTGAAGTTAGAGAATTGGAGTTTGTGTTAGATAATAGTGAATTAAAACTTAATTTTGTGTATGAATTTAGTGTTTTGATAATAGTAAATTTAAATTTCATTTTGTATACAAATTTTTTAGTTAGTGGAATGGAGTTTGTGTTTGATTATCCCAAAATCAGATGTAGTATTCATTTTGGATTCCATGCTCAATATAGGTTCACCCCTGCTCAAAATCAAATATAGTACCCAAAATCACATTTTAATGAACTGGAGTTATATAGCTCATCTCATTTATGTATTTGGAACAGATAGTGATCTGGACATCCAAATATAAGAAAGAAGCAGCGAGATATACGGAGGAAACTAACCATCTCGTAAATTCCCCCGCCCATCCTTCTGAATTATATGGAATGCTGATTTCAATGTTTATTCTAATGTTGGATATTTTTATAGCGACAGAAGTTGGTTAATGCTGAAGAGATGGTGAAGTCTTTAGAAGCAAATAACAGTGAATGGGTATGTCATATTCCTAACTCTTATACATATTTGAGATTGCTCTGTGCAATGCATGGTTTCAAAATCATGTTATTGCAATCGAATATTATCAAATTTGACAATTAGGAATTTTATTTCGAGTTGTGCATGGTAAATATTGTCGAACTCGACAATTTAGATAATGTTCATGTACATACCAAGTCTATTTATCCTATTGTTGGAGTTTTTTTTTCAGCATAAAAAACTAGTTAATTTAGAAGAGAGGAAGAAGACTTTGGAAGTAGATAACAATGAATGGGTATGATATATTCCTAACTCTTGTACCTATTTGAGATTACTCTATTTAATGCATGGTTTGAAGTTATAGTTGTCGAATTCGACGATTACTATCTTCATATTGTCGAATTCGACAATATTGGTAATATATATTTCACCTGGACAATATATAATTGTCGAGTTCGACAATTATGGCACTGTAATTGAAATTATGGATGCACAATATTGTCAAATTCGACAATATTGCTCTAATACTACTGTCTGCTATAATATCTGCACTTGATGCAGGAGGTTTGGCGTCAAGCATTGAAGAAGGCATTCGCAAGTGAAGGGATGGGAGACATGGGGGACCCAACCATCGAAGAACTTTTTGAGCAGAATGAAAGATTCTTCACAATAGCGCAGCAAGGACCCAAGGGAGATTATCAAGAATATTTGGTTTCAACGGCGGTAAAGCTTGAAAATGTTGTCATTGCTAGGAGGGAGAAAATGGCTAAGAAGAAGAAGATGCAAGAACTTTTATTCCTACCGTGGACGAAGTATCTTGAAGATGTCCGTGGTGTCGAAATCGGTGATAGCAATTCTAGTTTTAGGGTTACCGTCGCGATTCAGCATCAGAGCCAACATAGATTCCCAGATGTAATAAAATCATTGAAGACCGTTCTCTGCAAGGACCCCGCATTCTGGAAGAGTATCTTCAGCCAAACATTGGGTATACAATTCACTGCGGACGGGGAGAACGCGTACCAAATTCTATTGCAAGCGCATTCTTATGATCATCAACATGTAGAGTATAGGCATATGGCGCATTTACTAGCCACCTACTATGAAAAGTTTATGGTCTTCATTAGCCACACTGAAGCATATACATTTTTACCCTTGTTTTGGGCACGCAAAAGAAATACTACTTCAAATGAGGAGAGGTTCCAAAACCTAGTTATGGATACTAGTAATTATTGGTGGTTTTGTTTGGGGCAGACAACCATTTTGTTCGCTTGATTCCAAGGTTCGATGAACCAATACCTCCACTTTATACCATTTTCTACAGTCATGTAAATCTGGAAATTCCTCCGGGTTTCCAGAAAGAACAACTGACTAGGTATTTTGATGTGAGAGTAAGGAACTTTAAGGCATTACTTAGAGAGCACAAGTATCAGGGGTATAGAGTTAATGACATGGTTGTTGTTAGTTTGTCAACAATCAAATAGGGTTGTCGACCAAATCT
The DNA here is from genome assembly GCA_014058105.1 of Kingdonia uniflora. Lineage (NCBI taxonomy): Eukaryota > Viridiplantae > Streptophyta > Magnoliopsida > Ranunculales > Circaeasteraceae > Kingdonia > Kingdonia uniflora. Next base: position 2,563,262 of record JACGCM010001859.1, on the reverse strand, counting down.
TTGTATATGACAGTTATGTTACATCAATGTTTATCACAGTATATAATTTTTGGTAGAACACTCTATTGTTGATTTATTTTGTAGTATATAAATTTTTGTTATGTCATATGAATCTCATTTTTAACTCTCCCCTCTTCAAAATGTATATTTTGCCTCTGAAGATTATTTTAACAGTGCACTTGAGAATCTCTAAAATTTGAAATTGTGTCGATTTCGACAATACTTTAGTGTATATGGTTACTTACAATGTACAATATTGTCGATTTCGACAATTGTAGTAGTATATTTCCAATTATGCATTTGTAATATTGCCGAACCCGACAATATTACAATGGGTAGTTAGTTTTCTAGGTATATAATATTGTCGAAATCGACAATTTAAGGCAGTATTTTTAACAATATACAAATTCATAGAGGGTGCATAAAGCAACACAATCCCTAAATTGCATATAATTCATTGATATTTTCTCCGTGAAATACAGCATTGCTATTGTCCTAAATTTCAATTACAAAGCAAATATAATGTTGAATCAACGTAATAATTTCTCAATAATAATCAATACATATTTATTAGTCAATGAACGTGAACTCCTTTTGTTTTCCTAAATGTTGTGTTTGTCAGAATTTGAGTGCAACGGCTGAATAGATTCCCCATTATTGTTGTCTCCTACATGGAACAAATTATTGTAAATATGGAACACATTATAGAAAAATTACGCAGAAGGTGCCGTTTATGCATATTGTTGAATATATACTTACTTGATTCTGCTATCATCATTTTGAGAAGTGGGCATGTCCGTTTGTCATGGTTGTCGAGTACTCCACAACTTTTGCATGTTCTCTTCTTCTTCATAACAGCCTCTTCCATTCCCCCCTTCCATCTTGCCCCTTTCTTGTGATCAATCTTTGCCCGGCCTTTTGTTTGAACCACGAGAGGGTTTAAAATCATAATTTCAGACACCAAAAAATCTGCGACAGAAGTTGAGATATTTTGTTGTGATGCATCTATCTGTGCTAAAGCGTCATCGTAGTTTTGAAGGTAAGACTCAAGCTCGTCTAGCTTCAAAACCACAAAATCAAAACTTTCTTTCATCTTCGAGGCCCTTTCAAATAAGTTTGATGCATGAAGCGATAGGTGGCTATGGCGTAAGGCATGTCGTAAGTTATCTCCTTCTAACTGACTTTCATCATACGACCTTGAAAACTTGTTTGCACCAATCGTCCACCTTGTCATAATGAAGGCCTCTGGTATTTTGAGAATGTCGTATTTCGAGAAAACCTTCAGGAGGTAACAACATGGGAGTCCAACATACTCAAACAACTTACATTCATAATTACCAGTTAGCTTCTCTAAGTCTATTTGTAGCTCAAATGACTCGGCACGACTACTATGGGACATTACCATAAGTTGTCGAACGTTGCCTTCTACGTGTCTTTCTATTGCAACGAAGCGAACAACCAGGTCAAATTGATCTTGAAGTTTGTGGAACATTGTTCTGGTGTAAATCTTTGTAGCATCTTTCAGTAGTAGAACTTGATGAGGTCCAACTTGACGATATCTGTGTTCTGATGCAAAATCGTTTGTACTTTCTCTCTCGTATACCTCTATAAGGGCAGCCTCATACTTGGTCATAAAACTGTACAACCCAGTTATTATTGGCAACCAACCATTAAAGAAGTTGTTTGTGGACTCACACCGTCATGTGTTGTTCATCTCTACAAAGATGGTCTCTCTATTCCATAACGGTATCCATCTTTGTCTAATATTGAAGATTCCTTGCATCCATACGTTATCATCCAATTTATGTTTTTTCATTAGGTCCATCCACTTGGTTTCAAACTCTGCAGCCTCATATGTGTTGTGCATTATCGAATCGATATCATTTTTGAATGTAGATGGTTCCCGATAAACATAGCCGATTTTCTCAAGAAATTTGTTTGTGATGTGCCACAGACAAAATCGACGTTTGGTGTTGGGGAAGACCTGGAAATAAACCACAACTTAGAATGAAAGTGTCTCTGAATATTATATGATATTGTCGAATTCGACAATTTAAAAGTGTAATTGGATTGGAGTTACGTTAGCAATTATTGTCGAATTCGACAATACTTCAATTGTAACTGGAGTAACAATTGTCGAATATTATCGATTTCGACGCTATTGATAATGAAAAATCGACAATATACTCCAGTTAACAACACTGTAACTCGAGCAATAAGTGTCCAAGTACTCCTTTACCTTGGGAATAGTCGCGGCCATAGCTGCATCTTGATCGGTGATAATTAACACAGGGTGTTTGTAGCTTATTGCCTTCAGCCAAGTATGGAACAACCATAGAAATGTGTTTTCTTGCTCATTTCCTAGCAGAGCACATCCGTATTGAATTGTTTGGTAGTGGCTGTTGATCCCTGCAAACGGAGCAAAGGGCATCTTGTACACATTCGTCCGGTACGTAGTATCGAAGGTGACGACATCTCCAAATGCCTCATATGCGCACCTTGAACGTCCATCAATCTAAAAAAAATTCAGTGCTCGGTCCTCCTCATCTAATTCAATGTCAAAATAAAACATCGGATCTGTAGTTTGTTTCTTCCTAAACCACTCCAACGCGGTTTGTGCATCTCCTCTAACTAGTCGTTCCTTATTTAGTTTGGCGTTATGGTTGTAACAATCCCGTTTGCTAAAGGTTCTATCTGGGAATAATGCCAGGACTTTGCTGACCAGAATATTGTGGAGCTCAAATGCCGCTGTATGGTTTTTTGCTGCTTCAGAAAAGAATCTGTTAACCTTCATCCGATACTGATTCCGTGGAGATACGAGTTTATGGTTATGGATATCCGTGAAACTTGTGACCACATATTTGCCTATTTTGGTATTCCAATTTATGTTCTTTGTTGCTTTACACCCACACTTATCAGATAATCTTTTGTTGCCAGCTACGTCACTACTCTCTGGAGTGCCAAGGTTTTTCTTTGAAAAGTCATTACTCATACAACAAAAGTGGGCTCTGCCTATATCATCCGATCTCGGACGCTTAGTAAAATTACGTATCTTGGTAGAGAAACCCTTCCCTCTTCCATATCGTTCATACCACAGACGTGCATCCTCTACAGTATCAAAATGTTGATCCTCGTATAGGGATTCCGCCGAAAATGGGTTTACAATACGTTCATTTTCACACCTTTCTGGGGACTCCTCTCTAATAACTTTCGACCAATTTTTATCGACGGAGTCTTCCATTGTCAATCTGACTAAGAAGTTCACACATAAAAGAAATGATTGTGAGTTGTAAGTAAAATAATTGGGGAGATCAAAATATCACAAATCAAACACAATTCAAGTCCAACGCATGTTAATTTCATAATTACATCACATACTACAAAAGGCATAATATAAGATGTAAACAATCACACACAAAAACCTGTTGTACCATACAAAATTTATTCATCACTTGTTGAATACTACAGCTACTTCATTACATGTACCTGCCAACAACATTACAACCAGAATACCTAATCAGCAAATCCTAAACTGCACCGACAGAACTGGAGCCTTCCTTCCTAACCAGTTCCCTGGCCCGGGCAACAAGAGCTACTCTCCTCGCCATTTGATGCAGGATGATCGTCGGCATCTGACAATGCAAATGGAAATCCTCCCTCGACAACGCCGCCTCAGCCTCGCACATTCCTTCGTAGCTCGCCTCACGCGGCGGCAATGGTGGACCGTTCAAATTAACCGAACCAAAATAATGCATCACTAGTTTGTCATACAACTGCTTAATACGGCGAGAAGCAGCCTCCCGACTACTCTGAGACCTCGTCTTCACCATCTCCGTTGACTTTGTACAATAATATTGTCGAGTTCAAGAATTTAGTTACTGTGACTCAAACATTCATATAAAATATTGTCGAACTCGATAATTTAGTTACTGTACCTGAACGATTCATATGTAATATTGTCGAGTTCGACAATTCATATATTGTGTCTCCAACAGTCATATATAATATTCTCGAGTTCGACAATTTAGTTACTGTGAATATTACATTCATATGCGATATTGTCGAGTTCGACAATTATTTAGTCCTACTTCAGTGTAATGCAAATAATTTGTCTAAATTATCGAATTCGAATGGGACCCACCAGCAGGTAATCAATCAAAGAGAAATTGTACAGGAGATTACAGTCTTTTAACAAATTTCACAGGGATTAAGTGGAGGGGATACCAATATTCTAACAAATTTCACAACATCCAAGTGTACTACTGGCGAGTAAGGGTCAGAAAGTACCTGTCGAGTAAGTGCACTATCAGCAAGGGTGTCGGAGTTCTTTGGAGATATCAATTTCACCTCTAATGGCAGAAATAGCCTCGATTGTGTGATATGAGAGAGAAAGAGAGTGTATGATATGAGAGAGAGAGTATGTCTGTGATATGAGAGAGAGAGTGTGTGTGTGTGTGATATGAGAGAGAGAGTGTGTGCGTGTGATATGAGAGAGACTTGACTGATATTAGTGATGGGTTGTTCGAATTTGAAATTTCATTGAAAAGAGAAGGAAATGTGGGTGACGGCTAGAGAGAGTGGGGCAGGTAGGACCCCCTAATTTTCCACCTCATTTCCCTTATAGGAAATCCCAAATTTTGAGAGTCACTCATCTAATAGAGATGAGTGGTTGTGGTTGAGTGAGACTTGAGTGTTTGAGACTTGAGTGTCTCTAAATCCTTCCCCTTATATCATAGGCAATTGAAGATAATGACCAATTTTGACAGAATCTCTGGCACCCTAAAGGTATTCTCGTGAATGAATTTCCTGTTGCTTTCCAGTATGATCCTGTCCCAGTACGAGAGTGAGCAATGTTGGTTCTCATGGACAATTGTGAATCCCTTCTCAAATCAAAACTGGTTTCATGCAGTGTCTACAAATTATCCAAAGAAAGTTCTGAGCATTTGTTTATGAAGTGCATCTTTGCCTAAAAGATCTGGAGCAGAAATGCTGGAAAATGCAGATTTCAAAGACGTATTAGGGATCATGCCCATAAGATGAATTGGCTGTGCACCTTTAATCAGGATGGCATTCTTACGAAATATCATAATTATGGCATGCCAGGACCAGGAACAACATTTTCTTTAGAGCTTCAAGGAAACCTATATGGTGTATGCTTAATGTTGCTATCAGTGATCATGTGTTAGATTGGATGGAATGAAATTCATTCAAGACTGGAGCTCTAACTGTGAATTTTCTTAAGCGTGAAATCTAGATTTCAATTTTTAAGAGCTAACGGTCTCGTCCCATCAACATAATACCATAACCCCTCTACCAATCACAAAAAACTATTATCAGCCCAATTGCAAATCAGATTTATCCTCGTTCATTTACCACGCAAACAAATAAAACAAACTAACAAAACCGATACAGTGACAATTGACAAACAAGTGACTAAATTAAAATCTAAATCAAAATCAAATCATAACAAAAATACAATCATAGTAATTAGTATTTCAAATGAAACCGTCACTAAAATATTGGAATATGGGAAATTACTCGATAAATCAATTATATGAGACCATGAAATGAAAACTGATGTCCTATCAAAACATTTTTTTGCATTTTCAATGGATGCCCGAATAGATGGCGAAAAACAAAATTCTCCAAATTAGAGACCAAATCAATAAATGGTATCAACTATCAAGTAAATGGCTTAGAAGAGTCATGGCATAAAACAGGGGAGACATTTAATGAATCTGGCTTAGAAGAGTCATGGCATAAAACAGGGGAGACATTTAATGAATCTGGTATTGTTAGAACTATTTATTCTCCACCAAAGCTTTCTTGAACACCTTGACTTCCTACAATCGGTGGTTCATGCGTCTCGTGTCCTAAATCCAGTATTGAAGTACATGTGATCAAGAGATTGGGGCACCTCAAGTCCCCTGGGGCTCAACTATCTCACCTCTATCATCATGGTTTACCTGTGACACCCAAAGAACTCTCCCTCTCTCTCAAACAGAGAGATCACAGTCTTCTGAAACTCCCAGTACTAAGTACAGCCTCCTATGTTCTTCAAGTGCACTAATTCCTTCTTGAGTAAAAAATGAAATTTGAAGACTTGTTGATGCAGCGAAACGAGGAACAACAACATAAGAGACTGGACCTTGAAAACGAGGTAAATGCATAACCCGGAACGATCAATGTCGCACCCACACTGTTGTTACGGTTAGAGAAGGTGAAGTACTAAACCCCATTATTTCTTATGTAGGTGGTTCAACTGCAAACTGATTTATGCAAAGAACAGAAACAGAATAGAGCTTTACGATGTGCACTACATGGACCTGTTGCCTCTCGTTCAACCCTTTCTCAATTTCTTCCACTTCAGGTACATGTTTCATCCTTTTATCTCATCCTTATTATAAGAGACCAAGCGAAGGAGAACGAAGATTTCTCAGCCTTTTGCAGGTAAGAGTGCTTCTTGCAAAAGTAGCAATGGTAGAGGAAGAGATTATGTACTTGAAAAGAAAAGTTGAAGACCTGAAAGTATGTCTGCATGAAGAACGGAAACAAAACAGAGAGTGCGATGTACTTCAACAGCAACAAAAGCTCCATTTCTGCCAATTTAGAAACGAAAGGGAGGAAAGTAGAGGATTTCACAAGCCTCAGAGACCACCATACCATACTGTAGACATAAGAAGACAAAGATGGATTAGAGATAGCAAAGCATCCATGGCTCCTGAGGCAGAGAATCCGGCAATGTTTATAAGTTTGAATGGTAAAAGTAAAACAGAGTCCTCTAGCATTTTTTCTGAAAAACAAAAGCACAGCAAAAATTCAGATAAGAGAAACCTCAATAATATTACCTTGTCTATGTTGAAACAGATCATGAAACCAGTACTGAGAGGCCGAATCGACTTTCGGAAAAACTGATTAAATGCTTGATTAGCATCTTTCTCAAACTAAACCATCCATCAGCTCAACCTGACTGCAAAGGATCAGTTAAACTTAGCCTCTCCTGCCTGAACTCAAAAGGCCTTGTGTCGAAGACCTCATTCAACTGTAAAGAACCCGTGTTTTTCTTCAATGAAAGCAATTCAATTCTTGATCCTTATGGGAGGGTTAATGATGGCACAGTCAGAGACATTGGACCATACAAGAACTTCATCCAGTTCACAAGAAACTCATTGGACCTGAGTCATCTCCCTGACTGCTTTTCGGCAAACGAGAAACTGAGGTATATTTCCAAAAATTACCTAATACTCAAGTAAATATAGACATCAATCTATTTTTTGAATACTTTCTTTTTGATCTGGTCAGGTTTTTGATGCAGAAACTATGTACTGTGGACTTGAGCTTCTTGACTTACAAACAGAAATTAGCATTCTGGATCAATATCTATAATGCCTGCATAATGCAGGTACTGAAACTCTTATCTTTACACTGTCTAGATCTATTCGTGAATGAAGAAATCAAGAAGGTTACAACTAAACACTAATAGAGAAATTATATCGTAGGCATTTCTCCAACATGGATTGCCATCAACGCCAGACAAACTACTCACACTGATGAATAAGGTATGTCTAAGTCCGATATAAATCTGCAGTAGCTCACAGACATCAATGTGTAATCACCCTCAACTCTTTGCACTTGAGTTTGCCACGGCAGACTCTTCTTGTTAGGTACAAAACCACTTCAATATGCATCACTCCAGAGTCCAACCTTCGACTTTCAAATAACCAATATTCTGAATAGACAACCCCCTAGGTATTAAGATGCTCTTGCAAAACCTATTGATGTGGCTCTATGGAAGCATGCATTAACTGACCAACTGCGGGTAACAGGCAACCTATATTTCATAATTCATGAGTATATCAACTCTGAGGAGGGATAATTTTACACCATACCTATTTATCGATGATCAACACAATTTTTTTCTTCTACCAAACCAATAATAATAACTCTGAGAACTTCTCGCCAGGAAACTAATAAAAGTAATAAAACCATACACATGCTAGTGTTAAGCTGAGGGACTTGTATAACCATGAATCCTCAAAAGAGCATAACTTAGCATAAATAACAACTGCAACAGCTTTTATAAAGGTTGACTTAGGACAATGAATGAGACACTAAGGATTCTAATGCATGTGTGAGAGTGAACTCACTACATACATTCCCTCGTAGCTACAATAGAGTAAAAGTGTCTTAGATCGTAGAATCGTCAATCACCCTGATCAAAAGTAACTTAATTTATTAAGTTGAAGTGAAAAGACCGCAGCGCAGAGGGTAGAAGAGAAGCACAATGGAGAAAACGGGTTAGGACTTGGGATGTAAATGTTGCATCAAAAAAAACAAAAATAGAGCTTGCTTAGTTGGTTCGACTATTGGTTCTCACCAAGTAATCCTAGGTTCCCTCCTCAAGCAGCTACAAGTCGCCAACGGAAAAAAATAATAATAATCTTTCTCAAGGAAAAAAAGAATAGATGCTATTCTTAACACATGATGCACTCCATGTTAAAAAAAACCAGAAAACTAACTCCTCGGGCAGAGAATTATACGGGTAGGGCAGGTTATTTACAGTTAGTCATATGACAGGTAACTGATAGAAAACATAGAATAGGACAGAAAATTTCAGACACAGAATCCTAATCCTGACAACTATATGAGACAATTAAGCACATAAAACATGTTACTTGTGATTCAGGCTGCACTGAATGTGGGCGGAATAGTACTAAATGCTTTGGCTATTGAGCACTTCATTCTCAGATACCCTTGTAACTCGGAAAGTGTTAGTATATTCTTTCCTCAATGCTAATATACAAACTCAGGCAAATATGATGATACATAGTGAAAACTCACTATTCTAATATTCTGATATCCAGAACTTTATAGAAAAAGGTTCAATAGATGAGAAAGAAAAACTACTGCAACGTGCCTATGGTCTTGGGTATCCTGAAGACAATGTGACATTCGCTCTTTGCCGAGGTAACTGGTCTTCACCACCAGTAAGTCTCCTATCCAGGCTTCTACAATCATTTCTGAATTATATTACTATTATTAAAGACTTATTTCACATTAACAAAATGCTTGCAGCTAAGGGTTTATACTGCAGAGGATGCGGTGAATGAACTGGGAAGAACAAAAGCAGAGTATTTAGAAGCTTCTGTAGGAGTTATATACAAGAAGAAAATCATTGTACCCAGGCTTCTCCTTTGGCACACGAGAAAATTTGCAGAAAGCATGGAGTCATTGTTAGAGTGGATCTATAGCCAATTGTCACGACCTGGATTATTGAAGCAATCCATATTGGAATGTCTCAACGTGGAGAAGAATTCTCAAATCATGAAAATGGTTGAAATTCAACCTTACGAATCTGAATTCAGATATCTGTTGAGCATATAAGGTAACATTCCAAATAAGTATGCAATTACAGAGTGGGAATGAGTTAATAACCAAGATACGCTGATATGAGCTCTATTTCTAGAAACCCTATAGCATGGATGTGGATACAGGATCCAATCCAACATATCACTACCGATCACAAGGATATGAATGTCAAATACTAGTTATACAATAGATTCTTACACCCTAACAGAGACTACTCACTTGGCATGCATCAACAAGAGCAAATAAAATATTTTATTTTCTTTCAACATTATTCACTGCATTCCATGATATTTGTTTTGACATAAAATTTAGAATATAATGGATCCTCCTAAATCATAAAAAATGATAGGTCACGAATGTTCCCGCCATCATAACGGAGTGTCTCGGGCCCACCCAAAACCTGACCTAGTCGGCCTTAACCCCTCCTCCCTCCCTCCCCCCTAAGAATTTCTGTTTTGAATTTAATAAGTTATTAATGTGAATCTACGAACGCGGAAGCTTAATTCGTATTTGATTAACACTAAATTTAAACTATATCTTAACTAAAGTTTAATAAGAGGAAAACTCAACTCTTTTCATAAACAAAACAACTCTACTAACAACTACTGAATAACAAATAACTTAGACCTTCCCTTTTATAGAACACAACAGAGATTAAAATTAGCAACCCTAATTTAGAATTCTACTTAAAATGGGAAAACTTTTTTTTTATGGTTAAACAAACAAGTCCCTAAATCAACTTAGCATCTCCAGCAATGAAGAGCCTTGAATCAAAAGAGCATAAAGTAGAATAGTGCGTCGACGGTGAGAACGACTATAAGATGACGATTCACATCAGTTTTAGTATTTTTTTTTAAAACAATTAACATTTTATTTAGGGTTTTGTTTTTCAATTAGGAGTCTAACAATTAAGTTTTTATTATTGTGATAAGCCTTTTTCTCCTATACAAAGAAAGCTTATACTCGGTTTTAATCAAATTAACTAGTAGAATTTGTTTGAGTTTACTTCAAGCTTATGAGATCTAAAAAAACACTAGTATTTTTTAAGTTTCATTGAAGTTTTTTAAGTCTCTTAATAGGTTTTATTACTTGATTCTTTGGCAAGCTTATTTAGCAAGTTTAATAAACTTTGAGTGATTTTAGAGTTAAGAAACTAGAGTATACTTTCAATTAATCTTTATCCAGGTTACTATTCAACATGTTAGGTATAGCATAATAACCAGATTACAATTAGGCTCCCTAAGTTCCAATTTTAAAGTGCGGTGTATTGAAGTGCAGTTGGGTAACACAATAGGGTAGTAGTCTAGGTACAAAGTTAATTGTTTCAATAATTTTGCTTACCTTTTTACGACAAAAAAGGAAAGAAAAAATGTTACCCGAGTTATTCAAAGAGTTATCTCTCAATCACTGAGTGATATGATGAAAAGAGAGTTCAAACTAGTTTATTCCACTTACTCACAAGGATAACTTCACAAAATCACCATCAAAAGCTCACAATAATCGATCAATACACAAATTACTTTTATCAATTGTCTTAATGATTTACCACTTACATTCACAAATCTAAGAAAGTGAGCAGGTACAAAAATGGGATAACTAAGAAATTACAATAAGAGCTTATTATGATAATTGTGTTTTTATTTGTTTGAGCAGTAGAGTACGCAACAAAAGAAGAGGCAAAACTTAAAAGGGCTAATTAGTCTTTAAACCCTACATAATGACCACGAATTGGTCTAACCCCCCTTTATTGTAATTTTTAGGTTTTGGACCCTAAAACACCCCAGAGCTTTTAGCTATTGTTAAAATACCAAAATTACCATTTTGATTATGCTTTAAGTTTTAATTAGAATACCACGTGTTAATTAGTTATCCAGTTGGAATATCCACGTGACGTGGACACTAAGAAAATCTATATGGGCGATCCCGAGAACTTCATCTCCTTCTCCGCCATTGAAGCTCTAAAACTAAAGTAATACAAAAATTACGAAACAAAACAAAAATCAAAACTAAATTAAAACATAAATCCATTAACAACATCATCAACAACAACCAACATCATCATAAAAAACCTCAAAAAATTTCAACAAACCCAAAAACTTATGCTTTCAAAAACTTCAAACCCTCAAAAACTTGGCTTTCATTTTCCAAAAATCATCATCATCACCTTCCAAAATCATCATCATCTCCGAAAACTACAAATCTAAGTCTTCTAAGAGATTCATGCTCATTTTTTCAGATCCGAAGAACATCAAAACACTTTTTACTTGTAATCCCCACTAATTCACTACAAAATCAGAGGAGATCTCGTGGTGAAGATTGTTTTGCTCTTGCTCTCAGAGGATGAGATTGTATTGAAACCCTTGAGATTGAAATCGAGGGTTTGGAGGGAAAATTGAATTGTGGACTCAATTTTAGAGTGATCGGTAAAATCATCGAACCTCGCTTCTTCGCCTTCGTCGCTCTCGTTGATGATGATGACGATCACTTCTTCATCTCTTCTGTGTGTGTGTGTGTTTAAGATTAAGATTAAGATTAAGATTAAGATTAAGAAGATGATGATGATGATGATGATGATGGAATTACAACGTGGCATTATGATATAATCATATGTGAGACTCGTAATTACAGCGTGACATTAGGATATAATCATATGTGGCAGAGCTAGGGGAATTTCTGGTATTTCATATTATTTTTATATCGGAGAGAACGGTGTTTTAGGGTCTAAAAGCTAAAAATGACAATCAAGAGGGGTTAGACCAATTCGTGATCGTTATGTAGGGTCTAAAAGCTAATTAGCCCAACTTCAAATTAGTAAATCCACTCCAACCATTGTTTTTGGCACAAGCCCACTTTACTCCAAAGTGTTTTGGTTTTTAAAGGTCTACAAAATTATCCACAATTAAAAAAATATACTACGCTTATACCATAACAAATTCAGGAACATGTTGAGGCAAGAATTCATGAAGATGAAGTCGAGACAAAAACAACACCCAATTGGGGTGCCCCTTTTCCTTTTGATTCTTAAAATTTTGAGGTCGAGCATTTCTAAGGAGGGGAGATTTGGTAGGTTCATAGACGTTCCCCACCAAAAAAATGGCTCTGGCCCACCCAACATCGAATCCTAGTCAGCATTAATTTTTCAATCTCTTCTAGTAAAATTCCTTATTTTTGATTTCGTAAATTTAGTATTTTAGATTATTTTTTTCTAATTACTATTTTACTTAGGGTTTGCTTTTCAATTAGGAGTCTAATAAGCAAGTTTCTATAATTGTGATAAGCATCTTTCGCCTATAAAAAGAGAGCATATTCTAGGTTTTTAATTAAGTTGATTAGTAGAATTTGTATGAGTTTCCTTCAGGTTCCCAAGATCTACGGAAAAGGAATGTTACTAGGATGTTGGATTTTGTTGATATGTAGACAAACTTCTACTTGAATGTGTGACGTCACAGTTCAAAATATTCCCAGAGGATGCATAAAGGGAAAGAACGGTCAACCATGGGCAGTTAAGAAATACCACGAAGAACAACAGCTGACAAGCGTCTTCAATCAGGAGAGAATTCAACACATAATGTCTTACATACTGTATCCGGTTATCTAAAAACTAAATAATTACTTTACCTTGGCAGCATCTAAAAGCATGTGAAATTGTCAGGAAATGGTTAGTGATCACTAATTAGATGAATAGAACTGTCCCCCTAACGGAGCCTTACAAATAGCTCATGGCCTAATTAACACGATTAATAACTGCATGACATTCACACTGGCAATAAAAACAAAGGCTTGCATAGCTGACATTCACATCATGCAAGTTGAAGAAAACAACATTTTCTAACATATAATGAACAAAGGAATTAAGCCTAATAAACAAAAATTCTGCTAGAACAACTAATATCTTGACCTTGAAATAAGGATATCAATCGTATCATAGATATCAAAAAAAAGGAGAAACATGCGAACAACAATATCTTGACCTTGAAATAAGGATATCAATCATATCATAGATATAAAAGAAAAGGAGAAGCATGAGATTACAACACTATTTTCTTTTCCATTTGGTGCATACAGTCCAACGTGTAAATTCAATCACAAAAAAAAAAAAAAAAACCGTATGCAAAGGCATAACTAACAAAAGAAGAATGCCAGTTCTCACAACTTCTTTCGAGGAACTTACTCAAATCAAATTTAATCAGGTAAATGGGACACTCAACCAAGAAATGTCACTACTCTGTTCAACAGATTCAAGCCAAATATGGTTTCTTGGCAGTTAACTTTAACATATATATTCAACGGTGAAGAACATTTACCTTCAACAGTGACGGTTATTAGGCAAGGAATCGAGCTACTCAAGATCTCACTACTGAATCTAAAGCACAAACCAGATGCATCGTCAAAGTTCGCAGCAACTGGCATCTCAACAGATACAAGGAAAACGTTTGCATTACTGAGCACCTCCGAAGCTAGGCTTTGGCAAACTACAAGAAGATAGTCTCTCGTTAATGAGCTCTCAGAGTTGAGTATTTGTCCGATATGGTTTGCAAAGGTACAACTGTTGCAATTGCAAGAAAAATATAAATGTCATTGATCATTGGATTCAATAATTTCCCAACTAAAGGACAAAAGATAGTATAGTCAAGTAGCTTTGATAAAGACATTGACTACTGCAGGAAGCGATACCATATGCATATGCATATGCAGATGCAGATACGATGCATCTGACCTTGTTATCTGAATCCCCAGCAGGATCATAAATCTTACCAACAACCTATGACACTCTATACACCAAGTCACTAATGGATACTCCTTTTACAGATCATCAATTTTTTGACCACATCGAATAAGGTAAAAAGTCATTTCGATATGACACTCGGTCCTAATAACTTCTATCATTGTTTCTAAGTTTGTTATAGCTATAAAGCAAACTATGGCTATCCAAATTACATTTTAACAAAAGTTTAATCAATTTAGTGTCATAAAGTCTATCCAAAAATGATAAGAATTAGCTAACGTGGCCACTACGACCATGTCCTTGACGTCGTTAGGCAGCCTCTTGGTGGGACCCCCTAATATATTTAGTAGTTTCTAAATTATATTATTTTGTTTTTAGATATGTTTCCTAATTATTGGGATCGTATTTGGGAAGGTGGGGACTCCTCTTCTATATAGGGGTCTGAGGGGGTGAGGCTAGTTGGAGTTTGAGATAAAACTCTAGTGAATGGGTGGAGAGGTAGAGAGAGATATCTAAGTTTTTGTTTTATTCATCAATTAATAAAGTAGTGATTAATTTTGTTAGTCAATTTGCATCCGCACTTTGTTTCTATTAACTTGGTACTAGAGCGAGATTCGTTCCACGAGGATTTTTTTACTTTGCGAATTCGAAGATGGTAGGCAACAAGAAGAAAGAAGGAATCACGTCAACCAACTCAAGAAGATCCGTTACGTGATCTAGAGGAGAAAATGGAGGAATTTAGGATTACGAAGGAGAACTCATTAGGAGAATTCAAGGCTCAATCGAAAGAAACTACTCGGGCATTAAACTTGATTTTACAAGTGATCATCTCCACCTCAAACGCTACCACTGCCCAAGGAGAAGTGGGGGAGGGGTTAATGGATAGCGTGGCATCGTCAAGAGGAAGAGGGATTCCATTAGATGCGGTTATGAGGGGTGCGCGAAGGTTGGGGTTCTCACCAACTCGTGTTGAGAGCGTTAGGCGAAGAAGGGGGTCTCTCCATACAGGCTAACCTAGAGAAGGAATTCGACAAAGAAGGGGCTCCGTTCACCTCGAATAGTTTTGAGGAACTTGATGTTCAAGATATGGGTAGAGAAGACAAATTCGCGAACTGTGAGGAGAGGGAAATCGTGATCGGCGCTACGGAGGGGAATGCGCCTCAACGAGAATTGAGACCGGAGTCTTCTCTCATGGGGATGGCGCGACCTCCCGCTGCCGACGCAGACCGACGGGAACGGCTGCCGACCAACCAAAGAGGAAGCTCGAAGGGTGTCGGCCTTTGAATCGCGATTGGATTCGGGAGTCAACGAGAACCCGATCCAAATCATGGTTAGCAACTCGGGACAAATCCAAGTACTGGGCCCGATCCAGATCCAGGTCCAATTAGTGAACCCAGACCTGATCCAAATACCAGACCCGAACCAGCCACGAATACCGAATCGGGACCAGGCCCGAATACTGACCCCGGCCCAGGCCGAGTACACGGCCCAACTCTAAAACAGCGACCTGCGCAGATCCAGCTGCCGAGTTTAGGCCTAGCAGTCAAGCCCGATCCTGATTCAACAAGTGAACCCGAGAGGGCTCCAGGCGCGACTACCCGGTCTCGACCAGCTACCGCAGCAGCCACCGAACCCAGTCTGACCAACTGCCTTGTCCAAGTTTAACAACAGCAGCCGGTAACAACTCCGGTACAACATCAACCGACCGGCCCCTTAGGGGTTATTACCACGGCAACACAGGGAACCTACGGAATCGACCAAGCCCAAGGGTAAGGGCAAGTTGGTTGGGGACACGCACATCCTTTTCCAACATTTTCGTACGAGCAGGGACAGAACACGAATGCGAGAGGGGGTAGGTTTCCACAGTATGGGTATGGTACAAGAGATTGGCGAAATCAATAACCCAACACAAGCAACCCGAATCATCTTGGGGTTGCACCTTATGTCCCTCCAACGACTCACCGAGCGCCTACTCCACCACAGAGCACGCAGACTACGGGTAAAAGTATTTAGCAGCGACAATGGGCACAAGATAATCCTTTTGCGAATGAGGGTACATTTTGGGGTGATAGCGAATCTGGAAACGGCCGTGGGTACGGTAATAGATATGGTTTTCACGACAGGAAAGGCGAGGCCGCGAAGTTCATCCTACAAGCATTGGATCTCATTTCAGAAACGACGAATACCAAGGTGAGCCGGGTTTTGGGAACGCAAGGTATGCACCCCAACAATAAAGGTACGAATTTCAGGAAAACCCGGAGAGCCAGGTAGCAAACACGATCATCTCTGCTTTTCAGAATATGAATAGGGACGTTAAGATAAACGTTCCAAAATTTGATGGAAATGGGTTTATTGACTGGCTCAGATGGGTCGATCGGGTTTTGGCGTTCAAACACTGTGGAGACCCTCGCGTAGTCACATTGATGGAGACGAAAATGATGGGGTACGCTCTAAACTGGTGGGAAGGGGTGCGACAATAACGGGTAACAGCTGGGGGTGATTATATTACAGATTAAGATACGATGCGACGTGAGCTAATGACACAATTTATTCCAGGTAATTATGAGGAAGAGAATTTTGCAAAATTACAAAACTGCAACTATCCAGAAACCAATCAGTTGATGATTATGCGAGCGATTTTTATTTATTCTCGTCTCGAGTTGTGTTATTTGAGTCGGAAACCCAGCGAATTAGTCGGTTCAAGCTTGGTTTAACAAAACGGTTACATGATGAAATGGTATTGTTCAACGCTCGATGTTGTTGAAATGGCCATGCGAACGGAGATGAAACTTAAACCGGCAGTTTATTCATCTTTTACTCCAACAACATCGGCTATTACATCAGTGACATCGGCAACTCCAAATCCAAAAGCACCTGGTTCCGCAATTTGTTACAAATGTGGGAAGACCGGTCATATGAGGCGTGAATGTCCGAATCCTAAGAAGCATATAGCTTTTTTAACCTAGATTCTTCACGATCACATTGACGAGGCGTGTCAACAGATCTGGGGCGATAATATGGACAAGGAGACAGTCACAGCGATGAACTGTCCATCTCCTTGAATTCGCGGATAAGTTCATCTTAGGGGGGGAGATAGGAATTATCTTATTTTGTTTTTAGATATGTTTCCTAATAATTGGGATCGTGTTTGGGAAGGTGGAGACTCCTCTTCAATATAGAGGTATGAGGGGGTGAGGCTAGTTGGAGTTTGGGAGAAAACCCTAGTTAATGGGTAGAGAGGTAGAGAGAGAGATCTAAGCTTATGTTTTATTGATCAATTAATAAAGTAGTGATTATTTTTCTGTTAGTCAATTTGCTTCCACACTTTGTTTCTATAAAAAAAACACTATATTCTAAAGTGCAAGGCCGTGTCAACCTTTTCGCTTAACTTGAAGTTTTCATGTCCGATACCTCACACCCGTATTGGACACTCACACCACACGCATACTGTGTTAATGTTATGCATCTCATATGTAGAAATTCAATAGAATAGAGGGGTTGGATCAATGTAGAAGTTTTCATGTCCGATACCTCACACCCGTATCGGACACACACCACACGCATACTGTGTTAATGTTATGCATCTCATATGTAGGATTTCAATAGAATAGAGGGGTTGGATCAATGTAAAAGATATATTGGTAATCATATTAACTGATAAGATAACCGGACAAGATACTGGAGTTTGCAAGACAACTGGATAATACGTTATGTAGTAGACAAAGAAATAAGATTTGCCGCGACCAGAAGATTCTGTAGCCAAAAAATGCACGTAGCAAGGACACCTTATACTAAAGAAGGATACCAAAGAGACCGTGTGGTAACCACTTCTAAGGGAAAAAATAAAGAAAGTGCTGCTATACCTTCTTGTGAATTCGAACATTCCTGAGAGCTGAGATTCTTTATTTATAAAAGTTCCAACATCCATCATAAGTGGCTTTACGAAGTATCCAATGTCAGGCCGCAACTTAACAGGCATCCTCTTTCCATTATAGCACACAACCAACTTGAGAGGTAACAAATGGTGATGAAAACAAACTTGAATCGTTCTTTTTGCTGTCTGACCAGGTCCTAAAGATGCTATATCTTCCATGAGAACTACCGCCGGAACAACACATGAGCTTAAGGACCTGATATATTACATGAAACCCCTTCACATCAGATATAATTAAAGAGAAGACAATAAACAAATTAAGAAAAAAATATTGCAGTGGTGAAGATAATGTAGAAAAATACACCATTATGTGAATGACCCCTTTGATCATTTAAATGAATCTAAAGAAAGGTCCTCATTTATTAGATTCTGTGACAGTTGATGACAGGGGGTTACCTTTCATATGTTTCAATGGCATGATCTGTAAATTCAGGAATTTTTGTAGATTCTTCATCTATCAAAGTTATTGCTGTTACTGGTTCCGCGGAACAGTTAAGATAGGTAACTTCCACACATACAAGTGATGATGATATACTTGAAATCTCAGATGAGAACCAATAATCGACCTTGAGACCATTTCCATTTGGAGGTTCGAAGAGTGTGTAAGTTTTAGGTTTAACTCTAGCGCCAATATCCGTGATAGAAATCCTTGCTAAAGATGGTTGTGCAGCCTTCAGTTCAGATGACCTCAAATCTGACAAACCAGGCTGTCCATCAAGCCACGACTCCAATACTGTAGTGGACATCAGACCTCCAAAATCATCAGATATAGAGGTAGAATTATTTTCTTCCATACTACTATTTGGTTCATTAACATTTGAAAATTGAATAAATGGATCAGATCCATTTGCAAACTTCGTATCTTCACTCTCACCCAAACTGCTCATAGAATGTGAAGTTCTCATAGAATGGTGAGAACTATAATCTGAACCGCTTTCTTCATTAAATGATCCAGATGATGTGCCCAGATCATTCATTGCAGAGGAGTCAATTTTAATTGCTCCCTCCCCCGACAATTTTTCACCCCCAACATTCTTTGTTTGCTGATTAAGATAATCGAAATCTAGACTACAAGGTTTTGGAAGAGGCTCGTAACCTGGAGCCGAATGAAGAACTAACTGTGAAAGAGACCCAGGAAGATAAAACCGCAAGTTACTCGAAATCGGTAGTTCTGATTTTGTTTTACCACGAAATATGTTCTCTGCAAGCATAGTTCGAAAGTCTGCATTCTGTGGGTTGTTAGTTATCCCATCCTCGGCTGTATAGGGAGATAAGAGGCTCTCTAAAAAACGAGATCGATCACGGACATCATAGTTCAAATCACATTTGGCAAGTTCAAGAATATAGCTTAAGACTCTTTTGAATGCCAAGAAATCTTCGCCTTTTCCGCCTAACATGGCCTGTAGAAAGTAACATTCAACTACAGGAATCAGCAAAAAATGGTGAATTACCTCATGGGACAGAATTGGAAAATTCAAGCTAATAAGAAATAACAACAAAAATGTACATAATATGACTCGAGAAATATAAAAAATATACAAAATTAAAAATTAAAAATTAAAAAAAATAAAAATAAAAAACCAACTGCTACCAGATTATGTTTGTAGCAAGACAAAAAAGTATATATATATAAGCAAAAATAAAGTAAATTTGGCAGACCCACAAACTTCTAAGAACATAATAAAGAGCTTCGTGAAGGATAAACACTGCAATTAAGTTTTACCTCCAAGAATGATTTTCCTTGTTGACTGCACGTTAAAAGATCTCAGTAAACTTGATAGGTGGTGTTCATTGACTCCAACTCTCGCATGGTCTTTCTCCCTCTCCTCCGCAATTAGGAGATTTTATTTGATTATATAATATTTTAATAAAAATTAAAGTTTCTAATTATGTGCTAAGGTCTCCTTCTCTATATAAGGAGAACCTTAGCTAGCTTTATAGATAGCCTGGTTTTAGTAGAAAAGATTTTTTAGCTATATGTCTCCTTGGGAGAAAACTTGAAACCCTAGGTCTTCTTGACCTTTCAATTCAATAAAAGAGAAAAATTTAGTTGATGTGCATGATTGTTCTCAGTGTTGAAACAATCACTTCTACAAATTCCTATTAAATTTGGTACCAAAGCTTAGTTCGTTTTCACGGGGTAATTTTGTTCTCGCTACGATGATAAACGAGGAGGAATATAACGAAAGGTAATTGTTGGAGATCGTGATTATGATTATTATGAGTGTTTGGGAACACTTTAGTATTCTACGTATAATACACCGGATAGTATGTTGAGATTAGGAGTACATGATTTGTTTCTATCTTTAGGTATTATCTATATTTAGTAGTTACCTAGTAGGAGTTAGTTTCCTACTCGGACTCTTACGGTTTCTCTATTTAAATCCCTCTTTAGGGTGATTGTAATCACCTCTTCAATATTCAATAAAGCTTCTCTTTATTCCTAATTTAACTGTAATTTTGTTGTACTAATTCCTATCAAATTGACAAGTGGTTCGTGAAACCCGCGATGACATGTATCAAGTACGCCAAGTACAAGAGCTCCTTTGCCGATTACAAACTTTTCCCAGGAGAAGCCGAAGAAGAAAAAATGACGATAGGCTTGAAACCTCGACCATTCATCCGCAAGAAGAGAATGATAAAGAAGAAGAAGAAGGTGATGATGATTCGTAAGACGAAGATGACGATATATGGGTCGAGGAAGCGGCCAATCGCCGACGAGTTTACTACGACCCTGCAAATGGTTCCTTCCTAAGTCTAGCCCCAATGTTGAGGCGGGGTCGTTTATGGCGATCAAAACCTTATGGTTTATCATGAAATTTCTGGAACGGATAGAGAATTTCATGAGGATCTCAGAATCGAGAGAGATCGAGAAGGAGAAGATGAATTATGAAGAAAAGGGTTACAGTTGCGGAAACTTTCATGGGGGAGAGAGAGAGAGAAGTTGTTGAGGAAATTCATCGCGATCAAAGGCCGGAGGTTTAACGAAAGATAAACGAACCAGATATTGCAAATCGAGATTATCATGAGGGTATGGGCTATGGTAGAATAGGGAGTCATGCTACAAGGACTGAAAATGGTGAAGGAGACAGAAGGTCGAAAAGAGGATGAAGACAACGAGGTAGAAGAGAGGACCGACGCGATCGAGCTGAGGATGGCGTTCATGAAGACAATGATGGAAGAGTTCCCCAAGCATGTCCAAGAGATGGGTACCTCAAAGCAACTAAGTTCTGACGGGGATTGAGGATCTTGCTTATATGGCCTCTTTTCTCATATGAAATTGAGAGTAGCTAAACTTGTGTTCTTTGGAACACGACGCATGTTTACGATGAGTACCCAGAAGAGGTAACTATAACCGAGTTTGTTGACTCACATTGGGAAGAGTTTTTTTGTTCATTATTCCAAAGGTGTGGTTCCAAAATTTTGACGACTACAAATGCATTATATAGTGCTTACAGTTTTTAATCCAATTAAGTGATGTAGGCTTGAAGATGGTGTAGTACCCCCATCCTTTGGATATATTTGTTTGGGCAAATTTCGTGGGCGTCTTCAAGATGATATAGGTGTGTACTTCGAATTCCAGGTTGATGACATGAAGATTTTCGAATCAGAGTTTATGGTCTCTCTCCCCTCCGCAACTATAAGATAATATTTTATTTTAAATTATTTCAACAAGAATTAGGGTTTCTAATAACATGTCAAAGTCTCCTTTACAAAAGGAGAACCTGAGCTAGCTTTAGAGGTAGGTTGGTTTGAGTAAAAAGGGTTTTATAGCAGTAAGTGGATTTTGGGGGGAAACCGGAAACCCCAAGTCTTCTAGACCTTCCAATGCAATAAAGCAAAAGAGTTTTAGTTTATGTGTTCTCTTTGTGTTGAAACGATCGCTTCCAATTCCCAATAAAACTATAGCACTAACTCATGAAAAAAAAATCAACCTCCAAGAAATAAAACAAAGCGGGGGAGGGGTAGCATTTTTACCCAAAAAAAGGATCGCATATTAACATATTCATTATAATTAGTAATAACCAATCAACGAAAATAAGAAGAAAAAAATCAGATAGATAAGATGATACCTTAACAGTGGTATTAAGTATTTGATGCTTCATTTCCAATGATTCGGAGCTAAAGCACTGAGCAAGGTACTTAAGAACGGCCAACAATATCCTAGGAATTATCTGTCCAACATAATTATACTCCCCCACCATCCAAACAACCATTGCACGGGCTGTGGGCACCTTAATTGAATCCAAATTTCGAGCCAGCTGAATGATCACCTGCAAAATATAGATAAAGATAAGGAATCAAGCAGATTTTAGAGATAATAATAGAATCGCATAACAATAGCAGAGATGTCCATATCTATGTAATAGTAAATTGAGGTGAATGGAAATATACCCGTGTAATATTAAGTTGAGATTCTACTTGGGTTCAGTGGGTTAGCAATAACCTGACCAAGAGGAAGCCTTTCTGGACAATAAAGATTCCAAATGATTGTTCTATGGTGTGGAGGAAAGTGCTGCAAGTTAGAACTGATGCAGTCCACTACTCATATGGGCAATGGCGAGGACACAAAGCTGTGGGATGACCCTTGGCACCCTATGGGGCTTTTAAACCATCATCAGAGGCAAGAGCTCAGGTATAATTATAGGGTGCACCCTAAAGTCAAGGTAAGTAATCTTATCAAAAACAATGAATGGTGTATCCTTTTGCACATTAAGAACTCTCTTGAGGAGGACATTATTAATGGCTTGCCTAAAGCTTGTAGTGTGATACGTTCTTCTGATAAGATTATGTGGACAGCGAGCAGTAAAGGTAACTTTACCATAGCTGCAACTTACAACAAAATTAGACAAACTACAGATTTTGAGGTTTGGTCTTCATCATTAGGTCCCCTTGGGCTATACCAAGGCAAGGCTTTCTGATCTGGCAGTTGTGTAAGGGTAACTTAGCTACTAGAGATAAGCTAGCTGCTAGAGGAACAATTAGTAATGCCAATTATGTTGCAGGTTCCTGAAACAACAAACCATCTCTTCATGAACTAAGGGTGAACAGTGCATCTCAAAGAAAAATCTGCAATGAGTGGAACATCCAAACCATATTTGTTTTTAAAGTACCCAAATACTGCAGTTGGAGGACCCCTCTACCAAAAAGTTCGAATATGCTCAACACTGACAGGCTCTCTTGGCGAAACTATGGGAGGGTATGGTGGTCAGTTCAGAGATACTGGGGGCACCAGCACCAAGGCATACAGTGGAGCATCTATCCCTGTTTCTGTTGCTTATCATGAATTACAAGCCATCCGTAGAGATCTACAATTAACTATAGCAGCAGGCATTGAGAACCTCTAAATTTGTACATACTCTACCTTAATGGTGCAGTACATCAAGCATAACAAAGAGCCACCCTGGGAATGTTACATAATGATGCAAAACGTCAGACACTACATCCACCAGCTCAAGGAGTTTTCCATCTTCCACAACTATAGGGAAGCTAACCAAGGTTCAGATTTGTTTGCATCTTTTCCCACTGTAATAGAGGATGAAAGTGTTTTCAGCCCTAGCTCCTTACCTCCAGAACTGTATTTATAATGAAAAGGATGCTAGGGGGTAAAATATATTAGGTTGTAATTTTTTTTTCATTTCTTTTATTCATTCCTGGTCATGGGGTCCTGCCTAACTCCAGCTTGCCTAGCAAAAAAAATAATATATATATATACCCATCAAAGTTAGCAAAAGCCTCCTGTCGTGTCTTTTGTTTTTGAACAAAAGCTTATGTATCTGTAACAAAACATATAAAATTGCTTTTGTAGATTCTTAGTGTTTTTTTTCCCTGCCACACGGATACATGAGTTTTCCCTTAACTTTAAATACTTAAATTGAAAAAAACTTCCAAAGGTAATGAGCTGCAATGGTGATCTGACTTAATCTAAATGATTGGACCTGATATTATTTACAATATGATGGCTTAATAGACATATTATCATCAAAAGTGTGTATGGGGCATAGCTGTAATAGTCTGGGTGACTTCTCTTTGTTAATCCTCTTCTGCCTCTCCAAAACAACCAGCGCATCGTGAGCCACTTTCTTTAGACATTAATGAGTCTACTTCCATCTTACATTTTACAGTTGATGATTTTGCATGACTTCTACAGTACCTTATGAAGAACGACTTATTTCTCTGCAGAGAGTGAAACGTTCTAATGCTAAGGCCACTTATTTCAAATCTATTAATATTTAAGATAATTATATTTCCCCTACTTATCGTTCTTTTAGCTTCCCTTTCTGTTATGTCTATCCCTGTTAAGATAACAGTTGTATTGGTTCGACCAATTAAAAAGGATGTTATGTTGGAGTTGCCGGCGTTAGAGAATAATCACACTTAGGATCATGTTTCTCTTCCACGGGGATGAAAATCAGTTGTTATACATGAGTTTTCTTCGTCAAGGTAAAACCTCTTGGCTTTATGAATAGGTACAAGGCTCGGTTAGTTGCTAATGGATACGCTCAGACTTAAGCAATTGATTAAGAGAAGATCTTTGCTCCAATTGCAAATATGAACACCACTCGTATATTTGCCACGATTTGGTCTCTCTTTTAAAAAAAAATGATTGTGGCCTGTCTTCCAACTTGATATGAAGGATGCCTTCTTTAATGTGACATTGCAGGAAAAAGTTAAAATGTTTCCAGTGGTATCCACTCTTCTGGTTAGCAGGGTTTGGTATGTTGACTGAAAAATTCACCATATGGGGGGCTTAAACAGTCTCCTACTTACCCTAAGAAATAAAGATGCCAAAGCTAAATCGAGCAACCCCAATGCCCGAGTAACATCGCAAGACATCAGTCTTTAACCTCCAATGTAATGCCAAAATACGATTTCAAATTATTGCCCGAAACATCATCACTAGTCGTAACAATACCAACTTGTATATTCAGAGCAATTGTCTTTCCACCAAAGGGACTGAGAAACAACGCATGATCAGCAAAGCTTGAGAAAGCGAGAGAGAGACCCCGAAGCATCGTGAAGGTGCCCCGTAGACCGACATACCTCACGATAGCTCTAAGAGAAATAGCAGAAGAGAGGTTTTGAGTTCGGCAAGATGAAAATTATTTTCTTTCATAGTGGTAATGTCTATAGAAGCTATTTTCTTAGAGTTAATGCCTTGTGGCCTCACAATAGCGAAGGGGCCCCGAAAATGAACCCAGACACGAAGCGTTAGCCCTAAGAACAATAGCCTCCCATAGAAATTACCATTACGAAATAAAATAATTTGAACTCTTGTCGGCCTCAAAACTAACACGAAGTGCATTTTTTTTCTTTTCGTGGATTTAGAGCCATGAGCGCCGAGAGAAAACCAAATTCTTTGGTTTCGTAGTGGTAATGTCTATAATCGCCATCTACTTGGAGATAACGCTTCGTGTCTGAGCTGATCTTCGGGGCCCTGCGCTGCACGCTGCCTCGGCCTAGTAGGTCTGGCTCGGCATTCGTGATAAAAGTTACTTGGTAGGACCTACCGGTCGCAACCTTTGATTGTGTAGTGGTAATGCTTATGATCGCTACTTTTGATTAAAGCTATCAAGTGAGGCAAGCCAAGTACTCTAGCTTTTGGAAGTCCCTAGCTAACCGTAAGCCTCGGCTCGAGAAGTAGTGATAATGTCTATAAGTCTAGGCCTAATTGTAACTATGAATCAGACCTTCTGGAATATTTTTTGCTTGTTATGTCTCTCTCTCTCTCTCTCTCTCTAAACCATGTAATTAGCTTATTTTATAAGTTAATTCCTTTTAGTTCTACCTGTAATTAGAAGTGCAAGTGATATAAATATGTTTATAGGGGGACAAGCCCACCAGTTTTATGGTACTGATATAAACAAATTTAAGGATGAAACCCTATTGAGAACAAATGAATAATAGAAGAACTAAATCTTGTTAATCAAACTTCAAACTTGGACATCAATTGAAGCTTAACTTTGGAGGCTAGGCCCCTTTTGTAAACTTTCTCCTAAAACTCTACTCCAAAATTATTGAATTGACTCCAACATGACTTCCTAAAGTAAAGTTTCCACAGCCTGGATAACCTATAAAGAAAATAAAAATAGAAACTAATCTAACACAAAATGGGGAGGGAGAGAGAGAGAGAGAGACCCACAGCGTAAAAGACAACAAGGATTGTCCTCACATCACGTATACTTATGAGTTATGAGAAAGAAAGAAAAAAATGAAAAGTAGAAGGGGAGGATTCATAGTTAATACACAAACATTTCTGAAAAATACAAATTCCATAACAAAATCTAGTGAAGTCGCATAACATATATTCAGTTTCTATAGGGTTTCATCTACAAGAAATCGTCACATTACAAGCTTAGAAATAAAAGGAAGAAAACAATCTCGCATAAACAAAAAAATTTGGAAGATGAGCTTAAAATAAAAAGAATTAAAGAATACAGGGAGGGAGGAAGGGAACAATTCTTCAGACCCAAGAGCACAAGAGCTGAAAGAGAGCCAGACTCCACAAAACACCCACATAAACATGAGACCCAAGAGTACAATCTCGCATAAACATGAAGCAACAGTTTCAATGATAACTAAAATTACCTTCTCGTGCCTGGATGGATCATGCTTTATAATTTCTTTTATGGACATAATAGCTTGAGCCAAAACACCCGCTTCACCGTTTATTGAGTCCAACTCAAAAGCCGAATATTCTGCAATTCAGGGTTATATTGAAGTTATTTACTATGTATTGGATGGATGGATGGATGAATGGATGGGGCGATAAGGGTAAATAGCAGCAACCTTGTCTAGTCAAAGCTAGCAGCCCTTCCAAGCAGGTATTTGCTATTGCTGGAAGTTTTTGTGCACATATCCCGATCGCAGAAACTGTATCAGCAACAAATCTCCGGTCTGGATCTTTTATGTAGTCCTAACAAGGCACTAAAAGATGAGGATCAGTTATCTTTGTAATAACTGCATAACACAGTATGAATGAAAATAGAGATTATACTATTCATACATTCTTTAGAATAATTTGTTAAAATGTTGATGAATGACTAGTTTAGAATTCTAGTTTATAAGTGGAAGTCCTTGGAGTGTTAATAACATGCAGCCAATTAGCATGCCTTTAGACAAAAAGTCATACTTATGAAGTAGCTTAAATAAGATTCTGGGAACATAATTGGCCTTAGATTCTTTCTTTCTTTTTTGCAAGTGTAAACTTTATTGATAAAAGGCACCAAACGCCAACGAACTACAAACACAGACTCACACCCCACATCACTCCACTCCTACAAGAAAAACTGAAGACAAAAAAGCAAACAAACAAACCAAAAAACCAAGCCATACACCCTCCACTGGAACCCGAGATCACACCCTCACATATCTGTCGCAGGTTTACACCGCCAATAAGCGAGAGATTTAATTAATAGAATGGCAAGCTCTAGTGTCCTCTCCTTTCCTTCAAACTTCCTAGCATTATGTTCAAGCCAAATCGCCCACCAAAAAACTAATATCAATAAGCTAACTTGCAATAAACATTTATATCAATAGCATGCATTTAGACAAAGTCGTATTTATGATGTAGCTTACCTCAGATTCAGTAAACATTAATGGCCTTAGATTTCAAAAACTAATATCAATAAGCCAACTTGCAATAAAAAATTATTTCAGTCTATATTTCCCGAGCAATCCCCGCTTACTAAACAAACACACTCATTATCAAAATTGGGCTACTCAGGGCCCCACAACCCAATCCCACCGGCTCGATATTTTGATAATCATAATAGCTTTCACTTTTTTACAACACAATCCAGATACAATATGGCTAGGAAACCTAACTAGCATTCCTCAACCGCAGGGCCTCACAACCCAATCCAACCGCCACAATATTTTGATAATCATAGTAGCTTTCACTTTTTTACAAAACAATCCAGATACAATATGGCAAGGAAGCCTAACTAGCATTCCCTAACCGCAGTTGCCCAACTGATTATCAAATGCCTGGATAAATATCACACCATTTAAAGTGTATAGTTCGAACCAATGAGCACGGAGGTCCCAAAAACACATTGATATTGGTTTGAATATAACTTTGTTCTTACGTCATCCGTTCTCAAATACCAGGTCTGCCTGAGTAGAAAATATGTGGGAAGTTTAACGAAAGTGGAAGACCCTAGAAATATCGCTTTTTATGCAAACAATTCAAGTTAGTCGATTGCGTCACATTTTAAAAGAAGGTGCAGGGGGTCAAGCCATTAAGGTTTTCAAAAGGAGAGTCAATTGGAGATGATATTAGAAAAAATTATATCTGCAACCTATATTGTGAGAGCCGGGACCTTTCAGCGTGCTAGAAGGATGTTGATGTTCAGAAGAACTCAGATGTGAAACTCTATGCTGCCTGCCTTATGGTAGCCCCTAGCCAGCCTTACATCAAAAAATGAATAATATACTAAATTGGTTATGGGCTTTTCACAGCGTATTTGACCTTGATTTTGTACTGTTAGAATTGCAAAGTGTGCAGAATGTAGTACATACAGAAAAAGCACGCAGGCAAAGTCCAAGAACAAAAAAGACCCGAGAGGCTTGTTTTGTTAATGAAATAATAAATTATCATTTGCCTTTGTTGCAACTATATTTCCATCTTCCATATCCACTGCTTGGTTCTGAAAGCTTATTTCTATCAAATAGTCCTTCTTCTAATGGATTTGTTTCTAGTGCTATCCATTTTTGGTGTGGATTCCCCTTCGTCCAAGTTTTCAACTACTCCAAATGGTATGAGAGCATTCTTGATGGGCATGGGAGATGACCATTTTGCCCCTCTAATGTATTTTTAGCCTCGACTTCACCACTTAATAAGTGTCTTATGTGTTTATTTCAGGAAATATAGTACTTATAGATAAAGGTGCGGCAAAAGCTTGCATTTGAAGTCAAAAATGGAAAACACCAACCATCGGAGAACGTCACTAAGGTTGAGGAAAAGGAAGGACTCCTTAAAAGGTAATTAGCGTCTACCGGAAATAAGATCGATGCTTTGGCATCTACAATGAACGAATTAATTCTAACTCTAAAAAGCTTTTTTGGATGCAAAACAACAACCAAATTCTAATGGAGATCGGAGTACTTTCCTTCCCAAAACCGCAGGTGTTGTTAGTGGCGTAGCAGATCGAGGAAGAGGAAAGACTCCTTCGGGTCTCCTAGGAGACGCCTGACGAGTTGGGTTTAACCCGGCAAACCGCACTCCACCATGGATGGTCTTACATTGTTCCCAAAAATGTGAACGTTGCCAAAAGCATAATACTCTTCCCCAAGGAGATAGTTTTTCTAACAAATCTATCTAGGGCCTTTCGAGCCTAATACCTATTTACATCGTTGATTTCCCATATAAGAAATTTTGGGTAAACAAACTCCCGACTATGGTTGGGGTTTCTTTTTGCTATGAGTGTCTACTATTATAACGCCTTAAGTATTGATAATAATGTAAGCGCAAGGTTCTAGCTAAAAGTTATTGTTTCATGTGTAAGAACATCCACAACAGTTGGGTGGATGGATTCGCCCAAAAGCAGAGTGAATCCAATCCACCCCACAGCAGTTGTGAATCCACCCCAAGGTGAATTTGCCAAACGCACTTCTGAACCGCGCGCAAGAAATGAACATCCCAGATACGTCCACGTGTCTCAATCTAATCTATCAAACACTCAGCGCACTGCGCACTTCAGAACCGCGCGTAACTACCATCCAATAGGAAAATGCCATGTAATTTATTTATTTTAATATATAGCCACGCGGTTTAGAACTGCGCGGCATCACGCTGCATCTTTTAGGCTTATTCTTATACTTCTCTTTTCAAGTGTTATTTGCAACTAAGGCATTGGCATTATAAGCTTGGCATATCCAAGGCATTAAGCTTGGCATACCCAACCTTACTCCACACGTTTTCCAACCCAACCCATTTCCTCCGTTAATCACTTAAAAATGTGGGGAAAGTCTAGTTCGCGATCGAGGAAAAATGCTTCCAAAACTACACGTAACTCTAACGCGGAAATAAAACGAAGGGGGAACGCCGATGTAACAAATGTTTGGCCGGATCAATTGACGGATGACATCGATCCTACCCCATCGTACGATGAGTTGAACCGAGTAGATATCCTCCCGGACGGCTGGGTCCATATTTCTATTGGATCGGAGGAAATACCGGTAAGTTTTATGTAAATTTTATGTGTTATTAACGTATATTGCAATGTGTTCGATGAAATGCCCGAATGAACTTCTAACGTGTTAATATGTTTTTTTTGTCAGAACTGAGATGAATTACAGTGTAGGAGATCATTGGATAAGGTACTGAAGTGGTACCGATGGATTGCCGTGTACCCGACGTTGAAGAAGTTGGTCAACGATATGGGTTTTGCGGAGTTTTGCTCGATTAATACGGGAAACTCGGATAACCGTCTCATTCATGCTCTCGAGGAGCGGTGGTGGCCTTCCACCCATACCTTTCACTTCCCTTGCGGGGAACTGGGTTTCACATCGTTAGACTTCGTCATGCTAACGGGCATATCTTTTGGGAGGGGTCGCGAACTCCCGTACGACGAGAGGTACTCCAAGTTAAAGTTAGCAGAAAAGATGTTCCCGAGAATCACAAGCTCTGACATGAGGTACGGTAACATCACTCTCTCCTATTTAAAAAAGTGGAAAAAGCCTTTGAATCCACGTCTCCACAATTACGACTCAGAAATGGATATCGTGTATGCACGGGCATTTATTGCCTATAAGATGGGTAATCTCTTCTTCTCAAATGGTGCTACATCCCTTCGGGCGGGTTATCTTGCAGCCTTGACCGACTATGATATTCTTGGTGCGTCGAATTTTGACTAGGGTACGCCGATTATGGCGACTTTGTATCGGGGGCTTGATGAAGTCTCAGTTCTGAGGGACGAGAAGGTAAAGAAATCGATCACCGAATTCTATGCGGTGTTGGAGTTCTGGTTCTTCGAGAACTGTCGGGTTGGAATGTATCTAGTTAAGGTACAGAACTTTAACCATATTTATCCTCGTATTTCTGGGTGGAGAGATGAAAGGGCGAGTACGGATCTGAAATCCATCACTATTTTGCTGTGATCAGAGATATGATAGAATGGAAGGACAGAACCAACATAGATTGACAACCATGGCACAGGTCTAGGCAATTGATCCGTCCAGAGGTAAGAGTTGCTTCAGCGCTGAGCACCCAGAGGGTTCCATTGGTGTCAGTCCCATACGGCCACGGTACGCTTTGGTATTTATGAGACCGGTGTATGCGTCATATGACCAGGCGTGATAGTATGCCCTATGACCCCCCTCAGGAGATTATGGAATTCCCAAGGTACGATCGAGAGTTATATCAGAGTCTGAAGGATGTGGACTTCTACGATGGTCGCGATTATCTTGTTCCCGACGTAGATTACATGACATATTGGCGTACCATTCATCCAAATCCCAAGATCGGTTGCAATTTAGTAAAGAAGGGAAATATTTGGTCGGTCGGGCGTGATCTAGTGGGGCCCGATTTACACTTGCCACCTACGTCGAGTTTAGCTACGTCTTCACAGGTGCAAGACTATGGTGTTCAAGCGACCGGCGATCCACGTGATATGGGATGGTTCATGGATGTGGCGGGACCGAATGATCAACGTAGACGGATACCGATCCCAGTGATGCAGGTACCATACCCGTGTCCACCTACGTATAGTACGGATGAGTTGTGGCATCAAAACCAAGGATTACGGTATACGGCATATGAAGACTCGAGGCAATACTTTGATCGCACGACCGAGTTAGAGGAACAGCTGAGACGAAGGGATGAGATCATCCGAGAGACCTCCGAGAGACTAGCTGAGATGTCCATTTCCTACCAGACAGAGCCGGATGTGCAATGTACCTATGACGAGAGTTTCGCACGTGGCAGACGCGCCCGCCAAACGAAGAGAGGTCGTCCCAATTAGGCTATGCTTTATTTAGAACTTTTATTTATGTTTTGTTTAAATTATGTTGTGTATTAATATTGTTTAAACTATGTTTTATTCAAAAATTTAATATTGTTTTCTTTTTTAAGATTTATGTTTTGGAAACTTGTTGTCCAAGTTACTCAATCATCAGCTACTAGTATTATTATTGCTTGATACCCGCCAAACCTTAGGCTAATACTTTTTTATGGAAACTTGTTGTACAAGTTACTCAACGGCCATATTAACGGCTAGTTTTTTTTATGGAAACTTGTCGTACAAGTTACTCAACGGCCATATTAACGGCTAGTTTTGTTTTTGAAAACTTGTACAAGTTACTCAACGACCATATTAACGACTATTTTTTTTGGGACACTTGTCAACGGCTATATTAACGACTAATTTTTTTCATCTATAAATGTCATTCATCTCCTACACTCTCCTCCCTTCTAATCTTCTACACTCTCCTCCCTCCTTACCTTACAAACAAAACCACTATCTTCCTCAAGCTCCCAATCTAATTCTCAGAACCACTCTCAATCCTCCAATACGAACCAACAAGGAAACATATTTCGTCATCAATTTGGCACAATTGATCCATCGCAAATGCCTAACACTTCCCAAGGTCAGAATCACCATGTTCGCCAAATATTCCCGCCACCCGACAATCAATTTCAATCTCAAACCCATTGATATTACCCTTATTACCCAAACCAAGGATATTACCCTCAATTTAATGGGTATACGAGCTCATACCCTCAACCGGAAAATCCATATTATTCATCTCAAACCGGTTTCGCCGATGGAAGTTCGAGTACCACACCGATGCAAGGTACATGGGGTTTAAATGATTTAAATCTTAATACATCGCCGGTTGCATCTCCGGTTGTCTCTACGGTCATCTCCAAGGAACTCAATCCAGTTTTCACGAGAAGAAATACGCGCGGGAAGGCAAAGTCTACAAGAAAGACTGCATCGACACCTATTATAGTTGAGGATGTAGCTGAGGCTGAGGAACTCAATCCGGTTCTCACGAGAAGTAATACGCGTGGGAAGGCAAAGTCTAAAAGAAAGACGGCATTGACACCTATTATAGTTGAGGATGTACTTGAGGCTTCGAAGGAAGTTCATGACGACAAAGAACAATACTCCAACTCCAAAAATTGGTCGTCCGATGACTTGGTGAATCTTGCATGCGCTTGGTCCCAAGTGTCTCAAAACCTCGCTACCACGAACAACCAAAAAGCCGCTACATTTTGGTTCAAGGTGCGTGATCAATTCAACTCTTTCTATGTTGACCAATCGATGTGGCGATCGTACAACGGTGCCAATTGTGCGTATAAGGGGCGGCTCAATAAGGAATGTTAAATTTTTAGAGGTATCATTCAAGACCTTGAGAGCCGACATCATACCAGTATTGGAACGAATGACTTCGTAAGTATTTCATTTATTTTTCTCATTTCATTAATGTTCAAAGGTGAATCATACTCTAAAGAATTTTTTAACTTGATTTCAAGAAACGTATGGCATACGATACATTTTTTTAACTACAACGCAAATCATATACACTTGGGGAAGCGTACAAAGTTTTGGAAACTTGCCCAATATGGTCACAAATTCATCATATCGGCCATCCCGGCCGCAACGTCGCTAGGAAGTCAAATTTTAACGATAGCCTAGTTGGTTAACTCCACCAATACCGATCCTGAAACACCTACATCCGGCACTCCAAATATCGTAATTCCGGATGATTCTATCGACGTGGATGCACCACTATATTCTTGTGGGGATGTACGACCGGACGGCCAGAAAAAATACAAGGCAAAAGAAGCAGCAAAGTCAAGTATAAGTTTTTGGGGGAAGAGGATGCTTGAGACAACGTCCAACATGATGAAGTCATGGAATCAGAGAGACGAGCAGAAAAAAGAAGAAAAGGAAGCTAAAGCTAGAGCACAAGAGGAACTAAAGTTGGCTAGAGAGGTTGAGATTCAAAGGAGGCGTGAAGAGAAACTAACTCGAATAAAAGTCGTCGACGACGCGCATATGTTTAAGGTGATGACAACGGACCCAAGTAACCTACTACTGGCACAAAGGTGTTGGATTAAGAAGCAGATTAAAGAATATTCGAAAAAGTTGAAGAAGCAGTGTCCAAGTGATGACGACATTTCTAGTGATGAAGATTGATGTAATCCTTAGTAGTAGTTATTAAGTTGTATGTAATTTCATTATTTCAATAAAATTGTTATTAATGGTTCGTAATCCTTAAAATTTATACAAAATCAAAAAGCAGAAGCAGTAAACTATGTTTTCTTAAAGTGTTACAATGATGAAGACTTGGAAATAAAATACATTACAACTTCAACATTAAACTTGGAAACAAAATACATTACTTTAGAAAATAAACAAACAATGATGAAGACTACAATTACTCTGCCCCTTTTCGACTCCACAAATGCGCGACAAGTTCATCTCGTAATTGAAAATGAGCTCCTTCATTTCTAATTTCACGAACCTTCTGGATGTACTCTGTCATAGTGTTGATCGCGTGTCTTGGTCTCTTGGATTTAAGTCCTTCCAAGTATCCACGGATTTTCTAAACTCGGGATCAATGTCCATTTGTCGGATGTAAGTATGACGTTCATCTTCGACGACCATATTGTGCAAGATTATAAATGTGTACATAACAATTCCTAGATCACTAGGTTTCCAAAATCGCGCACCGTGTGCCAATATTTGAAACCTAGCTTGTAATACCCCAAAAGCACGCTCTACGTCTTTCCGACATGCTTCTTGCATCTTCGAAAAATGTTTTTCGGCATCGTTGGACAGATTTTTTATGGTTTGAACAAGTGTTTGCCATTTTAGATAAACTCCATCCGCTAAGTAATACCCCATAGTGTGCGGTACCGTGCCTATATTATAATTGCATGGCGGCGCAACTCCATTAGACAAGTTGTTAAAAAGCCACCCTTGATGCAAGACGTTCACGTCGTTGTTATAACCAGGCACCCCAAAGAATGCGTGCCATATCCAAAGATCTTGGGATGCAACCGCTTCTAAAATCAACGTCGGGATTTTCTTATACCCGGTATATTGTCCTGCCCACCCGGTAGGACAATTCTTCTATTTCCAATGCATACAATCTAAACTACCTAACATCCCCGGGAAGCCTCGCGATCCATTCACTTCTAACAAGTGTAATGTATCGTCTTCATTCGGAGATCTAAGGTATTGAGCTTTGAATTGTGTTATAATAGTTTTACAAAATTCTTTTAAGCACAAAATAGTCGTAGACTCCCCAATCTGAAGGTATTCTTCTTGGGCGTCTGCGCTCGTACCGTAACATAACATGCGAAGTGCGCACGTTATCTTTTGGTGCGAGGATAAGCCCACAGTCTTTGCGGCATTTTCTCTTTGAATAAAATAGGGGTTCGAAGAAAGTATTTGATCATAAATACGTTGATACACACTTTCGCTCATACGGAATCGACGACGAAATGAGATACCTTTGAATCCTGGGTTGTCACCGAAGTAATCCCGGTTAAGGCTAACCTCCCCCAATTTATGCTCACAGCTTTTCCGCTTGTCAATCCTTCCTCTTTTACTACCTCCCCGCCTCCGTGATGATGTCACCTCTTGCTCTTTTTCTTCTGCTTCTCCCATCTCAATCATAATCTTGCTATACTCGTGCAACAACTCAATTTGACGTCGGAATAGCTCTTCGCCACTGGACGATGATGAAAACGATAACTCCCAAGATGAAAGTGATGTGTCAGGCTTGAGTAGGTCAACAATGATTTCGTCAGACATGATTCGGCACAATTGATAAGAATGAAGAAAGTTGAGTTTTTAGATAGAAGATGAATGAGTTAATTGTAGAAGAGAGTAGAAGATGAATGGGGTTTATAAATAGAGAAAAAAACTAGCCGTTTATAACCGTTGAGCATCTTGTTGAAGAAGTTTGATCAGGGAAAAACCAAGGTGAAATAATGGGGAACCAAGGATATTTTTCATACAGGCTTTTGCCGCGCACTTTTGAACCGCGCGGCAAAACTAGCCGTTTGAAGTTCTTGCAATCTCAGTCGTCCACGTATTTTAATCTTGTCCCTTGAGTCTACGCGCACTTCAGAACTGCGCGCAATGAGAGCGACTAGATGGGAGCCACGTGTTATAATCTTAAAGGTTGTGTATACGCGCCCTTTTGAACCGTGTGCAATGGCTACGCGCCTTTCTAAACCGCGCGGCGTGAATTCACCCCAAATCTACCCACAGGGTGGAAAATCCACCCTCAGGGTGAATTATGTGTATGCCACGTAAGCAATTTACCTACCTGCTGTGAAGGATTTGGGGTGGATTGTGAATTCACCCTGGGACTTCAAAATCCACCTAGCTGCTTTGGATGCTCTAAGTGTATGATTGGGAAACATTAACCACATTTTTCATCATTGCGTTATCGTCCATGAAATTTGGATTATTTCGTTATCGTCCATAGCATTTGGATTATTTTGTTATCGTCCACGAAATTTATAATATTTTCTTAAATTTTTCCTCTTTCAATCACTTTACTCTACTCTAGATTTTTACTTCTATTTTATCTCCTCTAAAGCAGCATCTTTTGAATCTCTACCTTCTTGTTTATTCTTTATGATTTTTCTTCATCATTCAAACATCTAACTTCTTTAATCCTGTCTAAATCATTTACTTCTTCCATAAGAGTTTGAATTTTTAAATCCATTTTGCCAAACTTAGCCTTACTACACTACTTCAACTTAAGCTTAAGGGATTTTATATAACTAGGCAATCCTTCAAAGGAGAAGTTCCATCACTCCTTAATTGAGGTACTAACTCATCGCAGTGTAACTAATAGAGTTCGAATCTGAAAGAACAAGGCCCTGACAGAGAAGCCCCACAATCAAGTAACAAGAAGATATCCTCGACAAAGCCTCTTGCAAAACCTCCCGAAAGAATCCCTCCCAAGCACTATCCACCAAAAATCTGTCAATCTTAACACTGGATCTGCTTGCATATTTGGCAAGTAAATTCTACCCTCTCATTGGTAAATCAGTGAGCTGCATCCCATGCAACTGAACAAAGTTATTAAACTCCATAATACTCCTGTTTATTCTAATACCCCATATTCTCTCATGAGAAAACCAGATAATTAAATCCTCCCAATACACCACGGGTCATCCCACATACACTAAATATCAGATAATTTCTCCCAAAAGTTTGGCCTTTCCTGTTTATCAACCGGACCTTACACCCTGGTAGCCACCCACTTGAACTGAACATGCATATTCTCATAATGAAGCGAGATAGAATAAGCCCCTAGCACAAGGATCAAATATTGCCAGCAGTTTTTTATTATAAAGACAAAAACCAAGTTTGACGGTATGATTTTCATATGATTTAAAAGTTAACTATAGAAATTTCATGGATACCTATTTCGACTTATTCTATAGCAAGTAAATTGTTTAGGAGTGATTTAAAAGTTCACTATAGAAATTAAAGGATTGTTGTAGGAATTGGTTTCATCTTTGTTTTTTCCTTCTAAGAGAGGAGCAGTTATAAAGAGGGGACATTGGGTTTATTTGTAACATCGTTGTATTCTACTATGTAATTAATTAAGGAGGCTGAAGCCTTTGGCTTTGTAGCATTTCAATGTTTTTTATTCTTTTACTTCTTTAAAAACTTTGATTTTTTATTGATAAAATGGGTATCCATTGTGAGGTTTAGAGCAAGAGTAGAATGTGTATCTCTCTGCCTTCGCTGAAAAATTTGAGTTTTTAAAAAATTTCTATACATCTGAAATACTTGGGTCACCTTAATGTGCCGATTAAGTCTCAATTTGGAAAACGGGGTACCTTAAGGTGGTGTTATGTCGAACAACGTAGTGCCGAAAGCACGCCTTTGTAAAGTTGTATTGCCGAAGGCACGTAACATATGGTTAAGAAAATGTTCACCCGTGGCGAGCCATGGGCCCACACTAGTATACTACGTTCCAACAATACTACCAAGGCAGAATGTTGTAGGAATATATATAATGCTGCTATTTTGAAGAGAAGGCCTAGAAAAAATAGAAATTTCTCAGATTGCATAAGCTGGACAGTTCATTATTTCTAACAAATAAAAAATGGGCAAGATGTAGCAAAAAACTATGCTGTTAAAATAGAACATCATTATTGTCATATAGGTGATGGAAGTTAAACTAAATACCTGGAACTCCTGAAAAATAGAAGGAATGGATGAATCCGTAGCAATCGTAGACAGTATGTCAAGGTTTAGGGATTTTATAGGATATGAATCTGAAGAACTTATGAAAAAATCTTCAAAATGAGGTGCAAAAAGGGATGGCACTGCTTTGGCAAAAACTTGAATGTTGCAGAGGACCTGTACAAGAAAGAGAACAAAATAAATGCCAGTCTCTCATTAGCTTCAACTCCAATGCTACCCAAACACATTAAACCAGAACAGAAATGTCTCATAAAAGTGATAATGTTTAAGGAATAACGAGCAAGGGAAAGTCCCGAGGTATACTTAATGAACTTATACTTTTCACTAATCTGTCAGATGTAACTATCCATTTACTATTGACCTGAGAAATTACAGGTCCCCACGGACCACCTTTGGCAGTGTAATTGGGTTTCTACGAATTCCCCACGTTATTTCCAAACTTGCGACATTTTTGGCACGTTTGAACCCAGTTGGGTGCTACAATCCCCACAGAGATGCCAAAATTAAGTTATAGACATTTCTTACTAATTGATATCCATTTTGACTTTAAAGTAAACTAGAGCTTGAATTTCAAATTTGCTAGAGAATAAGGATCATAACCCTAGGATTTTCAAATATGTATGTGCGGGTGATGATGAAGTTTTTCCTGATGGTTGTGTGCCAACACCAGTAGTTAATTGGTGATGTCTTGGGTGACGATGGAGACATTGAAGTTTTTCTTGTGAAGATCATTATTTTTTTGATATCCAGTGGGGGTTGAGAACTCATTTGTACACCAGTGGAGTTATACACAATGGTATGTTTCTGTTATCAAAATACAAACAATAAATACTTGGGCTGTCCAACACGAACAAGGTAATGCTACTTTTTCATAAACCATCGCTTCTGGAAAAGAATTGTTCAAATTGGAACTTAATCGTATACGCTTTACAAGTCATGCACATTACCAAGTGGAGGAGCCCAAGTTTGGTAATTATTACGGAGTTTGGCGCAATGATTGGCCAATAAGGTAAAGTAGATGGGTATGTTTGATTCGTGGATAACGAACCAAAAGAAAAATTATTTTCTATCAAATGATTTTTCCATGAAACATTAAACTATATAATCATGGAACTTTATATGTATTAGGTTGAAATGGAATAGCGAATGGAAACATCTAATATATGCTTATCTGCAACAAATGTGGCTCCTTTTATGGGAATGTATCATGAAATTTATGACTCCAAGCTATAGATAATAGCAATTAGCCATTTGGGGCAGAAAACTATTTTAGGGGTTCAAGTTCATAAGTGCCATGGCGGAAAGATGGACAAGTTAAATACAAAACTGGAAGTTATAACCCGTAAAATAAATCAAAGTCAAAAAATTTGCTCTTAGATATGCTCCAAAAAAGAAAGTTACCAGGTATTTGGAGGGATTAAATGATCTCAGAAGAAACAAAAGTGGCCTGACAATTCTCTTGACATCCTCCATTGACGCCATAATCCAGTGTACTCCAGCAGCCGCAAGTACGACTGCGCTATTATGACTCCATAACAATGGTGATGTGCATTGAAGCAAAACTTTCACGTCACTGTTATCTTTATTGCACATCGAATCTTTACAATTTAATCCAAATGCATCCGTGCTCAAATTGCTTGCTCGTGATAAATACTCATCGGGTCCTTCAATATAACACCTAGATAACAACATACAAAAATTGGAGTCTTCCGACCTGGTTCCCATATTGCTAGCACCACCATTGTTATATACAGCATGAAAATCTATGTTAGCCTCTTCATACTTGGGCCTTGAAGAAAACATAACGGATTCTTTCATAAGCCCATGCCTTGCAACTATGTATCTAAGTAAAATCTCAATCAGAACAATCTGGCCCCACTCTTCCACATCAGGAAGTGTTTCGCATAGCCTTCTGAAGTTTCTACCTATTAGTAGTAGACTGTTGGGACATACAGAGTTAAATGCAGCAGCTGCAGCTCCAACGACTCCAGGAGAATGATCAATTAGCAATATACACACAATCTGCAAAGCATGAAGTAAATGTATAGTATCAGAAATAGTGATGACAGTTAAAATATCAGTTTATATGTTAGAAGAGGGAATATATGTTACTTCAGAGAGATGGAAGATTGTATTTCGTAGTTACCCTTAGTACAAAAGCAAGTACAAAAAGCTCGCATGTTCAGGAGCACTAAAACTTACCAGAAGATGGATAAACTTGGAGAATTTATCAGTTAAAATAAGGGATAAAGGCAGAGCTCTACTGAAGTTCTTCGCAAATTATTATTATTATTAAGTCCAGGCCTAATTTAGACCCAATAAAAGTTAACAGTTTAGGCACACTGGGACTACATGTTTTACCAGTCACAGTCAGTAATGTCAGGTCTACAAGCAAGCCAAAGTTACTGTCCAAGCCAAGGCCCAAATGGCTGGGTAGTCCTGACCATGAACACCCGCTAGAATCAAAGGTATGATCATTATCATCCAATACAAACGTCGTGGTTGGCTTATTCTGGAGAGCAAGCTGAGCAAGATCAGGTGGATCAAAGTTTTGATCAGTTGATTATGCTGTTTTACCTAGATAGCTTTTAGGTGGATGTTTTGAACCACCATTACCTGGTTACTAAAAAATGCACACCATCTGTACAGCACAAAGGTTAAGAACAGTGGACTCGATGTCCCCCAAGGCAACCAAAATTCACTTCATATTTCTCAAATTTAAGTTACAAAGAAACTACCTCTTCGAGCGCATTAGCATTTTCTTCCTGGTGCAAATCATTAAGCTTTGGAAGGGCATTGGCTGCACATTTCCTAACATATGCAGAGGGATCTCTGGCGCATTTGCCAACAGCTACAAGGACAATTGGAGCTATATCATGTATACGTATTCCGGCCATTGCTCGGAGTGCCCATGCACGAACCAATGGATTAGGATCTGACAAGTCCTTCTGAAAACAGTTGATCGACAACAGTGCTTCATTCGGCCGCCTGAGGTAAGAGTTACAATAGTGATAAATTTTTAAAAATGGATTAAAACGATATGAACCATCATGTTTGAGCATGTTCCAATGATGGTTAAGAGTATGGGACAGTCTCCATAAAACATCTCCTACTAGTATAAAAAAATTATAAAGTATACATCACTGACCACCAAAACCCCAGTAAGTAGTATCATTCATTAGTAAGCATATATCTACGATGATTCTTTTTTAATAAAACAAGAGGTTTAAATGATCATATGGTTGACGGAGGTCATAAAATGACAGAAATGTCAAAAGCTTGCAAAACTAACCCATACATTTATTTGTTGTTACAGATCCTGAAAATCATTCTCGTACCCAGCCACAAACAATATTGAAAGTCGAGCAAGCCCTATTCTCCAGGCAACCTTTTAAATCACCGGGGGCAGATGGTTCATCACTTGATCACCACAAGTCACGTGATTAAACTGATGAACCAAACATAAATTTTTCCTTCCCAAACTCATAAACCCCTCCAAAGTGACTTAATACATATGCACAAGCCTGTGAAGCATCCCTTGCAAAGTTCTTCCTAAGATTTTAGCATAAGACATTGACCAATCCTGATATGTACATCAAAGTGTACACGTATCGCGAGGCAACATAAATCTTCTATGATTAAGGAAGTCCTCTTTTAATTTATTTTTGTTATGAAGTGGGTTTGGTTGGGAGCCCACATAACCAAGGCGTGTGTCCCTTGAATTTTATTGGTTAAAGAGTTGGTTACAGCAGTTGTAGTAATCAACTCTCTCCCTAAAGATATGTCATAACATATATGTAATCAGTAAGACAAGGTAAGTTCTAATAAAAAGTTTTACTTCTTTCTCTCTCTCGTCAAATCACTGATGCACCCATTTACAACAATTTTAAAGCATTTTTTTTTTCTATTTCTAATTGAAATAGCTTTTATTTGATTGTTGAATGAATAAAGAAAATTCCTTAATGGGAGTATGACTAGAACTAGGAGGCTTGTTCAGTGAGGATTAATTTTCTTTAGTTGTTTTGTGTTGAGTTGTTTTAAATTAGATGAATTAATAAAGCTATTTCGAAATACTAAATTAGGGGGAAAAAATTAAACCCTAATTTGAGTTTTTAATAACATTAATAAGAATTAGCACAATTAAAACTTCCGCCGATTGGTTCTTATTGAACCAAAAGGCATTCATACAAAAAAACTTATTTCTCATAGTGTTACGATTGTTCATGTAATGAATTCCCTTTTTTTAAAAAGAGGAGCA
Organism: Kingdonia uniflora; assembly: GCA_014058105.1. Taxonomy (NCBI): domain Eukaryota; kingdom Viridiplantae; phylum Streptophyta; class Magnoliopsida; order Ranunculales; family Circaeasteraceae; genus Kingdonia; species Kingdonia uniflora. Next base: position 2,520,774 of record JACGCM010001859.1, on the reverse strand, counting down.
TGGGCATATGTCAGTCAAAAGTTGACATGAGTAAAACATTATTAAAGTTGATTCGGACACGAACTCCTTGCTTAGAGGTTTTGTAAGCAGTGTGTTAAGAGGATCTTTGCTTGTGTAGGTCGTCTAATTCCTTTAATAAGGTTCACAAGTCTTCTTTTGGTCTTTTTAAGCCTAGCCGAGGTCCCTAAACAGGAGACTCATATTTATCTTATGCTTTTAATTATTCAATACACAAATATTACAAGTTGAGTCACATCATACTATTTTATTTTATTTTGAGAATGTAAAAATAGTTTATTACTCAAACGAGAAAAACTTTCCGAGGTGGAAAGATACAACCCGAAGGCAAAGAGGAAAGCAATACAATGCACTCAACATCACACGGGATCCGCGATAATTAAATCCTTCCACCGAATCACTACGTCTTCAAATGTAACCCCCTTCATGCATATCGAGGAAGAAGGCCAATACAAGATAGTTGTGTAGATGTCGAAGATAATCTCTTCCACGGTCTTAACCATCTCATTAAAGTGTCTTTCGTTCCTCTCTTTCCACAACACCCATCCTATCGCATACGGAGTAAGATCCCATAGACGTTTTCCAATCTTTCTCCCAAAAGGCTTGCACCACCACGTTTTTCAAGAAGAAATAAAATCCCGATAAAATACCTAAGAAACTCCAAAAGAATAAAGGAAATGATTCCACACCTCCATCGAGATCGGACAATGTAAGAGTAAATGATCAATGGCTCATCCGCAACACCGCAAAGAAGGCACAACGGTTCCACGTCCATACCTCTTTGTCGAAGTTGATCTTTAGTCGTAGCTCTCCCCCAAGTCACCCCCCAATAAATAAAAAATGCTACTTTAGACGGGATATGTTTCCTCCAAACCAATCGTCTTGGAAAATCCATCTGTCGATACCCACGTCTCGTGCTTCTAACTTCAACCAAATAATTACGAATCGATCGCACAGTGAACTTTCCACTAACGACCCAATTCCATTTTCATTTATCTTCACTCATCTGAATCATAACCGAGGTAACTTTTTGGATTATTAGTCCAAGATCTTCTAATTCTCTATCAAAAAGGTCACTCCGAAAATGGAAATTCCAACTCGGTGTTTCCCCCTCCAATTTGTAAAACTCCTTCACTCCTAAATTTTATATCATAAGCATCGTAAAGAGAAGGATACGCCAAAGCTAATTGTCTCAAGTCGCACCATATATCATGATAAAACTAATATTCTCGCCATTCCCAATAGTAACTTCAATGCCTTCTTTAAACAAGTCCCACGTGTTGAATATCGACCTCCATAACCTCACCTCATAAATAATGTTAGTCTTATTCGGAAGCCAAGCACACTCTTTAATCCCAAGCACATCTCTGTAAAGCACTTCAAACACAATTTGCCAGCTTTTTTACCCATACACACTACATCCCAATTAAGTAAATGAAGCTTAGAAACTCCTTCCGTCTCACAACATACTATTTAGGGAATGAAGATTGGCAAAAACTGTTCAAATGAGTCATACTATTTCTGACCATAGTCCTAGAGAATTTGAAAGAGTATGCGAAGATGTTAAGGCAAGTAAATAATCTTCTACAGTATAAACCTCTATCACGTGCGTTTTTGCATGGTTAGAGTTGTTCTTAGAATCAGAATATTCCCTCTCAAACCCACATACTTGGGTCACCACACTTTTTTTTCAAAATCAGCACCACTGCTTTCGATGACTTCTCTCTAAAATTGCTGACGCGATCCAGTTCTGGATAATGAAGTGCCTCGAAAGATGGAGAATAACTTCAATTGAGTTAAAGATACTTAATTTGCATTGCCTCTAGATTCTCAAAACACGTGACTCTTCTGATAACAATCTTCTCTCAAGAGAAATTAAGCCCAATGTCAAGTTAAGACTCAATTAAAACATGGTATTTTATTATGTTAAAAACTACGTGCGCGGAAGCTAAATTAACCTTGATTAATACTAAGTTCTCTCAATCACATAAAAGAAATGTCAAAGACCTAGGGTTTATGAGATTTACCTCAAACTCTGCAACCTTTCTCTTTAAGGTTAAGCCTTTTCCCTCACTAAAACTAGAGTTGGCAAAGTGACCTACGACCCGCCAACCCGACCTGACCCAAACCTAACCTATTTCTGGCGGGTTTGGGTTTGGGTTTGGGTTTGGATTTGGCCTTAATAGGTCGCGGGTCATTTGACCCGAACCCGTCTAACCCATTTAATAAATAGGTCGGGTTAGGGTTGACCCGTGACCTATTTAAGTTTGATTTGAGACAATTGTAATTTATGATTTTTATGGTACTATCCATCATTCCAGTAAGATCTGAGCCCAAAGAGAGGTTTATGTGTTATTATTACCCATAAACATATGGCATTTGATCCGATCCCACCACAATTTCACCATTTTCTATTTTGTTATTACTACCAATTTCTTCAACAAACTCACTCTCGCAAAATGGACATTTGATCTCCACTTCCATTACTGGACTCATCTTTTGAGAACATGTAACACCAATAGCTACCAACCAAAGCTTCAACAAACCCACTCTCACAAAATTGTATAAACTGAGGTTAAGACCTATGACCCAACCCAAACCATAATTAATATTAAAACATGTCAAAAGGGTTGGGTCGGTTTGACCTATTAAATCAGGGTCGGATTTGAATTTGTATTTTTGACCCGTTCAACTAAACGGGTCGGGTTTGGGTTTGCATGTCTGACCCATGAACCCGTTATGACCCGACCCGTTTGCCAGCTCTAACTAAAATCAACCTAAGAAATAAACTAAGCTTAAGCTCTCTTTTATAGAAGAACAGACCTAGTACAAATAAAAACCCTAGTTAGACTCTAAGGAGGCTTCTCCTAATTATAATGCAATTAAAGTAAATAGCAATAACTAAATAAGAAGGTGTGACACAACGTACAAAATGTGTTATGCGATCAACTCTCCCCGTATAAGAAGAATTCGACCACAAACTCTGGCAAAAAAATCAGCGAGAAAAATGCGTCCACAAATTTTGAAGATAGGAGTTTGACCACATACGACAGCTGCAAATTCTTCCACGGTACTTTTCGTACTCATTAATTCTGGTTGCATAACAAAACACGATCTTAAACTTAAAAGAGGTACCTCCGAGAATATGACGATTGCAAATTCGTCCACAGTACTTGCCGTACCCAATAACTCTGCATGTGAAACAAAATACTTTGCCAAATACCCTGGAGGTAGCATTGTTCAGATTCCCCAAAAATCTATTTACCTCCATACTTGAACTAGCCTCCATCTCTTGCCAAAACGAATGCACAAAGTTGAAAGAACGAACTAGAAACTCAATCCAATAAGAGTCAACATATGGAACTATGTTCGGTATACCCGGCTGTGAAAAATTACTCCCTCCTGGTTCCCAAATGTGTCCCTGCATATCGCCATAACTAATTACCCTCTCCTCACTCGCTTTGCGAGCAATCTCCCACTGTTTTGTTCTCTTCTTTGACTTCTCCGTCGAATTTTTATCAACCATGTCCGTCGTCGGCCCGGTCGGAACCCGCAATCCCTCCGCTTGATATATGCTCGCCTCTAGTCGGCTACGGCAACCCCCGGCTAGTGCTGGGTCGACGTCCAAAGGTGCCCGTGACGTGCCCGCGTCGAGTTCGTGGGTCCACAACCCCCCTCTCTCAATGCTATCATGATCTGAATCATTTGGTTTTGTAAGTTGTTGCAGTACATACCCTGCCTGGTGTCTATTACCATCATCCCCGTGCCTGTCGCACTGTAGGCATGCCCTAACCCGTGCCCATCACACTCTTCCCCGTGCCCTGCACATCCTGCCCGATGCGTTTACTCATACCTGCCCCATGTCGTGGCATGCCCACGTCTTCTCCCAAAAATCTCTGGTTCGTTTACCCCAAACTCTACGATCTCTCTCTTTAAGGCTAAGCATTTTCTCTCACTAAAACCAACCTACAAAATAAACTAAGCTTAGGCTCTCTTTTATAAGAGAAGAGACCTAGTACAAATAAAAACCCTAGCTAGACTCTAATTAGGAGACTTCTCCTAATTATAATACAATTAAAGTAAATAGCCAGAACTAAATAACACACGACTTACGAAACGTGTTATGCGTGTTAGTGGGTACGACCACGTGACTTATCATATTATAATATCCACAAACATACTACTTAGGCCGATTAGAGTTCAGAAAGTCCAAAGAACATAATCCCATTATTTTCTACTTTTGCTTGGAGGTTGTCCAGATATCCAAACTATCACCTAAAAGTTATTTTCAAGAACTACTTGAAAGTTTTTCCATTTTTGATAACATCCCAAACCCCAGATTCCTACTTCTGGAAACAGATGAAGAAAAAAACTACACTCATATTTTTGTGGCTATTGGGTACTGGTAGAAGCATTCAAATTTGGAAAGAGAACTAAATACTATATCTTTCAGTGGAAAAATTGGATTGGTAATGAGATCATAATGTTAGTTACGGCAATAAGCTCAATGACTAGTTAAGTAAATCATCAAAAATACCCCTCCCTCCCGCCCACCCACTTTGGAAGCAGAAGTGGCAGCAGCTACACAAATATACATACCACAAGGTGACAACTTGGATGTATTGGATGGACGGCTAAAAATAATGAAATTCTCACGTCAGAAAAATGTATAAGGTACTATCAACGATGCCCTTTAACCCAGAGACCACATCCCAGGAACGAATAAAAAATGTTGGCAAAGATTGTGGAGATTAATAACTATCTACAGGTAGAGGCAAATGGATGGAAGTCCCCTCCCTGGTCTATTCCGTTTATTTCAGAATGGCCTAGTTACACTTCGACTAGAGACAAAACCTTTGAAGGACGGAAATGGATGTGGAGACCCAGTGTTTATTGTTTAAATGGGGAACACGACCATCATTCATCTTTTGATAGGCGGTATCTTCGCTCTTGGCTTGGCAGCAAGTCTTGCAACTTTTTGGCATACAGTGGGATTCTCACGGCAGTTTCTTTCACTTATCTCTACTGATAGCAATGCTTGACTCTCAGGATAGGAAATGGTCGGATTCTTTGGGAGCTCACCCCTACATGATTGAATGGGCCCTATGGATAGAGAGAAATGATCCAGACTTCATAAAAGAAAAAAACACTGGATGTGATCATCCATGAAATGTATTTGGGCATCTAGATTAATTGATATAAAAATCCAAAATTTTAGCACCTAGTGGTCATATGGGAAACTTTATTGTTATAATTTTTTGTTTTTGCTTGCGGTGCATTTTGCTTCCTTATTTTGTAAAGCTATCATTTAGTTGTTGGTAAATAAGTATTTACTTTCTCAAAATCAATACCTACGTAGTTCATGTATTTACCTGGAGACACGTGTATAAGCTTTTGTGCGCCGATGTGAAACTGTTGAAATTCCAAACGAAATATCATTTATTAATTGCTTTATTTTTCAAAGTTTTGCTATTTTTTTATGGTGTGTTTGGGGAGGGGAGATTTAGACTCGTATTTTTCAAAATTGTTGTTCATTTTTCTTTTCGTAGTTAGTTGCTCTATGATGGGAACTGCTACTGTTCTGAAACTTCGCGGATGTTATTCAGAATTTCCATAAAACAAATTAAATTTTAATAAGAGAAATCCAATAGCCAAGTGTTACTCAAATTTCGTTCTTTCTAGAGTCCAAAATTCCCGGCCTTGTAAGACCACGACCTATGCTCCATTTGCTCATCCTCCCTCCACCTTTCAATAACTTTTATTTAGAAAGATTTAATTTGCTGCATCTCTTATCCACATTTGGGAGTCTAAAAGTTGTTTACTTGAAGAGCACACTAACGGTGAAACCCAACTTCTCTGCTCTACATTTTTTTTAAATACACAGTGGCATTTTATATCTAGAGAAATCTTCCAATGATTTTATCTTCAACAGATTAAAAAAATGCAACCTCATTGTATTTTTCTCCAAGCAAGGAGTTCTTCACCACACAAAAAGAAAAAAATTAATCTTGACGTCATAAATCGTAATCCACCTTTTTTTTTCTCCACCATCTACATACATCCTTTTCACCACACTCATGTTACTCAACAAAACCGAAGACCAACTCGGAAGTGGCAAGAGTTGCTAGTAGCTACTCAACTAAACACCCACTCTCATATTTTGGTTTGCTCTCATCACGAAAGAAAAAAAAAACAAAAAAACGACAACATACCAAAAGTTCACAAAGTACATTTAGGGGTGATTAAATGCCTGTGCAATATATCAGGGTTATATTGGTGCACCCGCCCTTATGCACTACTTAACTAAACTATTTCTACAAAAACGGAAAATAAAAAACATGGGCACTCAAAAAAAAAACTTACTTTTCGGCATAATGCAACAGATACAAATAAACGAGCTTCTTCACCTCTAACGAATGTGACGCCACATTCTTAACCACCTGCAAAATCGAAATTGTACTTGTTAAGAGACATATTTTTTGTACAATTAAAAGGGGTGAAAGAGAGATTGAAATTGGACCTGGGGAAAGAACTTTGAGACGTCGAAACCCTGCGCGATGAGAGCGAGTAATCGCTTCAAAGCTTCGCATTTCTCAGATTCATAACGACTGTCGAGGAGAGGTGCAATGTTTACATCGTCTGGATCATCGTAGAGATGAGCATCTGTTCCGATCCTAAACATTACTGATGTTGCTGCTTTGCTTAGGGTTTCGGATGTTGCTCCGAATTGGGGAAACATTGCTGAATTCTCTCTGTATTTCGATGCAGATGTATATATATATATACACACTAATAGTACCCGTGGCCGCCACGATAATTACGTCGATGCGCGTGCTACATATGGCTAGGGTTGGTTTGGCAGTGAGGGATTTATATGCTTTTCTAGAGATACAGTATTTCCTTTCTCACCAACTTTTTACTGTGTAAAATTATCTTAGTCGCCAAATTAATTCTTTAAGCGAGTCAGTCATGGCAAATATTAGATCTGGCCCTATTAATGGTGAACCTAACATATGACCTTTAATTTTTTAAACGTGGTATTAAATTGCTACCCCAAACCTTGGCAGTAATAAAACATAGTTATGAAATAGTAGAAGTTTTGATTAGAACTCATGAATCGAAGCACCTTCAACATTGCAATTGATGAGTATATGGAGCATAAAAAAACAAAAACATATTTTATAATAACTCCCAATAAATAAAATTGAAAACCTTCATTCACTTTCACTTCAACTGTTTTCACGAAGATAGGTACTATTGTTATAAAAATTTGAGCTTGAATTTACAAATTGAACTTCTACTTTTATTTTGCTTCATCCCTTCTCAATCTGGCTCCACTTAATCTTCTCTTTCTCATTCGCATCTATCATATGTAAGCCTTATTAGTATCTCTCCTCGCATCTTATAGTACATAACGTTGTGATTCTTGTGATTGTACTCAAAATCATGCTTGTAATGTGAGTGCAATTACAATTTTTTTGTCATCTATTTTTGCTCCCAAAAGCAACAAACTATAACCTGTGATCAATAATAAGATAGGAAGAAAGGTCATTATATAGTCAAAGAAAATGAAAACTACATCTAAGAATGAAAGAATTCCACAAACCAAATAAAACCTATTTAAGGACTAATTAATTGAAAGTAAACAACATTGCTTCTTTCAACGCAATAATCGAAGAAAAGATGAGGATATCTATTTGATCATTAGTACACACAATAAATGACTACCAATTAAAAAATATGTTGAGTTTTATAATGACGACAAATGCTAATAATGTACATAGACTTGTAGTCTTGAACAGTCTATGTATTGGTCTAAAGGGAAGACCTCTTCAAGAAATTAGATTTCATAAAAATTTTCTAATAATTCACAAATAGGTTGCAGGTATTGTAATATTAAACTTAAGACTGACCTTCACCTTGCTCCACCATCCATCCTACAAATCATCGGGTTTGGCATTTTGAAACATGGATTAATGTAGAAAAATGATAGATATAGTGTATCTTCCCATTACCTATGTATACTCAATCATATACCTTTGTTGTAACATTCTTAAACCACCTTTAGTGCGGATGAATCCATTTGTTTGTCCAGTCGTGTACTTAATCATATACCTATGTATTCAATTAGTTCATCCTTCCATCTTGTTTCATTTTGTATACACCAGTTGCCGGTCGTGATTAATTTTTGATTACTCTCAATCCAAGCAAAATGGAATCCTAAAACTTTATCCGCGTATGTTGATTCATCAAACAAAGTAGAACTGTGATGAAACAAATGAGTGAATTCCTGGAAATTAGATGGAGATCATTAGCGTTTATATGACACAATTTGCACTGAGACAAAATAAAATCGTGAACAAATTATATTTTTTTGGTTGATTTTATTAGATTTTGATCCAGACAGAAGGAGATACTTTACAGTTTACAAACAAAAGATACTTGTGCAGTCTCGAGAGATGATTTGCTTATATTACTTTATGTTCTAAAAGGTCAATTGATTAGAAAATCTGTGCTTTGGTGTGATAAATCGAAGTTAAAGGAGCTAAAAGCTAAAAAATTGGGAACCAAATTAACAACTATCCTTGGAGAGAGAAAATACAAACGAAAAATTGTTTAGAACAAAAAGAAGGTCTACAGTAAATTTTTGGTTTCCATGTAAACAGTAGCAAAATGTATGCTGGATAATTATTGTACTTATATCTTAAAAATGTTCCCAAAATTATGAACTTTAAAATAAAGAAACATATGGGAATCCTACCTATCTACCTCAAAACTGTGAATTGCTCAGAAATGTAACCATGCATCTAGAACTTTGAAACAGTTTGTCTATTTTTGCCACACTGAGCTTTAAATTTCTAAGAGCTATCCCGCCTTCAACTGTGGTGAACTCATCACAGGCGCCATTAATTACAACACTTACTTACAATTGTACACAACTCTTATTTAGATAGTGTCCTTGTTATATGTCAAAAATGACAATGTTAGCAAATCAAATTATTCCAAATGAATGATTAGATACAATTATGAATCTGATTAGGCGTAAAAGAGTGCAATTCGCGAAACCAAAAGTACATAAATAATAATTTCATGATTTGGTTTGAGAACAAAGTACCTGACTAACTCACAGATCTCTTCCTATGCGCTTCGTTCCTTCATTTGGTGGAGAGAGAGAGAGATAGAAAAGATAACCCCATGTAATGTGGAATTGGAATATAAGGATTTCGCATACCGTTGCAAGGAAACCAGATCACAAATCTACAAAATGTAATGAACTTAATTTCAGATTTAATCCAAATTATAAACAAATGAATGTACACTGAAAATCAAAAGAAAGCTATCCACTTCACCTCAAGACGCAAGTATATACGCCGTTTTGGTTTCCCAGCATTGATACACGAAAACTCTGCCGAATAACTCAATGTCATGCCACTTTTCTCATAATAATCAGACACAGATATTTCAACGCTCCCGGCATCCCCGTTCTTTTGCTTTAGAGAAAAACTGAATAGTACAACATTCAAATATTAGTAATTTGACTTGCAAAAATAAATTATATAGATACCCTATGTCCCCAACTACCTACATGTACACATCTGGCAGACAATCACAGCTTACTTTGGTCCAAAGTCACTAAACAAATATGTCCAATCTGTGCTCGATCTCCATCCACGTCAGGTATATCCTTTAATGTATTAACGTATGCTAGAATCATCGCTTATGTTTACGTAAATAAATACAGTCAAACTGAAAACGACCAAACATGAACTTACCTTGAATAAAGCAGTAATAGGCATGTAGATGCACATAAAGGCAGTTGCAAAAACAATAGACTTTGTAAGCACGACCAGCTTCCCAAGTACATATTTTTGCAAATTTTCATGCAAAAGTATTAATATCCTGACAGATATCTACGAAAAATATATATACTACATTGTAATTTCTTAGGGGAAATGGAGGAATGGCCACTATCTGGAAGTATAGGAAAATAGGAAGTTTATCACACTATATGTAGAAAATTGGTTAGTACAAGCGGAACCCGATCGACTGTTTTGATGGTGCATGCTTTAGGGAAAAAGAAACAAGAACGCTGAGACTCAAAATTACATTGTTTTCATTGGTGTATGATCCATGTCAGAAGCAAGATAGTAAAGTTATATATGAAAGCAGAGCACCACAATAGTTTACATTCCTTCTTAATGAGAAAGGCTTTCGCTGAACTGTGATTTTTAAAGAAATCAGAAGGTTTATATAGAAAGATTATGGGGAGCTGGGATAATATAGGTAACAATTGGGATATAATAATATGATCACAGAAAAGAGAAACACCTTCCATGTATCAAGTGTTCCTCAAGTATGCTTTCAATGTGAAATAGTAACACCTCCCATACAACTTGTAGCGAGGGGCTTTCCCCAACTTCCTAAGAGCTGCGTTGCTTCTATGCAATGACACAATTGTCTTGATAGAAATATACTCGAATACAATTGGAGATGCTCCAAAAAGAGAAAGAACAAAAAGTTTGCATACCAATGAGTATGAGTTTGTATGAGTTTGTCATATTTTTCATCAGTGTCGGATTGATGGATGGATCATGGATCATGATCAGAAGACTTGTCCTCTTTGTAGAACTCCATTTATACCTGATGAGATGCAAGAAGCTTTTAATGGGAGGTTATGGGCAGCTTCGGGGATTTCAGAGTTATATGATGATAAATCTAGGGTAAGGTAGAGTGATAATGACCAAAAAATTGTATAACAACCGAGCCCGAAAAATACAAAGTCGGTAGGCTGTTACCTTCTTATTTTTGAAGTTAATAAAGGGTGCAATAAGTTGCCAATTCCAGTACTTATAATCTCACCCACGAACACTTAACGATGGACATAAGTACTCTTAATAACTATGGAGATCTTATGGGCGGGAAGATGCATATTAATACCTTTATTTATATTCTAACCATGATTATCTTGGTTCATAATTCATCATCATTTGACCAATTAATCCTTCGGAATGGAGATCCCCACAGACACATATGCCGAGCAAGTCAGGAATGGTGATACAATCCGCAAAAAGAATAGGTTAGTGTGCTATTATTATTTTATATAATATAGATTGATTTATTGGCCTTGAACCATGTAATGAAGTTGTTGCTTGCATTCAATAGAATAAGAGATAACAAATTATAAGTATATACATTGTTTACTCTTGAACTATATTTTATTATATTATGAGCCAAATGCAGTGAACCATACAGTAAAGCCTTAAAAGTGTGGATATAGTTTGAGTCATGACTGAATATGGGTTCATAGTACAGTGAACCAAGAAAATATTACAATTGAGAAACTTGAGGATATACATATGGGTTCATAGTACAGAGGAAGAAAGTTATCTTAGTGAGACTAATGTCTAAAAATTTAGACAATGGTGTGCAAAAACACAGTTTCAATTGTAGGTGACCAACAAAATGAAAAAAACAACAAAACTAACCCATCTTTACACTTGGATCAAACTAAAACCATGAAGCTCATGCTCTATGTATAAGCGTGACTCTCAAACTTTTAAACACATTAGTTCCAAGCCAAGGCTTATATAACTCCATAAGAGACTGAAACTGGAGATCACTTTTGGGAAACACTTAGACGCAGATCTAATACTAAGAAGATCACATTCGGAAATACAACAATTTCAAAAGCAGTAGGGAAAGTTCATTTAAAATAAACTGGTAACAATACACTTGGTCTTAAAATAGAGTAGAGAGAGAGAGAGTACCTTGCTTAGAAAGATAGATGGAGACGTTGATGTGAGAGACGAAGAGTTGGGAGAGTTGGGAGAGATGGGTGAGATAATAAAAGAGAAGCAATAAGACTTAAACACACCTTTTATGTGTTATGTTAAAAGTACCCCTACGCCAAAGAGTTGAACAAATCTAGGCCATCGATTTTGTTCTTTCCCACAAATCTCAGTCACTCTTTATCTTTGAGACAATGACAAACTTGTCTATTTGAAAAATACAATTGTGTAATGTAATATAACTAGGTTTCGAGCCCGTGCTACGCATGTACATGCAAATTCAAAATGATTAATACATCTGTAATTATTAAGCCATTTTATTTTTATTTTTCCTATTGTGTAAGTTAGGCAAAATATTAGTTATGGAGTTTCTTAACCAAAATATGGTGAGGAAGTATAAGTATTTAAAAAACGTAAACAATATTAATTAATTCATTCAAAATGCAACAAATATAATAAGAAATGGTTAAAGTCATTGAGATTTTTGGAAGTATTCATTAACTTTACTACAAAGTAAACATAATACGCTAAGCTTGGTAATTGGAGATGAAATTGTCACCGAGAAGGATTCACGCCCATCTGATATTCTGCATTAAACAGTAAAGATGATATGTTAATTTACCATTAGTTTTACAATTTCCAGTACAATTATGAACGAAAAATAATGGACTTGTAATATATTATGAAAAACGTACTTCTGGGTGAGCGAGTTAGTCTTTTTTGGACACCTTTCCAGGCGGCGTTTGATTTTTGTTATTTTTGTCAGAAATCCCCAAATCAGTTGAAGATCCCGTTGAATTTTTCCTCTATATATTTTTTAAAAAAATTCGACAATATTAATACAAACATTTAAATAAAATTATACTAACGTTTGAATTGCATACTAATAGTTAAATATTTGGAGAATGCATAGATTAATACACCTTTAAGTTAGGTGGGCAATATTGTGAAGCTTGATTTGAAATATTCGTATCGTGTTTCATATTATTCCCCAACTCAGTAGACTCAAGCGTGGCGTCTATTGCCCACAATTTTGATGCTGTAAAATTTCTTTTCCCACTCGTTGTATTGTACTCCGTTATTTTGAATTAGAAGATGTACGTAAAACCAACTAACTTTTGGAGTTTTTGTTCAATCAAATCATGCCCATTATCCTGAAATTATAATAAACAAATTTTAATAGTAAAAATAAATAAATTTCATTTTGGAGACAAATGACAAATTTCTACCTCGTTTTCAAGGTCTATTAGTTCTTGTACTGATTGAGAAATCAATGCCTTTGATTCTCTTTCAAATGTTGTCATTGTTGCTGTCCCTATTAAATCGTCAATTTGGAATTGCAACTTGTACCTGTATTTTTGTATACTTTATTGGACTTAATATTCATAAAGGGTAAAAAAATTGAGGGTTCTTACCTTGGGATCGGGTCCGCTGTTTGAGTTTAACAGGAATTGCAACTATATTCATTGTTGGAACGAATCACTTTCTTAAGACATTTGCGACATAATAAATATTACCATCCGTAATTTGTGAAGACCTTTGTGATTGTCGCTTTGAAAGTGTAATGTTTTTCCTATAGTAAAGTAAAATTTTCATAAATAAATTTAAAGTATAGTAAATATTTTGATATATAGATGGTATATATAATTATACCTGAGTTTGAGGTTTTTTGATAATAGTTAAAATATCAATTAATTCCTTCCTGTTTTCAAACATCAAATCTGACAGGTTTTCTGTGCCCTTCGTTGCGTTCCCCGTCAGTTGAACTGACACATCTTTCAAAAGGGTTTTACTACAAATAAAATATGGTTAAATTAGATCTTTTGAATGATTAAAAATTTGATCAATTTTTAAGGAAAATGTTATTTCTAAACCTTTTTAATAATATTGCTACTTCTTGAATTTCCAGATTATAATACATCTTTGTTGCGCATGTTGGTTTCAGGTAGCAAACACCTAAGCAAATTATACAATTTCTGTGACAATTTACAAAATATTATTATAACAGTTTGATTGTACTTGAAGTACATACCTTTAAACATGTCTACTATCGTAGATGTAACAATCAAAATTACCGGAATCGAAGGTAATTGTGAGAGATCAATTGGTATTTCGTCCAACATTTCATCCCATATAGTGAACTTAATGGTTGATCCGCTACATGAAGTCATAAAGAAAAGCTATAAGAATATAGATAACGACAATATACATGCATCATTTTAATTTAATTGATTTTCTTACCATATATTTTCAAGGATAAGATCTCGCTTTTGGGATGTCTCCGTTTCTTTTGCTGACTATTTCAATTTCTGTTATGGCTTTTAGCTTCCCGACAATGTCTTCATTACAATTTTATATAAAATTATAAATTTTTTCATGAAATGAGAAATGCATAAAATAATGCCAATAGTAAATACCCGTGAGAATTTTTGTGTTTTGGCATCTGGTAAGGATGTCTTTGAACTTTATAAAGGAAGATATGTGCCTTGGTATAGGTAGATGCTGATCTTCTAATCACTTCACGATGGTGTCGTTTTTGAAGTAGATCTTATATTCCCCATCAATGGGACGATAAGTTCCATTACTTTTGGAGACATTAAATTTTGTAAGGTGAATAATATCGCCCTCTTTAAGTATATCATCAAATTGCGGAATAATGTCTCGTGGAACTGATGCATGTATTTGTTCATCCTGCGGCGTTAATAGTATAAATATAGTTAAAATCTCAATGTGAAAACATAAAGAATAGGCAGCAAATAATAGGAATATACTTACATTCTCATCGATAAGCAGCATATCTTGACCCCATATTTCTTTGGTTGTGAAGTTCTTGGTAATCCACATTCGATTCAAACGCACTTTTAGAGTCCAACGGTCTCTTGAAGGGGTTAATTGCCGTAAAAGAGCATAATGAATATGCATCCTTGAAGTTGAAGCTAGATATTGTAGTAAGGGCAAATAATGTTAGAAATGATGCAAAACAATATCGATACGTATATATATATATAATATATATATATGCTTGAGAATAAGCGAGAATAATATACTAACAATGGTATGCAACGCCAACAATGGTTTGCAACTAAAGGGCCAAGCCTATACGCGAAACATACAATATAACATGAAACCCATAACACATTTATTCTATAATCCAAAATACTTATTCTATAACTGCAAAGCAGTTAGTCTATAATTCAAAATAGCAGATTCTGTAACTGCAAAACAACTATCCATAACACAGGTATTCTATAATCCAAAGTAGATAAAGGTATGTCCGAAACAATTATTTTATAGTTGCAAAACAGTGATTATACACTTTCCAAAACATCAGTTATGGTCTAAATATGCAGATTTGTAACATACAAATATCTAATAACATTTTTTTTTGTTACTACTTTTGCTACTGTACAGGTTGCTAATGGAGGTAACAGTTAAAACATAAGGGAGAGTGCTACTAAACCTAATTCTTAAGAGTGTAGTGAGGCCAACAATACCATTCCCCATCCAAAAATATCCCATTTATCTAGCTTGCAGGAAACGTTTCCAACTCTGACTAAACCTTGCAGTCTGAATAGTACTTAGTCTAAGGCCAACATCAAACTTAATAACAACATCATAAACAATAATAATGCAAAGGTAAGGAACAGTGAATCAGCAAGGATACGTCCAGGGTGATCCTAAACAGTAGTTATAAAAGACCTACACGCAAGCGGGTTAAGCCTTAATGCCCTCAACTGAAAGCAAACCATCGAGGTATGAAGTAACTTGAGGAAAGCGAGAGGCAGGCAAGAAACGAATTAAAGGAAGCGAAGAAGAGAAACTGGCTTAAAGCACTACAACTAACAACTCATCAATCAATAAAGGAAAAGGAACTGGTAGATATCTTTCTAGAGCAACTAAAGTTTTTCTCTCACTAACCTATGGAGAGTGATACTGTGTCGACTAAGTCAAAGAAATAAGGGAGGGTCTTCCTATTAGTCCGAGAGCATTGGTCCAAGCCCAATAGAGACAATACATAAAGATCTCTCTCTGGAGCTTAGGTTAGGATGGCGCCTAAACTTATGCTGTTGAAGAATCTTCTATCGATGAATCAATCTCCTACCTGTCGCATCTCCTGCTGTTGACTCAGCGACTCTTTCTCTTGATAAATTTCCCGCTACTTCCCGAACCTTCGTGTCTAGTAGGTCCTGCCGAAAAAGACATCTCTGCAAATAGCGGAAGTAATGTGATGTATGATCTTTATCTTGCAGACATAAGATCGGGTGAAGAAAGTGCTCGATCATATACTCTTTTAGGTGGCCTGCTCCCTATATCAGATAGTAAGACCTCCTTGCTCTTCTTCTTGACCCTGAAGAAAAGGCGGGTTCACTCCGTCACATCTATTGGGTAAGCGGCTTTGCTCTTCTATCCCATCCTAACTCGTACCTTCAATTGACATTGTCCTGTAAGGCAAGGCTGATAAATCAACTTAAGGTAAATGAAGGCCCTTCCATGAGTAACCTATTGGGGTTGGTATAGTAGGCATAAAAACTACTATAGTAGCTATGGTCTAAACTGCTATAGTAGCTATGTTAAAATTCCCTGATCAGCATCTCATTCCATCTAGCTTAATATTTTTCTTGCAGATACTTTGTGGGTAAAGACCCCCCAGCGGAAATTGCAGTGGACCACTGCTCATAACACTAAAAGATATAAAGTACAAAAAAGAGAGGAAAAAAGGGGGTTTCTGGTGAACAACTTATTTTCTGTGTCTTCTATATGCTTGGTTGCGTGCCTGGCACGTCTATATTACTTGTGTTTGAAAAAAAATCTAAAGATTGCTGATTCTTTTCTAAAGATTGTCATCTAGCTCCCATTTCCTTCATGTCGTGAAACACTAAACATTTTTATTGCAAAAAACAAAATTTTCATGGGAAACAACTGATCTAAACACTAACTAAAATTTCGGTAACATTGTATTAAGAAGTACAATGCTGCCACTTTCAATAACATTATAAATTTATTACAAAAAAAAGAATCAACAAATTCAAACTCAGTTCAAATTAAAGCCACGCCTTGATGAAGTGTAGTTTAATCAGTATTGGTCTGAGGCACATGCAAACTCAGGAATTACATTACTGAGTTTAAGCTAAAATATATGCGCTCAAGTTTGAGTGAGGGCAAACTTAAGTTCTCAACATAGTCCATAAAAGTGCAATTTGATATTAACTATAAATACTTTTAATGTTGTAACCTTGGTACATTCTATAGTATGATTTATTAGTTACTTTGTAGGATGCACTATTGCTGGGACGGATAAAGCAACAACAATATTCACTATTACTGGGTCTAACATTGGTGCAAAATAGTTGGACATAACAGTATAATATCTTCACATAACAGATGAACATAACAATATATTGTCTTCACATAACAACAGATGGACATAATAGTGGTGCAAAACAGATGGACATAACAGTTAGACCATAACAGATAGACATAACAGTAGACACAGCAAAATAGGTGTATTGTTGCGATTAGTTATGTTTCCATTGTTTTTAGATGCTTGGTAAGTGTTGTCATTGGATGCCTAATAAAGGATTTCCTATTAATTGAAATTTTGATATTATTTTCATACTATGTTCAAGCACAAACAATTTCTCCATAAAACATGATCTGAAACACATACATCTGTGTTTGTTACACTGTTGTGTTCTTATAAATTGTGTGAATGCCATAATTTTATGCATATAAAAACTTACCTCCAAAACTCTTGGATAGTATCGAAGGTGCAGGCTTTGGGGTTAGACTGGTTGCGCTAACCAAAACGTCCACCTTCTGCTGAGTAGGGTTTGGGGGAGAGTCTGTTTTGCCTCTGTCACCTTTGGCAATAAAAAAAACATTTAGATTGAAGACCTTGAACCTTGGGAATCAGGAAGATTAGCAAACAAACCTTTTTTGAAGCTTAGAGAGAGAGAGAGACCCGATTAGAAGCTACAATCAAGAGCTAAGATATTGTAACGAAGGAAACGAAACTTAAACCCATGAAGCTAAACTCTCGATTTGAGAGTTCACAATTAGGAAAAATCGAGGAATAACCTTCTAAAAGCAAAGAATTTGGAAGGGTTTTATGGAGGAGAACACAGGTTTGAGGTTTGGTTTTGGAGGAGAATTTGTTAGGACAGTGAAAATAATATATAGAAAAGATGAGGAGTTAGGGAAATAACGTTATTGATAATGAGAATGATTAGGAGTTATTAGGAGACGTGGAAGTTATGGGTTGCAGAATAGACGTTGTAGCATTTCAAATTTTGATGTAACTGTAAGTGCATGGCTATTAATTTAAATGGATGTGAGCAATTTTTGGTTAGGGTGATTGGAACTTGAAAATATTAGCAGGGTGCTAGAGGCAATTATAATTATAAGTCGGTTTTATAAGATTTGGGTACTCTGTACCTCGACGAACTCTGTAGTACTCTATTTTGGTTGCATACTTACATCTGTTGGCTTAATTAGTAGTTCAATATTTTTTGTTTAAATGGTGTTTTATTGAAGACTTTTTTGAGAATGTACAACCATTGTCATAGATGCAAAAAACTGACGTGTAGAATCTACAGCATAGTTTATCTACGTTTTGTAGCATTTTAAATGAACCCGATATAAGAACGGGATTTTTTTTGAAAACTTGCAATTTTTGGTGTCTGAGAATGAGAATGTTAATACCTAGCTTATCTGAATTAAATGTTCATTTCCAAATACGGGTTTCCATTCCAAAAGTTTTTTTTTTTTTTTGTTATTGCAAATTTGGAATTTTTTGTATATACAATAATTGTTAGTGAATTTTGAAGAGAGAGAAATCGAACATTCACAATGTACGAGTCATTGCTATAGCTCCAAAGTATATAAGTGTAATGGAGCCATTGCTTAATCACAATGTGCTATTCACAGAGTTCATCATGGCTAAGTCAGAAGATGATGAAAGAACACTTAATAGTACATTTGACTGCACATTAACATATGATAGAGAAAAATAAAAAGTATATTTGACGAAAAATGTCCAATATTAAAATAAGCATCAAAACATCTTAAATAAAAAACTTGCATATATTCTCAACACCACAAAGGTTAAACCAAAGTAGAAATATCCCAACAACATTCGAGGACATTAAACTTGCATAATATCTTAAAGAAACTAATAAATTTAAAAAACCAAACAAAAATAAACATTAAGTAACTTGCCGTCCCTAAATATGGGAACGACAATAGGGACATTCGTTTTTATTTAAAACCTATGGGAGCAGGCATACCTTATGGAACATATGTTTGCAGGGAGTGGCAGTCCCAATTGCACCTTGGACATACGGCTCGAGGCAAATTGGACATGTAAGTTCCATTGTCTCTGGTGTTGCTTCATACTCATTTGATTCTAAGCGATTAATCACGACTCCTTGCTCCCAAACTATTTGTGCCATATAAATTGCCACATTAGCATGCTCATTGAAAGTAGAAAGCATTTTCACATTCATTGTCACACTCAGTTGAGTTGATTCATGCAAGATTGTCTCATTCACGGCCAATAAGGTAAAATCTAGGAACGCTTGTTCGTGGCTGACCCAGAAATCATCATCAAGGTTGATATCATATATTTCGTCAAGTTGAAAACGAAGGTGTGTAATCACATTTGCGCGCCCCTGCTCTGTTAATAGACCTAAGAAGTCGGTAGCCAAAATTATTTCCACATTTTCAAAGTTATGAGTCGTAAGCAGCACGTTGTAAGAAGAACAAACAACTTGAATCACACTGGTAAAGTTTATTTTGACTAACAACTTGATATCACATACATGAGCAGCTCGTTCATAGGAAATTTGGCTTTCTAACCCAATAAGGTTGGTGTAGTTCATGTTTTGATAATGAACAAAAATGCTTGTTAATAACCATTGAAATGTTAACTATACAAAGAAATGAACAAAAACAAAAGCAAAGAACGAAACTAACATATAAATCACAAAACCAAAGTTGAAGGAGCCAAAATCTATATTACATTACACAATGGTGTTTTTCGTATATACAAGTTTGCCATTGTGTCAAAGATAAAGAGGGGCTGAGATTTATGGGAAAGAACAAAATCGACGGACGAGATTTATTTAACTCTCATACTTAGGGTAGTTTCGACAAAACACCTAAAAAGGTCTTATTGGTAGTTTAGTCTTAACATACACTATCAAAGCCACCATCTCATTCCGACTATCTTTTTCATCACGACTCCTCTCATTCCCAAAGCTTCTTTCCCAAAAGCTTCTTCCCCGTCTCCATCTCGGAATCGTTGAGGCAGGGTCTCCCTGTAAAAGTGCTTCTATATTTCCCAAAGTTGCAGCAATGGCGGAAGGTTTCTGGAGGTTCGAATTTTATCAATATCTATACCTGAATCCTTAATTACTTAGATGATTTAAAGTTTAGGTTTTCTTTGTATTTCAATTTGTAGTTGATTTCTGTGAATAATCTGACCTAATTTGGGCATGGATTTGGGTGGTGGTGACATAATACATCTGAGCTAATTTGGGTTCTCAAACAAATGCTCAAAGCTTATCACTTTCAGTAGCATGTCTCCTTCTTCCCTTCATCGGCCGTCGTATCATCTCCGCATCAACAGTAAGCCCCACCCTTTGTTTGGTATGTTATCTCTGGTCTCTTTTCTTTGGTATATAATCTTAGATTTTATTGAGTTTTTTATTTATCTTTTCGCAAAATGTTATATTAGAATGAAGCGCTGAATGGAGGTGGAGAGGGGTCTTATCTCTCTATGGTTGGTGTTACCCTTAGTTTAATACTATAGCTTCCTCTTCGTCTCGGGATGAATCGTAATATATGCGTTAATTAATGGCATTTATATTGGATTTTAATTAACAATATCAATATATCTGAGGACATATAAATATGCCAATGATGATATATTTGATGTTCGTAATATGGTTGATTTTTGTTTCTCGAACCAACACCCATCGACTGCATTCTAATATATCAAGATTATATCGTAATCTTGGTGAACCATACCTCACTTTAATTCAATATTTGATCTTTAGTTTAGGTTATCGTCTTTATTTGTTCATTCTATTGTCTTTTCAGGTCGTCTCACTCATCGCTTCTTACTTGAATGTTCCTTTGAGGTATCATGTGCACCTGGGAGGTTCACGTATCCCTGTATGCCTTCAATGGAGCTTCCCTATTTTGATTTGTCATCAAATTCGTACTCTGTTATAAATTCCAAGCCTATAGATTTTCCTCTGTTCTTAGAAGGTTAAGACACAACCAGGGCATCTTATGCCATCTTTTTGTTTAACAAGGTTTTGCTTTCTATCTCATACTTTAGTCTTTTCCTTTATTTTGGACCTAACTAAGAATTACACATCTATTAATAACATAGAATTACACAAGGATCTATTAATAAGCATAGACTGTACAAGGTTAATTAGACTATTAATAACCTTGTATGAGTTAACTCAACAGATAACATCAAAACACTTTTGTTAATTAGACTATTTATCCAAACCTGTTAGTTCTATTCAGCCCCGGCATCTTGGCCAGGTCTGAACCTAATAACACTACTAAAAATAATTATTTTTCTAGGCATCCATTTTCCTTAACTTCTGCACCGGATGATGACCATTTAAGTGTCCATATAAGAACGCTCGACGATTGGAGTTATCAAACGTATAGCCTATTTCAAGAGGTAAGAGAAATCCTGAAAATGATGTTCCAATTATATTTTTTGCCAAGAAGTCTTAAAATGAAATATATGTTGTGGAGTAACAGACACTAATATCTGGGAGCCCCAATTATCTAAGAATTTACGTTGATGGGCCATATGTTGTAACGCTTGTCATGGGTAAACCATCCTTTGACGGACCAGAGTGTATTAAGGAGGTAAGTTCATGATATCTGTTTTTTTTACTCTATATGCATGTTACTTTTGTGGATATCTACATTACTAAGGGTCTAAGGGCTGGTCTAGAGGTTTATACCATAGTAAGAGAAGTGAGAAAACGTCAGTAAAGCGGTTCAAATGCAAAACCTGCCACTCAATTTGTTCAATCTAGATATCCTAGATTGAAGTTATATGTCATCACTTATCACCACTGCTATACTTTCCATAATTGCTAGGAAAATTGTAAATCCAGGGGTTACGAGCATTCAGTAGGAGATGGCCTTAGATGAGGCCCAAAACACCAATATTGGCAGCGATCTCCTTTTGTGTAAGCACTATGGCTGTAAAGTTTCCATATATTTCATACCGTCTTAGGATGGTCTTGATATATCATTGCTTCTCTTCAAACCATCCCCAGATGAGGTACTGTTATTTTCCATCCCAGACATCAAATTATTTCAGATGCATCATGCTAATTTCAAAATTATTGAAATCTTTGCCAAGGAATATATACACTATATTGACATATATCTTATTTGGATGACTGCTTGATGTACTACTTCAATACTTTTGTATGGATAACATATGTCAATATAAGATACTTTTTTATGGATAACATATGCCAATAAGTCTTAAAGTCCATTCAGCTGAAGAACAAGTAACTGTCCAGAAAATGGACGGAACTGCCTTTCTGAAAATGGATGGAACTGCTGTCCAGAAAATGGATGACATGACAGATGCTTAAAGTCACAACAACAACTCACATAAAGATGCGCATGAACGATTTTGAGAACCTCATCAAAAATGGGGCAGAAGGAAGCAACAGGCTTGCACTAGCAAATTCTGGCTATCCAGAAAATGGACGGAAAAGAAATGCAAAGGCAGTTCTCTCAAGCGCTTATCTCGGAAAAGACTTGCCAAGAAACTCCACAATCTTTAACAAAACTAAACTGCAGTGCTCAAACAGTTTACTATCAGAATGTTGAAGAGATCAGAATAAAAGTATGTTATAAGGAAATTGAGCTTCATGACACTCCAAAGGCAAGACAATTTTGCAGTAACTGGAACCTCCCTGGGATGCTTAGTCTGAAGCAGCCTATAAAATGCAGTTGGATTACAGCACCTCACCCTTCATAATCTTGAATACTTATGGTTTTGTGCTTAGTAATAAAAGGGGTTGGAGGCCATTCTAAGGGACTATGGAGGAATTCCCTTGAAGGCAGCGACACTTCACCCTTTCCTAACCTTGAATACTTATGGGGGCCATTCTAAGAGACTACGGAGGAGTTCCCATGAGGGCCGTCACATGAAGCTTTAGTTCCAGGTCCATCACAATTCTTAAGCTCAAGGCCATTGAAACGGGGCTTCTTTTAGCGAGTAAAATGGGAAATAGAAAATTTGCAATGTTACAGACTCCATACTACTCTCTACAACAAATCTGGCAGAAGAAAACTACCTTGGACTCCAAACATATGGTAAGGCAGAATATGGGAGCTCATAAACAGTTTTGAAGCATGCCATATTATATGCAAATCTATATTACAATCCTCCTTACTCCTTAAAACTTATAGGTTTGCTTTCAGCTCTGTACTTTTCACCTTAAATAGTCTTTCTCTCTCTCTCTCTGATGCAATCCACGAATGCGACACTGTAAACTTGAGGCATATCTTAACTATATTGAAGTTTACGTTTTACACATTGAAGTTTTATGTTTTTGTGAAATTCAAACAACTCGCAAATTCACATTTATATTTTACATGGTGAATGTTTCATGGATCATACTAATGTTCTTATTTTCTTGATCATGCAACTCGGACTTCCAATTGGATCTTCAATGTCGTATTTGAGAATACAAAAATCGAGCATCTCTGCATCAGGAAAAGATCACTCTAATCTTCTCACCTTTTCTTTTGATTTTTAGTTATTGCATATTTAAAATAACATTTATGGATTGGTTGATATGGGCATTGAGTTTGTTATAACAATAAATTTCTGATGGGTTATGAGAATATTATCTTTCCTTCATGAATAGATCTCTTACTCCTACTTGACTTTCTAAAACAATAAAATTCTAAAGTAAATTGGAAACAAATCAACTACACCATAATATAAGAAATAAAACGTTTATCAAAAGTGATGATGTCAGCAAAGGAGGGAGGGGGATACCTCAGGATACGTGTTGCCCATCGTAAAGTAATGAGGTTTTGATTGTTCTGTATAATCCCCTGTTGCCACGCAATGTGTGTTTATACTTCAATAACATTCCCTTCCTATGATGTTGTTGTTGGAGTATAGTTGTTGTAGCTGTTGCCGTTGGATGTCAGGTAAATCATGCATTGCTTCGTTTGATGGAGTTGTAGATGCACAAATTGGTATATATCTGCTACTTGATATTTCTCTCTCTTTAACTTCTCATTTTTCCTAATTTTTTTCTTCTAAATTTAGTTTGATTCTTTATTAATATTTTTCTCTATTTGCGCATTTTTTTCCTTCCTTTTGGCCAGCGGTCAACCTGGTAGAGGAACACCTTTTGTAAGTACTACTCAACTTCGAATCCATGATATATATAGATATTTGTGTTCACCGTTATCGGGAAAAAGTAAATTTTGATACTGATGCAGACACTTACAATTGACTTGAGCTCTGTGATAAGAGTGAAGGGCCTTACAATACAAAATAGTCAGTATATGCATTTTATTATTACTAATAGTAACTTTGTGTGCTTGGCTAATGTTAATTTCACAGCTCCAGAAACCAGCCAAACACTAATGGGATCCATCTCACATCGTTCTCTAGAACTGCTAAATATGCTAAATATGAACAGGAACCTGTTGTCTTATTTCATGAATAGTTCTTCTGTTATTCCTTTTGTAAACAGTGGTATAACCCATACTTGGTTTATGCGTTTGTATGGTTTACAGGGGATAATTTGTGTCCATCGTGAACGGGAGTTTAGGCATCTAGATGAAGAACATCTATTGCGGACCAGGTCATGGGATCATGTATACTTGATAACATGTGCTTCTAGAGTTTGCATTTAAGATTGAGAATATGGCTGTTGCCAGTTGCGAGGACAGTTTCAGGCCATTTATGTAAAATATGTTATCCTGACTATGGTCTTATATGTATAAAACAATGTTTATTCTCAAGAGAGTAATGTGGTTGTAGTTCTATGTTCCATCTATTCTAAGAAATCTGCTTGGTGATTATAATTATATATGCTATCCAGTCAAATCTCTACAGATTTTAACTTTTTATCATGTTGACATGGCCTCATTGCCTACTTAAATGGTGTGGCAATTACAATTTATTTGCCCCCTCTGTTAGAGTTATACTATTAGTGTGTTCAAGAACTACTAGAACACTTATCATAAATGCCATAAAAGCAATATAGCAATCATGTCTATGGAATGTATGTGTACCTCTCAGTAACTCTCACTCTCTCATTATATGTACTTGATTGATACTGATGGGTATTCTTAAGTCGTGTCTGAGCTTGGGTAAAATAGATAGCGCCGAAGGCGCGTCGACGATATCTACCATAGCTGTAAAATTTATAGTGCCGAAGGCGCGTCGAAATCGATACAACTATGTATTACCGTTTTAGTATTTATTTTCAATTACAATTGAAAAATTACTTATATGTGTTCCTAAATAATTTCTTTGGCAGTTGTTGCTAATACTTACATGATAGTTACTGGTATTGGTGGCTTATAAGTCTTATCAGATGGTCTCACCAACTACATGATAGCGTCCCACAACTATTGGTTGTCAAGTAAATAATACATTATTTTATGTCAATAGTTTTAGCGCCAAATGTGCGTTACTAGAAAATTATATAGTGCCGAAGGCGCATCGACGTTGTTGCCGTGGCGAGCCACGGGTAGAGATAAGATGAAATATGTTAGTTGATGATATCCATCTTTATATAGAAATAAGATAATGAATAAGATTTAAGAGTATGAGTTACAAATATTAATCTTCAATAATTAATAATTATGGAGGTTATGGGAAGTTATGGAGGCAATATATTAATTATGGAAGTTTTGTAAAGTTTTGGAGGTCATACCATTCAAGAAAGGATAGATAAAAAATGCTGACCTTCTGATGTAAATGGCCTACGATGGGTAACTTCGTTCTTCCATCCAACATCAACAGCCTTGTCAACCATGGGAATGCATTCATCATAATCAGAGAATCTCTCAGAATTATTACCTTTAACAGCTAGTTTAGACTGCCCATTTATCAAAATACATTAAAGAGACTTAGATAAGTGTCAGCTTTCAACAGTTATACATGTTAAGCCAATAAAAGAACAGACATGCTTCTGAATAACACAGTTTTCTTAGAAGAAAAAAAGAATGGAATAGTTCCTACTCATTTCATTGTCCTGCGAATCAGTTAAGTACTTAACTGGAAAAGACATTTGCAACTATTTGGACAACTTAATAGTCAAAAGGATAAAATCTAACCTATTGGGGTTAAATTTTAGAACTATTTGCACATGTATATCAGATTGCTAGATAGAGCAGGTACTAAGATTTTAGAACATGTCTCTCTTTACAGAAGGAAAATATACTAAATAACAGGGAACTAACCTTAGAATAGAGGATCACTTTTTGCTTCAAGTGGTCTCCATTTATCATTTCACCCCCGAAGATTGCAGGGGGTTTACTACACTCCCATGATTTCTTTGCCGAAGATTTTTAAGAAGACATCCAGGATTTTTAAGATTGCAGGGGGTTCACTACACTCCCAAGATTTTTAAGAAGACATTTTATATTCAGTCGAAGATTCTTGGGGAGAGAATGGCTTTGGATAACCTGCACGCCGAACCAAAGATGAATCAGAAACTCATATCCACTTTATTTATCAACAACAATTACTTAATATAAATGGACGACGCCCCACACAACTTAAAGTATCAATCATAAAACTACTATGTTTTATAAACATCTATATCAGATTGCTAGATAGAACAGGTATTAAGATTTTAGAACATGTCTCTCTTTACAGAAGAAAAATATACTAAATAACAGGGAACCAACCTTAGAACAGAGGATCACTTTTTCCTTCAAGTGGTCTCCATTTATCATTTCACCCCCGAAGATTGCAGAGGGTTTACTACACTCCCATGATTTCTGAGCCGAAGAATTTTAAGAAGACATCCAAGATTTTTAAGATTGCAGGGAGTTCACTACACTCCCAAGATTTTTAAGAAGACATTTTATATTCAGTCGAAGATTCTTGGGGAAAGAATGGCTTTGGATAACCTGCGCGCTGGACCAAAGATGAATCAAAAACTCATATCCACTTTATTTATCAACAACAATTACTTAATATAAATGGACGACGCCCCACACAACTTAAAGTATCAATCATAAAACTACTATGTTTTTTAAACACCAGATCATGGTTAATGGTCCATAAAGATATAATGTGCAGATCAGATGGCAAGAGCCATATCCGTCTACATACAAACCAAGGTTCAAATCACCAGAAAGTATCAACATTTACTTCTGCCGCAACTTACAATATGAAATATATTATGGAGAGCCCATACTGTTTATGTATAAACCAAGGTTCATAATACCGTAGAGAAGTAATTAATAATTTCTCGTAATCTCCAATATAAAATATATGATAAACTTAGGTCATATCAATACATGAACATACGTCAATACTGTATTATTTATATTCATAAATCATCATAAAACTTTCTATATGTGGCTACTATTCTAGTATGCAGGTACCAATTCATACTTCAGGTATTTGGGATATTAGGGAAGAAGTAAATTACCTTTGAACTTCGGGCGAAAAGGGTTGATCCGGTGAAGAGTAAGTTGGTGAATCTCCTTGAAACCTCGTTGGGCTGCCTTCACCAAGCTGCAAATCATCATTGTTCATACCTGATAAATGCAAAGGCCCAAGAAAGCCAAACTCAAGATGCTCAGCATTCGAACCATAAGTAACATTATGATCATAAGGATATAGCATCAGAACAGATGGTATCATTGTGGCAACACCATTGGAGTTTGGTGAATACATGCCATATGGCATATTAGAAGAGCCAAATGGACCATTCTGGAACTGCTATGAAGGGAAGGAATCGTGCCTGAATGAATCCCATGGCTTGTCAGCTCGGCTGTCACTTGCTGCTACTCGATCCGATCTCGAATTTGGCCTATCAGCTTGGCTGCGGCTGCAGCCTATAGTTCTTGGTCTTGAGCTGCTAGTCCAGTTTTCTTCTTCGCCATTATACTGGTGGTCACTCCGATCATAGTTGTAGTGTACATCACTGATGTGAGCTATGGGCGTTCAGTAGCTTTACAGCAAGATGAGTTAATCAATCGTAATAATGATGCTTTAATCAAATGAAATCTTGATAAATTAGCAGAAGAAAATGAGTGTGAAGGGTAAAAACTTACAATACTACTAATTAATCATCACAATGTAGTTCATCCGTAAGATACTTATCTTTATGTGAACGTATGTATATGATTATAGTACTTAAAATCATAACTTTTAAAGAGAAGATGTGCATTGCTAATCAATAACAGATTTTGCAGAATGAACTATAGAGTTAGTAACTACAATGAGGTCATCCATTCAGGACCAATACTTCATGATTGTGAATATCAAGACTTTGACCAAGAAGAACCACTAATTCTCGCTAACTGCACGTAGGGGATAAACATGCTCTAATCTAGGTAGGAGTATAGTCCTATTATGCATTTTGAGTTTATTTTGTTATTGAGATTCATCCAGTTCCTTCGCTATATATAAAAAATATATGTAAACCATGTGGAACCAACTTTCTCATTTAGAAAGTTTGCTTATTTACAGGCCACGCCATGTTGGATTTGTCGATAAAAAAGTCATTAACTATTAATCAATATTGACCTTTTTAACTAAAATGATATGTCATGTAAAATTGTTGTCATATATGGATCTGATTTGATATAGAGAAGCATCAACATCTTAATAGGGATCTAACTCGGATTCATTGTTAAGATCAAATCATTATTAAATTGGTTTATTTACCTTCATGGATTTTCCACAAACCAGTCTTCCATTGCCCAACTGTATAGATAAGGCTGCTTCATCATGGGTGTTAAACCTGACTAACCCAAATCCTTTATCTCTTTGAATACGCACTTTTTCAATTACCCCAACTCCAAGGATATGAAACTGACGATGAAGGTTAGGTTGAGTGACCTGGACATAAGCAAACAATAGAAGATCGAATTAGTGTAAAGAAGCAAACCACTTGAATCATGGATTTATGCTACATACTAAGAAGAATATTTATTAACGCAGGCTTGATATGTAAGTTACCTCCACTTGAGCTTTTAGTCATATGAATTGCACGTTCTCCTCAACCACCTGAAGATACTCTTCATAAGCTCTCTCTTCAACTGCCATCTAAAAGGTTGATTAAACTATAAAACATAATTAACTTAATACAAAGCTGAGAATATTTGTGTTAATTTGACGCTAGAGCTGAACAGAGTTGATGCAGAATTCACCGAGTGTAGTACAAACATAATGCCTTAATACTCGTCGGGAAAGGAATTAGAAGCTAAACCAAGGTTACTTTACAATTCTATTAACCAATATACATTTTTGTGCCACTTGGCATGTCATTGCTCTTCCAGATTCATAAATCCTGCATCGATGGAAATGGATTATCATATAAAAAAATGAAAAAAGAAGACAATGTCATATCATGTCACACCAAGATCAAAATGAAACAAAGCTAACCTGATATGTACTAATGCCAAAGTCCTTAAAGCACATTATCTTCAAAAGTGGGCAACAACAAATTTTTAACCTTCGTAGTTTGGTGAAGTGTCCCATCTCTTCCTTAAAAGGTAAATATGTTAACTTTTTGCATTCCCCAATCATTAAGAACTGAAGCGATGAAAGTCTCCCAAACCATTTAGGCAATACCCGCAATTTAGGAAAGCGAGAGATTATTAAATTCTCTAAGGTAGTAAGACATTGAAGTCCATCAGGAAAAGATGTGAGCATAGACCAACCCACAATCTCCAGTTCATGAAGGGCTAAGAGATGTTACTGGACTCGGAAAGCATCACGATTCTCATTATTCGGGAAAGGAAAAGAGATTTGCTTCTCTGAGAACCCTCCCATTGTCAATCACTTAAGGGTTGTTAAGCACTTCAATTATATGAAAGGGAAAGATTGAAGCCTGGGGCAATCCATAATTATTAAACAATGGAGAAACTTATTATTGCGCAGTAAACCTTGTGGCAGAAGTGTAAGATACAAAATTCCCTTTACCTGAAGATAGGACAGGAAAGTTAGTTTGCTAGCCACCGAATTTACTATCACGGCATTGCTCTCCGTGATATGCAGTTCCTAAAGATTGGGAAATGAATTTGGCACTTTTACCAACTTACGGCCATACTCCCTCATTATCGACTATATCGTAATGTACGCTCTGCAATTCATCAAATTTACACTAAAAAAGGTTACTACGAAACTCTCAACTAATTCAATTAATCAGACTATGTTATTTACAGGAACATCAAAATGATGAAAACCTATGAAATTGAGAATCAAGTAAAGGTCTTTTAGCTAAAATTAAATGGAGCTAAATCAGATCTAAAGAAGCTAAAAAAATTATAAAAATGTAAACTTTCACTTACACAAAAGTCCTATCATGACCCATTTTGTAAAAGGTTCCTTTGGGGTAGGAAGAGTTGCAGTTTCACTCGTAAGCATGGAAAATATAGATGAAATGGTTTGTCTATCATCTGAAAAATCCTAAAAAATCTTGCAGACACAGGAATCCTACTTGGACACACCTCAAGATTTCTATGAGAAAACATGGTTCAATTAGGTCTGGATGAACTATCTCTTCCACTCTGTTGTCCTTCCATGATTTCCATGTCTGAAAATAAGTACAAAGAAATCTTAGTTGGAATGAGCGGGAAAGTGAAGGTTATCCATATTAAATTATAGAAAACATTTGGCATGCACTTACATATCCCAAAAGGCTCAAGGATTCTCCGTAATCATGAATGTTTGTGTTCTTTTTTTCAGCGGCAATCTCTAATAGCAAAACTCCAAAACTGAATACATCAGACTTTTCAGAAAATTTTCCTTGCATAACATACTCATGGGACATATAACCGCTACATTTTGATTATTGAAAATTGAATGAATAGAACTGTTAAAAATAATAATGTAGATGCAGATTTCTTTAAAGTAATTAATACTATGCCTTAACAACCCTTAGAGTATTTGCGTTATTAACTGTAATGACCAAAAATATTTTGCATGTATAAATAAGTAGATGAAGATAATAATACCTTTATTGCTTAGATCAACACTTACATGTGAAGTTGTTCCCCTCATGGGTAGTGAAAGTTTCCTGTGACAATGAATAGAAGAGTAAAAGAGCAAGTTATCCCACAACAGAAGAAAAATATATAAAATTTTTAGAGCCTCAATAATAAAATGCATGGTCATGAAATGAGGAAATGGCACAACTTCATATTCCCATATATTAGAACTGTAACTGGGTACATCGTTTTCAGGAATTTTTACTTGAGATTCAAAGAGCATATATTTTCAATACAGTGAAATATTTATATATCAACAACACAATCATAAAGCAAAAACTTACATATTAGCCGAAACTAAATACACCAGACTTTTAAGAGAATTTTCATTGCATAGCATACTCAGGGGACATATAACCGTTGTATTTTGATTATTGAAAAATTAAATGAATAGAACTATTAGAAATAACAATGTAGGTGGGCGTGGTTTAAAACATCTTGCACATGCAAATAAAAAAAACCACAGAGGATATATTTTGTAACAAAGTTAACAGGATAACCAAAAGGAATTTCAAGTTACAAAAGGGAGTTGATGGAAAGAGCAAATATGAAGCTACGGCAGCACACGATGGCTATGGATGCTCTAGCAGTCCAGCTGGACTGGTAAGCGCAACAGTCCGCTTAGTTTAGGGATAGTAGGGTAAGGTTAAGGTACAGATAGATATTGGAATGCAATGTTCGATAAATAGAGAACTATCAAACTTATGTGTGTAAGTGATGGTACCATCACTTCCAAATGCTGGTTGGACTTGCGTCCAAGTGATGGTATTACTTCTTATGTCCATTATCTCATGAACAGACACTTCAGGGATGCTTATATTTGCAATTTTTCATTTCTATATTATGCCTTTTCATCTAGCTTCTTAATCTTTTTTGTAACTGACCTGTATTGGGAGTGTGATCAATCCACCAGAGCATACACCAGCAAAATAGTATTTTGAAGATACCCCCTGTATTTGAAATCCCTCATGGTTAAGCTTATAGAATATACATAGCTTCAACATATGTATTATATACTCAATAGAATATAGAAAATTACGTGAATCATAGGAACCAATGACTGGAAGAAAGGGATGCAAAGAACGTAAATTTCACTGTCTTTTACAGGTGCCATGCAAAAAAAATTGAAGTACCAAACTTCTAGCAGCTACAACAGGTTTAATGAGACTTCAGATGTGCCTAGAGGGCAGGTAAACTATTTAGCACTACTTTTTTTTTCTGGCCTACCCAAGAGAAGGCTTCTTAGATATTTGTTGATGTGAGCTATTTGCTGTGGAACCAAGCTCTGCAGTTATTCAACTTTTGGCTGAACTGCTAACCTTCAAGAATAATACCTAATTTATTCTCTTGGGCCTTACTGTATTGTGGCAGTGTTTAAAATTGAACCTTCTATCTCATTTACACTTTTCTCCATTTTTCATTTGTGATTTTATGCAATATTTTAGGCGTTCCTTTGAAAGGCATCTCTTTACTAATGAAATCTCTTAAATTGACAATCACATTTCAAACATAAAACCTATAAACAAAGGAAGATGAGAAGATGTCCTTTACCCCTTTTTTTTATTGATTCAAAGTATTGGTTATGAAACAAATAGACGAAAAATAGGAAGAAGAGACATCTAGGCAGAAACGCATAACATTTATAAACAAAGCACAAATAACTTACCAAAAACCCTGGTAGAAAAGAGGTTGGATTTCTCACTCCAAGAGAAAACTGTTGAACTGCGTGATAAAGATTATGAAAATCGTAAGTAAAATTGAAGAAAAGGTGACATACAGACTGTCAATAGTAAGAGTAAGTCAACATAATGAGCTTAAATCAAGGATGGCATACCGTGTAGAGTATAACATACCTTTATTGTCTTTCTCTTAATATAATAACTTCAAGTTACATAAGTGGTTCTATGACATGGAATTTTAAACATCATAAAGATTAAACATAGTTGTTACACTTGTTCTCCAATGTTTTGAATATATGTACCTGTTGTTCACATTTTAAGCCATGGGACCTGCAACTTTGATTACTGATATCCTAAGACTATATGGTTCTGCTATTTTGGGGTTGTGTTATTTTACTTTTCTCCTTTCCTATTCAATCAGCCTAGAAAGGCCGATCCCGATGAGGATCACCGAAGTTTGATCGAGATTGGCCATGTTAATAGGTAATAACAAAGTTAAGGGATTTTTAGCTTATACCACCATTTGGTTCCTCATATTAGTGTTTACCCCCATTTGCCACATATTAGTGTCTACCCCCATTGCCACATATTAGTGATGACCCCCCCATTTTTTATTGTTAGTCAACAGGCAAACAGTCAAACTTCACTTCATTTAAAAATAAGTTAACCTGTTTTTGTGCTCTTTATAAGCACGTGATCTGCCATTTCATCTCCATCTCCTTCAACTCTCTCACTCAACCTCTGCATCTCTCTCCCTTTATCTCTCGAACAAATTTTTGATTCTCTCTATCTCTATTTGGAGCTTAAGGCATAAGAGTTAATAACTTCATAGCATTCTTTCGTCCCATATTGGATTTATTAATTAAGGAATGCCAAGTTGAGCTGTTATGGAATAAATTAGTTACAACACAGGAAATAAGAAGAAAAGCAAGAGCTAGAGACTTAAAGCAAGAGTTGTTGCTTGGTCCTAAATCCCTCTTCTTCTCTCTCTCATCTCCAACCCCAACCCCAACCCAATGTCATTACCCCATCTTCTTCTCTTACTCAACTTCACCCAATTAATCAAACCCCACCATTAAACCTTCAATCCCCAATGACCTAATCACTCAATCAATCTCAACAGAGCTTGTTGATGCAAACTCAACAATACCCTTAAACCAATGCTTAGATCTCCATTTATCTCAAATTAACCCAACCCCAGATATCATTCGTGAAGTATTGAATCAATCAGGTAACACGGGTAGGAATGTTCTAGGGTTTCAGATATGGATCTGGTAGTGGTTCAGAATCTGGTAAGGGATGTGGCGAGGGGTATGGTGAGGGTTCTGGGGCATGGCAGTGGGAATGGAAAGTATCAATAAAGACATTACGTTCCCATAATCTATTCAAAACTAAAAGGATCAAGTCACTGTACGGGCCCTTTAAAGTAATTAATACTTACTATGTCTCGACAACCCTTACAATATCTGCTCTACTAACCGTAATGACCAATGATATTATGCATGTATAAATGAGTAGATTAAGATAATACCTTTATTGCTTAGATCAACACTTAAATGTGAAGCTGTTTCCCTTGTGGCTAGAGAAAGTTTCCTGTGATAATGAATAGAAGAGTAAAAGAACAAGTTAGGCTCAATAATAAAATACATGATCATGAAATGGGGACATGCCACAACTTCAGATTCCCATATATTAGAAATGTAAATGGGTACGCCGTTAAGTAGCAAGATTCTTACCTTATCCAAATTCTTATGGCTCAAACCGTTTCGGTAGGATTAAGTCACTGTCAGATTATAAGAAAACATAAAGTTTAAATTGGAATGGCTTACAATCAATTGGAGTTTATGCTTCGGTAGATCCTTTGAATATTTTATGGGATATTCTCTCATCGATTTAAATCTGTATGAAAAACGCCAAATTTAAGCAAAAATAAATGACATTGTTATAGGAAATACCTTGGAGCTGCAGTACAAAATGTAGGAGGATTACCTTCGATTTTGGGGGAGACACTACGGGAGAGGCATGGGGTTTAGAAAAGATGAAGATAAAGAGGCACTCCCCTCTAGTGCATAATTTAGGAGATCCACATTTGGTATTACAACTAAAAAAAATACCATAAGAAATAAAGCCTATTAAACTTAACATTGTTTTAAAAAAAATGAAACTGACTATAGTTCGACCAATTTTGGACCAATGCATAAACGTAACATTAAAAAATATGCGTAACATTAAAAAAATATATAAATAAGTTTTTCTGAGACTCTTGGACTTTTCGATCAATCTTCAGATTTGAAGGCAACTTTTCCCCATTGTGGTTGAAAATTGAGCAAACAATAAGTCCAGATGTCTAATGTGAAGTACTTGCCGGGTGTACTTTTGTGGTGAAGCTCAACCCATTTTTGTAAAAATAAAATAAAATAGTTTAGTAATAAAAAATTATATTTAATAAAATTAAAAATGCTTTTAATTTTATATGTGGGAGTTCTTACCGGTTTAACATGCAACATTTTATGCAAATCAAACAATTTTTCTTCAACGCAAAAATAGTCTTCAAGTGCCTATAGAAATTAATAAATTTAAATGAGTCATTTGTAACGGAAAATATTAAAACTATAAGCTTTACGAATGTAACATATAAATATATACGTGCCTATAAGAGAACTTCGGGGTAAACAGTATTCGTTGTATGGTGTGAAACATTGGGTGGAAGTAATACACTTATTTTGCTAGCAGAAGTGCATTTTGATAGTGCGACATACAATTGCCCATGGGAAAAGACCGAGGTTCGTAAATCTATCCCAACGTATTTAACTGGCTGGCCCTGCGATTTGTTAATTATCATTGCATATGTTAACCATACGGGAAATTGTCGCCGCGTCATTTGGAAAGGCATTTCTGTAATTGACGGTGCCAAGGAAATGCGTGGAATAAAAACCAATTTTCCCGAATGTGCACCAGTTAGAATCTTGGCCTCAATAATCCGTGTCCCACACCGGACAACAATTAATCATGTTCCATTGTAAAACCCATCTTTAGGAACAATTAATCGTGTTCCATTATAGGGCATCCCACTTTGAGTTTCAGCTTGAACGGTGGCAAGCCGGGAGGTTCAAGACTGTTCAAATACTCACTTGGGTACCGATTGTCATATGTATTATCAGTTGCCTCATTTTCTTGAATTTTATCCGTGGCTAAATAAGTTATCGATTATCCAGGAAACATATGTAAAGCTTCATCGTTGATGTAGCTAACGTCATCATTTCATGTAGACAGAATTGTTCGCTCGGTTAGAAAACTATCTTGTCTTTTGATAGATTCATTCAAACGTGGGTAGATTGAAAGTATGAGGTCTCAGACAGTTTCTAAATTATGGATTGCTAGTGGCAATTGTACAATCTGTTCGGGATTGGATCCAGCCTAAGGAATGAAAAATTAAAGAAGATAAAATATTCAGTTCATGAATCAGGTAGTGAAGTTAACGCTAGAATAATAACTGAAAGGATAAAATTACCTTCATCAAAAACTCAACGAATAGTTTATTCTCTGGTACAGCGTAATCCTATCGCATATTATCAACCAACGTTAGAACTTGAACATGTCGCCAGAGCAACGATCTTCGCAAAGATGCTGAATCAATTTGCTCACGACCACCTTTAGGTACAACTGGGAGGATTTGGCGAAAGTCTCCACCGAGTACGACTGTAATCCCACCAAAAGGCCTATTGTCGTTGCGAACATCTCTTAGTGCCCGCTCAACTGTTTCCACACAATACTTATGTTGCATGGGGACCTTATCCCATATGATAAGCTTGGCTTTTCTAAACAATTCTGCGTGAATAGATTGTTTTGTAAATCCACACTTAGAATTTTTAACTACATTTATCGGGATGCGAAAGGTCGAATGGGATGTTCTGCCACCATCAAGAAGCAACGATGCAATACCGGAGCTTGCAACCATTATTACAATATTTTCCTTTTTACGTAGAGTGGCCGCAATTGTATTATAAACAAAGGTCTTTCCAGTCTCAATTGCTTCATTTAAGAAAAAAATAAATCCTTTGTTCCCTAACACGGACTTAATAACAGTATCATAAGCTTACTTTTGAGCATTATTCAAGTGGCTCACATTGGCAAGAGCACCTGCTAGTTGTTTATCGGACTGAAACTTCTCTTGCTCCAATATAAGTATGTTCTCAGTTAATGTACCCCAGTTACCTTTTGGCGGCTTCATTGGAGGAAAATCTTAAAACGTTTTTCCCTCTTCGAATAACATTTGATATACCAGATATATACCATAATCATTAATTTCATCTTCGGTTGGTTTCAAAATATGAAATTGTTCTTTCATCTTGTACGCTAGATGATCACAAATATTAACCCAGAACCTGTTCCACAGTTGTTGGGGGTCAATAGGATTACACTCG
The DNA here is from genome assembly GCA_014058105.1 of Kingdonia uniflora. Taxonomy (NCBI): domain Eukaryota; kingdom Viridiplantae; phylum Streptophyta; class Magnoliopsida; order Ranunculales; family Circaeasteraceae; genus Kingdonia; species Kingdonia uniflora. Next base: position 2,483,592 of record JACGCM010001859.1, on the reverse strand, counting down.
GCTAAAATAACACAAAATAACCTTCTTAGCTGATACCCACTCTGCATTACAACAGCTTCATCTAAATAATAAATCCACTCTTTATCGTCTTCTAAAAGTCCCATTGCAGCACATGCCAATTTAAATGTCTTATAAACCACATTATTGACTGTACGTAACGATTCAAAAGATGTTGGACCCTTCACTAATGTCAGAAGTAACCTCAAGTAGTACATCTCCCCTATGTTTGGGCTTGCATTGTATATTCGACCAATTGTGAACTTACTGCGTGGTGATCGGCTTGTCCAAACTTTGATATCCTTATGCCATGTATGTTGATAAGGAAACTCTTGATATGTAAATGATCTTGCATTATCATGAGAGGCACAATAGTCAAAAAATGCAGTGAGTGGCGTCCTTTCATTAGCAGCTCGAGCAATAATTGAGGCCATTAATTCATTTGCATTGAAGGTAACTTGATGCATTCTAGGTAAATGTAATGATAATCTTACAACATTTGGTTGTTGTTCATGCATTTTGAACCCAAATATCCTCCAAGCACCTTCAGGAGGACCAATGTATCAGGAATCGAGGAATTGTTGAATCTCATCCCATGCGATAACCATAGTTGTCCTATCATGACCCTTGTAGATGTACTTGTGAATGTATTTGACACATTAAAGTCTGGCACATATCTCAACGTTGATATGGCAGTCAAATAATTCAGATAGGTACGGATTGTATGGTACGACATCCTTATTATTAACAATGATCCCTTTAAGACATGTGTTACGTCAGGTGTCTCTTGCCTACGGTAAATATGATATCCATCTTTCCCCATGGTTGTTTCTTTTGCATACGACCTTGGATACCGCTTTGTACACTGACCATTCTCCATACATGAAGCATTCATGTTTTTCTCACCACATGGTCCATGAATCATGCATTTTTTAACAGTATTAAAAAGTGCAGGATGAGTTTTTTCATCAGGAAATTCTACGCTTACCACCTGGTCGACTTGTAGTACTATTCAAATCTTATCCTTATGTCGTAAGAAAAATAGTGCATGCATATGTGGTAGTCTGCGTTTTTGGAATTTAATTGTCCATATATGTGCAACAGGAATACCGAACACTCCATTATTCAAGACCACATTTAACAAAGCTATTGGTTTTAACTAAAAAACACAGGCTACCAGATCCGGCCGATCGTAGACGGTCTGATTGGGTAGAAGGGCATTTGTTATTTCAGGCCAATTTGGATTAGCTGTCATCGTAAGAAAGATATCTGGGTGTTTATTATAACGGGTTAATGCCAATGAATCTTGATTAATTTCATACATATTTCTAGGACTTCCATTGCGCGAAGATGGTAGAACACTACGTTGTCCAACTTGATCTGCGTTTAGACCCTCCGTCGCGATATCTGTTAGACCGTAGTATAAATCAGAACAAAATTCATCTTGTTTCTGTCTTGCATAAGTCAATTGATTTTATTCGTTTGTAGCCCACGCGTCTACTATGAATTGTTGGAATAATCTACCTCTACGCAAGATTGGTGAATACTCTGATGTACGCTCGAAAAGACGATAACAAAAATATTGCTTCATGGAAAGCTTTCCCGATGTTGAAACGTTACGTGTTACATCCCAATGCTTTAAACCTGTCGTCCATCCTAATTGACCAGTTGGAAATAAAGAACATAATACAAGGGAAGATAGGCAGAATGACATTCACTAATTTGCATTAGTCCTTGCTCTTGCTTACGATACACAATGATATCTCTAACATTGCTTATTTCCCTTCCATCTCCTGGAAGTATGACAACAATTTCATCAGTTGTCGGCATATTATATCGGTGATGATCTGTAGAATTGTCATAATGCAGATAAGCTGGCACATTAAAATGTTCGTCTCCACCAGCAGCAGCTTCTAATACCTCAAACGCGCGTTGATATAGTTCACAAAATGGATTATTTTGTTGCATTGTATTTTTTATAGTTTGCAACACATTTCTATTTAGACGTGGATTTCTTTTATGACGTGTATCAAGAGTTGCACCAGGATTGTATATATAAAGTTGGGAATACATTGCATCTTCACCTTGATTTGGCAGTAAAGCACCTATTCGGTGGTGCAAGACTCTGTGGATAACAAATGGAGATGGTCCTCGCCCTCGGACTATTCGATCATCCATATGAACGCCAAGACTTGTAAATGCGTTGGCTGCATTATATTCTCGAAGGTAGTTTCAAAATGACCTTGAAAGTATTCCATTTCCATCATACAATTCTTGCAATTCAATAGGCAGTGGATCAAGTATTGGAAGCCTAATCTTTCCCTGGAAACAACATTGGCCAAATCGCGGATTGAGAATGGAATAGTGGGATAATTTTTCATCTAACCAATGAAGTGCAGAGCAATGTATACATCTGATATCCATTTGTCCAAGAAAATGTCGCCCTATTTGTATCCCAACTCCTCCAATGTTACTGCGTTGGCGATCTTCATCTTCGCTTGAAGCACATTGGTCATTAAAATCAACATTGAACATATTTACTCGAGTTCTTGAAGTATCACTGATTTCAAAGCTCTGAAGGGCTGGAAAATTGTTAGTTTCATGTGTATGCGGAAAAGGGGGGATAGGAATTACATTGCTTAGTAAATCTTCTTCGGTAGATAAAACATTGTCATTAGCTACAGGTACAGGAGAAGGAACAGTAGGAGTTGCATGAACAATAGGAGCAAAAATCCCAGTTCGATTAAAATCGACATCTAAGTTTTGAGCAACTTTAGGACGTTGAGATACCCCACGAATAATTGCATCACCTTTTAATTGTCGTTCTCTTTCTCTTCTAGCACGTTGAGATATTTGTCTTCTAGATTCGCTAATTGGTATGTCTTGAGGAATGGGAGCTATTTTTGAGGGAGTTTTAGGAATAGGGGCCGTAGGAAAAAAAATAGCACTACATGATGCAACTCGATTGAAATCTATATCTAAGTTTTGAACAACACTTGCTAATTGATTCGAGGTTTGTTCTTGATAGGTTGGGACAACTTTTCTCATACTTCCATCTTTTTCTCTTCTTGCACGTTGTGCTATTTGTCACTTGGATAGCCCTTTATCTTGTACTGGTAGTCGCTCAAATGATACATAATTGTTCTCTTTGATTTTTCTTATAGGCCGTTGTGCTAAAGCTTCATTCGAAAGCCCTTCTTGGACTAACATAGCAACTACAGGGCCCGTATCTTGGTGGCGCTTAGCAGTATCATCAAGTACCCTAGGTGGCACCGTTGAAGATGTATTGCCATCTTTAGGAGTTTTAGGAATGGGGGTTGTAGGAAAAGAAATACCAGTACACGATGCAACTCGATTGAAATCTATATCTTTGTTTTGAACAACACTTGTTAATTGATTCGAGGTTTGTACTTGATAGACTGGAACAAATTTTCTCTTGCGTGCCTCATTTTCTCTTCTTGCACGTTGTGCTACACTTCGCTTGGATAACCCTTCATCTTGTACTCGTCTTAAAGCTTGACTCGAGAGCCCCTCTTGGACTAACATAGCAACTACATGACCTGTACCTTGGTGACGCTGAGCAGTATCATCAAGTACCCTAGGTGGTACGGGTGAAGATGCATTGCCATCTATCGCATTCGATCGTATAACCAATGTGTTTGTGGGTGATGTGCGCCTTTTCCTCTTTTCCAAGGTACGCGGTAAATCCTATGTAATAATTTAGAATTAAGACGATTTGTAAAGTTTAAAAGCTATAATTCTAATGAGCAAGATTTAACAAATGCAACCTGGTGCAGAGAATCGTAACTTTAGTTCTTGCTAAGTCAGCTCCTTTATGTTCATGGCTAACCTAAACCACTCGAGCAGTTGGAAATAAGAGTTATTAAGAGATTGGTTTTTCTAACTTAGTACCATATTTTTTGGGATAAACATTTTGTTACACAAAGCTAGTAGACATGGTATTGTACTCCGTTACTTTTAATCACATGTTGGGATATTGATTTTCATTTTTAACAAATGAAATCATATTTACATAGCATGCCTTTTTAACAAATGAAATCATGAACCCATAGATCAATAATGATGAAGGAGCTTCTAAATAAGAGACAGAGCTATTTCTAATCGACGCAAAGTTGCATCTGTATGGGAAAATAGACATTTTTTTTATCAAGAATAAGGATCCTGAGTAACTTTAAAAAAACTTTGGGTTGATCAACGTACAAAAGTTTTTCGCCGTAATGCCTATTTAAAAAAAAAGATGGCTCTAATAGAAAGACAAATCTTTGAAAGAAAGATAGTGACTTTGGCCGTACGCAAGTATGGATAGAATAGAATAGGTGGCCGTTAAGGAAGCTTGCTAAAGCTAGTAGAGCTAAAATAGCATAGCTGTAGTTAAAGAAAAGGTTAGAAGAAAATACCATAAAGCTTTAAACTGCGAAACTACGAAACTTATATTACTATTATTTTCTTTGGGTGTTTGTAAATGATGGATATTTACGACGTTGTTCACCTGTTTTCAAACATAGTTTTGCTCAGGCAGAGTATGTGCTTTTTTTACCCTGTTAGAAAATTTTACTAAAAATATTGAACCTGTTGATCATATACCTTTTAAAATTTTCACCACAAAATGGATACCAGTATAATTTATATCACAAAATGGCTACCATTTTTACCACGAAATGGCTACCATAATATTTTATACAACAAGAAGGTGATACCGAGGATCCTTAAAAAAGATGATCCTAGTTGCGTAGCTAGAGTTTCTGTTAGAAGAAGGTGGTGTTGTTATATATATAAAGAGGCTTGGGTTATAGGCTTCAAAGAGACAAAGGAATTAAACAACAGAGAGAAACTAACTGAGATCTTAAGACTGATTCTTTTAAAGAATTTACAAATCCTACATTACAACTCTTGATTCTAAAAGATATGTATACTTCATTATTAATAACCTAACTTATTCGATACTACTCCCTCGAGCTCTGCCTATTTCAATCCACCCATTAGTTGGACTCGAATACATCAAAAGAGCATTAAGTAAATGTTTGCAAAAGAATGCTTCATTCTCGCATATGCATAAGTTTCTTCTTGAACCCCGTTGCAGGTACATACCATTAATGATGTGATACATATATAAATAAAATCCCATATTCTCGGGAAGAAAAACCCAACTACTACAGGCTATACTTCGCATGCTCTTGAATATAAAATCCTTTTCCTCTCAATAATAGAAACGCAAGAGAGCAAAATTAAGTAGAGAAGATGTACAAACTCAAAAAGTCGTGTCAACAAATGGAAGCCAGCGACCTAATTTGACAGAGGTGTCAAGAGAACTTCCATATGGATGGTAGGTACATTAAGTTTAATTTCAATTACCCAATATAATTCTTTTACATGGTATACAACACCTAAGGCCATCTTTAACAACCTTGAGGTTATGTTGTCCACCATAATTCTTTTACATGGTATACAACACCTAAGGCCATCCTTAACAACCTTGAGGTTATGTTGTCCACCATATGGACCAAGTTATGTTGTCCACCATAAGTACACTATGTATGTAAATAAATGTTTATTAACTAAAATGTACAAATTAACATTGAACATAGAACATAAAACAGAGAACATAGAACTTACCTCGGGCAAAGGCCCTTGGATGTATCGATTTTTCTCAATTGCAAAGTTTGGACGCTCAGTTTCGAAGTACGTGAATGCTTTTTTTTCCATCTCTTCATTGTTCACTGGGTGGGTATTACGTATCCGTGTGTTGGGATTTGGCGGTGAGGTATTAGTCATGGGGATAATCTGGGGGGACAATAAACACTGTTGTAAGTATGAATTTAGCCAAACAAATGATAGCCACAACAGTTAGAGTAAAAGTTGGGTAGTTACAGTTCTCCAACAAAATTAGGATATAAAATAAGAGAGAGGGCGTGTGTTTGGAGTACCTGTTTGCTGCTAGAGGAAGACAATTACAACGATGACAACGATAAAGACGAAGATTCAAGAGAGGTCGAGCGAAGCAGAAGCAACTCCACCCAAATTCTAATTGAAAGCCAAACACTGATTCGAATTGAAAACCAAACATTTCCAAAAATAGTTGTGCAAATCCACCTAAAATCCGCCCAAATCACCGAAATCTTACAGCACCTCCTCAATCAAAGCACCTCAATCAAAGTATTGATAAATTATAGCAAAATTTCTCCTCAAATCAAACGAAATCTTACAACACCTCCTCAATCAAAGCGCCTTGATCAAAGTGTGGATAAATCATAGCGAAATTGAGGCGAAATTAAAGTGAATTTTGTTTTTTGTTTTTTTTTTTGTGTTGAAAATCTTACAACACCTCCTCAATCAAAGCGCTTCAATCAAAGTGTGGATAAATTGTAGTGAAATTGAGGCGAAATTGAAGTGAATTTTTTTTGTTTTTGTTTTTGTTATTGAGAACACAGTGTCGGGGAGGATAAGAGAAGTTTGGAGTCGGGTTTTTTGTTTTGAGACTTTGGTTTTATGACATAAACTTCCAAAAATGCCCATCATTGTGAGTTCCTCGGGGCACCAACAACATATCGCAACCCCTCTTTGTCTCTGGACATAAGGACAGACTTGTCCCAAGTGTCAAAAATACCGCCCTATAATAATAATATATATATATATATATATATATATATATATATATATATATATATATATATATATATATATATATATATATGTGTGTGTGTGTGTGTGTGTGTGTGTGTGTGTGCGCTCGCGCCTGCCTGGGTCTGAGACTAGGTGATGGATTTGAGTTGTGGGAGCGTGTCTCCAGCAGTGAACTTTTAGATCAAGTAACCAAAACTATTTTAGGCCAACTACTATGTACTCTAGCGGTAACGGCATGAGGTCAAGTAGTCAAGTGTTCAAGTGTTCGATTCTCACCACTAGTGGGATTTGAGGTTGGTATGATCCTGGTTCATTTGGTTTGTGGGTCATTGCAAGCAGGGGCAAAGCTAGGGGAAGGGGACTGGATTTGCCAGAAATCACTTACCAGATAGCTAAAAATGATACATATATATATATATATATATATTTGTATATATTTTACCCCACTCAGTTCTAATAATATAATTACTATTGGTTCAGTGGACAAGTATGCTGGTTTTGACTACCTAAACAAGGGTTCAAGTCTCAACAACTACATTTTCTACTTATCAAGTCCTACTTCATTTTTTAACACTAGCAGTCGGGCATCCGCTGTCGCGTTGCCTTAAAATTTTGTTTAATACACATTGTTTACAAGAGTCTAGTCATGGAGGACACCACTATATGTTGTGCCTTGTAATTTTGATTAAATCACAATGTTTAATAGAGTTTGTACATGGAGGTAGCACATTCTTATGTAAAATTCATAATGCTCCACCAATTAACATTAGTGCATCACATTATGGTAGAGAGCGGATAAGGTAAATGAAGTGTTAGTGTTGTTGCCCTTGATTGTCAATATTTTTATCAGCGATATACATGCTTGAAAGCCTGGTGATTAAGGACTTTTATGTAGGCCATTCAACTGAATAATTCTTAGGCAGTTCCTTCTACATGGTGGTACAAATAATGTGTTCTCTATGAACCAAAGCAGAGGCCAACGTACGACACTATATGTCAAAGCTAAAAATGAATCATAATTTTAGCAATTTAACTATAGTTGTTCATCTGTGTTTGATAACTATGAACAACCTTCATAGATGTGGTTGGCTGGTAAGGTTTTTTTTCCCTAAAACATGATCTCTCAATGTCAGCAAGGCCTCTTATTTCATCATTGATTTTACCACATTCATTAATAGAAACTCGCAACAATGGTAGATAATGAAAAATGCATACTCACCCAGAAGAGTGAATAAACAAAAGATTGCCCATAAGGGAAAACATATTCTCTTTCTAGACAAAAGTAATGAATCTAAGCAAGTTACAATGATCACTGCAAAGGACTTGGCAAACTATTTTTAATAGACATACATACAAGGTTCACATGACCAAAGAGAGGGATTATGAACACAATTGAATAAAAACAAAAAAGTGACCATTCATATACAAAAGAAGTATAAAGTAAAAATGCAGCGATTCTTAATAGCTACACAACCTTTAAGCAAACAAAAGAATACCTAAACAATTCTATGAGGAAAAAAACTTAAATTAAAGGAATGAATATCAAGTCTATTCTACTTGGATAAGACTGAGAACTTTGCTCACAAAACTGTGTCCAAAGACCCGTTCGTAACGCAATATGCCAACACATTTATACTGTACATTATCCAAAAATCGTTGAAGTCCCTTATCATCGTGAGAACCAATTTTTTGAAATACCCAACAGATCTGTCTAACATAATAGACCATCAATGACATTTGTACAGTAGGCCATTCTATTCCACAAACGAAGCTACAAATGGGGAATATCTCAAACATTTGCCTGATTTTTTGATTTTTTTTTCACATAAGCTCCAATACACTTGCAGCTAACAAGAGAAAGGTTAAAGTAATTCCCAAAGTTGTCATGCATATGAGATTCCTTAGAGACATGTAATAAAATCTATTAGAGAATGAATAGATCTTCATGTAAGTATAAAACTATTATCAAAAGAAGTATGCGCCTTAGCAAAACAATGCCCATCTCTTGACATCTACAAGTGGGGACTGAATCAGAAGCATTGTTAATATCTACATACATACATACATACATACATACATACATACATAAGCAACTCTATATATGCATAAAGCTTAAATCATCTCAGCCGATGAAAATATATATGGTCACTATATGAAAAGAATATCATGTGATGCAAATAGGGGCAATAAACCATGAATGAAAGAATGAGCCTAGTAGAAATAACAATGTCAAGATAGAATAGGAGAAGAAATCAAAACATCCTTGTTTGATGATAATGAAGCTAGGAATGACTATACTTACAAACCTATATGAAACTAAAATGGAATTCAACTGAATAATTTGCTCATGTAAATAAATACCTGGTCTTCATAATTGAAGACCTCTAACAACCTTAGATGGTATCAACATACAGGGAAGCTTTTATGGGATATAGGCCATTCATTTAGGTGGAAATGACTTAAGAGACAATGCCTCCATGAAGAATGTAGGATTCAAATTCTAATATTGAAACTAAAATGGAATTCAACTGAATAATTTGCTTATGTAAATAAATACCTGGTCTTCATAATTGATGACCTCTAACAACCTCAGGTAGTATCAATACACAAGGACGCTTTTAAGAGATATAGGCCATTCATTTAGGTGGAAATGACTTAAGAGACAATGCTTCCATGAAGAATGTAGGATTCAAATTCTAATATTAGACAAGGATGAAATGATGATACTTGAGTCCAAAATAGAGCTGACTAGCACAAAAATATCTACATGTTTATACCAATATTTGAGTTAAGGAATAGAATATTCAGTGACTTAATAAGTAATAAAAACTCATGTCCAAAACAAATAATAACATTACGACTAAAGTGGCTGTAGATAACACCAGTAGCTTTAAAATGTATCTTACTTTGGAAGGATCGATAATACCAGCAGCCATTAAATCCTCGTACTTCCCAGTTGCAGCATTGTAGCCATACTTAAAATTGTCGCTAGAGAGAACCCTAAGTGAGATAAGATATAACCCAAATCAGTATTTGACATCACAGTTAATATAAAGGACATTTTTCAACATAACAAGTGTTATGCTAATATAAGTGGATGTATATTCATATACCTTTTCCATGACAACACTCCCACTGTCACCAACAATTTTGGCAATCAACTTCAGTGGATAACTCAAAGCCCTCTTGCGAATATATGCTCAGACCTGAAAATTATCCACAAAAATTGAATAAATAAAAAATAAAAAATTTGAAGCCAAAGTTAGAGGTGGATCGACAGCAAAATAGTGATAACAAGGAAGATCATGCAGCACCTTTTGTTCGTCATTATCAAGAGTTAGTTTTATTTAGGGTTGTCAATGGGTCGGGTCGTGTCCGGGTCGGGTCGTCACAGGTTCGGGTCAAAAATGAGCCAACCCGAACCCGACCTGCAAATTATCGGGTTGACACGACCCGACCTATTTGACCCGCGAAACTATCGGGTCAACACAAAAATCTGTCAACCCGACCCATCAAAATTCAGAGAATCAGAATTCAGAAGTTTATAGTTCAAAACTTCATACAATATATCATCACTTAAATCAGAATTCAATAGATTAGAGAATCAGAATTCAATAGTTCATACTTCATATATATACAACAGTCAACAAAGACATCAAAAATCAAAATTCATCAGTGTATCATAGTCATAGTATGAGTAATTGAGTATCATACTACAATTGCATATTGCTCATGCTGCATACTGCATAGTGCATACCTCTCATAGTTTATAGTTAGTACTTAGTAGCTGCACAAAGTCACAATTCACAAACAGTCAAACACGACAAGTGTATCAATGTATCATAGTCACAAACACAAACAGTCAAACTGAAATAGTCAATGCAAAGTCAAACACCACTTCCACTTCTTGGTCCATTGCCGCCATTACTTGCACTCTCCGGTGATTCATCCACGTCGTCACTAGCAACTCCATGAGCATTTTGTCCTATACAGTATATACATATCAAATAAAATATTTAGAACACAAAGTTAAATAGGACTAGGTCATAAAAATTATATGCACTCTACTCTAGTCTAAATGTGATATTTTTATTTGGAGTTCCAGACTTCCAGTGATGCTCTTTTAGGTTTTATATACACAATTACACAATCATAAATCATAATGTCATTATGTCATATATATATATCAATACATGTAGACTTATGACCTTAAAATTAAATAAAACAAACCATAAAGTGACAACTTAGTTCATTACTTACCAACATCCAGAAGTGACAACTCTTCACCAAGCTCATCTATAGCCGATTCTACAACATCATCAACATTTGAATCCCTTAGAAAAATTTATTTATAAAGTAAGTAATGAGATCACTCTCAAATAAACAACGATTATTAAAATGCAACAAAAGAATACATAAAATCAATGTAAAATGAGATCATATAACCAATCACGGGTACAAACTAGAGCCTCGGTACACGCAGGTTTTAAAATACTATGGAATGGATTTATAACTCTTCCACCAATGCTAAAAGCAGACTCAGAAGCTACTATAGATATCGGGATGGCCAATACATCACAAGCCATCAAAGAAAGCTCGGGATATCTAAATTGGTATGACTTCCAAAAAGAAAGTATATCGAAATCCCCGCTTAAACTAAACTTGGGTTCTTCCAGATATTGTTGTAGCTGAGACTTCACCGGGGCATGCTCACTCTCGTCAAACATCTCAAATGCCTAAAATGATATAAACTTAGCAATATCTACTGATTCATGACAAATATGGAAAATTCATGGCAAATATATCAAGTTATCAACTTAGCAATATAGATTAGACATTAGAGGCATGCTATTACAGAATATCTTCTAAGGTAAATATATCTACTAAGACATTAGAGCCATGCTATAATTTCTATTACAAATTAGACATTAGACATTAGAGCAGGCATGGCAAATATCTACTAAGTCATGCTAGCAGCTAGCTATATACAGTCATACTTATTAGTCATTACTCATAGTCTCATACAAAATCACATATTAGACTAAAGTATTAAACCAAAATAGATTACAGAGGCATTGCTAGAAGCTAGCTATATACAGTTATACTCATAATCTCATAGTCTCATGCAGAGTAACAGAATCACAGATTACAGTCATACTCATTACTCAGTCTCATACAGAATCGTATATGATATTATAGACTGAAGTATTAAGCCAAAATAGACTACAGACTACAGAGGCATACTAGCAGCTAGCTATATACAGTCATACTCAATTACTCATAGTCTCATACAGAGTAACAGAATCACAGATCATTACAGTCATATACTCATACTCAGTCTCATAAAATCACATATTACAAATTTACAATACAGTCATACTCATTAGTCATTACTCAGTCTACTCAATCTCATACAGAATCACATATGATATTATAGACTAAAGTATTAAGCCAAAATAGACTACAGACTACAAAGACATGCTAGAAGCTAGCTATATACACTATACAATCATACTCAATTACTCATAGTCTTACAGAGTAACAGAATCACAAATCATTACAGTCATACACTCATACTCAATACTCATAGTCTCATACAAAGTAACAGAATCATAGATTACAGTCATAGACTCATACTTAATACTCAGTCTCATACAGATCACAGATCATTATAGTCATACTCAATTAGTCATGCAGAGTAACAAAATTACATATTACAGTCACACTCATCACTCAGTCTCATACAGAATCACATATGATATTATAGACTAAAGTATTAAACCAAAATAGACAACAGAGGCATGCTATTACAGACTTAGTCATACAGATTACAAACTAAAGTATTAAATTTAAAAGCAAAAGGTATAAAAAATTAATAATACCTGCATAACTTCCATATCCAGATTTGACTTCATGGAACTAGAACTTGAATTAGAAGTTGGCTTGGAACTAGAAGGAGTTCCCTTGGAATACAAAGCCACATAGATGTTAAAAAGTTGATTCAACTTCTCCTTGAAGTCTCTAAACTCATGATTTTCCAGCCCATAGATCTCATTGTAAGCAAACTCTATAAAAGCAAGTTTGTACCTAGGATCTAAGACGCAAGCCACAACAAATATAAGTTATGCTTTGACCAATATTTCTTAAACTTAGTCTTCATTTGCGATGCCATGGATTTCATAAACTCAACCCTACCCTTCATAGCTTTTGAAATATGATGTTGAACCGAATAAACTTGAGGAAAATATAAATTTGAAGTGGGGTACTTTGTCCTGGAGAAAAGGCATGTCACATTATAAAATAACTTCAAAAACTCGCATATCTTCCCAACTCTATCTCATTCATCCTCGGAAGGGCAATACTTGTAATTAGAATCACTCAACTCCAAATGAGTAAAAGCCTTTTGATAGAAAAGAGCACTATCAAACATCACGTAAGTGAAGTTCTAACGAGTTGGCACATCTTGCATCAAACCCTTGTTAAGCAGTAATGACGTTTGCCTAACACAATCCTAAAAAAATTGCTTCCTACGTTGAGAACCCCTAAAATTCCTCACACTCTCCCGAACTTTACCAACCGACACATCAATCTCCTTCAAACCTTCTTCCACAATTAGATTTATCACATGAGCACGACACCTTCCATGAAAAAACTCTCCATCGAACAATAAAGAATCACTCAACTTTAATTTACTCTTAAGCATCCCAACAAAGACATCATTAGACGAAGCATTATCTAACGTAATAGAAAAGAGTTTCTTCTCAATGCCCCAATCACAAAGTAAAGTATAAATTTTCTTACATATGGTCAATCCAGTGTGAGGAGATGGCATATAAGAAAAACTAAGAATCTTCTTCTCTAAAGTGAAATCGGAATTCACAAAATGTGCTGTAATTAAAATAAAGCCATCCATTGTAATAGAACTCCATATATCAGATGTTAGACTAATTCTTCCCGCTATCCCATGCAACACCGTCATAACCTTCTTTTTTTCCCTTTCATAAATCTTGATAACATATGCCCTAGCTGTATTTCTAGACACTAGCTTCAACTCCCTATTAGCAAATACCGCATAAGTAAAGGCATCACGAATCCTCTCATACTCCATAAACTTGAAAGAGAGTTGATTCCCAATTATTGCTAGATTCAACATCTCACGAAAAATAACATGGTCAAACTTTGCCGCCCTCAAAGACATGGAAGACTCGGATTGGGTCAAAAGTATTTGTCCCAAATCACGTGTTGTAGTCTTCTCACATGTTTTGAGATAACGAGAAAGATTGCCGGTCCCATGTGAACTTGTAGACAAATAAATAGCACCACATTTTTTACACTTAGCCCTTTCTTTCTTATCCTTACCAACGAAGATTTCAAAAAAGGCCCAAACATGAGAAGTTAGTTTTCGCTTACGATTACCAGGTTTCCTATCAAGTGTGCCAATACTTTCATCTCCAATTACAGCCTCTAACAATGGGCCATCAATCCCCTCCATCTCCATGTCATCTCCATCAAGATCAATGTTGATGTCATTATCATTATCTAACTCAGCAATTGGATTCATCTAGAAAAAACAATCTGATTTAAAATTATAAATAATTATCGAATATAACAAACAAAATAAATAACTCATCACGTAAAAATTAACTTCTAATTTATTAGTAGATATTAAGGCAAACGCCATTGCAAATTACTTCCAAGTCTAATTAAAACAATTATAATTACAAATCACTTAGCTAAGAGTAATGCAATTACAATTAGAAGTGTTGCCCAAATAAACAAAGTACATACAAGATTACATCCAATAAAAGCATAGGTGAGATAGTTGACCCGAATCCTAGGTCTCATAATCTCAACTTGCTTATATTTATCAACTTGTTCTATCTCTTGTCCCAGGTCTCCTGCCTGAAGGCCACCAACTAGAACATCCTCCCATATAAATAACTTGCATTGGTTTTTGAATTGGGGACAATGATAAAAATAATGACCATTGTTATTCTTAGTGTTAGCCCTATAACGCCTCATGTATCCATCCCCACAAGTACAAGGAGGACTAACTTGTGCCATTTTTGCAAAAAGCCTAAAAATAACCAAATTAACATTTAACTAACAGAGATTACCAAATCACTAACCAAATTTTAAAAATTTGATAAATTTGTGTTTAGATAATTTTCTTCATGAAATGCTCAATCCATTCTTCTTGTACATTGTAATATAGTATCATAGATTGATTTCTAAGAAATGTCTCATTGCAGAGTGTAACCAACAAATTCATGTGCAACTCCTTTGTTGAAGCCTAATATTTTGGCATTAACAATTGCACATGTTCTTTTTTATGAAAGTTACATTTTTGGGCATTGAAAACTGTATTTTCTTGTTAAAGACAACCTCATTGCAGTTTTCATCATAAAAAAATGTAGCTTCCACAGAAAAAATATCACACACAATTGATAATGCCTACATCCAGTTTGCACAAAAGAGTGAAGCATGCAATTACTGCCCACAGGCTTACATGTATACATTCACATACTAATCAACCCATTAAAAATATACACAACAAGAATTTATTAAGATTATGAAGAAAAGTTGTGAAATTAAGAAACTAAAACCTCTATATTGATATAAAGTATAAACTATAAAGTAAAGTAAACAAAATTGAAAATACCCCACTTTTACCTATTTTCTAAGCTTCATCTTACTATAGTCTAGAAAAAAAATAGGACTTAGAGTAAAATCAGAGATAATGAGATATCATATCATACAAGGCTTGGTGATCGAACTTCTCAACACTGTAAAATTAGATATATCATACAAGGCGTAACAATATAAAATCATACATAGTAAAAATAATGAGAGAGATATCATAATCATAATCATACATAGAAATACCCCACTCTAAATTCTAATAATAAGAGAGATATCATAATCATACACAGTAAAAATATAAAATCAGAGATATCATAGTATGATAAATTGATAGAGGTAAAACTATAATTTGACCTCAAAACTCAAAAGTAAAGACAGAGAGAATTAGAAAGAGTAACCTGTTGAGAGTTGAGAGTCTTGAGAGTTGAGAGTGATCTCAAAAGGAAAGATAATGATCTCCAAGTCCAAAGACAGTGATCTCCAAAAGCCCCAAATTGTTGATGAACTGACCACATGCGCAAATTGATTAGACTGAGAATTAGAAGGAGTAACAAATTAGACAGAGAGAAGTTGAAAGAGTAACAAGTTGTCACAGAGAATTATAAAGAATCTTGAGACTTGAAACTCACCACAGGCACAAATTGATCTCCAAAGTATAATTGTTGAGCACCATATCTCCACAAGTGATCTGATTGACTGATTTTATGATTCTGAGTCCAAATCGAGAATGAAGTTGTTACAGTTAGAGTAGAAGTAGTAAACTGATTAATTGATCAATTGAGAGTGAACAATCAAAACTAATGAACTGATGAAGTGATAATCTCCAACTCTAACTCCAAACGATGAACTGATGAAGTGAAGTGATGAACTCCAAGACTGATGAATTGATATGAACTGATGAAGTGAAGTGATAAACTCCAAACGATGATAATGATATGATATGAGACTGATCTCCAAGACTCCAACTCGATGAACTTAGTGAAATGAACTGATCTCTCAAGTGAATTAGTGAACTGAATCAACTGATCTCTCCATCCACAGTTAAGTCGTTGTCCCGTTGAGACTTGAGAGAATGAGAAACTGAGTTACTGAGTAAAAGAGGAGGTGACTGGCGAGGAGGAAATGAAATTAGGGTTAGGTCTTTGACCTTTACTTTGGTTAACTATTTATACCAATGATAAAAGGCCAAAAAGCCTTTAAACATAAACTAAATTACAGAAATAAATAGGTTAACGGGTCACCCGTGGGTCAAAATTTCAAACCCTAACCCGACCTACTTCGTTAACATATCTAGCGTGTCGACCCATTTATGACCCGATCCCGCCAAGGGTGAACCCAAACCCGTTTATAGCAGGTCGGGTTCGGGTCGTGTTAGCGTGTTTGGGTTGGATTGACAGCCCTAGTTTTATTGCATCAACCTCTGCTGCAAGTCTCAATAAGGTGTAGCCACCACCAACTACAATCCTTTCCTCGACAGCTGCCTAAATTTTTTGTGCAATTATTGTGAGTCAAATGACGTAGGCTAGGCAGGAATATAAACTTAATATGAAGTTGTCTAAGCTATATACCGTTATTGCATTAAGAACATCTTCTACTCTTAGTTTCTTTTCTTTCAGCTCTGTCTCAGTTTGTACTCCAACCTACACAAATTCCAACAAGCACAAAAAAACTTAAAAGTTTATTTCAATGACCAAAATATAATGACCCGTATTTTTAGTTATTCCTTTTATTCGTTTATATTCTTTTTCCATAATATTCCTATTTTTTATCTTATTGGCATATCATTCCTTTACGTTAAGTTTCGCATTCATATTCTGCATACTCTTTCATCCATTATGCATCCATTTATTCCTTTCGGTGTTTTAGTTTATTAGTTTCCTTTTTGTAGTTTTGGCGGTTCAGAGGTTATTCGGAGGAGGAGGTGGCGTTGTGGCCTTGGGAAGCCCTAGATGGGTTGGTAGTGATATTTTTTTATTGTGTGTGTGGTTTGGGGTGGTTCTGGTGAGCCGTTGGAGTGGCCGGTAGGTTTTCAGAGTCTCCCGAGGAAAAGATTCCTTTTTGGGGGTTTAGGTGTTTGGTGGCCGTGAGGCGGTGGAGGTGGTGTTTATACTTTGGAAAACCTTTTTTGAGTTGCTAGTAACGTTTTTTTGATGTGTGTGTGGTTTGGGGTGGTTCCGGTGAGCCGTTGGATTGGCCGGTAGGTTTCCAGAGTTTCCCAAGGGAAAAGATTCTTTTTTTGGGGCTTAGGCGTTTTGGTAACCGTGAGGCGGTGGAGGTGGTGTTCCTAATTTGGAAAACCTTTGTTGGGCTTGTAGTAGTGTTTGTATGGTAGTGGTGGTGGTCCGTGGTGTTTTCGGGGTGTCCGGGGTAGTCTGTGGTGCTTCCGGGGTCTTTTTTTTATGCAGGAGCAGTTCTGTTCAAACAGGGCCCTTTCTGTTCGAATAGACCCCTTTCTATTCGAACAGACTAGCCTTTGTTCGAATACAACTCACTCTGCTCGAACAGGATCATTTTTGTTCAAACAGAGGCGCGTTTTCAGCCTTTTTTGGGTCTTTTCCTCTCTTCTCTTCACTTCCTTTTTTTCTCTCTCTCACTCTCCTCTCCCTAACCCATTCCCCTCTCCTCCATACTCTTGATCTACTCTTCCCTATCACTCGAGGATTCTTCGCCCGCTTCGTCGCTGGCTTCGCTCCTATCCTCGGTAAGAAATTCTCGATTCCTTTTCCGTTCTTTTCGCTCGATTTCGGCGTAGGTCTGATTTCTAGGGTTTGATTTTGACGTCGTTTCCTTAATTGATTGGTTGTTTCTTGTTCTCCATTGTTGGTGTTAGATTATCAGGCATTCTGTTATCGTTCCGTGAATTTTAGTTGGGTTTCTGAGTTGGTTCTTCCGCAGGACTTGGATTTCGTTCAGGCGAGTTTTATTCTAGCATTATTAAGTTTTTATACTAGCTTCTGAGTATTGTTTTAGAGAGTTATATTGAACTTAGAGATGTTTTGTTATTAACTATAGTTTAACCTAGGAATTATTCTGTTATAAGTGTTAACCTGTAGTTTGGGTTTGAAATTGTTTCTAGAGTTGGTTTTTTGTTCGCATAGGACCTGAGTTAGTTAGTGGTGGCTGGGTTAACGTTCTCATGGCTTGCCCAGGAATGCCCCTTCCAGCCTTAAGAGATTGTTGGGTTAGATGTAGTGACGGTTAGGTTACTGTGTTGGCTATGCATAGCCGGTATAACCGAGTCCCTATTCATCCTGGTTGTGTTGCCGTGTGAGCGACAGCTGTGTTGCTTTCTTGTGCACCTATTGCACTTTATAACTTATAACACATCTTTCAAAACTTATTGAGATTGGATACACGAACACTCCATTTCGGTTGACTACCGACAGGATCCAAGGAGTCCGTGAGATCGGGTTAAAATACACGGTAAGAATGGGAATGACACTATCATACCTAGTTCAATCACTCCGGAGTGTGGAATGGTATGAGGCAGAGTCATGGAGATCCCAACTTATCCACGTTGGGGTTGAAATTCCTTGAAATGTTACAGACTATTATTCCGCGGGTTGATACACCCAAATCCCCTTTGATCAACTGGGACCATCCTAGCTTGGTCGAGCTTAACCAAATCGTACCTGTGTATCCCTTTACTAATCTCTTTAAGAAATTAGACGTTAGCGGTTGATCAACCAACATTATAATAAGATCGGTTGAGTCCAAATCTGATTGACTGCTCATCATAACATGTCATTGCATCTAGGATAAGTATGGAATTATCTTAGTCATCACTTTACGTCATGGTATTGTATATTATCATATCATCACATTCTCTTCTCATATTCCTTACTCTACTCTCTTCTCACATTCCTTCTCTATTCTCTCATCTCATCAACTCTATTTCCTTTCCTTATCAACTCTGTATCTGTTATGGTCACTTATTATATTGCAAGATTGTATCTACCTATTTTATATTACATTCATCTCTACTCTAATTTTTAGTACCAACTGTTAGTAAGTTATTTAGTTCTGTTAGATTAGTGAGCTCGTTATTTGCTCACTCTCGCATTTTAACCATTTTAGAGGTTGATTAGCTTGGACTACCGCGTGGGTAGCCAGTTCAGGGACAAATTTTACCGCTGTAGATTTTCTTTGGTTCTGGACTTCTGTAGGTGTTCTCAGCATGTGTCACTGAGTTTTATTCGAGATGTTGTATTACATTTTCATCTGATATGTATATATATGTCTTTTGCTTCCTTGTTATATTGTTGTATTGTTATTTTTTTACTCTGATGATTATTGCTATTTGTGAATAACCGAGTCAGAATTTGTCTACGGCTTGGCTATTTGTGGGGTAGAATATTTGGATTCCCCGACCTGTACTACTTAGAATCTAGTAATTGGTCAAGCTATCGATTACTGGATTTTGGGGCGTGACACAAAAGTTACCATACATTTTTGTGATTGTCCTAATAGACTATCCCGGGGAGTATGGAATCAATTTTAAGAAGTTCACAATCCAAATCAAAGAGGGCAACAATTAGGTAAATACATTAACAAAGACTGGTGTATAAATAATACTTACTTTATGCAAGGTATAAAAAGATTTCAGGTGTCTGCACAGGGAAGATGCATCATTCAGATCTCGAAGTGGCTTAAGGAGATTATGTGGCACAACAATATCAGACAATGCCACCGTCATGCCTCTGCCAGTTAAAGGATGACGCATATTGAAAGCATCCCCCATTAATAGGGCCCCTGGAGTGGGATGAGGATCAGCTGGCATGCTTCTATTTTGTATTATTTTTATGCTTCCTTTATCAATTGTCACAATAAAGGAATCATAAAGTTGAGGGGGAACCTGAAAACCACATTTCATACTAATTTTAAGACAATTAAGAAATAGGAAGATCTATATCACATAAGATCAACTAGCTAAGCAACAATAGTTCTCAATTTATGCCCTACATTCAACTCATAGATACCTGGGAAGCCACCATAGTTCTTCAAGTAGTTAGCTATTTAACCATTAGTAATAGACGATACTCTTTGCCCAGGTACATCAACCAAACAGTGGACCTCGGTACTACTTATGGGATAAAAAAAGATGGGTGAAGTATCTCCTAGAACATGTCCATGGTTTGGAAATGGAAGTTCACGATTCTCTAGAATCAAACCAACAAAACAAGAGGGTATATTTACATGCACAACCAACATGTTCATATTTTATGTATAAGATTCATTGTAGGATATGCAATATGAACCCGAATAGAGACCTAAGATACAAGTAACAACATTTAACTCTTAAGTATATCAGGAAACTGGGGAGGAATAAACTTAATTTTATTAATTAAATATTCCCCCAATCATTGTTGCCGTAATTATTCAAAAGATAATATGCGTCAACGACACCTTAGGGCTGCAAAGCGAACGTCACAAATTTTAAGAGCATCCATCACAAACAATAGTCAGAGGAGCATATGCTTGTATTTCCTCCCCAGCCTTGTTCTTGTATTAGACTCCTTTGATGGTCCCATTTTCTTCAAGCATGTAAGTAACGGTTCCTTGCTCCACCCGTACACTGTAGATAAAATGAAATAAGAAAATTTAACAACTCAATAATGTATAATTCTTAAGAAAAGGTGATAAATATTATAACAATTTGCACTATATTTTGAAGAGGAAAAAATGGTATTGTACTTCGAAAGGGATGCAACTTTCTCTCACATACGCTGTATGAAACGTCCATTGTGAAAACTCCTCTCGAAAACATCAGAATCAAATTTCTCCAAGGGATATGAAAGTTTGGCATTTTTCCCTTCCGTGAAATTAAAGAGAATATCTAGGCACTCTCTGAGCATCAATTTCATCAACACAATCTGCAGTTCACGCAAATTCATCCAATAAGTTAAAAGTCTCAAGAGTTACATAAGATATACCAAAGACTAAATCTTGCATACTCTCAAGCCCCAACACAATTAATTTGAGGTACCCTCCAGGTTGCAATAGTTCTCTAACAATTCGGTCCGGCTCAGTCAAATCTCTTTCGATCACCTGAACACGACGACCATCCTACAAATTAATAGCATATGATACAATTTCCGTTTAAGACTTGTTTTTTACTAAGATCTATCAATGGTAATTATATAGGAGTTTAATACAACCCCAACCAAAACAGGAATACATATGCGACTTCAATAATACTAAAATCAGATAAAATACCCAAATAGTCAACTTTGGACCTTATTTTCTCCTTCAATCATATATTTATACTTACGATTATTTTAAGTGACACCCAAACACAAAATTCTCTCAAAAATAAAACTCTTAAAGATTATTGTTCAATCATCCCTTTTTACTTCAAAACTTTAATTTTTCATTAACGTCATAAAATCAATAAAATCCAACTTTAAGTGACACCCAAACAAAATATCTCCCAAAACTCAAACTTTTCATGATGTTTCTCCCAAAACTTAAAATTTTAATAAAACCCAAATACATATATCACCCAAAAATCACACACATATTAATAAAAAAATCAATGTTCATATAACAAAAGGATAATAAAATAAAATAAAAATCAAACTTTTGACACCCAAACACATACTTCGATCAGAAATCAAACTTTCTAATGGCTCCTAAACACAAATTTTTAACACAAATCAAAATTTTAATGACACCCAGAGACATATTTCTACCAAAACCCAATCTTTCAATGACATCCAACAAAAAAATTCTCTCAAAAATTAATTTTTTTTGCCTTCTCAAGTGTATGAGCGAGAGCAGCACCAGTAACACCAGCTCCAACAATAATATCATCAGTTCTCATTTTCTTCAATTTCAAATCATCATTGTTAAAACATGACTTGTTCAAGCAATCATCATCATTAGTAATCTTTCCTTGTCTTATCTTTCGGTCATGAGAACCACATAAGAACATAAATCCAATTAGAGAACAAACAATGAGAATTAGAGCTGATAGAAGTTAAATCACTTCTTTCATTAACTTTTTCTTTCTCATAGTCCTGCTCTACAACCTGTACAGCTAAAATATAACACCACAAATTACTGGAAGTTAAATCGTTGCAATGGACAAATACCAAATGCTAAAGAACGTAGTTGATTGAGGTAAACCTCAATAAGGCTTCGGATCTGAGAAATTTTTATTAACGGCATCCTGAGTACTTCCATTGCCAACAATTGTGGTTACTTCCTTGGTGAACACCACCTTCGCAGTATGGCCCAAAATCTCTTTTTCAGTTTTGTCCAAACTTAAACCAACCTCCTCTCTAATGATAGTCGTTGGAAATAAATAGTGTCAGCCACTCAGAAACTCGACAACAATAAGGAAAAATGATCTAAATAGATTGAGCTCGTCATAGTTAGGTTCTGACCTCCAGTATGAATGACAATGTCATCGAGATACTGGCTCTTGCGTTCTCCAAATCCAGGAGCTTTCAGAGTGGCAATCTTCAATACCCCTCTAAGTTTGTTAACAACAAGGGTTACAAGAGCCTCTTGTTCAATATCCTCGGCAATAATTAAGATTGGGATTCCTCCCCTGATAGCTTCTTCCAGAACGGTGATGAGATCCCTTATATTTGTGATCTTCTTGCCAACAAGAAGTAACTCTGTGGAAAAAAAATAAACCGTTAGGAAAATCATGCAATAAAGATGGCAACAGTATAAAAAAACATAAAAAGCCTTCAATACACACATACCTTAAAGTTCTCAAATTCTATAGTCATTTTCTCAATATCTGTGACAAAGTAAGGGGAGATATAGCCACGATCAAACTGCATCCCTTCAACGACATAAAGGCTGTTCTCCAGGCTTTTTCCTTCCTCGAGAGTCACAACACCCTTCCTACCCACCTTACTCATAGCTTCAACTATTATTTGTCCCACTTCATAGTTGTTACTCGCACTAACAACGACAACATCTGCTAGTTCACTGTCTTTGACCTTCAAGAGCAATAAATTAAATGTGTAAGTAAAGTATTTCTATAAATGGATAAACTTGTGACTCAAGAATAGAATCAATAAGTGAGTAGAAGACTATATTATCTCTTTCGACATTAACTTGAGCTCCACAACCAAAGCTTTGGTTGTCTTCTCAATACTTTGGGTAATTTGAACAGGGTTCGCACCAGCTGCCACAATCTATAAGAATCACCTCTTTAGTGACACATTATGTAAATAAGATATTATCTTATTCATAAAAAGAAATCATGTACACGAATCTTAACACCTTCTGCAAATCAACCCCTGAGCAAGAACAACGGAAGTCGTTGTCCCATCGTCAGCTAAGTTATTGGTATTTGCAGCTGCTTGTCTCACCAACTTTGTACCAATGATTTCCATTGGATCCTCCAACTCAACCTGCGAAAATAATTATGTTTCAAAGGCATCCATTAAGATTCCGAAAAATCCTACAATTAGCACGTGGAAGCAAAAAAGCACTTGCTAACATGTTATGAAAAGAAAGGAAAATATACCTCCTTGGCCACAGTGACACCATCATTTACAATTTTGGGGGGCCATACTTGCTCTCTAATACCACATTCCTACCCTTTGGTCCAAGTGTAACTCTTACTAAATCTGCAAGCTTGTTAGCACCAATCTGAAACAAGATAATAATTAAATAATCAATGAAGCACATAATGTAAGTCATCTCATGAGTCATGAGTAAAACAAGATGAACATCAAAATGATTCACACAATTACTTGTAACTTCTTAGTAGCTGATCCATCCTTGTTAAAATGCAACTCCTTCGCTACCCTAACTTTTAATGAACATCTTCTTTGTGAGGCTGCATTTTGTCTCCTTCTCGTGTATGAAATTGAAGATATTGAACCAAAAGATGACAAAGAAGTATTTGCGAGCTTCTTGTATATGATAGTACTGCTAGAAGTAGCAACGGAACCAACACAAGAAATAGTGGTCAAAGCTGACACCATTTAAGAGCCTGAAGATCATCAACACAATTTAATCTTAAGTTCTCATTCAAACCATCATAAATGCTAAATAGACAAACAAGTAGTTACATCCAAGAAAAACTTCAGACAAATGAAAGTAAAAGTAAGTACTTCCATGATTATAGTTAAACCCACATTGTAGCATAATGACATAGTAATCATTGGTAAAAGATACTAACTAATCCAAATATCCTAACACTAAAATAAATAAATTAAAGAGCCTCAACTCTACTACATGGTCATTTGTCGAACAAACATAACAAGTTATTATCCTTGCAATTAATCTCAATATCCAACTTTTTTTTTGTTTCTTGTCTGTTTGTAAGTTATAGTCTACTCCCATTATTTCTTCTCAAAGAAACACCCCAAAAGAAGATTCTATTTCTACTCCTTATAGACCCCCCAAACAACGTAAGCAGATAACTTCATTCACTCTCAACATCCCCAATAACTATGTCAAGTAGTTAATTTACCCCAAATAATATTTTACTTGGTCCTCTCTTCACGAAGAAAACTTCACTTTAGTAGCTCACTTACTAAAATTAGATATTTATACTAAAAACTTCAACTTAGAACATCCAAAAATCACAAAGTCAGATTACCCAAACCATCTAAGATACAAATTACTAATATTTCTAACTTCAGTTACTCAATTATACGAACCCAGGCTTGTAAATGCAAACCCCACTTATCTACCCAATAATAAACCACTAAAGAAAAACAAAATACACAATTTATCACTAAGTTACGTTGGATTCAGACTCCTCAGAATTCCAAATCCAATGCTAGATTGAAAAAAAGATGAATTGTTTCAATGTTTTTCAAAAATATAAACTAACCCAATATCCAATTCACTATATTAGTGATTCCCCAAACTAAAGTAAGCACAACCAAAATCAACATAACCCTTGATCCTTGGTGAAGCTTATTGATACCAGTAATATGTTTTACGAGGAGGCACTATAAAGAACACTGTGTTTATCTCAAATTGTAAACTGGGATCCTGAAGAATATATTTATTGTTATAACCTAAACCTTCAATTTTCCTCAACTTGTGGAGGGTAGTGTGATTAACAGCCGAGATTAATTCTCGTGGTATGGCTGACTCGGGAGGTCAGAGGAGTTACAGCTAGAAGCAAAGCCGACACCATTCTAAAGAGTGTCTACTTGCAAACCTAGACGGGATAATTTAATACACGAGTTCTCATAGTTCTATTCTTATCACTATTTATGTAAAGTGATAAATAAGGCAGATTAATAACAGAATAGGGTACGGGTGCATATCAATGATATTATCAATGGTAGAAACAGAGTCGACAAAATATAGTATTGATAGGAGTTCTCAATGTTTTAGAATAGAATCAACATCACCAAGTAATCCCAACAAATATGGTATTATTAAAGCAGCAAAAGGAAGACTAAAAATAAACATGTTAAAACAAACAACATTCAAGTACTAATACTTGAACATCCATACCGTACCCATAAAAGCATGGAAGCGGTCAGGTAGATGCAGTCTTCCTTTGCTAGAAAATGACGGCATAAACAGGAACAACCACTCCAATGCTGAAGCCAGTAAACATAAAAATTGGCATCTTCACATGTTTTATCCTGTGATATTTCATCCTGTCCAAGTTATACTTACATGCAAGTATTATGGCTTATCAGCATGGGCACCATGTCCCCCCATCTTCTTAACACAAGTTGCATGAATTCCTTAAGTACCTGTCACATCATAACAATATCTACTAACATTAATAAACTATGATTCCCTCATTCGCTAAATAATCATCAAACTGGCAACCAATCAATCAGTAAACAATAATCCTATAACTATCAGGTCTATGCGTGTCTGACGGTTAACTCTAACATATAAAATACTTTTATGTTTAGACTAAAAATGAGATTATGGATCCGCTTAGTACGCCTAGAATAATTCCACAAATCAACCATTTTAGTTTTCTACACGTTCTAAATCTTGGAAATAAAACTGAAGTACTTGATTTTAGGAGCTTTTACAGCTAGGTTACTCAGTAGGTTTACCCATTAATCTTGTAACGACTTCAACTAAGATGCAATGGATAAAAAATATTTCATTTTAAGTCAGCAAAGGGGTAAAATACCGTTTGATCATAAATAAGTGTTAAGTAGCATGACAAACTTATAATATGAGCTATACTCGTAGAATCAGCAGTGCTAGAATATCTTGGACATAAGAAAAGGTTAGTCATGAATCTAATGCAAAAAAAGTTATTACTCGCATCATTTTTGAAACTTGCCTTATCCTTATCCTATTTTTATTAAGATCAACGATGAGGTTATATTTGATCAATTGCTACTGATAAACCTCAAGGACGGGTTATGTCACATATCTCCCATCGCCTAGACATGAAATCTTTAAAGATACCTATGAGATCCCTACCCTTTGCTATGAGAGAAGAGTATTCCCATAATCTTCATGATGGATATTCAAAGGTACTGACAACCCTCAAGAATGACTTATGTCACATATCTCCCACCACCCAGACATAAAATCTTAAGAAAAAAATACATCTATTATCCCATATGCTTTGCTTCAAGAGGAGGAGATCCCCTTAATCTCCAAGATGATAATTGTAATCTCAGAAAAGAAGATAATATTGCAATATTATGCATTGAATGAATCCTTTTTTTTAACTAACACAGTATTGACGCCAACCTTCCAATAGACCAGCTGTTGAAATTTTTTGTCACTATTTCAGATACTATCAAAGTAACATGTTATCGGATGTAATACTTCAAACCTTAATAATAACCACACAAAGAGGGTGAACATGGTCCACTAATTCTCATTTGCGTCAGTGACACCTTCAATAGAAAAAATGCAATCTTGTTAGTTTCGTTGGGCGAGAAATGTCCCACTCTTAAATAGTCTGCATAGATTTCTCATTGGCCCTAGTTGTTGAAGAATAAATCATTCTAATCTTTTTTAGATAATTACAAATTGAGTGAATCTATTATAATTTCCCAAAAATCATTTCTTCTATTGAATAGATTACCGATCTACACTCTGGATCATTGTACTACTTTTGTAGATCTCAGACGTAGTTTCCTACTCTTCTTTCGTTACGAATATTACAGGTTTCACTACAACAAAAATGACATTTTATGTCCCTTGCTTAACGTCATTTATCAGGATTATGACGTGAAAAGTCCTATTTTTCATATTATGTTCGCCACTTGTTTGGATACAACATCAATCTCCCAATATGTGACGTTGTTTAGCTTATCAATGTGTATTGCATCACTTTTGGTAGTGGCATAAAACTAAATTCAATTCACATCATTATATTTCTAAGAATAATGTCGTTTTATGTTTTCATTGACGCTGAATGTTTTACCAAATTCTCGAGGAGTTATGTTTTATAGATGAACATGCTTTAACCCTAACTCATAAACTTGAAAGAGGCAAATGATAGAAACGAGAAAGAGTGATGTTTGAGCTTGAAATGGTTGTTGCAAGCCCTAGCAAAAAAAATCTTCTCTTCTCTTCATCCCTTAGCAAGTTACATCGTAGGTAATCTTTTTCTCTCTCTTTGGAACTGATTTCCAATTAGAAATTGGTCAAAAATTATTTGTTAATCTGATTTTGCAAACACTCTATTGATGAATTTCGCAAAATGTCCTTCCTTAAAACAATAATTGTAATTCCAAAGGGTTTAATCATTAGGCACAAATTTTGGGAATTTCTTGTGGGTTTTTGCAATCTATTAATCCAATCTCTAATCTAGTTTGTAAGATTTGGTATTCTATTTTTTTTTAAATTTGGGTTTTTAGTTCTTTATTTGCTTACAATTACAGTTTCTTGTTTGTTTTATTCTCATTTAAGGTATGAGCTTGGATTCATAATTTTGATCTTCAGCATATATAGTTTGGAATAATGAGTCAGATGAAATAAGCTTCTCTATGCCCTCATACTTTTTCCCTAGTGTTCTTTCTCGTTATTACGGCATACTGTGTTAATTCATTTTATTTTTTGTTACTTATGATATAAACAATTAGGATTTGGATGATTTGGAGGATAATCTGGAGTTGTCATCATTTGAATTTTAAGCTAAGCTTATATTTGGTGCCACAACTCTTCTCCCTCAAGAAACCAAAGAAAACCTTCTCATATATTTTCCTAGAATGCTCGAATCAAACATCACTATTAGACATGGGAAAACAAGCTCATGTACAAATGATCACATCTGGGTTCACCCCGACTGTGTTTATCGCCAAGTGTTTGATCCAAATGTATGTAAAATGTTGCATCGCAGACTATGCTCGCAAGTTGTTCAATATGTCTCAACGAAATGTGGTATCGTATAACTCAATGATATTTGGGTATTACTGGAAGTGGGTCTATGGGTGTTGCTCAGTCTATCTTTAACTCGATGGCTCAACCAGATGTTATCCCGTTGAACTTATTGATTTCGGGGTACTTGAATAATGATATGATTTTTTGGAGTCTGTTAGTGTTTTTATGCAAATGGGTATGAAGCTGAATTGTAAAACATTTGCCGTTGTTTTTAAAGCGTGTTCTTACTTGGAGTACTATGGTTTGGGTATTCAGCTTCATGGTTTGTCTTTAAGTATGGGTTTTGTTTATGATGTGGTGACAGGAAGTGCTCTTGTGGATATGCACGCTAAAAATAAGAACTTGGAGGATTCATGTCATGTGTTCCATGAAATACCAGTGCGAAATTGGATTTCTTGGAGTGCTGTCACTGCGGGATATGTTCAGAATGATCAGTTGTTGGATAGTTTTGAATTGTTCAAGGAGATACAGCAGGAGGGAGTTGAAGTGAGTCAGTCTATATATGCCATTATTTTTAGGTCATGTGCAGGGTTTTCGTCGTTAAGATTTGGGTCTCAAATGTATGGTCATGCTTTGAAGAACAATTTTGCTTCTAATGTTATAGTCGAAACTTTCGTTTTGGATATATACCAAAAATGTGATAATGTAAGAGATGGGTAGAGGGTTTTTAATTGCTTGCCACATCCAAATTTGCTGTCTTGGAATGCTATTATAGTTGGTTATGCTCAAAATCAATTGGGGTTTGAAGCTGTAAAAATGTTTCGGCCTTTGATTAGATCAAGTGTCGATCTAGATGGAATCAGTCTATCGGGTACTTTAAGTGCATGTGCAGTGATCCAAGGGCATCTAGAGGGATTGGAAGTACATGCCTTAACAATTAAGAGTGGTTTTGACTCAAACATATGTGTTGCAAATGCATTCTTAGACATGTATGGAAAATGTCAAGCTTTTGGTCGAAGCGTGCATTGTGTTTTGATGTTATGGATTGAATAAATGTTGTCTCTTGGAATGCAATTGTTGTAGCCTATGAACATAATGGATATGGAGAAGAAATTTTGGAGCTTTTCTGTTTGATGCTTCGTTCAGGTATGGAGCCAGACGAGTTCAGTTCTGGCAGTGTTATAAAAGCCTGTGCAGGTTGGCAATCTCTGTTTAGTGGGATGGAGATCCATAGAATAATTATTAAGCTTGCCTTGGGCACTGATTTTTTTCGTTGGGAGTGCTCTCGTTGATATGTATTGTAAATGTGGTGTGATGGAAGAAGCAGAATAAAGAAACATACAACAATATCATGGAATGCAATTATTTTAGGTTTCTCACTTAAGAAGCAAAGTGAAGAGGCTCAAAAGTTATTTTCTCGAATGTTAGATATGGGGCTGGCACCGAATATCTTTACTTATGCAACAATTCTTGATACTTGTGCTAATCTAGCTATAATTGAATTAGGGAAAAAAAGATTCATGCTCATATTATGCTCTCACGCACTCTCTCACACCGGATAATTTTACTTATGCACCGGATAACTTTACTTATGCTCTCACGCACTCTCTCTCACTCTCATTTGTCTTATGATACTGTTTAAGTCCAAATGAACTTGTAATAGTATGATTGTTTTCTAACTCCACTCTTTCTTTATGCTATTTTGAGATCAAAGGTAACCTATTATGAGACGGTGATGGAAGAATGTGACACTAGGGGTAGAAGAACCTTGAAGAAAATCAGTGTGATGAGGCAACTTGATCTAGTAGGAAATAAGTACGATTTAGTGATGCTTCTCTTGATCTTGGAACTGAACTTGTGAGTTTCTTTAACCCCTTATAGTTTTGGGTTTTAGTTGACTTGTGTTTATTGAACTTAATTTGGGGAATTAAGTATTTGGTGCTCTCTGTTTATGATTGGGGTTTCTTAGTTTAGTGGTGTGAATTACAGGTTCGGGGAAGTACATCGTAAATGAAAATGGGCGATATTATACTTTGGAGGAGTTTTAGACAACCCGAAGTTCTTACAATAGTCTTAGGAGACGATAACTATTGTGGATCTTTCATCTTTTGGAATTTCATAGGAAGCTTATAATAGTAATGGTTGTGTAATAACCCCTTTTTTCACTTCGTTAGGGATTTAAGTTTCTCTTTTTGATTTTAGGACATAACAATGTATACTTAAGTTTTTTTTTTCCAGGCTTGGGTGAGTGCAACGAGATATGTTATGATGATCAAGTATTGAAGGACTATACATGGAGTGCTTATATCGACCATTCGTCAAGAGCTAACAATTACTCTATGACTTTTCAACGTGGATAGCGGAACTTTTGACGAAGCTTCAACTTCTAGCTAAATATACATTTGTAAAGCAGACTCATATCAATGTTTGGCTTACGCTCTGTAAGTTATCCTGAATTCAAAGTGCAAGTTGCAGTTGTTCCATCCTATCATAATGCATTTTTGGAACCACTTCTTGGAACCACCAGTCATTTCTTTATTTTTCGGTTATATTTATTGTACTTTTCTTGTTGTAAATATGTATTTATAATTTTTTTACCATGATATAAGAATAAATAAGAATTGTTAAAAGTTTAGAGAAGACTTCATATTTATACTCCATCGTCTGCTTGGATTTTTAGCAATAAGTATATCTTGTAAATTATAGTGGTGAGGTACAAGGGGGGAAGTGTGGCAAGGATAAAGGGCAGGCGGTATGATAGGATAGGCAAGGCAGGATGTGAAATGTAAAATGCGAGAGAGGAGGGAGTTGTATATAATTATTTTTTGTTCTTTAATAAGTATCAACATTATTTAATAAATGACGTGGTAGACCTTCTATGTCACATCATACATGAATTTAAAGCTACAGTCGCGTGACTTGAGGACATAATAACGTCATTAATTATAGACAATTACGTCACTTAAAAAGTGAAATGGATAGTCAAGACTTTCCAAGTCGCCTTGGTTAACGTCGCTTGCAAAAGTGACGTTATTTATCTTTCACGTCACTTTTTTAGTGACGTAAAAACCCTTATTTGTTGTAGTGTTTGATCCCTTTTCAACTTCCAAATTGGGAACTGAATTTAAACCACAACACCCATTAATCTCTTTCATCATATGCGTACTATAACAACTCTAAACCAATAAATCCTAAAATATTTCAATTCCGCTAAATTTATGCTAAGTAACAAGACCAACAAGAATAAAATGAAATTAAAAAAAAACCCAAACCTTTAAGAGCAGTTTCCTGAGCTTCACAAACAACCACATCTCCTCGGCGAACAACCCTCGCTTTCTTCAACACCGCCGATGCCACCACGCTCCTCTGGTATCGTAACTGGAGTTTAAGACCACTGAATTTCGATAACCTACATGATTTATGAGTGTTGGAGATAGATGAAATCGATGAAGCCATCATCAGTGATGGTAAGGTGTTTGATGATCAAAAGGCAGAACATCCAGGGATTGTGATGGATTCGAGGATGGCTTCTATTGAAACTAATCAAAATCAAATCAAATGTTGAGATCTAGGTCTTCGAGAGGTGAATCTGTGAGTGAGAATTAGAAACCCTAGAAGGTCGATTTGCAGAGAAGATAGAGAGAAAAAAGTGTTGGTTGAGGTATTTTAGGAATTGCAAATAATTTTGTAGACCTTCATCTTCCATCGTTGCGCATCATCAGATTGAGAAGGAGGAGATGACGTGGTCTTGGAGTGTTAAAGCTTGGATAGAAGAAGATCAAAGGAAGAGGAAATGATGAAGACATAGAAGCTGAATCATTTGGCAAATTTAGGTTTGGATTAAGAAATGTTCGAGTTGGACTTTTTGAAATACCCCTGATTTTGTATTTAGGCTTCCCAAAATACCCCTGATTTTGTATATACGAAAAATTATGCGCTGGACTTCTATTTATACCCATTCATTCATCAACATAATTAAGATTGAGATGCCTATTTTGTATGAGATTTCATATATACGAAATGAGGGTATTTTCGTATTAAATAAATTGCAAGAATGGACGAAATAACCCTCATGATCTAACGGCTATGTTATAAACTAAACCATATATTTTTCTCAACATGTGTAGGGTAGTGTGATACACAACCGAGATTGATTCTCATGGCATAGCTATTCCTTTAGTATTATAGATTATATATGATTCAGAATTAACTTTTAGATTGGTAACTCTCTTCTAAGACTTTTTTTTTGCTTTTTTTTAGCTTGGCATGAGTTCTAATATAAACGATACTAATATACCTTAATATGCTTCATACTTTTTTTTCTCCCCCTCGTTTTGTTTTTTTACCCTAGTGTACTCAAGTCCTGGCTTCGCCCCTGACTGCAAGGGCCTTATAGGATCTAGTCGGGAATTGACGATCTGGTCGAGTGCCTAATACTTATAGTAGAAAATGAAATAAAAATAAAAAAATGGAATGGATTGTGGACCGAGGCTCGAACAGACACAACCATGAACAACACATGAAGATAAATATATATCACATACAAACTACCGTAATTTTTATGTGACATTTTTGTGTTTGGCTATATATATATATTATTTTTTTTGATCAGAACACAAATGATATTAGGCCTAGGTGGCAAAAGGAGAGGTTACAGAGTTTATGAGATTACTGGCCTCACTTGCCATATTACAAAAAGACGGGGGTTGGAAGGGCCCCCTCGAGGCTAAAGTATGGGCCTCAGAGTTAACAACTCTAGTAATAAAAGAAAATTTGAAGTCTTGAAAACTAGAAGCCAAGGAGAGCAGATCTGGAGCGAGGGTAAGAGCACCCCAGGACACATCCGTCGTCTTATGAGAAAAAGCTTTAACCAATCTTTGGCAGTCCGACAAAATGAGTGCTCTTCGAATGCCCTTATCTTTTGCAGGTTACATCCCTCTAATCATCGCAAGAGCCTCTGCTTCTTCAGGATCCGAAGCTCGTCCTTTGTTGTGGCCTGCATAAACAAATATTTATTTATTAGTTTTAATCACGAAGCCAGTGCCACAGTTTGAGTTAGCCAAGCACTAGGAGGCATCCACAAAGATGGAGTGCCATCCTTCTAAAAACATAAGGGTAGGGGCCATAGTAGTTGAAGGAGTCGGGTTCGGGATGACCATGGGGGAGAAAATGAAAGTTTTTGCAGTAGTCAAAATCGCTGATGGGGGGTGGGACATTTTTTGATTAAAAATAATGTCATTCCTGTTAGTCCAAATGGCGTACATAATAACACTGATCTTCCCCCACCTGGAGATCGTGTTATTCCCAGAACAACTATTATTGACTAGAAGAAAAAAACTTTTTACAGGGAATCCGAATAAGGCCAAACCTCGCTACAAATAAAGAGATCAGAAGCATACTAGATATCTTTGATATTCTTAAAGTAGAATAGCGCATGAGTAGTAGATTCTTCCTCTTCACCGCATCGGGAGCAAATAACATCTTCCAGGTCCCCGTGGGTAAGGTTCATCTTAGTGGGGATGCCTTCTTGCAATACTTTCCATTGAACAGTTTATGGAACTTAGGTCAGTTTATGGAACTTCAAAAAAAGCCAAATTATGTACAACTTGGTATAAGTTACATTGATAATGAGGCTCTATTTGTTTGGGACTTAAGAAAACAAGTATATAGGGGTGCTCAGAAACCCCCGAGACGTAATGCCCTTGGTTTTTGCTAAACAAGCCGGTTTTTAGGGATTTGTAACCACTGTATTTAAACCCCGAAAAGGGTTTCTAAAGCCCAAAGGCAAACCCAATTCTCATCCCATGAGGATTCCAACTCACACCCTGAATTGGGTTTGGATTTTTATTCACGCTCTGATCTGCGGGAGCATAAAATAATGTGTTGAGCAACCCACACCCCAGTATAATAGCATCTCCAACAACATGGTATGTTGTTACACTTTTCACATACTTTTGCAAAAACCCCTTCCAACAAGGGTATGGTGTTCAACATACTCACCGCCATACCCCTCCAAAGTATGCAAATCGGGAACTTGGAGAGTGGTATGTGCATATTACTTTTGTGGGTCCCTTATATATATATATTTTTTTCTCTCTCTAATAAAAGAACATTGTGGGTCCCAATTTTTAATAAAAATATTCTCTCTCACTCACATAAAATAAGATTGTGGGTCCCAATTTTAATAAAAAAAATGAATTTGGAGAGAAATTTGTTGGAGCAAAGTGGTATGCTATTACGGATATTAGTATTCAAAACCGGAATAGTATACCTTCTCTGTTGGAGATGCTCTAAGTGTTCAATTTTATCCCCTTCCTCGACCACCTGTGCACAGTTGTACCAACCGTGCAATTGAATCGTTGTATGTTGCAATACTGTTCTAATGCAATGAGAGCTTTCTTCGATGGAGGATGGAGGATGGAGGATGGAGTTCCAGTGGTCGACTACTATGTTATTCCAATAACCTGCTTCATCTATAATAACAAAATTGATCAATTTAAATCTGACTATAATGGTTTACCATTCAGTGACCATCCTACACTCATTGCCGAATTAGCCCCATCAAAAAAAATATTATATGGCACAATGGGCATACTATTGCGTAATAAATTGTTATTGTGCACGGTTTCTATATGATTTATTAACTTGATTCTATAATTAAGAGACATAAAAATGAACTGGCATAATTACAAAGTTAAGGAAAAAATATAAAAAGTCTAAATTTGATTTCCATCTTCACCTCCTTATATTCTGTCTAATCTATTTTCATTAACAAATCTTTCACAAAAAATATTTTCTCATAAATATAGTACAGCCTTGCCTTGATTTCTTCCTTCCTCTATTATTTATTTATTTAATATTTACTTCTTATTTTTGATTCCTAAGATGAGAAAGAGTGCAGACACCAAAAGCAAAAAACACCCATTGTTATAGACTCCAAGTATTCCCATCTTCTTGGAATCTTGATATTTCACAATGGGGAAGATTAGAACATGTTGTTTCAGCGAAAAGGCGATAAAAGTATCGGATAATTCTTGTGTGGGTGCGTCAAATCAGGATAGTCAGGCACTTCAAAACAGAGTTGTTTGTGTTTACAAAACAAAGCTTTCTACCCAAAATCAGGTTTTTATCACAGTTACTTGGTGCAACAATATCGATCGTCAAGGTCTCAGCGTTACTGTAGCCAACAACCCATCTTCCACGTTAAAAGTTGACACGAATTCTGGATATTATGGTACCAAGAAAGGGAAGCAGACGGTTGAATCCAATAGTTCTAAGATTGATTTCTGCTGGGATCTGACATTAGCTAAGTACGATAAAGGACCTGAGCCGGTCGATGACTACTACGTTGCGGTTGTGCTTGATTCAGAACTAGGCCTTTTTATTGGTGATGTCAAAAAGTTCACTACGTGTTGTATTCCCGTTGCGCGATTCTCTCTAGTTTCTCGAAGAGAACATTATTCTGGTAATGCCCTTTATTCGACCAAGGTTAAATTCGAGGGAAAAGGGAAAATTTACGACATTGTAGTCAAGTGTAGCGGTCAGGGTGAAGGATTGAAGTATCCCGTATTATCAGTTTCCGTAGATAAAAGGGTGGTAATACATGTAGAAAAATTGCACTGGAATTTTCGTGGACGTCAGGAAATATACTTGGGTGGTTTGATGATCGACGTATTATGGGACATTCATGGTTTGTTATGTAATCCGGAATCTGGAGTTGCCGTGTTTATGTTTCAAACAAAGAGCGTGTGCAGTTGGTGGTTGCTGCCGGAGAAGGAGGAACAACAGAAAGATGTCTACTCTTTCGTCATCTACGGTTCTACTTCTACACATGTAAGAGCTCATCGTGAAATTGGTCGTTGATCGTTTTCTGATTTTATGCTCATGTTTCTTTATTTATCGTATGAAATATTAGGTTTAAATAGTTAAACTATTTAGTTATGGGACTATATTTGTGTACCGTCCACTTAAATTATTTGGTCATCTTATTTCTTAGTAATCCCCCAAGGAGAATCACAGCTATTATCTTTAGAAAAACTTAAATGTTTGGATGCTTGATTTGAGAAACTTCAACAGTACGGTTGTGACACGAAGTTAGGAATTATTTTTAGTTTTAAAACTGGCGAGATTAAAACCCAGATCTTTTGAGTTAAAAGGGGAGAATTTATGTTCTTGATAGCTTGGACAAGTTAAGCAATTACTATGATTTGAATGAGAGATTGAGTTTGATGTGAAGACCCTAAATCAATTTCTAGTCCTAAGATGTTGTGGTGATGGACCTCTTCGTTTATAAGGCCGGTATAAGTAGGTGAACTAAAGGTTACCGTCTTTATGATGGCTAATCGAACGCCTGGCCAATCTCCAAATTGTTAACAAAAAGTGGTCATTGTGTATGTTATGAGTGGTATAAGAGTTAAATTGTATGATTGCTGTAATAGCCGATAATTTCATTTTTGTACGGGGAAAACAGAGAAAGATGTGCTAGACTTCGAAAGCTGCTTTGTGTAAAACCTCGACCATTGAGTCACCCTTGTCGTGGTCTTTACTATTTGTTTTGTTCATTAGGACTCCTTTGGATTTTTCAAAACTTGAATGACTTGGTTATAGTCTTCAGAGTCTTTTCTCCACAACTTTGGCTAGAGACCTGATCTTTAGGGAGACACGTCTCACACGTTTGAATAGAGAGCCGTTGCATTTCATCTCTAAAATACATCTCTTACCACCTTCCAAAAAAAAAACACATAACAAAGAACTGTTTATCTCTCTCTCTCTACTTCAAACTTCTCTCTCTCTGTTACGATTTCCTGAGGTGCTAAAGTAAAACAAAGTACGTTGTTCTCCAGTACTGAGACTTTTGTAAAGATCATCGCTGGTTGTATCCTGGGAGAGATTCGATTATATAACCTATACTTGGAGTTAGTCGAGATACTTATTAAAGAAAGTGTGTTCCACGCCTCGAGCTTTCGTTCATTTGTTGCCATCATTTTGTTCATCTTTGCTGCTGCAAATCAGACCTACCAAGTTCATATTTGTCGCTGCAAAACAGACCTACCGAGTTCATTCTTGTTGCTGCAAATCAGACCTACCGAGTTCATTTTTGCCGCTGCAAATCAGATCTACCTAGTTCATCTTTGTTGCTGCAAAACAAACCTACCTAAGTCCATCATTGCCGCTGCCTGTAACTATTGTTGCTACTATTATTTGACTCTGTCTTATTGCTACAAATTAGACCTGCCTGTAACTATTGTTTTCATTTGCTACTTGTTATTGCTAAACCAAAGGGGAAAGCTAATTATAGGTTCCATAAACTTATTTTCCATAATTTTAAAGAGTATTTTAATATCTGTAATATGGCTCTTACCTCAGAAGTGTTGAAGTTTGATTCAAATAAACACTCTAAGTTTGATGGTCTCAACTTCAAGAGGTGGAAGAACAAAATATTCTTTTATCTCACACTTAAGGAAGTTGCATATGTTCTGAAATAAGAATGCCCTGTTGAACCTCCCGTTCCCGTACCTGCGGTAGACCCTGATCTTATTCTAAACTAATATGACAAAACCTTAGAATCAATTTCGAACTGGACTGGGGCTGATTTCAAATGCCATAATTTCATTCTGAACGGTTTAGCAGACGAACTATACAATTGCTATCAACAGTCTAAAGCTACGAAAGCTGTTTGGGGAGTATTACAGAAGAAGTATGATACGGAAGATGCACGCTCTAAAAAGTTTATCGTAAGCCGATATCTCAAGTTCACTGTGGTCAATGATAAGTCGGTAATTTCCTAATCATATGAGTTACAACGAATTGCGCATGAGATCGTGTCTGAAGGGATACCTCTTGATGAACAATTTTAGGTTGCTGTGATGATTAACAAATTACTGCCGGAATGGAAAGACTATAAAAATATCATGCGACACAAGTTAAAGGAACTAACCCTGGAGAACTTGATTACTCGTCTTAGGGTTAAAGAAAAATCTAGAAAACAAGATCTGAAAGAGGAAATCCTTTTGGTTCAAGCCAAAAGGAAGGTCTATCTGAAACCTAAAGGGAAACCTAAGAATGACGGTAAACTGAACAACCGTCCAAACGGTTATAATCTGAATAACCGTCAGAATTATGGACACCAGAATCCTAATAAGGGAACGAACCAACAAGCCCCACCATATAACGGAACATATTTTATTATGTGCTTCAACTGTAAAAAGCCTGGACACATATCTAGAAATTGTCGAAACCGCAGACATGTTGCTCAGGCTAACGTTACCGAAGAACCCTTAGTGGCTAGGATCACAAAGATCAACATGGTCGGTGGAACCGACAGGTGGTGGGCTGATTCGGGCGCTCCTAAGCATGTTTGCTATGAGCGCAATTAGTTTAAGACCTACAAGGAGACTGAAGACCAGAAAGTGCTACTTGGGGATTCCGATTGCACCAAAGTACCAGGCACTGGAGATGTTGAACTGACATTTACTTCTAGAATGACAGTGACTCTGAAGGATATGTTACACACTCCTGAAATGAGAAAAAATCTTGTTTCTGGCTATCCTTTCAATAAGACATGATTTCAGCAGACCATTGGGCCAGATCAGTACATTTGACTAAAGGTAGGGTTTTTGTGGGAAAAGGGTTTTGCCTGTAATGGAATGTTCAAAATGAGTATTGAAATGAATAAATCTACTTCTGCTTACTTATTGTCTTCTTTTAATATTTGCCACTCTAGACTATATCATGTTAATAAGAAGTTAGTACATAATATGAGTAAACTTGGCATGAACCCTAAAGTAGATTTAAATGATTTTGATAAATGTCAATCTTGTAGTCAAGCTAAGATTACTAAAACCTCACATAAAAGTATTATAAGAGAATCACAACTTTTACACTTAGTACACTCTGACATTTGTAAAATGGATGGGACACTCACTCGAAATGGTAAAATATATTTTATAACTTTTATAGATGATCATTCAAACTATACTCAGTTTACCTAATGTGTCACAAAAGTGAAGCTATAGATATGTTTAGAACATATGTAACAGAGGTTAAAAATTAATTTGACAGAAATATTAAAAGATTTCGTAGTGATAGAGGCACATAATATGATTCACATGAATTTCAAAACTTGAATGAATCCTTAGGGATTATACATGAAACTACTGCTCCTTATTCTCTAGAATCTAACGGTAAAGCTGAACGTAAAAATAAAACTTATACTGAGTCGATAGTTGTTATATTACTTAGTTCTGGATCACCTAAATCTTTATAGGGTTAAGCATTATTATCTGTTTGCCATGTTTTAAACCGTATTCCTTATATCACATCTGAATTGTCACCTTATGAAATTTGGAGAAAAAGAAAACCTAATGTTAACTATTTTAAGGTTTGGGGTTGTTTAGTCTATGTTTGTAAACCTGATCCTAAGTGGATAAAATTAGCTAGTAGAGCTTTAGAATGTATTTTTATTGGTTATGCTATTAACAATAAAGCTTGCAGGTTTCCTGATATTAAGGATAATGCTATCATTGAATTACTTGATGTTGATTTCTTTGAGGATAACTTTCCCTACTTACTGAGGGACAATGGAAGTAGTAGTGGGGGTTCTCAACCTTCTACGTCTTCGACCGCTAATGTACTTCAAGTAAAAGTTCTTAGAGCTGTTGATTCTCATAATACATACCCAAAACTTCGCAGAGGTAAATGTTTAAAGATTGTTAAGGATTTTGGTAATGATTATGTTGTACATACCTTAGAATCTGACCCCAATACTATCAGGGAAGCATTAACCTCAAGTGACGCTGATTTGTGGCAAGAGGCCATTGATGATGAAATGGATTCTCTTATTACAAATAAAACTTAGGATTTAGTTAACCTACCTCCTGGTAGTCGTTCTATTGGGTATAAATTGATATTAAAGAGAAAACTTAACCAGATGGTACTATAGATAAATATAAGGCAAGACTTGTAGTAAAAGAATATGTGCAAAAGAAAAATATTAATTTCTTCTACACATATTCCCCAGTTACTTGTGTGACAACCATTAGAGTAATATTGGCCATTGGTGCCGCGCACGATTCGATTATTTACCAAATGGATGTAAAAACTATATTTTTTAATAGAGAGCTTGAAGAGGAATTATATATGGATCAGTCTGAAGGCTTTGTGATACATGGTAAGGAACACAAAGTCTGGAAGCTTAACAAGACCTTATACGATCTAAAACAAGCTCCAAAGCAGTGGCACTACAGGATCGGCCAATTATTTTTATCAAATGGTTTTAAGATTAACGTTGTTGATAAATGCCTATATTATAAAATATATGGTGAAAAGTGTATTATGATATGTCTATACGTTGATGATCTTCTTATTTTTGGTATTACA
This sequence comes from Kingdonia uniflora, assembly GCA_014058105.1. Classification (NCBI taxonomy): domain Eukaryota; kingdom Viridiplantae; phylum Streptophyta; class Magnoliopsida; order Ranunculales; family Circaeasteraceae; genus Kingdonia; species Kingdonia uniflora. Next base: position 2,442,681 of record JACGCM010001859.1, on the reverse strand, counting down.
CTTGATATCATTTTAGAAACCAAAAATATGCTTAATAATAATTTTGATATGAATGACCTAGAAGAGGCTAGTGTAATTTTAGGAATGAAGATCATACGCACAGACACTAGTATTACTCTTGATCAATCTTATTACATTGAAAATATTTTGATCATAGACCTGCTTGTACTCCTTGTGATCCACAAGTTAAACTTTTATAGAACTTGGGGTAGGCAGTTAAATAGAAAGAATACGCAAGTATTATTAGTAGTATTCTCTACGTTATAGACTGTACTAGACCCGATATAGCTTATGTTGTAGGGGTTATATGTGGATTCACAAGTAAACCAGGTTTGGCACACTAGATGCTATTGATCGAGTTATGCGGTACCTGAAAAGGACCATGAACTTGGGTTTATACTATCAAAAGTTTCCCACCGTCCTTGATGGATTTAGCGATGTAGATTGGAACTCATTTTCAGATGATTCCAAAGTTATCAACGGATACGTGTTTAGTATAGTTGGCGGGTCGGTTTCTTGGCGATCCAAGAAATAAATGATTCTAGCTCAGTCGACTATGGAGTCTGAGTTAGTAGCGCTAGCTACAGCTAGTGAGGAAGCAAGTTGGTTGAAATACCTCTTGTCTTATATTCCTTTATGCAGTAGGCCTATACTGTCGATTCTGATCCACTAGGATAGCATTGCTGCGATGGCCAGAGTACGAAAAAATTACTATAATGGTAAGAAGTTAACGATACGTCGCAAGCACAATACGATGAGAGGTTATCTCACATCTAGTACTATTACAGTGGATTTTGTAAGATCAAAAAACAACTTGGCAGATCCTTTGGCGAAAGGACTGTCTTGTGACAAAGTTTGGAGCGCATCCTTAGGGATGGGACTAAAGCCTATTATAGAATCACAAGTGGTGGGAACCCATCCTAAATGACTAGAAATCCTAAGAAATAGTTTCAATGGGAAAAAATTACTGTGATATAGAATCATGCAACTAGGAACTTGTTACTTTAGAGATAGTCTCGCTGTACATACTGTATATATGCATGATATCTTGCAGCGACTGCGAGGCTGAGTTTCTTAAACTCTTAATGAGTTCTATATCATATTCTTTGAGTGGGGTGTCTAGCTGCAAGAACACTTTTAATAGACTCACCAAGGTGATTGTGGAAGTGCGACCGCTTCCTATGAGAATTGGGCTAAATTCTCTAAAGCCTTCACCTATACTGGGATTAAGCACATGGTTAAAATGTGCTGTCATTTAGAACTTGCACCTGGTAGGGTTGTGTGTAATTTTCCTCACTGTATAAAAATGAATAATGAGTTCAAGACTTTCATCACTTATTATTTTTATACGTTGAAGATTGTCTACTACGTAAAAGTTCAAGCCTAAGGACACCTATATATATATATATATATATCGAACCATACTCTCGTTTCTTTCTCATTCCTTTCTCATTTCGGGAAGTTTTTAAATGTGGGGAATTGTTAGATTTTTCAAAACTTGAATGACTTGGTTTTAGTCTTCATAGACTTTTCTCCACAACTTTGGCTAGAGACCTGATCTTTAGGGATACATGTCTCACACGTATGAATAGAGAGCCATTGCATTTCATCTTTATAAATACATCTCTTACCACCTTAAAAAAACACATAACAAAGAACTTTTTAATTTCTCTCTCTACTTCAAACTCCTCTATCTCTATTACGGTTTCCTAAGGTGCTAAAGTAAAATAAAGTCCGTTAGTCGAGATACTCTTTAATGAGAGTACGTTCCACGTCTCAAGATTTCATTCATTTGTTGCCATCATTCTGTTCATCTTTGTCGCTGCAAATCAGTTCTACCGAGTTGATCTTTACCACTGCAAAACAAACTGACCTGAGTCCATCACTGCCGCTGCCTGTAACTATTGTTGCTGCTGTTATTCGACTCTGTCTTACTGCTGTAAATCAGACTTGCCTGTTATTGTTGCTGCTATTTACAACTGCGATACGACCGCTACTAATAACTGTGTTGTAACTTGCTGTTTGTTGCCTGAGTGCCTGCTATATACATTGTTGTCGTTACCAGAGTAATACTTGCTATTCTGAATTATTGTTTTGCATTATTGTTGTTGATCAGAGTTATCACAACTACTGTTGTTATGAGTTACTATTCTGCATTACTGTTGCTGATCAGAGTTACCACAACTACTACTGTTCTGAGTTGTTATTTTCATTTGCTACTTGTTATTGGTAAACCAAAAGGGAAAGATAATTATAGGTTCCATAAACTTATTTTCCATAGACTTAAATACTCTTAAACCAGAATCCGCAGGGCTTACAAACTTAAACCCATCATACCTTGAGTCTTTATTGAGTTGCTACAAAAGAGGCCTTTTCTTCCCTACCATAACTAACATGGTACTCATTTCACTTTAATGAAGCCTTAAATTGGGCCTTCTACAAACTTTAGGCTTCAATTGGGAGCATTAGCCGATCGTTGCAATGGCCTTAATAGTGCTTTAAGACTTCGAGCCTGGTTGTTGGAGTACCAAAAGGGAATATGGCTTGAATACTGATGCAAGAGATGATAGGAGTTATTTAAGCCTTGTGGCCTAACCTTTTCGAGTTTGGATTTGCCAACCTTTCTTAATGGAGAGCTTTGCTAGCCCTCCCTATTATTGGCTTAAGATTTGATGGCAGTTAACACCCTGTTTATATTTTCTTTTTTTGCAAAAAGTTTAGTTGATATAATCAAAAACAAATTTACAATATGAGGGAAAGTCATCCATTCCTCACCCTAGTACATGCAATAGGGAAAATGTATGGGGCTCTCTACGAAGATAAATAAATACAAAAGTAAAAAACCATAATCTCATATGCATTAGGGCTAGTCGTTTAAACGAATCCAATGTCGTTCGAACGCCAGAAGTGTATTTCGTTCGAACGACCTCCAATTTCGTTATAAAGAAAATATGAAAATCCTTCAAAATGTCGTCTTTCTCGGCAATTTTAGAAGTCTGGCCTTAAGGTTAGTGTGTAAGTCTTTCAAACGACTTCCAAGTCCGTTCGATCGACATGTTGAAACTTGTCTTCATAATGTCGTCTGAATCGACAAGTTTGAAAATTTTACGATTTCGTTCGAATGGCCTTCAATATTGTTCGAACGATTTTCCTCACTCTATAGTACTCCATACCCTGGTCTTCGATTATCTTTAGGTATTCTGGTTTGCCATCTGTCCATTCATCCAGCGGTTGGCTTGGGTCTGAGCCTCTCCGTGAGAGGTGATCTGTAAAGAAGTTGCATTCTCTCCATACATGACTGAACTGGATGTTCTGAAGGAGAGGAGTGATCAGAGTCCACGCTGTTCTAAGAGACCATGGTATATTGTCTTTGAGGAAAACTTTAATAGCTGCAACTGAATCAGAGATAACCCAAACTCTTTTCCAGCCGTGTGCTATAACACGTTAAACGCCCGATATGATTGCAGTGATCTCTACTATATAGTTTGTAGCTTGACCAATTGATTTGCTAAAAGTTCCCAAGACCTCCATGGTGTTATTTATCTACATATACCAATCCCCGCCGGTCCTGGATTGCCCATAGCCGATCCATCTCAGCATATTTTAACCTCGTTCGCTGCAGGGAGCAACCATCTGCAGCTCTTGATGTTGCAACATTTTCGTGGTTTGTATTGGACATTTAACATCTTTATGATCTTCAGGTTATGAACTGTGTTGTTCATCGTATGTTGAGAGAGGTGGGTAGCATCTGCGATATCCGTTAAGATATTCAACATGATTTTCTAGATTGTAATCTTGAGTCCATCTGAGCGCCACTTATTTCTTGCTTACCAAATGTTGCTGGATATAGAGAAGACCATAACAACCCATAAGTCGTTAATAAATGGGCGAGATAATTTTCCCCTTTCTAGAATGGTTCCCCAAGTATCTGTAGGTGTAATAGGATCATAGGAGAAGCAGTTTATAGCCTTTTTCTAGAGAAAGGCCGCAGGGGGGCAATGTAGTAGTGTATGTGTTTCCATTTCTGAGTTGTTGTGGTATTGGTGACAGACCAAGACCAAGGCTATGCCTTTCTTCCTGATGATGTCATTCATAGGAAGGAGATGGTTCAGCAGATGCCATACAAAACCTCTCAGCCTCGGGTGGATTGCTTTACTCCACACATATTTCCACCACCATGCCATGTCATCTCTTCTGCGAAGAACATCAAAAGCATTCTTGGTTGTGAACATACCGTGTAGGTATGGCTTCCAGATCATTGTGTCCTGCGCATTTGGGTAACATTGGATTTGTTGTAAGTTTATTCCTAAGGCAAGGAGGAGAAGAAGGATATCATTGGGGAAGTTCCTGCCTTGTAGGTTGACGAAGTTGCTGAGTTTTGATGTATAATTTTTCCACAAGTGCCTAGGAAATTCGATGTATTCCATGATAGGAATGTCTATCGCCTAAGTGCCTCTCCAGAAATTAATTTGCATTCTATTTCCGATAAGCTAACCAATGTGAGGTTTCGAAAGTGTAGCTTCTATTTGAATGCCCTTCCATATAGTAGAGGGTTTGTGGTAACGAATTGGATCTCCGCTCTTGCTGCTGAATTTGGATTTCAGAAACTTTGCCCATTCTTCTGTACCTTGTTTGAAAACCTAGTAGAGTTTGCAGAACATTGCGTTATTTACTTCCCCCAGACTTCGAACTCCAAGTCCTCCTTCCTTTACCAGTTTGTTGACTTTCTCCCACTTCAGTTTCACTCCTTTTCGCTTTGTCGGGTCTCCCATCCAGATATAGTTCTTAATGATGTTGTCCCCCTCTTTGATAAGCGACCGAGGCTACTTGTAAATTGCCATATTATAAATGGGGACACTGTTAAGGATAAACTTTGCTAGAGTAACTCTTCCCTGAAAAGAAATCATGCTTCCAGTATAGCTGTTAACCCTCTTTAAGATCTTTTCAATAAGTGGTATAATAGCTTGCTTTGCAACCCTCCCTTGAATAAGTGGGATGCCCAGATATGTTTCGGGGAACATTCCCTCTTTGAAGCCAAATATGAAACATCCATGTTTGGAGTTTGCTTTATTCCGTGTCTCGTTTACATGTTAGCACAATCTCGTGGTTACTCGACGTCAGAGATTGCACATGGAGCGACCACAACTAGACTGGAACTGAGCAGGTAAGTGGGTTTCTATCTCCTTGGTCTATAATATCAAGCCCTATATATTTTACAGAGTATGAAAAAGTAATAAGAATGTCTTCTTAAAGAAAACAGAAGTTCTATTCGAATAACCTTTAATATTATTCGAATATGTTGCAACATATAGAATTGTATTCGAATAGAATTACTTGTGTTCGAATAACTTTTAACAGATGCATTTCCATTCGAATAGATTGATTGTTGTTCGAATAACTTTCAACAAATAGATTCCTTTTCGAATAGATTAATTTCTATTCGAATAGATCCCGTATTTTTTGTTTTCCTACTTAAGAGCTTGATATTTTAGAGAGATGAGAGATTTTAACGATCGATTCAACGCGAAGTAAATCTCAAATTGAATCAATCAGAGAAGTTTAGAAAACCTAATAATTGATTTGTAAAGTTTAAGCGATTCAAGCTTTGAAGCTTTGGAGCATTATCCAAGGCAAGGCGCTGCGAGAACGAAAGAGTGTTGCGAGAATGAGGAATCGGTTGCTAGGAGCTTGATTAGAAGAGAGACAACTACAGGATGTGTTTATCGAGTCTGTAAGTAGTCAAACTCTTATAATTTTATTTCAATAGTGTATTATTTAGATGTAGGGTGATTCGACAGCGACCTGTGGGTTTTTCTCCTAAGAAAAGTTTCCCACAGGGTTAAAATTTGCTTGGCCTTGTCTTTAATCTCCCATTGCTTGCTTGACATTAGATAATCGTATTGACTTGATTAAGGTTAAGTGTTGACCATTTATTCAAAGGAATTAGGACCTATCGATTTATTCCTAAAGTGATCAGAATTGGTTAGTCTCAGACTACTAAGTTATTGGTATCAGAGGGGTCACATTTCAAGGTTTAACAATCTAAGCATGGATCCTGGATAGTCCGCTTGAGAATAATGAGTTTCGAGAATTTTGGAGGTTCTATAAATTGCCCTCCAGCCTTTGATGGCAAAAAATATCTATACTGGAAAGTCCGATTGATTGCATACTTACAATCAATCAGAGAAGATGTATGGATTGCTATTGAGGATAGATGGACACTCCCTACTATGATGCAAGGTCAACCTGGGAGTGCTAAAGAGGTTCTTAAACCTAGGAACAATGGTCAAAAGAAGAAAATGATATTGTTGGTTTTAATTCTAAAGGCCTCAATGCGATCTTTATGGCTGTGAGTCAAAGTGAGTTTCAATATATCTCTGCATGTACCACTTCTAAAGAAGCTTAGGACATCTTAGTTTGAACTCATGAAGGCGATGATACAGTCAAAGAAAGTAAGCTTCAAATGCTTACTTCGTAATTTGAGAATATCAGAATGAGTCAAAATGAACCTTTTGACGAGTTCTATGTGTGACTAAGTGATATTGTAAATACTAGTGCCGCATTAGAAACAGTGTACTCTGATGTTCAAATAGTTCACAAAGTTCTAAGATCTCTTCCTGAGAGCTTTAGATCCAGACGTGATGCTATAGAGGAAACTCAGGATCTTAAGAAAATGAAACCAAATACATTAGCCGGTAAATTGCAAACGTTTGAACTCGAGATGAAAATAGAAAACCCCGAGAAGAATAAGAGTACTGCTTTCAAGTCTTTATCTTACTCATATTCTTCAAAGGATACCATGGAAGCTGACAACTCATCTGATTCTGATAATGATGATGAGTCCGATCTGGATTCACAGATTGCCTCTATAAGTCACTAGCTTAAAAACCTTGTGAAACAACGCCAATTTCAAAAATACAGGCAATCGGTGAATCGTAAGTCGCAAACTCATGATCAACATAGAGTGAATAACTGACAGACCAACCTTGACATTAACCTAAGTCAAGTTGAATGCTACAAATATCACAAGTTTGGTCACTATTCCCATAGTTATCCTAATAAGAAATCTAAAACAACTTATAAAGCTATGAATATCAGTGTTACTTAGGATGACAGTGATGATAAACATGATAACAATGAGAGTAATCCCCAAGTAGTCGATAATATACCTTATTGTGCATATCTTGCAATTTTTAATTGTGGCAATAAGAACTTTGACATTTTTGAACTTGAAAATCTTGGTGAAAATCAGAGTAATCAAGAATAGAATGAGTCTGAGGAGTTTGAGGACCCGCATCTTGAGGACATGTATGCTCAGACTCTCGCCAAGTGTATAAAACTCGGTAAACTTAACAAAGTATTAAAATATCAAGTTAATACATTTACGTGTGAACTTCAAGGAAAAACTGAGAGTACAAGTCATGAGATAGAGGTACTTGAGAATGAAAGACAAGGCCCTCATGACAAAGTTGTATTTTTAGAAAAAAAAGAGTTAATGATGCAAATGAGAAAATGAAACAACTTTGGACGAACTTCATTCGGCCAAACTTGATGTAGTTCTATATGAGCAGAAACTCGAGAAGTTTTGTCATGGGGCCAAAAACATTGATAAAATGTTATGTATAGGAAAGATGGATAGTGATAAAATGGGTCTAGGATATGATGAACCTTTTCCTAAAGCCAAGACTCCTCAAATCACAAAGTTTGTAAAAACAACTGCTTCTACTTCGGTGCCCAATCATAACATGATATCCACTACTCATAATCACTCCAAACAGGTATCTTACTCTCATATTTATTATTGCAGTATATGTGGTTGAAAGGGTCATATTGCTTCTTATTGTAGATTTGCTGGACCCTATCAACCATATGCTCACTTTTTCAATAGATATAGATATAAGTCATATGTGAATGTTTATAATGTGATTAGTGAGAATTTGAGTAGGAAGTCTGCTCTATAAACATCACCTCAAAAGGTGATTTGAGCAGTTTGGATACAGAAGATTAATTTGGAACCACAGAAAAGGTGCAATGTTACTCAAATAAGGTAATGAAAGTTTAATGAGAAGGGTTATAAGTATACTTCATTAATTAGGTACGTTTCTTACCCTGTCTCAGTTTGTTTTTGTTTTTGTTTTTATTATTTTTGGATAGTAGGATATTGTGCTATCTTTTTATCTACACTTTGCACTTTAGGAGTTTTTGTATATAGAATATTCTTGCTAGACTTGGATTTTGCTTGTGTGGTATATTCATTTATGAGATAATTATTTGGTAAAACCACATTCCACAATAGTCACTGAGTCTCTTGTTTAAACTAAAAGCTCATCGTGACCAGAACCACGTGATGATAACTGTAGAGACTTCGTACCTAATGTTATGTGAGGATCTAACCTTATTTATGATCTTTAAGTGTTATTATATTTACTCTTCGTTTCTGATCTCGTTATTTTTGATCTCATTTCGCTTCCTTACTAAATTGTCAAATTGTAACATCAAAGTCAAGTTATACTAGTAATACTTTCTTACTTTTACTCGAGGCGAAAAAGGTGACGGTGCCCAACCGAAGATATGATAATAGGCATTTTTATTGGCCTTCGTTTGTGCTTACCCAAATTTTTATTCGCTTGGAGCCCCTTGTGCCTTTAAATATGCCATTAATTTTTTCTACCCAAATTATTTATTATTTTACCCATTTGTTATGAGACTTTTTAGTGAAAAAAGAAAAAAGAAAAAAATGAGATGTATGATTTTTGGGGAAAAATGAATAGAAGAATACAATGCATCCCAAATGACGGTTGTTATTATCTCAAATCAGTGTCATGAAAAAAAAATTGAAAAAAAGAGAAAACAAAAGGGGAGGAGAAGTGGTATTTTATTTTATGTATACTCAATAAGAAAAAGAATGAGAAAAGTTGAATTTGGTTTCAAGTGAGAAGGGGAGTATAACTGTAGTCTCAGAATGCTTGCAAAACACCTACTCCATCATAAGCCTACCCATGCCTATATTATAACCTATTCAAAGACCTATTTGATCTTGAGTTCGGCGTAGTCACTATTAGTGGAGAGTAGATATAGGGAGTCTTTATTAGTTTTAACTTGACACCATATATGACAATTGGGGTTCTTTCCCATGAGATTTTCCAGCTCACAGTGAGCCATTTTTTGATAAAATATGATTTTTCTGCTACTTTATATTCATATTCATACTTCACACAGAGTGTTTGCTAGTCAATTCTCAATAATTTTGAGTGACCACCAAGAGAGGCCTAAGTTGAAATAATTTTCCAATATAGTATTCTAATTGTGGCTGAGTAATACGTTAAAAACTGGGTAACTATTTGACTATGCACGCATACACACCAAATATTTTATTTAGTGATTGTTTTATAACACATTGGCAATGTCTTGGTCTTTATAGGATATTTTAGATTCATTGACTTCTATCATGCCTTGTGTTTAGGGGGAGTATTGATTTCTTTTGCTTACTTATTTCAGAGACACTCCCCGTGTGTGTTTTCCTTTTATTTCATTTTAAATGGGGTTATCGTTATTTTGAGGGGGAGATGCATATTATATTGAGGGAGAGATGCATATTATTTTGAGGGGGAGATGCATATTATTTTGGGGTATTGGTTTTGACTTTTTAGTATTCAAAATAGTTTTTTTGTTCAGAATATTTGCTCTGCCAATTATAAGTATATATTTTTTATTTATTCTGTGTTCAATTCATGGTTTGTTTATCCTCTTATGGGCTATTTACCCTTTGTTCATCTCTGCCAAAAAGGAGGAGAAATGATCCTGACAGGTAAGTTATGTTCTTTTTGCTGAACATAGATGATCCTGACAGGTAAGTCACGTAAGTTATGTTTTTTTGGATCCCTAATTTTTAAATGAACAGTTACGTGATGTATCTTGTTTAGTGTACAAGGATTCAAGAGCATATGTTATATAAGATGAAAGTGAAGCCTTGAGTATGGATGTTTAGTGATTGAGCCAGTCTATCGAGTTATATTTTTATTTCTTATAGTTAGTTTTGGTTTTGACGCGAAATGAACCAAAGGGAGAGATTGAAACATCCATGTTTGGAGTTTGTTTCATTTTGTGACTAGTTTAGATGTCAGCACAATCTCGTGGTTACTCAACGTCAAAGATTGTACATGGGGCGACTAGAGCTGGACTGGCACTGAACAGGTAAGTGGGTTTCTAACTCCTTGGTTTATAATATCAAGCCCTATGTATTTTACAGAGTATTAAAAAGTAATAAGAATGTCTTCTTAAAAAAAATAGAAGTTCTATTCGAATAACCTTTAATATTGTTCGAATATGTTACAACAGATAGAATTATATTCGAATAGAATTACTTGTGTTCGAATAACTTTTAACAGATGCATTTCCATTCGAATAGATTGATTGTTGTTCGAATAACTTTCAACAGATACATTACTATTCGAATAGATTGATTGTTGTTCAAATAACTTTCAACAGATAGATTCCTGTTCGAATGGATTAATTTCTATTCGAATAGAGCCCGTGTTTTCTGTTTTCCTACTTAAGACATGCTTACCTTTTTTCAAACTCACCTCTTCTAAAACCTATTTTTCAGAGCTTGATATTTTAGAGAGAGGAGAGATTTTAACGATCAATTCAACGCGAAGTAAATCTCAAATTGAATCAATTAGAGAGGTTTAGAAAACCTAATAATTAATTTGTAAAGTTTGAGCGATTCAAGCTTTGAAGCTTTGGATCGTTATCCATGGTGAGGCGTTGCAAGAATGGAAGAGCGTTGCGAGAATGAAGAATCGCTTGCTAGGAGCTTGATTAGAAGAGAGGTAACCACGGGATGTGTTTATAGAGTCTGTAAGTAGTCAAACTCTTGTAATTTGATTTTAATAGGTGATTGTTTAGCTGTCGGGTGATTCGACAGTGACCTGTAGGTTTTTCTCCTGAGAAAGATTTCCCACAGGGTTAAAATTTGCTTGGCCTTATCTTTAATCTCCCATTGCTTGCTTGACATTAGATAATCGTATCGACTTGATTAAGGTTAAGCGTTGACCATTTATTCAAAGGAATTAGGACCTATCGATTTTGACCTAAAACGATCAGAATTGGTTAGTCTCAGGCGACTAAGTTATTTCGAAATATATATGAGATAATTCTTCTTTGAGTAAGAGGAATAATGCTCATGAAAATCTTTCTTTTGGTCACACTGATCTCTTGCCCAGACACCATCTGATAATCTGTAAGGAGGCCCTTAAGCTGTCGCTGGCATTTGGTGTTCCCGTTTACATACATAAAAATATCATCTACAAATAGAAGGTGAGTGGGGCCGTGCGTCAGCTTTGTTGATGCCATAGTTTGTATTATGCCTTATTCCCTTGCTTTCTGGAGATTGATGTTAAGTATGTCCTCTGCAATTGCAAAGAGGATTTGGAAGAGAGGGTCCCCCTGCTTGAGGCCCCAAAACATTTGAAAGAACCTAGATAAACTTCCATTCACAATGATAGATATCATATTGCTACTGATAATCGTCTGAATCCAGTTGCAGAATTTCTGGTCGAACCCAAAAGCTCTTAAGGTGGTGATGAGGAATGTCTAGCTTAGAGTATTGTATGCTTGACTGATATCAATCTTGAGAGCCACATTGTCTTTCTTTATCTTGATTTTCATCTTATTAACCATTTCAGATGCCATACAGATGTTGCTGTATATGTTTTGATTATTGATAAATGCACTCTGGTCCCTTGTAACACATGTATCTACAATTGGAGAGATCCCCGTAGCTAGTACTTTCATAATAACTTTAAAAAGAAAGTTACTAAGATAAGTCGGTCTGTAGTGCAGAATAAAGGATGGGTTACTGATTTTTAGAATCATGATAATGATGTTGGAGTTAAAGGTTAGAGGGATCATACCATTGCGGTAAAATGAGGATATCCCTGAGTAAATGTCCGTTCTCATCGTATCCCAGTATTTTTGGAAAAGGTCCTGAAAACTCGTCTGGACCGGGTGCACTGCTATTGTCCATGGAGAAAACTGCCTCTTGTATCTCATCATTAGTTAGGACTGAGGTGAGATGTGTATTTTCCTCCTCTAACACTTGCTGGGGGAGATGTGCAATTACTGATGGGCAATGTTGAGTTTCTGTTGCCAAAAATTTATAGGTGTAGTATTGGACGATGTGTTCTTGGATGCTGGTTTGGCTAGTAATGTTTCGTCCCATATCGTCCTTTATTTTTGTGATAAGAGCTTTGGCGTTCCGAGTCTTTGTAGTTGCGTGAAAGTATTTGGTATTTCTGTCTCCTGCTTGAAGCTATTTAATCCTCGAATTTTACCTCCAGTACACCTCTTATGTTTCCTCCCATCTATTGAGTAGTTTTGTTTGGGCAATAAATCTTTTCTCAATCTGATCATTGGTGATATCTCCTTCCAACTGGAGTTGGAGTTGCAGCATCTCTCTCTCTAGTTTTGCTTTGTTTTTTTGGTGGGTTACAAAATTATCTCTCCACAGCTTAATGTCTGTTTTTAGGCGTCTTAGCTTCAACATAAGACAAAATAGTGAAGCAGCATACAACGGCTGTCCCCAGCTATTAGCAATCAGGGCCTCAAACCCAGGTTCCTCTTCCCAGGACTGAAGGTACCAGAACGGGATATTATGTGGCCTAGGAACTTGGCAGCATTTACCCATAATTAGTTAATGGTCGGAATGGGTTCCAGGTATTACCTTCATTCTCCAACCCATGAATTTAGTCTGTCATTCTACGTTCTGCAAACATCTATCCAGGACCACCAGAGTTCGGTTAATTCTACTTTGAGCATTGTTCCAGGTAAACTGAAGTCCTGAAGAGGGGCTCTCTGATAACCGAGCAATATCCATAAAATTATTGAAGTTCATTACTGTGTTAAGTTGGGGTGGTCTTCTCCCCCTTTTCTCTGAGGTTCGCAACACCACATTAAAGTCTCCAATGCATATCCATGGTTTTATATTGGTTGCAGCAAAACTAGAGAGGTTAGCCCAAAGCTCCAACCTGCTAATTCTGTTGTAATCTACATGGACAAACGAGAAGCAACATTCCAAGAATTGTACCGTAATATGTTGCTTCGAAAGCCCAATAATGTCAGGTTCAAGCCTTTTATTTCTCCATAGAATCCATATGTTGCCTTTCTCCCCATCAAATTCATTGGTAATGATTTTGGTTTTATACCCCGGCAGAGCAAAGTCCTTACAAAATATTTTTGGTTCAGCAATGCCCACTATGTCTGGTTGTGTTCTTGCAGTTGTTTTTCTAAGATATCGAGTTGTTTTTCTGTTCCCCAGCTCTCGGGCATTCAAGAAGAGAATTTTCATTAATCTTTGCGGGTAGACCGTGTAATTCTCGGGGCTATGGTATACACCTTGCCTCCTTTAAAAACTTGGTTAAGGCCTAGTTGCATTTGTTCTTTCTATTCTATTTCATCCGCCCAACTTGCGGGGTTTAGGTTGTGTCGGACCTCATGTATCGCTTGTAAATAAGTCTCTCCCTCATTAGAAATTTCAGTTATTAGTGGGTTTTTTGCACTATCTGCGGATGTTGCATTATCTACATACTCAGATAGAGGTGATATCAGGATCTCTACATCTTCTATGCGTCTCTCCCCTGGAGGACTCGGGTTGTTATTATTCTCTCTTGGCGATACCGAGTTGGACTGCTCTATATCTACCTCCACGTCCCTTAGTGTTGCAAACTTGTTTACTATGCTAGCATCGCTGTTCTCTTTAAGTGATATGGGTTGTTTGTTGCTGTTCTTTGTTCGTGACCATTCAGAGTTGCATGAATTTTTTCATGTTGGTGCAAATGATTCGTTGGCCTTGGCATGCCTGGGGGGTAAATTGGTGGTGAAGTCGTACTATTCTCTTCCAGTGTCTCCTGTAAGTAAGTATATTTGCTTGCAATATTAGTATTTTTTCTTTCCATGTTCTTGGTTTGGGGTTGTTTCTCATCGATTATGACGCTTTGGTTGCATCTGCTACCCTTAGCACCACCTTGTGTTGTCTTTGACTTGTTCTTGTTTAGATCCAAGTCATTAAGCCGAAATGCTTTTTGCACTATTTTTGCATTCGGCAATAATGTGCCCAACGTTTTTGTAGTGATTGCATTATTTTGGGACTTGATGTAGTAGTACTTCATGTTTGATGATATTGCCTTCCACCTCAAGCAGAATGTGGTCAGGGATTGGTTTCGATAGGTCGATATCAACTAGCACATTCGCATGGCATCCATAGTCTTGAATTCGTGTCGAGTGATCGATCTAAATAGGAGTTCCAAGCGTCTTCCTAAATGACATGATAATTTTTTTGCTCCACATTTCTATAGGCAACCCAGGGAATTTACACTAAATCAGAGCATTTGAATTACAATGTCTATCAACTGAAAAGAATGGGTTCCAAGGCATAAGTTTCATAGGCATTTGTTCGGCTATCCAGGGCCCTTTGCTCCATATGTATATCTTGTTCTCCTCGGACTCCAGTTTGATAATAAAGAACCCTTTGCCTATCATAATCAATTTGCATGTGCCCTTAATCTTCCAATTTGTTCTTGCGTATGCTTGTACCGTTACGAGCTTGATCTTCTGCAGGTCCAACTAGCCGATGAGATTGTATTGATATGTTGAGATGCCTTCAGACAATTCAGCCCTAGGGATTGAGATAACTGGTGTGTCTCTTCTTCTTCCAGCTTCAATAAACCCAGTCGGTTCCTTGCTTTCCGTTACTGTGCCTCGAACCTTGTCAGCAAAAGTTTGGTGTGGTATTCCTCCATTTAGGTCAGGGATGTTACCATGGGAAGTAGAAACTCTCCCCATATCCTGGTTTCCCATGAGTTCTTGTTCTGGTCGGATTGCCTTCGTGGTGTTTACTTCCCCCGCAGCCTTACCCATAAATCCCCAGGGGCAGATAACTCATTCTTGAGTTGTATGTGCTAAAATGGTGTCAGGGATTTATGGGTTATCTGCCCCGACTATCCCTGACACCATTTTATGGGTTATGTGCTAAAATCTATCTCCATTACGATTGATCACTTAGGGTTTGGTGGTTTCGGTGAAGAATTTCGCATCACTCATCGGTGTAGAATGTTGTTTCTATTTATGAAAATACTTAAAATGAGGAAAATAAAAGTTTGTTTAGATTTCCTACTATTTTCCTACCTTGCTTTCCTTCTTTAGGCCTAATTCTTCTCAGACTTCTTTCCTACAACTATGTCTCATTTTCATATATTTCTCTTATTCAATCTATTTCTCTTATTCAACTGAAAAATACACCGTATGCGAAAATGCTTCAAATACGTGATCAAGATTGAATTATTGTTAAAAAGTATATGACATAATTATAAAGCATCAATCTCTTAAATTTTTATTTCAGTTTTGCTTTGCAATTTTCGTCTGCATATTTCACAGTAGCGCAAACCAAGGAAGCATCCATTATTTGAACAATTTGGATTGAATGCAATAGCACCAAGAACTTGGCAATATATATACATTAAGTGTACTTCATCAGTAGTTTTAAACAATAAATTATACCAGTCATGCACCAACATTTATATTTACCTAGTTAGTTAGCCAAGAACAAATTGTTGGATTGCTCGAGATGTTGGATCAAAGATAAGGTCTATTACTAATACCTTTAGGTGATTGAGGAAGTCTGATAATATTTAATGAGACACGCTTGCCATCAAAATGTGTACTCGAAGATAATTTTAAATTAGAAAACCTTTACGCAACCTAATTCGTTTATTGCATTCTTTTTCTCCTTTTTATTGAAAAAGAGAAAGTTGACATGGGTAAAATGAGAGATTAGCTAGAGAAGAAAAGAGAAACATGGAGAAAAACACCAAAATATCTTAATAAATATTTAATTATCCTTTATTTAAGTATATTTATATATAGAGACAGTGTGTTAATTGTCATCAAATCTCAAACCACTAAAATGGAGGTTTAGCAAAACTCTCCGTTAAGGAGGGTTGGCAAATCCAGACTCAACCTTTTCACTTATAACTAACCGAGGGTTCGGCCCTGTTTTACTTTATGGGTCCCAACATGTCAAATATCAAAGTTGTCTCAGGCAAGCTAATTTTGAGAGTGTAATTGGCTTATGCTACTTTTTATTTTCTCTTCGGCTCTGTTCTTTTTCTGCTTTGGGAGTTGCCTCTTGCATCGTAAAAAAAATAATATCAAAGTTGCATTGTTTGAACTTAAGAGATACCAAACCCCTTATTCTCCCACTGGACCATCAACTGCAAATTTAGATTATCGTCGAATAAATGCTAAGCTAAGCTAAGCTAAGCTAAGCTAAACTAATATTTTAGTTAAATATTTGCAATCATACATGAAATAGTGCTAAGCTAAACTAATATTTTCACTATATTCTTTACATGTCCACGCTGTTTTGACCCAATTATCGTGCTATCTCACACCATTATGTCGGTGCAAACTGACCTAAGCTCCCATGAGACTACAATAAATAAACCAAATTTAGCTTACCTTAGATGTTAGAGGAGAAAAGGTTTGTTTTTTTCTTTTCCCTCTAGTGACAGCAAGCATGCGCAAAGGGTGCTTAGCTTAACTTAATTTAAAGCCCCCACCTAAGAGTATTCTTAACCTTTTTTTTCTTTTCTTGGGGTCCAAGCTTCTCCCACCAACCACAGTTTCATGAACTTGTGGGCAGTTCTAGTTCTACTATTTTAGCTAGTAGTTTAGTTTTTACTAACAAATATTTACTATGAGATCTAAATTTTCCTAAAACTACAGATTTGAGTTTGAAATACTAGGTCTAATTAAGGGATTGCAAGTAGCATAATGGCCACGATGCCTTCACGTAAGTTCAAACACATAACTTTGAGTAAATATAAAAAAAGGGTAAACTTCATGACATGAATGCTCAGGAAACCTATGTTCCACTTCGAATTTGTTGGAGAAATTGAGAGTAGGGATGTTGTAATTCACACACTCACACCACACTCCTGAAAAAATGCTATTGATGCTTTAACTGTGCTCTACACCAATCTAAAACGGGTTTTGTTTTTTTCTTTATCGGCATGCTGTCATACTTAGCTAAATATTGCATCGGTTATGTCAAATAATGCATTGGATCCCATTAGAACTCTGGTTACTCTACAGTGCAAGTATGCAAACCACCAAAAACCGTTGAACCGTTTCAACACCTTTGCTAGGTTCTCTAATACGATTTCCCTCCAAATGCAATCTCTAAGGGCATCTCCTAAAGTGCCTCACTACCTTGGTTGAAAAAAAGCCAAATCCAAGGTAGTGAGACTCTATTTCTTCTAATAGTACTTGACTTGGAATTTTTAACAGGCGCCCAACACTTGGGCGCCCAATCACGAACTTAAAAAGTAAGACTGAGTTTTGGATTCCAAGACTCAGACTTGCTTTTGAGACTCAAAACCAAGGTAATGATGCACGGTTGGATCACGAAAATCCTAGGTGGCACCTATAAATATCCAAGGTAGTGAGGCACTTTAGGAGATGCTCTAATTCTCTCTCTCAAAAAAATTAAGAACTTTATAGTTCTATTTTGGGCTTTCATATGGCATTAACTAGAAGCTCCAAATACAGCATAGTTTACCATTCAATAAAACCAAGTCCGCATAAACTACGGACAAAAAACCAACTCAATTAAGCGTCGTAATCTTCACCGACGTGGCCCTACTCGTAAACCTTACCTCCTTCAAGTCTCAACTAAACTTTTTTATAAACCTAACCCTTCTCTCTCTCTCTCTCTCTCTCTCTCTCTAACACACAAACCAAGCTCTCAAATCTCCAATCATGTCTTGCTACAAAGGAAAATATGCTGGTGAGCAAATCAACCCGTCTCTTTATTTCTTTTAGATTGTTATGTTGTTGTATTTTTGATGTTTTTCTCCAATTTTGATTTGGTTTTGTATGTGTGATTTAATCTATGATCAATTAGATCTGATGTTTTTTTTTTTTTAATTAGATCTGATTTGGGGTTTGATAATTAGGATACCCTTTTAACCCCTTTGATATAATTGTGGTAAATATCTAATTTGCATGAAGCTCTGTTTAGGGATCTGGTTGATGTTTATTTGAATCATGGGTACTAATTGAATCATAATTGGTGAATACCCATGATTTGAATTCTTGGGAAGATGTGTTTGTAGATGCTTGGATGATTGAGATTTTATGATTTGATAATAGAGGTTGTGTGGTTGTAGCTTAAGATCCCTCTAAATGTAATTAGTGTTAGCAAACATTAGATCTGTATTGTGCCCATCTCCAATTTTGGTGAAACATGAATTTAGCATGTCTCTTGTTACTTGTCAGTTGGGGATATGTGTTGTAGCTTGTTTCTTCATTAGATCACTACAATTGATAGAAGAACATCAGATCTGTATTGTTCTTATTTCTAGTTTTGGATGAACATGCTCTAATTTCAATTTGGAGGATCTTCAATGGGTTCATTGTTGGGAAGAAAAAATTCTTTAATGATTTTTCGACTTCATATCCCCAATTTGGAGGATCTTCAATTTGATAATAGAAGTTGTTTTATTGTATTCTTTATGCATGAATTGAATCCATTGAAGAGATTATGATCTATGCCTATGTTTTCCGAACGATATGCTCAGATCTTTTTGGCTCTGATTATTGAATGTCGGTATTCTTTTTTGTGATTGAACCTCTTGAATTTATCTTAACATTTTTTTGATGTGCTTGGTTAATAACGAAGAAGGGTTTTGACATTTCTCAACTATTTTTGCTGTACTCACTAATCAAGAAGGGTTTCAATTTTTCTCAACTGTTTTTTGTTATACTGTAAATTACGAAAAAATGTTTGGATTTCTAATCTGTAGATCATCGCCTATTCCAAAAATAATAGCCACATCTAAACTGCACATTTTTTTTGTCATTTTATGGGAGAAAAGAAATTTAGTTCTGTTTTGCTTTCCTTGTTGCATTTAATTATGACTCTAGACTAACAACTATGTATAGATGCCAAAAACCAGTTGTGAAAAGTTCGAATTCTTATTTGCAACAAATCCTAAACCACTATGAGTTTTTGTATGCAAGCCTCTTAGTAATGCATTGTTCGGAAAATGTTCTTTCTTTGTGTTCTTTTAGGCTATTGTTGCTTCTGCCTATATGAGCATTTGAGAAAACCTTGAAGTAATCAGTTTCTTTTAATTTTGCAGATGAGCTCATTGCCAATGCCGCCTATATTGGCACCCTAGGAAAAGGTATCCTTGCTGCTGATGAGTCAACTGGAACTATTGGCAAACGTTTGTCTAGCATCAATGTAGAGAACGTCGAGGCCAACAGACGCGCACTTCGTGAGCTTCTCTTTTGCACTCCTGGTGCTCTCCAATATTTGAGTGGTGTTATTCTTTTTGAGGAGACACTTTACCAGAAGACTGCTGCTGGTAAGCCCTTTGTTGATGTCATGAAGGAAGGTGGAGTCCTTCCAGGCATCAAGGTTGATAAGGGTACCGTTGAACTTGCTGGAACTGATGGAGAGACCACGACCCAAGGTCTTGATGGCCTTGCTCAACGTTGCCAGCAATACTATGCTGCTGGTGCCAGGTTTGCCAAATGGAGAGCTGTGCTCAAGATTGGCCCCAATGAGCCATCTCAGCTTGCCATCAACGAGAACGCAAATGGGCTGGCCAGGTATGCCATCATCTGCCAGGAGAATGGTTTGGTCCCAATTGTGGAGCCCGAGATCTTGGTCGATGGTTCCCATGACATCGATCGATGTGCTGATGTTACCGAACGGGTCCTTGCTTCTTGCTATAAGGCATTGAACGACCACAAGGTTCTTCTCGAGGGTACTCTCTTGAAGCCAAACATGGTGACTCCTGGGTCAGATGCAAAGAAGGTTTCCCCAACTGTGATTGCTGAATACACCGTGCGAGCCCTTCAGAGAACGATGCCCCCCGCGGTCCCAGCTGTTGTGTTTCTTTCTGGCGGACAAAGTGAGGAGGAAGCTACAGTCAACCTTGATGCCATGAACAAGCTCAAGACCAAGAAGCCATGGTCCCTCTCGTTCTCTTTTGGACGTGCTCTCCAACAGAGCACTCTCAAGGCATGGTCTGGAAAAGAGGAGAACTTGGAGAAGGCACAAACTGCTTTCCTCAAGAGGTGCAAGGCGAACTCTGAAGCTACTCTTGGTACCTACTCCGGTGATGCTGGAAAGGGCGAAGGTGTGTCTGAGAGCCTCCACGTGAAGGACTACAAGTACTGATTCAATGAAAGTTTTGTGGTATTTGTAAGTTTGTTTCTTGAGATTTTAGTAGTAAATTTTAAGAACAATGGAGGGAAGAGTGTCTTTTCTTAGGCTTTTGGTTGTTTTATCCCTTCCGGATTGAGTGCAGTGGGAAGTATTTGGTCTAATAAGCTTCTGAAGGGCATGAGCATTGTTTTGATTATGTCTTCAAGTGAACTATTTTAATGCAATGGGTCTGTTTGATATTTCTGTTTTCTTCTATTATTTTGTCTGCTTTGTTTATTTGCAATCTGTGGCTGTATGTTGCTAATCTTTTGATGGGTATTTTCATCCATGAATGCAATGATTAAACTGTCTAAGTGTGCAACTCTTAAAAGGTTTCTACTCAACTCTTGAACAAGTTTAAGAGTGCAAAGCTATTTGAGAACTTCATAGCTGAAGAGAAGTTATGAAATTTACATGTTAAAAGCAGAGTATGTGTTGTAACCTAATGTATCCTTTCGGGTAAGGGCACAATTCTTGCAAGTACTGCCCCCACCTTTACAATGCTCACCGCTGGTAACTATTTATTAACGAATGGATGAATGTGGTGGATTTGAAAAATCATAGATGAAGTTCAGCGGCTGAGACCGGCGTCTTCACCTACCCTTGCCCTAAATTTCCATGAAGGTGGGTTTTTTTTTAAGGCCTAAAATGGGACCCTATATTCAGTACCAATCTTGATGAATGTGATGCAGTATAGATTCAAGTAAGCACTAATGTGATGCAGTACAGATTCAAAATGTCTATATGTCCCTTTTCAACGAGCTTTACTTGAATGACCACTTCATCCTGACCGATTCTACTATGGGTTAATTCCATTATTAAAATAATTACTACGTGCGCTAACGCATTATTACTATTTTGCTGTTCTAGTTTGTTTTGATTTACATTTTGAAGTCACTCTATTCCCATTTCAACTCTATTTATAAGTCTTAAGTTCAAATAAGTTTGCAAAGTCTAGTAGATTAGAGTTTGGAGAGCTACAAGTAAAGCTCCATATGTACTTAGAAGAAAAAGAAGCTGATCACCGAATAAAGCTTGTTTTCTAAGGATCAAGTTGTGTTTCTTTTCCCTTTTGTTTCTTCAATGTGTATGTCTGATTAATCATTGCAAGCCTTTTAGTAAATCTGTAGCCAAATTTGTGTAAGGACTGTAATGTTTCTATGAGTTGTATCCGTTTTATTTGAGTGGGGAGCTAGTGCCCTGCATAAACATGACTATGCATTTCACCCAACTAAGAGCATCTCCAACAGTTGAGTGTGGGCTCTGACTGTTGGCCCACACATCAGACGTAAAAAAAAACCAACTCAAACTCGTCCCTTTCAGCAGTTGGGACAACATAGATTTGTTTTCATTATTTTATATGATTTTGAAACATCGCGCGGTAATCAGAACATCGCCGCGATATCTGTTGAACAAAACCAACTCAAACTCGTTCCCTCCCCACACTGTTTCATCCTCTCTCGCAACCCAACTCAAAACTCTGCAAAAAAAAATTTACCACCATCAAACCAATAAAATGCAAATGCCAAAAAGAGACCCACACCCAAGTTGTAACCCTAATTTTAGAGTGACAAGAGATTTAGAGGAAGCCGTAATTCGATCGAGGTTCGGAAGAAGAAAAAAAATGTTGTATTTGAAGAACCAGAAGAAATTCAAGGCCAATCACATCCAACCAAAGATGATATTCCACACATGTGGTTTATTACCGCTATCCCAGACGGCGTGATGCACATATTTCACACTGGCAAGGATCTCACGGTAAGTTTTTGCTTAATGGTGACTTTGTTATTTTTGTTAATCAAGTGTTTGACAAAATGCTCCAATGAATAGAATTGCAATTCGATGCGTCCGCACGGCTCATTCACTACGTTTATAAAATTTTGGAACAAGATTTCCATAATTCTGACAATAAGCGATCTCGTGGTAAAGATATTCGGGAAGTTCATGGATATCAAATTGGGTAATTCTGATAATCGACTAATTTAGGCCGACAACTCACACTTTTCTCTTCCCGTGTGTGGAGATAGGGATTACTCCATTGGATTTCACAATGCTTACATCATTGCCAATCGATAAATATTCTACACCATTAACGTATGACGACCGATGGAGTGTTATATCCAAGGCGATGAAATTGCTCCCCCGCTGTAATGGCGTGTTTTTCGAAAGGAAAACTTCGCCAATACTTCAGTAAGGAAATTACAACTGTAAACTTAAACACACAAGATTTTACGTGGAAACTCAGTAAATCTTGAGAAAAACCACGACCTCGAGGAGGGTTTAGGTATATAATCCACTAGTTGCTAATTGTTACAATTGCTGAACAATAAGGACATGAAAATGTATGAGAATGATAGAGTTTCGGATCGGATTAACAAATTATGTACCTGTATTTAAAGTAGATACAGGCAGTTACAAAAATAAACAATTTCCTATTTTAGCGGGTAGTGAGCGAACTTCGCGGATCTCCCTACAACGGCTCTATTTGACCAAGCGTAATGACTACTTTAGTAGGTTGAGCTCTGTAGTCGCAGATGTGACATCTTCTCGAATGGTAGAATATCTTCGACTAAGTTCTGCTAGCTTCTCCTTGTGTACATCCTGTCTTCTCGAATGGAATAATAAAAAGTAGGATCTCGAAGTTGTATGTATAGATTGTGTAGGGCCCTGAAACGGTTCCCTAGTAGTTTAGTTGACTGGGTTGTCAGAGTTCCAATGGATAGTGATTACTGTCTTTGACTCTTGGAAGTTGTGACACCTTGAGGTTTTCATATAAATACCCCTTGCATGCTTGAGGAAGTCATTTTCAATCTGTGGAGATGGTGAGGACGAGGGCGCAGGTTAGGGAGGATGTTTTCTGCAACCGTGTGCACGACAAGTATTGGGAGTTGTTGAATCGGTATTTTGGTAAACTCTATATAAATGAGCAGACGTTGATACCGGTGGAGCCTAACTATGAGGGGATGAACAAGGCTGAGGCAAAGGTGACTGAAGATGATTACTTGTATCATTGCCAACTGTAATCTCTGAGTCCTCCGGAGCGTGTCGGTAGTCTAAGGACCTGTGCCAAGGCATCAGTGAGGAAGGAAGATGCTCTCGCTGCTCGAAACAACTGAAAGGCGGACCTGTTAGCTACCGTTGCTTACAATAAATGAATAAACTTATACTCTGCTATTTGACTGAAATAACCTTTAGTATTTGCCAGATTTTGTTGTCGACCTTGACTAGGCTAAAATGGTCTCGAAGTACTGTTGTATATATGCCCTGTTTCTTCTAGAAATGATTTGAATTGCAATGATAAAAAGTATTATGATGAATAAGTGAATTGTCATATCTGCTCGATGTGTGGGTAGTTGTATTGTCGAACATGATTTGAATTTTGAATTGTGGTTACAACTATCCCGAGAATATAGGAGGAGAATAAAAAGGAAAGATGTGTGTAGGTGTATGTAGAACAATGGCTAGGTGCTCTCCTACAAGTGATGTATTGAGGTATAAGGAATTGGAGGTAAAATATCTTTTTGTTAACATAAGAGTTGTTTTGGTGAAGATGGATATAACAGAGGAGTTAGACGGGTATATGGGAGGGTTGGAGCAGCAAGAAGAGGAAGTGTCCGAGGTACCTGCGCCTGTGTTACCCGAAGGTACTGGATGACCTTACTCCTGGTCTTCCAGTGCAAGATGCTATTCCTATCCCTCCTATAGAGTAAAGAGTGTTGAAAGTTGTTTGTTTTGTTACTTTTTATGTACAAGTGGTCGATGGGACCGAAAATAATTTTTTTTGCTTTGGAATGACTACTTTATAGCAATAGTGGCATCGAATGATTGTTTAAATTTTGAAGTAGTCGATAAAAAAAGCATAGATTTTTTGCATAAAAATATGCTAAGTGCTTGATTCGACAAGATTGTTAGTGTTTGCAAAATATTGTTGATGAATAATCAGAGTATGGCTTTGTGTAAGAATCTGAGTTGATGTAAAGATGGCCATGTAATAGCTTTGTGAAAGAAGAATGATGACCAAATGTTGTTCCTCTATGGGATATCTGAGTTTTGAGAAAAATGACAAAACATGACATGTTATGTTTGAGAAATAATGAATTTGAAAAAAATGTATCCTGTAATTGGATAGATGTTTGTCAAAGAGATGAAATCGAGTTGTGATAAATACTTAACAAGTATTTACCGATACTAAGAATCTTAAATTGAAAGATGTAATGATAGTAAACATGCTTTTATTTGAAGTATTTGAAAGAGATTACAACTGTTATCTGTAGAATAATTTCAGATGGGTTGTATTCCATGGATACTCGAGTTGAACTTCGTCCTCAGTCATTAGCCAATAGGTTCTACTGTCATTCTTGTCGCTGATGATGTAAGGTCCTTCCCATTTTTTAGATAATTTGCCAGAATTGTTGGGTCGAGTACTGTCTTGGATTCGTCGAAGGACAAGGTCACCGATGTCGAATGTACGTTTCTAGACTTTCTTCTTATAAGCCTTCTTGAGAGTGTCATGGTATCGTCCTAAGTTTGTGATGGCGTGGTGTCGAATTTTTTCTATCTGATTGAGGTTGCAGAGAAGTCTAAGTTCATTTTCTTCATCTGTTATTCTTCATCAGGTACTTGGGAGATCGAGGTCTAAGGGGATTATTACTTCGGTACCAAAGGCCATTATGAATGGTGTGTAGTCAGTGGATGTTCAAGGAGTTGTTCGGCATGCCCATAAGACACTAAGTAGTTTATCGATCCATCTGCCCTTTTTCTCTTCAAGGCGCTTGCGTAATCCTGACTTGATGCTCTTGTTTATAACTTCAGCTTGGCCATTGCCCTGGGGATAGTATGGTGCTGAAGTAGATAATTAAATCTTGAATTTGTGGAGGAAATTGAGGACCTTGTTTCTGATAAATTGCTTGCCATTATCAGATCGTATCATTTGTGGACAACCAAATCTTGTTATGATGTGTTCCCAAAGAAACTTGATGAATTTGTTCTAGTTAGTGTGACATAGTGGTACTGCTTTGACCTATTTGGTGAAGTAGTCTACAGCCATAAGAACAAATTTTTTGTTACCTGATGTTGGGTGGAAATGACCAATAATGTCAATTGCCCATCTTTTGAATGGCCAGAGGACATTGCTAACATGTAGGTCGAGGGCTGGGTTTTTGATGTCTTGTGCATAGATTTGGCACTTGTAACATTTTATAATAAATTCTTCATAGTCTTGTCACATTTTTGGCCAGTATAACCCTTGTATAAACGCTCTTTGTGCCAATAATCTTCTTGAAACATGAGATGCACAGATTTCTTTGTGAAGCTCTTTGATTTTGACCTGTGCTTGTTTCTCTAAGATGCATTCGATAAGCGGTCCTCCCCCAGTGATTCGATATAAGACCCCATCTTGGACTTTGAATCGTGAACATTTGGCTAAGAATTATAAAACTTCTTCTTTATTGTCTGGGATGATGTTAGAATTGAGGTATGCATAGAATGGTCTTCTCCATTCTTCAGGATAGGCCTTTGGTAACATTTATTTGCATGGTGTGGCTGACGTTGAGACTTGAATGTTCGATTACCTCAATGTCCAATGTTCTTATTTCATTATCTTCAAGCATGGCAGCGATGTATGCTGGTGCATTGGCGTGGCGGTTTTCAGCTCTAGGGAGGTAGGAGATTGTCGCAGTTTTGAAAATTTTCATTTTCTTTTTGACCAGAGCTACATAATCAACCATTTTGCCTGATGCTTTGAATATTTTGTTGTAATGGTTGGCTACGAGTAGGGAATCGACGTAAACAACTATTTCTTCTGCTCCAAGTGCTATAATGAGATCCAGTCTATGCAGGATAGCTTCATACTCTATCTTATTGTTGGTGGCATAGAACATGAGTTTGATAACTTTTTCAATTCGATGGTTGGATGGTATAATAAGGACGATACCGATCCCTGACCCTCGTGGTCTAGCAGATCCGTCTGTAAAGAGTTTCCATTTTGTGCTTCACGACCATGTATCTGGTTCTGCGATGGAGTCATCAGACACTACTTCGAGTTCCTCCCATTCGGGGTCTTTAACTGGGAAATCTGCTAAAAAATGGCTAATGCTTGTCCTTTGACTGATATTTATGGCTCGAAAGAGATGTCATATTCATCTAGAAAGATAGACCATTGCTGAACCCTCCAGAAATTTTCTTTTTTAAAGAACGCCAGTTTGAGGGGAAACTTGGTGATGACTTTGATGGGGTGGGTTTGGAAATAAGGTCGAAGCTTTTGAGAACTGTATACCAAAGTGAGTAGTAATTTTTTAGTTGTTGTATATCTCTTTTTAGCAGGCATGAGAGTTTTGTTGATAAAGTAGATTAGCTTTTCTACCCTATCGTCATCTCGAATAAGGACAAAATTGATAGAATCATATGCAGTGGATAAATACATCGTTAGTATTTTTCCATCAACAAGTGTACTCATTATGGGAGGACGCCCCAAGTATCTTTTGAGATCTTGGAAAGCCAATTCACAGTCAGGGGTTCAGATGATCTCTTTGGGCTACTTTTTGGACATTGGAGCTGGATTCCCGCGAAGAAGGAGGTAAAGAAGTTTGCATCGATCAGATGACTTGGATATGAACCTGTGATAAGCTGCAATCTTTACAACAAACTTTTGAATATCTTTTTTGGTTCGTGGAGATGGCATTTCCATGAATACTTTAATTTGTGCCAAGTCAATTTCTATGCCCCTCTTACAAACCAGATATTCGAGAAACTTACCCGATGCCACACCAAATTAGCATTTTTTGGGTTTAGCTTCATTTGGTAAGTATGAAGGATGTTGAAGATGGTCCGTAGATTGCTACAATGATCTTCCCGTTTTAAGCTTTTACAGATCATATCATCGATGTATATCACCATGATTTTTCCTAAATGATCTTTAAATATTTGAGTGACAAGTTGATAATAAGTGGCTCCTGCATTCTTTAATCCAAAGGGCATAACTGTGTAACAGAAGACCTCCTTCTGTAACAAATATTGTCTTCTCTTGGTCTTCTTTGGCAAAAGGAACCTGATTGTAACCGGAAGTTGCATCCATCATTGAAAGAAGTTTGTACCCTGCTACAGAGTCGAGGAGATGAGGAATTAGAGAGAGAGGAAAGTTATCTTTTGGGGTGAATTTGTTTGGCTTAGTGAAATCTACATAAACCATGATTTTCATATTCTTTATTAGGACAACCACGATATTTGAGATCCATTTGGGATATTTAGCTTCTCGAATGAATCCGATGCGTAGGAGTTTATTGATTTGTTCATTAACTACTTTGCGAAGATGGAGTGATAAATTGCGTCGCTTCTACACAACTACTTTAATGTCTGGAAGGAGGTTAAGTTTGTGGCATACAATTGATAGATCAATGTTGGGCATCTCTTGAAAAGACCATGCAAAGATGTGGACGTTTTTCTTTAAAAGTTACAACAAGGTTTCTCTTTCGTCGAATGACAACTTTGAGCCAATGAAGGTATTGCGTCCTGACCCATTGAGTTTTTTGGATTCTACAGCCTTAGTGTCATATTGCTCGAATGTTGGAGGTGGCTCCTGTTGTAATTACTATGCCTTTTAGAGTTTTGCTGTATGAGAGTTTGTGGTTGTATTTTCACACATTCGTGCCACAACTTGACTCCCTTTGATTTCATAAACTCCATGATTTGTAGGAAATTACAAGGCCAGATGATATGCCAATGCTATGTCTTAATAGAATGGAGCCAACTTCTTCCTATGAATCCCAAATATTTTGACTCAGCATCGTTGACAATGAATTTAACGAAGGTAGTTTCGGGTCCCGCTTAAATAGACAGTATAATTTTGCTAAAGGTAGATTCTTTGGAAGCATTAAACCCTGTAATATTTGTTGTAGAAGCTTTAACCGAATCTTGGAGGCCTAGAACATTTATGGCTCTCTTGAATAAAGCATCTGCTTCACTTCTCGTATTGACAAGAAGTTTGCGTAAGTAGTCCTGTCCTAATTTAAGCATTATGACCAGTTGGTCGTCATGAGGGTACTTAACATGGTTGTTATCGCAGTTTTTGATGGAAATATGATATGGACGTTTAGCTTTGCTAAAGCTTGGCAAAAGTTTTGCAATTTTTTTGATGATGTCATCTTGCAGTAGGATGTGATTCTGTCATCTTTCTTTTTCTTCTTTCTCTTCTCCATTTCAATCATATAAAGATGGCAAGCTTGACCTTGTCATTATTTTTGTTCGACATTTTTTCTTTTTGTTTCTTTTTCAAGAAACTTCTGGACATCGACTACATACTGGTGAAGTCTTCCTGCGAGTATAATGCGGTGAAAGATACATATCAGAGAGTATCAGTTGTCAGTCTCATGGCTATACACATTGTGATACTGACACAATGGCTTGTTTGGTACATCAGGATTGTCTGTGCTTCTCGAAACAAGTCATCACCCTTTATTATCGTGAGAATGGCGGAGAGTGTGGTTGTCATAGGAGGCAAGACTAGGATGGGTCTATCTATTTTCCATCTCTTTTTCGAATGTTGTTGGTGGTTCTTCCATGCTGTTTAGGAGTCACATTACTTGCTGACTTTGTAGGTGGTGATGAAAATGCATTGATGGCATGAATGACTGAGGAGCTCTTCATCTTATCTTGAATCGTTCGAGTTTGATGTTGTTATTGACAACATCGATCATTTCCCTCACTGTCTTGGGTTTATGAAGGTAAGTTCTTTTCGAACTTTTGAATCGATGTGGAGTATGGAGGTAAATGTTGGAACGACAATTTTGAGATCTAAATTCCTAAATTTTTTTGTTTTTTTACAAGAAACACTTGTAAAAGAAAGCTAAGGTTTCTTTTGCATCTTGCTCAAAAAAGAATTACGAATCGACTGTTATTTCCCGTTCTTTAGCATGGGCATAGTTCGACTTGAAGAACCGCTATAACTGGTTAAAACTGGTGATGAAACCTTTTGGAATAGTATAAAATCATCTCAAAGGTTCTTCTTTAAGGCTCATTTTAAGCAGTCAACATTATAATGGCCTGATTTCGTAAGCTCGAAGTGGCTTGGAATTAACTCTTACACCAATGTACCTATGACAAAAATCTAATTAAAAGCAAGAAATGACACAGGTATTTAGAGTGGAAAACTTATGAATAGGTAAAAAACCACGACCTCGGGCTGATGATTTTTGTAATAGTAACATTTATTGCTTGAGGCCGATATCTTATTACAAGTGATCTCTTAACTTAGAAATGCTTGATCTTGTGAATAATAAGTTGGAAGTTTTGAGAATCTAGAAAATATAGTTTTCTTGGTGATTTCTCGTGTGATTTTCTGGTCCTTGTCTCTTCTGGAACTTCTTCTTTATATAGGCCTTCTTCACAGTTCTTCATCGTGTTGAAGCACGTTCTCCGAACAATGTGGTTAGTGGCGGCTGACTTAGTAACTGTTGAGTTTGTGAAAGACGGTCGGCTTTGACTTGTTTAGGTTTTTCTGTTTAAGCTCGACCCATATCTTTCATCAGTTCGTAGAGTAGGTGGCAATGTTGACTGGAGGGGTCATGTGGAGAATGTGTGGATCTGTCATGGAGGTAGTTCAAACAGGAGATAACTCAATTTTGGTAAGATCGAGGGGTAGGCCCTTACAATCACCCCCTCGCAATCGAAGTCACAAGTGGCTTTGGTTGAGAAATAATTTTTAGGGTATATGGGTATTCAGGTTGGGAATTTGAATAATGAAGGAAGTCATGATGGTGTTTGAATATATGGAAACTGCGCATGTTATGGGGGGATGTACGTGCATTGAATGTTTGATGGGACTATTAATGTATGTAATGGTTAGGGTTTGAAGAGTTTTGTTTATATTGAATGATGACGCTTCAAAAAACATTCCTACACAATAAATATAGGATTATATGAATAGTACTTGTACCAAGGTTTGTGGCAAAGTACGTTTATTCTGTTATAATATTTTCTAAAATTGTTGAAGATGGTAAAAATCCTACTCTTGTTCCTGTTCCTCCGACGTATGATGGAATGTCAAAAAATGAAGTGGCTGAAGCTGTGGAGAAGTTTTATTATAGATGGAGGCTTCACCACGTTGTCTTAACAAGCGAGCAATGTTGGATTTGTCTTCATATTTTTGTGGAAGACAAAGTTGGGGAGACAGATGTAAGGATAGACGTGACTGTGGGGCAGTTGTGCTGATGTCTTACGCTCGAATGGATTCTAAGGTCGGGCCGTCTTCATCTCTACCAACTCTACGAGGGTGGTGGTTATAGGAGAGGTGGTGATGGTAGTGGAGGAGGAAGATGGAGAATGAAAGTCTGCTTCTATACTTCCATCGTTACTTTGCGTTGAGAAGACCTTCAATTTGAAGAGTTGGTTCAAGCACCGAGTCTCATACTTTTATAGTTTCCATTTGAAGTTCTTCTGGACTTTGACAGAACTCATGGGAGGGAGGATACTCATTGTTTCCAATGTTTGCTTTGCATCAGGGTAAAAAATTACTGAAGTAGAATGAACTGAAGGATTTGACGTTTCAGAGTGCCTTAAAGAGTTTTTAGTTGTAAAAGCACTTGAAAAACTTGTTATCTGTAATATACCTGATGTTGAGTACTGGAAAGACTTGGCATCTGTAAAGTACCTGATGCTGAGTACTTGAAAGACTTGCTATCTGTAAAAGCACTTGTAATTTATTTTAAGATGAATAAAATTTTGTTATCCAAACTCTGTGTTGATATAGAATAGAATAACTCTTGAAATCGAGCTGTATGATCTGAAGACTTTTGAATGTATTATGAAATGAAATGTATGAGATCAGAAAGTATATATTTTTTTGTTATAATCGAGCTGTAGAAATTTGCTTGTAAAGTGAAAATATCTGTGTAAGTGTCAAATATGAGTCGACCTTTGTGCTAAAATTATAGGGGAGAAAAAAGTGTAAAAAGTTTCAGAATGAAGAATCGATCTCGGGGAGGTCATTCTAGAATATTAGATTTGGAAAGAATAAACTCGATTTGGAATAGGAGGAAATGATTGAGGTTGAAAGGGAGAGATATGTTCAAATAACTTTTCTCAAGATATCAGGGTTTCTGTTACGAGATAATATGATTATATCACGACTTGTAGGGGAGTGGTAGTTAAAATGTATAAATAAGGTGGGAATGAATTCTAAGTAAGGGGAAAGAAATAAGAATGGTTTGGGATTGATCTGAGAGAATTCGTTATGCCACTGAGGGGCGGTTGGCGATAAAAATAGCCGAAGTGCAAGAGAGAATTTTTGGATTGTTGGATTATGACGCTGAGTTTCCAGTGAGGGAGGTGCAACTATAAGGTTTAGTTGGGATTGGAAGGGAACGCGAGTATGAGCGTCATTTTTTGAAGAGATGTTCCAAAAAATTATGGCTGATCTTGCAGTTTGAAAAGTTTATGTGAGAGAGCTTGCTGTAGATGAGATCGAATTGGAAGATGTAAGGATTGTTGGAGGATATTAGATCGAATGTGGTTCCCCAGGTCACCAAGGTTGCTTTAGGTGTAATTATATTTGAAGAAAATAAAAGAATATAAATAAGAGTAGAATGTATGTATGTAATCATATGAGTTTGAATAATTTTAAAGAAGTAGAATGAGAATAAAAGTTAAATAAATCCTCTTTTGTTACGAATGATAATTGTGACTGTCGTGAAAAATGAATTTGAAAATATTTAAAATTTTGTTATTGAAAATTTGTTAAGAGGGCATCGAAAATGACGTCATTGCTGCTATAAGTAGAATAAGCAAGCATAAAAAAACAGGGAGCTTCTGATTTTATCCCTTTCGTAAAAGCTATGAAAATTCGATTGCGTGTAAGCGTGAGTCATCATGAGTATGGTTAGGTCGGAGGGAGATTTGGAAAAAAGAGATAAAAATAGATTAAAATATAAGGCAAAGGGCCATGATGGGAAAACATTTTTACCGAAAAGGTGCAAGACGTCTAACATGGATAGTGGAAGGGATACCTCGATTCCAAAATTGAGGATGACTCGTGCGAGGTTTAATAACTGCAAGCAGTTAGAGAGAGAAAATATAAATACTGCTTCATCTTTGTCATTCAAACGTTTCTCAACATCTGAAAACTTGAAGAGCAATGAGAGAGGAAGGAAGAAGAAAAACAAAAATAGCAGAGAAACTCGTGAGGAGTTAATCAAAAGTGATCAACAGTCAAAGTGTGAGAGAGTTGTTGAGACTGAGTCACGATGGTGGTTATACAATGGCGTTGTGAGGGAAGGATTTGGTGCTGCCTCGGATTCGCATTCCGACATAGAAGGTTAATAGAGAATTTGTGTTGTACGTAAGTATTTTGTGAAGATCATACTCTGTATTTAGGCAAATCTAAAAATTATTATTTATAGTAATCTATGAAAACCCGTGTGGTATATGATGTATGAAAGATATTTGTATGCGAATGATGTATATGCAAAAGAATGATAGATACCTGAACCTGTACGTAGGTTGATCGTGAGGAGAGTTTGTGTAGGATAAAAATCCTTTTCTGTAATTGATATGGTGAGTTCCCCTGTAAATGAGGCATCGACCTCTGGTCGGTCGTCTGAGTCTGAGATTGAAATATCTAAAAATGAGGAAGAAGTAGGTGTTGATCAATTTCTAGATTTCCCTGGAAGATTGGTATCCAAACCTCCTCGCTTGGATGTATTCAAAGTTTTGCAAATCAAAGGCTTCTGTAGGAGGTAGATGGGGTAACTGTATAGAATATGCCGGTAGACAATTTAGGGGTTGCACTATAGCAACGGGAGAGGAATATTTTTATTTGTTGGCTGATCTGGCGAAGTAGAAAAAGGATAGGGGTATAGACGAATCAATCTCTTTGGAGTATTTCGATGGGAATGTTCAGAGTAAAATTTTAGAGAGTTTTTTATGTTACCTATCTCAGTTGGAGTATGGGTTGAGTCTTTCCCTTAGCAATTTGGCAAAAGGGATTATGAATCTCATCGGGGCATATCCCATTCAGAAGAACGACAACATGTGTGAGGTGATAAGTGTTTGTAAATCTCTGAATACACGGTGGGAATGAGATGGAAGACAGAGGAGGATATCCTCTGAGGATATTTTACAATTTTATGGGGTAAAAAGCCATTCTGCAAGTGGAGGGGCATATTTTTTTGCGAGCTCGACTCGGTCTGCCTTCTTCGATCTGAACTCAGCAGGTCGACCATGGAATGATAATGTGATATGGGTGATGGGTGATTGCCTTTAGAGAGATGATGAAGAACCCATGGATCTTTTGTTTACGACTGTAAAACAAAGTAAGAATAACAATGTATAATGTATGAGATTGATACTTGAAATTGTATGATGCTCTGCTGATGATATTGTTTTGTGAATGATGACTCCCAAATCTCAGATGGCGAGGAAAGAGTCATTGTTGGATATAGTTGCTGAAGAAGAGATAAAGCTTGAGGCTGTGTTAGAAGAACTTGGCATTAACAGGAAGTAGCATGTTAATAGTCGAGCAAAAAAAGTTCAAAAATCTCAGTCGATGAGGCTAATGAAGAGTGCTGACGGCAGTAAGAATAAGGGAACTAATGGGGAAAGGCGAGTCAACTTGCCCATGCCCCCTAAAGTGGACTGCATAGGGTTACCTAAGTTCATTATGTCGAGCAAATTAGCTCAAACATTTTCCAAGAAGCAAATGCTAAACCGTCCTTCGACCTTTCGAACCACGGGAAGTGGTGAGGCCGTGAAAAAGAGAAGGGTTGAACCTTCTGACATGTTGAGGGTGAAGGTCATAGAAGATCGACCTGTTGTGGAGGACGATTTGAAGGAGGTATAGGAAAAAGCCTGGTTGGCAGCTCTCCACGGGGAGGAGGAGATGAGCAAAATGGTAGGTTCATATATTCTAATATGTATTGTGATAACTTTTTATATTATGATTCGAGCTAATCAATAAGGTCAATTTGCTTGTTTTTGCAGGCTACTCGTCTGATGAAGGGAATATGCCTCGGGGTCGAGGAGGAGAGAGCTGAGCTGAAGAGGAAGATGGTCAAGCTCGAAAGGAACGTAGCTTGATTGAAAACTGATCTGCTCATGGAGGGAAAATGGATGGAATCTCTGAAGGCTTCGCAAGTGGTAGAGATCAATAATCTACATACAGAATTTGGAGGAGTGGTAGCTAAGCATGATAGACTCGGGTGCCACCTTATGTCAAAAGGATATTATGAGGATGAGGTGGATGCCATTAGGGTAGACACCTATGTGGAGGAAAAGGAAGATGAAGAGATTAATAATGTTGTTGTTGGCGTTGTGGATGGCTTGGACGATGTCTCTCCTCAAACAGTGAAAGACAACCAAGGGGTTGGCAACGAGCGTCCTGAAGGGGAAACTAAGAAGGTAGAGAG
Organism: Kingdonia uniflora; assembly: GCA_014058105.1. Lineage (NCBI taxonomy): Eukaryota > Viridiplantae > Streptophyta > Magnoliopsida > Ranunculales > Circaeasteraceae > Kingdonia > Kingdonia uniflora. Next base: position 2,408,010 of record JACGCM010001859.1, on the reverse strand, counting down.
TAATGCGATGTTTTTGTGATTGTATGAGTATTTGGGAATGTTTGTAAACTGATTGGATATTTTTTGTTGGATAAAATTCTATAGGCTAAGTTGCTTTTGTAAACCATGCTGTAGGAACTTAAGGACATACATCTCAGAATAAAAGATTTAGATGCTGAGCTTGCTAAGGTGAGAGATGCCTCAGCGTTCCTGTTATCTTCGCAAGCGGAGCTGCAGGTTAGAATAAAGCAAGAAATATTTGATTTCTATGCTTCATTAGTATAAGGCTACAAAGTAATAAATAGAGCGTAGAGATAGACCAAAAACCTGTTATCGGCTTAGGGGTAATTGCATTGAAATGCTGCACAGGAAATATTAAAGTATTACCAAATTTAAGTTATAGAGAATGTATACCTTAGACTTGGAAGTATGTGTTTTGGAGCATCTATCTGAGATTGTACTTCGACCTTAAGTTTAGAAGTAGTCTCACACGGTAGATGTCAAAAAATAGATACCTTGTTTGAAATGAGTCATATATGGTGACTGAGTGTTCTGAATCGAACTTGATATAATGTATATGAAGTGTGCATGTCGAATTGGAGTTAGCTCGCTTGTGCGAAGGTGATACACGCCAATGTAACCAAGAATTTGTAAAGGAGTTTGATAGGATGAGAGAGGCGAATGAAGACAGAGAAGATCAACATGTAAAGGTGCACTTCAAGTTTGTTGAGGCAACACAGACTGCTATTGACCTAGCTTGTAAATCGAGGAGAAGGATGCCGAAATTGAGAAAGGACAAAAAGAACCCTCTGAGTTAAATGAACATATAACAAAACTCAAAACTCAGAATGATGCGTTGATGGTAAAGAGTAGCGAGGCTGACATGGCTTGTTATCGTATACAGGCGCTAGAAAAATTGGAAGAAGGTTTAAATCGGTTGGTGGACGGTTTGAAGAATGATTTGATCAAGAAAACTAACAATCAGGAGCAAACTCGAGCTAATCTAGCGAATAGCTAGAGCGAACTAGAGCGAGCTAGAGCGATTGAAGAAGAAATTGGTTGATAAAGATAACGAGTTGAAAAGGGCTCGTGATGATCTATCTGCGCCTGAAGTTACAGTTCATCAATTGTATACTTCTTTACCTGCCAAAGATTTTAAATTTTGGATTGTGTAGCGTAAGTGTGATGAGTTGAATGAAAATGTGGCGCAATTGAAGACCGAATTGGCACATGCTTATTTACGTGCCAGATACGCCGATGCTGAAGAGCACTCAAGGAAGAATAAAAATGATGCCAAAGTCTCCCTTGTACAAGGAGATGTAGTTAGCCTATCAACTCAAATAAGAGAGCTGGAAGGGGATATCGCTCGAATTCAAGGTCATGTGCGAAAAAGAGTTGAGTGGTTGAGGTTGAGCAAAAGGAAGCTGGATGCTGCTCTTTCCAGGGAATAAGGGTTAGAGTGGACTATCAGAGGGAATGATATTTTGATACAACAGAAAGATGAAATGTTAGAGAAGATTCCAGATGTGGAATAACTGAACAGGAAGATAGAGGTACTTCGTGCTCAGGTGGCCGATTTTGAGAAGATTAATTGAGCTAAATCAGCGAAACCGATAAGAAATTGGAAGAGAACATTGCTTTCACAGTTTGAGTAGATAGAAAAATAACATGCCTAAAAGAATGGTATGCGAGGTCGGAAGAACGCCTTCAGAAGGCTAGAGCAAATTTCTCTAGGACGGTTGTAACCAAGGCATCATACTCGGGATTGTTGAGGATAGTCATTGTCTTTGTAGAGAAGGTAAAAAGACTTGAGTCAGAAAGTAATACTTTGTTTAGCAATTTGTCAGACAGGGGATATATTTGCAGGGCTGATATAGATCGAGGAAATTGTATGCAGTCCATAGAAATAGATTTAGGCCCTCGAACTGCTAAATTGATAGAGCATGGCAGGATTGCTGTGACTGCTCAAGCTCGAGAATTTATGGTTGATCGACCTCCTGTTGCAGGGAGAGCTCAAGAATTTATGCCTGATTGACATTCTATTTCAGCGGAAAACATAGTTGACATCCCAAAAGAAAAAAATGATCCATTGTAGAGGTTGTATATGCAACATGAAATAGAAAGTAGTTATTGTAGACAAGTTAAGAGATGAAAGCTAGTATTACCTTTGTTTTATATTTGTCTTTGATGTAAAACAAGTGTTACCTTAGTTTTAATCGCAGAGATTTAGTAGAGTCAGCCAAACTAAGTGTTATTCTTGATTTAACTGGTATAATATCGCAGCCATATTGAGGTAGATGAAAGCTAGTTTTACCTTTGTTTTATCTTATGTCTGGAAGAGTCTTTGATGTAAACAAGTGTTACCTTAGTTTTAATCACAAAGATTTAGTAGAGTCAGCCAAACCAAGTGTTATCCTTAATTTAACTGATATAAAGGTTGATTGAAAGCTAGTATTATCTATGCTTTAATCTAATTGTTGTCTATGAAGTAGATAGATGTATGGGAGAAAAACTTGTAAGTTTCATTGAATATAAAATGATGTATATTGGATGGAGATGAAAATCTCACTTTTGGAATGGAAAAAGCGAGAATTTAAAATGGAGTAGTGAGGGACTTAACGATAGTACAGTTTCTATCACCTAGTGTTCCAAGGATTTAAAATGTGAACTCCCTCTTTTGTCATGAGGTAATATGATCCCAGGCCTGAGAGACCTATGATAAGGAATAAACCCTCCTAATTGTCTGCTAATTTCCCAGTATGAGGCTTTTTGCAGTGCTAAGGTATTTCTTTTTGGACGAGATCATCGATTTGGAAGGTACGGCTTCTGACTCGTTTGTTGTATGAACTGGCTAGCATATGGTGATATCGACCTAGGTTAGCGATGTCGCGTTCCCTGGTTTCATCAATCCAGTTGAGGTTACAAGCCAATTCGAACTCATTTTCCTCGTCAGTTAGCTCGTAATCTTTGACTGGATGATGGTATTCAGAGGGAATGACGGCCTCGGTACCATAGGCAAGGAGGAATGGAGTGCAACCTGTCGACTGGTGTGGAGTGGTGCGATATGCCCATAAGACATGAGGAAGTTCACGAATCCAATTCCCTTTTTTCTGTATGTTCAGCCTTTTCTTGAGTCCATCCACGATGGTTTTGTTGGTGATTTTGGTTTGGCCATTTCCTTGAGGGTAGTAGGGATTGGATGGTGAGTGGATAATATTGTGTTGATTGAGGAAAATTATGATTTTTTCTCCAATGAACTGGGGCCCGTTATCGTTACAAATTAGGTGGGGTACCCAAACCAAGTGATGATATGTTCCCAAATAAAAGAGATGACGTCTTCTTCTCTGGTTCAGCAGAGTGAAACTTCTTCTACCCCTTTTGTAAAATAATCGGTAGCTGATCGATTATAAACCGACGTCTTAAAAGACCCGCATGCGCACGTTGTACCGTTGAGTACAAAGGAAAGTGGGGTCGTATGGCAAGAGACTTGTGGTACGAATTATACTTCGAGCTACTAGTTTTATCCAATAACAACGAGTTTGTGCAGGTTTTGAAATAAAAAGAAGAACGAAACAAATTACAAGATAAATTGGAGTGGAAACCAAGGCATCGATTCTACTCCACCCTTTGTAGCCATTTAGATAACATAAATAATTAAAGTATATTATGAGTTCCCGCATCGCATATTCTTGGCCGGGCATATGCAACACATCAAAAGATACAAGAGATTTAGTAATTGGGAACTACCCATAAACCAACTTACTCAACCATGGTCCGGTTGATAAGTATGGATTATGTTCTCTTCTCTATGTTTATAACCTATCTTGTTATGGTCCAACAAGATGGTTACATAGATTCATTATTCCTCCTAATCCTAGTTATGGTCAAGCATAGGATGAAGGAATACGAATATGCAATATTCTGGGATAAAGAGAAAGTAATTACTCTAACTAAGCTACGCAATCTAGACTAAGGCTACATTGGGTGGAGCTTCCTCTAGCCTTGGCTAAGAAGATTAGCTACTCATCCCTTTGATCATTGCCATACTACTATTACTATGATAAAAGTAAAAAGATAAGAACTAGAGAAGAACAATAACTTTATTGCTTATTGAACTTTGATTTACACTCTCCAAGATGATCCCTCATGGGTTGGATTCCCCTTCTATTTATAGAGTATATGAAGGGTTACTAAAAATTACCATCAATATAAAATCCCCTAAACAATGCCTAAAATCATGCATTACAACTCATGAGAATACTATATATATCTAATTTTCTTCAATGGGCTTATATGCATGGGCCTTTGTTTGACAACTTCAAATGAGAATCATTGTTAGAGTGCATCACCCTTGCTCTTCATTAAAAACTAGAAAATTGTACGACTTATTTATCATGTGACCAATTTCTGTAAATACAAACAAAAACAGTATTAATGTCATATTTATTTAATAAATGACTAGGTAGATTTACATTTAGGAGTTGTAGACGTAAATATTACGTGTCTATCAAATACCCCTAAACTTATATTTTGCTAGTCCTCAAGCAAAAGTAAACAAAAACCATTTTTGCATGTCGGTTGCATTTAGCTTATGCAGCAAGCGGTTAAACCTCGAGGTTTAGCCTGGTAGACGAGTGTTGCTCGTGAGAGTTTGCAGTGACTATACCCAATAAAGTCAATAATGACATTTTAAACAATTCTAGAATACACATGACTCATTTTCTGTGAACTTAACCTTACTTAGTTGTGACAAAAATATACCAATGAAAAAATCTTTAAACTTGCTATTTTCCCAAGTATATCAAAGAATATTTTAAGCTTATCCAAAACTAGAGGTACTACCTCAAGATTTGAAAGAGAATCAAGCATTTTTCTTTAGCAATATTTGAATGTACAATAAAAATAGTTTTGTCGCCTAATACTTTGTCCAGAATAATTTACTTAGTTTTTTTGGTAGTCTAGTTCTCACCGGAATAAATTCAACGGTCTGTTCGACAAGTGCCTTAGTCAATTCCTCTTTCTAGAAATTTTCTTTTCTTTTGTAAGCCTTTTCTTTTGAGTACTTTGTTTCTTAGTGAAGCCTCCGTAACAAGGAGTTTTCGGTCGACAATCCCTGCCAGTTGGCTAAGGTTGCCAGGGTGTGGTGCCCTATCATGACCTAGACTCAGGATTCTTACATGTAACATTTTATTGTGTTCCTTTCACAAAGTTCATGGTCAAACTCGAGATTGGTGATAATTTTTTCTCTTTCAGTTCTTAATCATGCGAGTAGCCTTGCAGCGTGAAAGTTTTTAGAGCATAATTGGCTTTTTTTTTCTTAGGAATAAATTTATTCTTAGGCAGTTGTCTCCCTTGTAGCAAACTATTCCTAATATAAATGCTAAATTTCCCTTATACTGAGCAAAAATCTATTAAAGGTATTAATTGCAAAACTACAATGAAGTGCACATTTTCAAAATATGCCAAGTTAACTTGAATTAGTCGCTAATAAAAAGATAGTACATCAAGCTTAAGATATTCTAAAATATTCAAGTGTATACTTGGTACAATTTCAAAATTTTGGTTTTTTCATAATATTTATGTCAAGGTAAAATCAGTTTAAGTGTTTGAAAATTCGTCAAAAATATATCATACATTGCCAAAGTGCCATTATTTCAATTTTTTTCAAAAAACAAATCAAAAAATGGTTTCCTACCCCCAAACTTAAATCAAGCATTGCCCTCAATGTTGGAAAAAAAGAAAATAAATTAATGAAGAAAACTAAAATGTTTTACCTGAATGTGTCAATGGTTGCCTCCCAAGAAGTGCTAAGTTTACCTTCTTCAGCCAGGCAAATGTACCCCCATAATTAAAAATGATTTATAATGGTACTATTGGGGTACATAATATCAGTTCTGATATACTGGATCATTTAGAAATGTTTTCTCTTCATCAAAAGTATAGGACTCTAAGTACGGTTTTAGTCGTTGGCCATTGACCTTAAAAATATTTCCGTTCTTAGGATCCTCCACTTCTATGGCTCCATGAGGATAAACAGTTTTAACTACAAAAGGGACGTACCAACGAGAACGTAATTTCCCAGGAAATAAACGTAGTCGTGAATTATAGAGTAACACTTTCTGATTAGGCTCAAAAGTTTTGCGAACAATCGACTTATCTTGAAAAGCTTTAGTTCGTTCCTTGTAAATTTTTGCATTTTCATAAGCCTCGCGACGAAGTTCGTCAAGTTCAGAAAGTTGAAGTTTTCTATGTAATTTGGCTTTATCTATTTCAAAATTGAAGGCTTTTGTAGCCTAGAAGGCCTTGTGTTCCAATTCTACTGGTACGTGACAAGCCTTCCCAAAGACAAGTCTATAGGGTGACATACCAATCGGGGTTTTATAAGCTGTTCGATATGCCCAAAGGGCATCATCAAGATGATCAGACCAATCTTTACGATCGGTTCGAACAGTTTTTTCTAAAATTCTTTTGATCTCTCGATTGGATACTTCGACTTGACCACTTGTTTGTGGATGATAAGGTATGACAACTTTATGTGTGGTGGAGTAAGTTTTCAAAAGATTTTGAAAGACACGGTTACAAAAATGTTTACCACCATCACTAATAATTGCCCGAGGCGTGCCAAAACGATTAAAAATGGTTTTTAAAATTTTTACCACGGGCTTATGGTCATTCGTTTGACATGGCACCGCCTCAACTCATTTAGAAACATAATCGACTCCAACTTGAATATATAGGTAACCGCGAGAAGAAGGAAATGGGCCCAAAAAGTCAATGCCCCAAACATCAAATAGTTCAACAATAAAGATGTTGTTCAAGGGCATCATGTTTCGATGAGAAATATTCTCGGTCCTCTGGCACCTATCACATTTAGAATTAAAAGTATGTGCATCACGAAAAAGGGTAGGCCAATAAAGACCAGATTGAAGGACTTTTGCAGCAGTTTTCTTTGTCCCAAAATGTCCTCTGCATGCTAATGTATGACAATATGTGAGTACACTATGGAACTCATCATTTGGGATGCATCTTCTAATCACTTGGTCAGAACAAAACTTATAAAGATAAGGATTGTCCCAACTAAAACGCCTAACCTCGTGCAAGAATTTAGTTCTATCTTGTTTTGACCAATGGGGAGGTAATCGTTGCTTATCAAGATAATTGACAATATCGGCGTACCAAGGTAGTTGTGAGATAGCCATGAGCTGCTCATCAGGAAATATCTCTAAGATAGGGAGAAAATCTTCAGCACCCTCAGTGAGAATTCAAGATAGATGATCCGGAACCACATTCTCAACACCTTTCCTATCTCAAATTTTGATATCAAATTCTTGTAACAAAAGAATCCATCTGATTAACCGAGACTTAGCGTCTTTTTTAGATAGTAAATACTTTAAGGCCGCATGGTCGGTGTAAATAATAATTTTGGATCCAACAAGGTATGATGGCTAATAACTCCTTATCCGTGGTGGAGTAATTTAACTGTGTGTCATTAAGCGTGCGACTAGCATAATAAATAACATGAGGCTTATTATCCACTATTTGCCCTAAAATCGCTCCAACAACGTAATCTGAAGTATCACACATGAGCTCGAAGGGAAGTTCCCAATTGGGAGGTTGGATGATAGGGGCTGAAGTTAATAAAAGTTTGAGTTTCTCAAAAACACCTGAACATGCGTCATCAAAGTTGAAATCAATGTCCTTAGTAAGTAAATTACACAAGGGCTCAGAAATTTTGCTAAAATCTTTGATGAACCGGCAATAAAACCCAGCATGCCCAAAAAATGATCGAATGGCCTTAACCGTCCGAGGCGGAGGTAAAGAAGAGATAATGTTGATCTTGGTCTTATCGACTTCAATCCCTTTGTTGGAGATAATGTGTCCAAGAACTATCCCTTGTGTTATCATGAAGTGACACTTTTCCCAGTTTAACACCAAATTGGTTTGTGTACATCGTTCTAGTACGAACTCTAAATGGTGTAAACATTCGTCAAAAGACAATTTAAACACTGCAAAATCATCCATAAAGATTTC